>CM060955.1:121677388-122375935 GCA_030765055.1 Mantis religiosa | reverse complement strand
AGAGAGAGAGAGAGAGAGAGAGAGAGAGAGAGAGAGAGAGAGAGAGAGAGAGAGAGAGAGAGAGAGAGAGAGAGAGAGAGAGAGAGAGAGAGAGAGAGAGAGAGAGAGAGAGAGAGAGAGAGAGAGAGAGAGAGAGAGAGAGAGAGAGAGAGAGAGAGAGAGAGAGAGAGAGAGAGAGAGAGAGAGAGGTGACTGAGAGCAAACAAATAATAGCAAGTGACAGACAAAAAAGGAAATAAGGCAGCAAGCAAAAAATTATCAAATAGTGAGACAAAAGGTATACAATTTTGAGAAGATAGAAATGGGGTGGAAAAATATAAAATAATTCAAATAATATGGAAGGGATGAAATGAAAGTGAGAGAGCAATAAAAGTCAGGGGAGAGACAGCAAAAGAGATAAAAAATGAAGCCAAAGGATTGATTGCAGAGAGTGTAAAAAGGAAAGAATGAATACCAGAGGGACATAATGTAAATGGGAGAAAGTAGTAAGACTGAGAGGGAATGAAAGAGTATAAGTTAATACATATAGTGAAAGAGTCTAACAAAATGAAAAAGAAAACAGAGGTAAAAGGAATGGAAGAGTTAGACAGAGTAGAGGCAGTGATACAGTGTGAAAAGACGAAAGGTAATCTATAAAAGATAAAAAGATAAAAGTTTGGAGAGCAAGAGAAGAGAAAAAGTAAGAGCCGGGGAGGTACTTAAGTGAATGGGAGAGAATAATAAAGATGAAAGTGTATGAATGAGATCTTAATTAATTCAGTGAAGTGAGTGAGCGATGAGCAGTTGTGAAAGAAAAAATTAGGTGAAGAAAATGGATGAGAGAGTAGAAGAAAGGGATAGTGGAGGTGAAAGAAAGGTAAGTGAAGATAATGGCAGAAATACAATAAGATAGAGAGCAGGCCGGTTAAGAAGAAAGAAAGTGAATGAGAGAAACAAAGATAAATAGAGCAGGCAAAAAGATAAAGAAAAGGAGAAAACAAAAAAGAGAAAGTGGTAGTGTGTGAGAAAGACAGAGAGAAGAAAGGAGGAAAGTAAAAGAAAAAAGGGGTAAGAGATAGAAAAGGAAATGAGTGTCAAAAAGCAGAATGGGAGTAAGATAGCAACAGAGATAAAGATAGCCAGAAATAGATAGTAAAGAAGATAAATGGAATTGAGCACAAGTGAAGCCAGATTTGTACATGTGGAAGAGAAAGAGATAGAGAAAAAAATAGCATATAGGATGTATAAGATAAGAAATACACACACAGACATACATTGAAACATACATTGAAACAGAATAATGGAGATAAACGGAGTGAATATGTATTTTTTATGTACATATAAAGGAGATGTAGGATGCAAAAGGATGAGAAAAAGAGAGATAAGAAAGAGCAAAAGAGATAATAGAAAGGGTGAGACAGCAAAATAAGGAAAGAAAAATACGATATAGTAAGCGGAAGTGTGCAAAGTTTGGGAAGGATAGACAGATGTAGAGACAAATTCATAGAGATGAATTCATAAAGAGAAATAAGGTACATGTATATGAGTGGAAAAAGTGTAGAAAAAGTTAGGTGAAATGGAGGGAGCAAGAAAAAGAGAGCAAGAGACATAAGGGAGTAAATGAGAATGGAAGAGGGAACTTAAACAAGCAAATGAGAGAGATAGTAATAAAGATGAAAAAGTGAAAGAGAACTACCTAACTATATTATTACAGGGAGTGAGAAATATCAAGAAATGTGAAGACTTTAGAAGCGAGAGCAGAAGAGACATGAGGAAGTGACAAGAAATAGAGAAAGATGGGGACTGAGGGAAGCAGAAATGGAAGAGTTAAAGGAAACAAAAGAGAATGAGAGAAGTAACAGGAAGTAGAGCATTCAAAAAGATAAAGAAGGGGTAAAAAGCAAAAGAGGGAAACTATATGTAATATGTATTGTATATATGTGTGTGAGTGTGTGTGTGAGAGAGAGGGAGAGAGAGCAACACAAATAAATGGAGTAAGGTACAGCAAAACAGATCAGGATAGAAGAGCAAAAGAAAGAGAGAGAGAAACAGAAATAAATGCAAAGGGTGTAAGAATCAGACAGTAAAAGAGATAAACAGAGTGAACTAGTAGGAGAGAAGTTAAAGGATGTCAGACATGTGACAGAAAGGAAGAGTGAACAGAGTTGCAGTAAGAGAGAGAGAGACAGTAAAGGAGATAAAGGGAGTGAAGGTGTATAAAAGAAATGGAATGTATGAGACAGATAGATTGTAAGAGGGAGACAGATCATAGAGCAAAAGAGAAAATAGCTAGCATTAGAGAACAACATAAAGGGAATGAGGAAATGTAAGGTAGGGAGACAGAGAGTGGTACTGTTTGAAGGAAGCAACGGATACAGAGAAAAAATCATGAAGAACAGAGAGATAGAATGGAAAATGTGCACATAATTTGAAAGAGCACAGAAGGAATGAAGTGAAAGAGAGAGAGAACAGTAGAATCAGGAGAAAGAAACAGTAAAAGAAATAATGGGGAGGAGAGATAGAGAGACAGAGAAAAAGAGAGAAAGCATAGCAGAATAACTTAAGCATATAAACGGGAGAGAGCTATAAGGAAGAAAGAGAACAACTTATTGCAGGTAGTGAAAAAGAACAACAAAATTAGAAAGAGAAAAAGAGATAAAGAGTGTGACATGAAAGGGAGAGAAATAAAGGGACATGCACAATACTTGAGAGAGAGAGAGAGAGAGAGAGAGAGAGAGAGAGAGAGAGAGAGAGAGAGAGAGAGAGAATAGAGGGGTAAAGGAGATGTAAAGAGAATTAGAGAAACAAAGCGAAATATAGTAAATGATAAGGTAAAGAAAGGGAAGGAAAAGAAAAGAGAAAATCTATAAATGTGTATGAGTGTGTATGATAAAGAAAGAGAAAGAAGGGGCAAAGAAACAATAGAGATAAAAGTAGTATGAGATATTAAACAAAAAAGTGTGAAAGACCAAAAAAGGAGTAAAAAGGTAATGGAGATAAAGAGGGTCAGAAAGTAACAGTAAAGTTAGTGAAGAGATAAAGAGATAACTAACTAACTAACTATGTGAAGAGACGGAGAGTAAAATGATATAGAGATTGGGATAGAGTAAAGGGGACAAAGAGAGTGAACATGTATAAAGTAGATGAAGGGTATGAGAGAGAGAAATAGAGAGAGATAAAAAAAGAAAAAGATGATGTGAAGTGTCAAAGAGCAATAGAAATAAAGAGCATGAGAAAATATATGGTATTGAGGGAGAAAGTTACAAAGTTGTGTAATACTTTTCTTATTGTGTAATACTTTTCTAAATATTTTTATGATACCTATAATTCTGCATGAATTCCTTGGCTAATGAATAAATAAAAGTTGGGGAGGAATGGATCTATATAGGGACAAAGTCATAGAGAACAGAGAGTGAGCAAAATGTACATATATAACATGAATGATTGTATATGAAATTAAGTAAAGGGGGAATGAATGAATGTGTAGTGTTTATGTCCACTTTTACTACATGCAGCACTCCAGGGAATTACACTAATGATACATAGATGAAGATGGAGCACCAGTGGAATGAGATGGTGGCAGAAACCGGAGATCCTGGAGAAAACCACAAATCTCACTTTGCAATCACCTGGGATGAAACCTGGGCCCCTTGTGACAGCCAAGTGGTCTAATCATTCAGCCACAGCACAGCCAAGTAAAGGGGTAGAGTGCAAGGAAACTGGAGACAGTGAAATAGCAAAAGATATAAAGGATTCAATAGGAAGAGAGGAAGACAGATACAAGGATAAGTAAGAAAGTGAAGCAAGAGAGATCAACAGAATGTGAAACTGTAAAATAATTTTAGGTAAACAGAATGAAAGAACAAGCAGAAGGAGGCAGAGATTAGAGAAATAAATGAAGGTAGAGAGAGAGAGTACAAAGAATAAAATTAGAGAGAGAGTAGAAGAGTTAAGAGGAGATAAAGAGCAGTAGAGTAGTCAGAAAGATAAAGTAGGTGAGAAAAAGAGAAAGGCTATATGTGAACAATGATATTCAGAGAGAACAATAGCCATAAAGTTCTAATAGAGAGGAACAGAGATAGTACAGTAGTTGAGAGAAAAATAAAACAGAAAGTAAACATGATAAAGAGATAAGAAATCAATTTGGAAACAGATACTATAGAGGTATAAAAGGAACCAGTAAAAAGGATGACAGAGAGCAGAAATGGAAAATGGAAAGGGAGAGAGCGAGAGTAAAGGAAAAAGGTCTACAATATCAGACAGAAAGAAAGAGGGAGAGAGCAGAGAAGCTGAAATAGAAATGTGACAGAGCAAGAAATAAAGGTAGGAAGAAATAATGGATAACAGTGATCTTAAGAAATACACAGGATAAGATAAAGCAGAAAATATAAAGGGAAAAGTACAAATGAAAAAGTAAGAGAGAGCAAAGGAATTAAAAGAATGGAGTGAGGGAGAAACAAGAAGTGAATGGGAGAGGGATTTCAGCATATGTTTAGAACAGAATAATAAAGATGAAAGGGAGAAAAATAGAACTGTATTAAAGCAGATGTAAATGAGAGCAGCAGAGTGAGTAAGAGCAAAAGGAAGATTGGAGTTAAGGGGATTGCAAAAGAGGTGGAGAGGATGAGAGAAGTCAGAGGAGATAGAAAGGAGAAAAGATAAAGAGAACTGAAAAAATTAAGAGAGGAGAAAAAGAATGAAAGAGTGTAACAGGAAAGAAAGACAGAAATAATCAGAAATAGAGTAAGAAAAATGACAAAGACAAAGGCAGAAAAGATAAAAGAAACCATGAGTGTGTGTGAGAGAGACAAAGAGAAAGAGAGTGAGATAGAGAGAGGGCAAAAGTATAGCAGGATGGAGAGCATGCAGTTAAAGATAGAACAAAAGAAATAAAAATAATGAGAAAGATTTGGCCATGTAAAGTATGGAGAAAGATTAAGAAAAATAAAGGCAAAAAGGTAGGATAACAACCAAAATAAGTGAGAGAGAACAGAACAGTTAAACAGAGAGAAAATGGCAACATGCTTTAAAAGAAAGGAATCAAAAGCACAATAACAGAGGGAGAAAGAAGGAAAAAAGGAAAACATGGAGAGTGAATGGCAGTTAGAATGGGACAAATAAAGAAATGGGATATAAAGAATAATGCATTAAATAAAGGAGAGAGAGCAAAAGGGATAAAGCACGATAAAAATGATAAAAATGAATGCAGAGAGAGCAACAAAGAGAAAGAAAATTGACAGAGAAAAGAAGAGGCAGTTAAATGAAGTAATAATACAGTAGATATTAGTTTCATGCATGGATAAATAAGTAGTGTAGAAAAAACTAAAAGAAGACCATGCATATGAGAAGAGTTATGTAGCATTGTGTAGCATGCAGTAAAGAAAAACAAAATACTACAAATTGGCACATGACTTAGAAATCATTAAGATAAAGAATATAAAGAAACATTATGTTATCAGCATAAAATATATCAAATAACATTGCAGAAAAATTAAATATAGAAGGTGATGAACAAAGGGAGCGGATAGGCTAGAGAAAAACTACAAAAGGGGTATTAATCTAATTTCCAATCTAATAAACAAAAGCTGAGAACAATACAAGAGAAGTAAATTGTACAACTAATGTGACTTGATGTGAATTTAATCAGAGAGAAATGTAAGTAAGAGGAACCTTAGGAAATTTGTTAAAATAATGTGAGAGCAGGAACAAACATTTTTAAATGAGAAAGATAAACTATAGTGTGGCAAAGTATAAAAATTGAAAGAAGTGTAGAGACAGTGAAGCACAAGTTAAAATAAAACTGAGTCGAGAAGATATTGACACTACATTTCACACCAGTGGAGACTCAACTCATGAAGGCAGCGACAGCTCTTGAAACATGTCCTATGAAAAGCAGTGTGAGTGAAGCAATATGTCAACATTTTCTCGATTCACTTTTATTTTATAGTATGGCAGTTTAAGCACACATATATAAATAAAAGTTGAAAATGAAGGACTGAAGAAATATTGCAGTGGTAATGGAAAGATTGTAAAGATTGAGATTTTGTGCAGGAAAAACAATTTGAAAAGTGCAGTACAACTAAGTCAAGTGAATAAAGAAGAAAGAAAGAAAAAAGATAAAGATATCATATACAAGGAAATTAAATAATAAATGCGGTCATGCATAGTGTTAGGGAAATGAAGGTTGCTAAAAATTTTTTGGTGATACATTTTGAACAAAGAAAATCAGGTGAAGATATTTAAGTACTTAACAGCTTTAGATATGATGAAATAAGTGAAAGAATAAAAAGTAGTACAATATGCTATATATAGATAATAAAAAGTAAAAGGTGTAGGAAGGTAAAGTTATAGAGAGAGCTGAATGTAGGAAGGAAGACTAATGATGAAGCATTTCATGCATTGAAAATGATGGAAAAAACAAATCATACAACAAAGAAGAATATAAGTTTCCTGTAGAACAGAAAATATATAATACACGTGTCTAAAGAATGAACATACAGAGCAAGAAAGTTTGGAAAATGCAAAATACTTGTATTGTGCATAGAGAGAAAAATAGATGAAGAATCCATAACTACAAGAAGGAGAACAGAATGAAGTTGCAAAAAGCAAATTTAATCTCTAAAGAGATACTGAAAGAAAATATATTAGTTTAAAATAGAAGAAGTAGATGGCAAAATGCTCTTCTTGAAACTAATTAATCACAAAAATAGAAAAGAATTACCACAGAATTATAAAGTAACAAATTTCTATTTCCGAAAAGAAACATAAACTTTTACAATGCAGAGCAGTATATTGGATGATCTGTTTAACATTATGATAAATTTGTTCTGTGATTGCAATTATGCAAATCTCTTTTGAAATAGTGTATAAAAGATATGTTTCTTTCTAGGTTCTGTTTTATTATGCCTGAGAACTCCCCATTCTCTGTGCTCCATATCCTTTGAGATTGGGCAGCTCAACTATATGTCCACATTTGTTACTCTTACGTTAAGCATGGAAGAGAAGATTTGAGCATCTGAACATTAGTTCCCGTATCTGCTGGCGCAAGAGAATTAAATTAAATATAGGATTAAATATAGTGTTCAAAGTGAATTGTACCAAAGGAAAAGGAAAAAGAAGTTTAACAAGAAGAAAAGCGAAGAATATAAGATGCTAGAAGGAAATAAAACAAAGGAAGAAGTAGAGATAGAGAAAAAATTAAGGAAGCATAAGAAGTCAGAGAAATTATGAAAAAAAAAAAAAAAAAAAAAACATTGTGGAGATAGAGAAGTGGGTGATGGAAAGTGTAACATAGAAAGTACAGTAATGCTAGCATAGTAATGCTAGGATGAAATATCTGGAAAAGGGTATTTGGAATAACATTAGAAAAGAAACTGTAGAGAACAAATTATAGAATGAATTTTATATAAGGTACATGAGTGAGTAGAAACGTCATATTAGTTCATGCATTAAGAGATAAATCAAAACAAGTAAAGATATAAAAGAAAAATTTAAAAGAGCTGGCTCTGTGAAATAGATGTAGAAACTATGACAGTAAAAGAAAAAATCACAATGAAAGGTAAGAAGAAAATGTGACAGAAATGTTAGAACAATGAACATGAGCAAATGAAGAACATTTGTTTAATATCCTTCAACATAGGTCATATTGGACAATGAATGAAATGGATGAAATAATGCTCGAATAAACGCAGGGTCCATAGATCTTAGAGAAACATGACATTCATCTTTCAGGATAAGGGAAGACCTAGAAATAAATCTTATCCAGATAACTCACCCTGAACAAGATTCAAACTCGGGACCTCTTGAATGAGCTATCCTGACATCACAGAGGTGGGCTATAAAAGAATGATAAAATGTAACAAAAATATTCTACAAGTAAGGAGGAATATCAGATGCCTCCTTGTCTTTGATAAGAAAGTCAGAGAATATAAAGACCATCAACAGACATTCACATTGCAAAATTACCTTCTTATTCTTTTTCACATACCCACATCAACGATCTCCTTCATGAGAAACTTTGGAGCACTTTCATCAGACATAACAATAAATTATGTAGTGTTTTAAGAGGGCATACAGAATAGTAAAAATTTAAACAATGAAATATTGTGTGACCAGTGTAGTTAGAATTAAACAATGGTGAAAATCACTTATGGCCTATAAAGGAACTAAATATAAAAAGCTAATATATAGATATAGACATATATTAAGACAGACAAAGGAAATAGAAGAAGGGTAGAGATTTGGAAACATAGGCAAAAGTAAAAGAAGAAAATTAAAATTCATGCAAATATCTGTGCTCACATTTACAAAGAAGTACTTTAGAGAAAATCAAAGAAAAATAATGATTTAAATATATATGGTTTCTGGGTTTGCCATAAAATGACAGCATTGTAGGGTAGTATACAGATAATGTAATAGTGAAAAACAACATATAAAAATGTGCATGGTTTTTGCTGATCCCTGGAACTGAGCCTCAGAAAGCAATGAAAGTAAAAGCAAGTACAAAACACTAATAGATCTTACTGTTAACAAAAGTAATTCAAGTATGTAGAACGTTTATATAGAGAAGGTTTAATGCAACATGGACAGTAAGTGAAAAAAAAAGGAAATGAATGGATTAAGCAACAAAATTAGTGCAGTAATCAAATAAGTCATTTAGAGATTTAAGTAAAGACAGTGGAAACAGAGGCAAGTGATAAGCATAAAAGACAAAACACTACATAGAAAATAATTCTGTACTTATGCAACCTATGTCATAGAAAAAGGGTAGATTTAAGGAGAAGAGGTAGTATATAAAACAATAAAGAAAGAAAGATAAAATGGAAAAGGTCAATGTAAGAAGAGAATAGAATAAAAAAAAAGACAATGAAATGTTAATGTAAGATTAAACCCAATAGACTGCTCACTTAGAATGTATTTCATGAGAAAGAATTATAAGTATGTCTACACTACAGATAATATAATGAAATGATGATGAAATCATAATCAAGAAAAGTAAGGATAGTTCATAACTTGTTAATAATTTAATACTGAAAGAAGACTCAAATCAATGACATACCTACATTCATTAAAAATGAGTAAGGTGAAATAAAGACCAGCTACAAAGTTGCTACAAGAAATCAGTGAACTAAAAAATTCTGACTAGCTCTAACAAATTATCCCAATTTTAGAATATGATTCCAGAAATTATTTCTTGAGAAGTCTGTTTTATATAGAAGTAAGTTTGCTTTTATAAAACTATGTATTAAGATGTTTCATTTTGATGCAATCTTTTACACATTTCACACTTTTCAAAAAGGATAGAAATTGTCAAAAGATGGCTTACATACTTGCAAGTCAGCAGCATATCGTGTTTCATATTAAGTGACAATAGGAAAGCTTATCTGAAATAGACAGAGAAAGGGGGAAAACAAAGACAAAATTATGTATTTATGAATGTATTGTAAGTGCAGATGGACACTTACTCATAGTTCATTAAACTATTTTATACCACCCAATTAGTTTACTTGTTGTCAATAAACTTTTCTAGTCAGTTATTTGTGTGCACACCAAAACTGTTGTGTGGCTGGAAAGCATTTAAACTTGAACATTCTAAATTATAGCACTTTTTTTGGAATGTGTAAACCCATACATCAGTTAATACAGAATTCTTCTCTCCCAGGTAACATGGTTGATGTGGTCTAGGTGCTGTAAGCTGTCAGAGTACCTGCCACTCAAGACATTTATTTCCATTGTTTTCTTTCTAGGAACCTTCACCCAAAGCTGTGAAATTAACAGAGAAAGAAGATTCAGCACAGGCATACAAGATACTATATTTGGCAAGCAAATGAGGAAGAGGAAGAAGGGTTTAAATGAACAACAACTTCTACAAGAATGTTAGTTTTATAAGGTGAGAGCTTTGTTTTATTATATTACAGTATATTTTCATTTTTCAAAACTTTGTGTGAAAAAATGAACAGGAAAGTATAACAGGGGAAGACAAAGTACCCCAAAAAGTAGATATTTTTAGAATCAGTGATCATTCTTTATTGAATGTGCATAATAGAATTTTAGATTAATTTGTCACTTTACATTTTGGAACTAGAAGAGAGAAGTTTCTTTTTAGTAAAATAACATTTACTTTGAACGAACATGCTTTGTTTTCACCATAGAGATATTACAAAAATCCTTTAACTATTGCAGACTCACATTTGGAATTCACATTTTTCTAATGGAAATAGTTTTTTTTTATATTTAAATGAATTTGTTAATCTGTTCATGTTATTGCACAGCTTACAAATTTTATGGTAGAGCAGTTGTATAACAAACAAGAACAATCACTGATTACAGCATGCAAAAGACAGATCTACAAGGAAACAGAATATAAAATTATTCATAAGCCCTATCTGTGCTCTAAATATTGTTACAATATTAATAGTTTACATAACTCATAAGACACTTTTTTTCATCGATATGTTCAGTTCTTTTACAGCAAACTGTTTTGGAGATATGTGAATGTTTTCCAATATTATTTTGTCAAAATTACTGGCTAAAAGTAGATAATACTTTTCATGTAAAAGCAAAAAATGTTTTTTTTTTTTTTATGAATACAATTATGAATTAACACTATTCATCTGAGTTTATTTATAGGGGAGCTTAAAACAATTAAGTTTATTTTGCTTATTATATGTTCATCCTTCAAAACATTATTAATAAGAGAGAAATTTACTATATTTTCAGATATTGGCATAATACTTCTTTCTATGGCAGCATAAGTAATGTTGCAATTTTCCTTTTATGCAAGTAACATTATTATTAAACTTGATATGTGTTATTGGTTTGCTGCTATAAACTGAAAACATAAATGAAATAATATTACAGAAAGCTTATTTATAGGCACATTAGGAGCTATTTGTGCTTAAGTTGAAATAATACGGTTTTTGTGCAGAACTGCACATTATTCAGACTAGATGCTTTAAGTTTATTATATAGGTATGCTAGAAGTGCGATCTATTTCGCTGGTGGGAGTTCAAATTCAGGTTCCTGCCAATAAGTTGCTCTTTCTTCAGATTGAAGTAGTAAAGACCAGTTATTTGTAGAAAGAAGAGTATAGCATTAAAAAACCTGAAAACTGACTTCCCTTAATTGCTGAGTATATCTCAGGAAAAGTTCTTTGCTCAGGAACAACTTGTGTAATGACACTTTGATCTATCACAGTCTAGAAATGGTAAAAAAGGCATAGCCAATCATAGTGTGATGAGCTTCCACATACAGTTCCCTATTTGCTCTATAGAGGTCTTGAAGAAGATGAAAGGAAGCCAAATTCTTCAGTATTGGTGTCCGCATTTCACTCTGGATAAAGCTTAGTTATATTTTTGATCTTATTTAAAGACTGGAAGTAAATGCTTATAATCCCAATTCATAATTATTTCTAAAATTAATTTTAACATTGAACATTTAACTCAAGCCTTTCAAAACTCTTCTGGAATGGATGGTCAATGTGTAATTTTTCAGAGCTGGAGGACACAAAATCCCCACTTAAGTATTCTCAAAATTCTCTACTGTACTAAGAAAAGATATATATAAATTATTCAGAAGATTATTTTTCTATGAATGTACTTGACATTAAGTGAAGCAGCCTCTGATGACAAAGGGTTCTGTAAACCTTTTTTATATGAAGCCGAGTTCTGGTTTAAAAGTATTTAGAAAGCAGTTATCTGTAGCAAGAAAATAGCAGTTGAAGAAGCATTCCAGAGTGAACTAAACATTGCCAATGTAAATACCACAAGGTTCATTCCTCAGAATAGCAAGTGTATAGCTTTGCAAGATGCTTAAATAGGAGCTAGTGGTTGTTCATTGCTTCTTGGCAATGCGGACAGCACTGAAGGTTGTGCTGGGGGCAGCAGAATCAGCCTCTGGAGCAAGTGCACCACCTCCTTCCAGCCAAATGGCAGCAGTGTCACCAACTTCCATGTCCAAAAGTGCAGAGTTTGACCCTCCACCTCCAGGTGTAGAAACAATGGATTCCCATTCAGATCCTGAAGCTGCGGCAGCCTTCTTCTTCAGCACAAGCCTACATAGAATTTGTAACATGATAACAAAACTGCCAAAATTATGTATAGGAGTAATTGTTAGTGACTCAGCTATAAAGTCATTATTGAAGATTTTAGGGGAGAAAAAAGTTGGAATCTCTAAAGTTATTTTAAAATTGCATCCACAACATTTGTTTTTACTTTCATTTTATATAGATGCAACGGAAACAAAGTGGTTGACTATATAATTTTTGTAAATAATACTAAATTTTGTGATTATTATTATTATTATTATTATTATTATTATTATTATTATTATTATTATTATTATTATTATTATTATTATTATTATTATTATTATTATTATTATTATTATTATTATTATTATTATTATTATTATTATTATTATTATTATTATTATTATTATTATTATTATTATTATTATTATTATTATTATTATTATTATTATTATTATTATTATTATTATTATTATTATTATTATTATTATTATTATTATTATTATTATTATTATTATTATTATTATTATTATTATTATTATTATTATTATTATTATTATTATTATTATTATTATTATTATTATTATTATTATTATTATTATTGTTATTATTGTTATTATTGTTATTATTGTTATTATTGTTATTATTGTTATTATTGTTATTATTGTTATTATTGTTATTATTGTTATTATTGTTATTATTGTTATTATTGTTATTATTGTTATTATTGTTATTATTGTTATTATTGTTATTATTGTTATTATTGTTATTATTGTTATTATTGTTATTATTGTTATTATTGTTATTATTGTTATTATTGTTATTATTGTTATTATTGTTATTATTGTTATTATTGTTATTATTGTTATTATTGTTATTATTGTTATTATTGTTATTATTGTTATTATTGTTATTATTATTATTATTATTATTATTATTATTATTATTATTATTATTATTATTATTATTATTATTATTATTATTATTATTATTATTATTATTATTATTATTATTATTATTATTATTATTATTATTATTATTATTATTATTATTATTATTATTATTATTATTATTATTATTATTATTATTATTATTATTATTATTATTATTATTATTATTATTATTATTATTATCATCATTATCATCACTTAACTCTACATTATCTCTTTAAGGCCTTTTTATGTATAGGATTAATATTTATATGCATCAATTTGATCACTTAATCATGAAACAAATCAAAAGGTTAAACTATGAAGCAACTGAATGGACCCATATATTTGATTTTTTAAAAAATTGTTTGTTTTGAAAAATAAGGGTCATATAAGGAATTTTGAAATATGTCTAATTGTTTTTGTCAATACATTTCTTTTATTTTCAGTGGTTGACAATAAAACAAGAAACAATCTATCACCTAGCAGGAGTAGTGACATTAACCATAAAGAAACAAGTTAGTTGATACATACAAATAACATATTTATGAAACGAGCTCTTTAATATTAAAGAAAGTGAAGTTTAGTACCCAATTATTAAAATTTATTGAATTATATTTGCTTCACTGCCAATAGCATCAGGTTTTTTTTTCATTTTTTTTTTTAACTTTTATCTACATGTATGTCTGAGAATTTTCTAACATATTTATTTATTTGGACACATAATATTCAGAGGCACCTAACTTCAAATTTCCCCCCTTTTCTTTCTTGTATAAATTGAAGGCTAAAAGTATAAAGTTATAATTATGGAATTTAAGTTGGATAAAGCTGTAATGGGAAGAAATTTGAATTAGAAAAAGAGAGGATCAATGACAGGGGTGTTGGTAGAAGCTCCTACCTATTTTGAAGAAAAGAGAGGAACAACAATTATTTGCTGCCATTAAACTAAGGGCAAAGGGAAACTTCTAAAAGCTTCAGAAAGCTCTTACATTTGGTATAATACAGCTACCTACTAAATCAGTTTCATTTTGTACTCATTTTTCACTGCACTCTAAATTATTTTATAACATACATACAGAGTCTAGCCAGAGAATAGTTGTATTCTAAAACATGGTTTTGTATTCTTTGTGCATACAAAGAAATATGATTTTGCATTACTGATGTTTTACATTAGCTTTATAGAGGATAAATATTTTATTTGATGTACAGTTAATTATTCAAACATTAAGATAATAACGCTATAAAAAATGAAACAGTTTTTAACATAGCAAAAATGTGTTTATGAAGATAATGAAATTTTGATTTAATTTCATGAAGGCCATGCAGCTATTGTCTAATTTGTACACTTTTCCAGAACAAATGAGTCATTTTAACAAATGAATGTAATTATTATGATTTTGAAAAATGTTACTTTTTTAAATGTTTGAATAGTTTGAGGCAAATAATTCCAAAATAGCATTAGAAAATAATTAAATTACCAATAATTAATTATACTATTCAATATCGACAATTAAATAACAACAATGTTGTCCTTCATTCTTGTCATCATGAACTAAAATCTCATTTTAATTTACAGTGCCAGAGGAAACTATTCCACAAATCTAAATAACACATTGTCTAGGTAGAATAAAAAAATTGTCTATTACTATGTTAAAATAGGCATCACACATTTGGTGGAAGTACGTTTTTGGTTATATGTTTCTGTTTTATTCAGTACAAATGAAACTGAAAATGTAAGTGTATCTTAACAAGTGGAAAGATAATCTAGGAAGAAGGAGCAGAAATTATTTAGGTTTACAGATATGCATTGTAGGATGAATTTAGAAGAAAAGATGCATTAATCATTGTATTTCAAAATGAATCAAATATCAGCACCTACTAGGTTCCTAGGAGCAGAAATTATTTAGGTTTACAGATATGCATTGTAGGATGAATTTAGAAGAAAAGATGCATTAATCATTGTATTTCAAAATGAATCAAATATCAGCACCTACTAGGTTCCTATGTATGGACTTTACTCAACCAGAAAAGTTGTTAACCAAATTCTTCTGGGGAAAAACACACACAAGAAGTAAGATAACAAAAGTTGGACTTGCCTTGCATCTTTGGTGTTGGTGGAACCAGCGAAGGTGAAGTGATAGAGTCCTGGGCAGTAGCAGGTGAAGTCTCCATTCTCACGACCCCAACCGACGCTCTTATCGGCCAGTATGCGACGATATCCCAACTTGTGTTCTCCGCCAAGCTCTGCAGCTCCTGCGCTGGAGAAAGCCACCGGTCCATTACAGTCGCGGAGGTTGGTGGCGAACTTGCGTACTCCGACCGTCGTGGTGCCACCGTCATCTGGAACTGCGGCCTGTGTCAGCGCTGCTAGACCCACCACCAACAGCAGCATGCTGCACGAGAAAACCGTGGGTTTAGTTCAACGTAGACATGAGGGATGGGGAGGGGGGCGTCGATGGAGGTGGGACGAGGTCGGGTTTCCAGAAAAACTTAACAGACAGATGACCATAGGAAACAGTACAACAATAGGCTCTCGTTTCGAGGTTTACCATAACTCGAATGTCCCAAACATCATGCATAATAATTAATTCATGGATTTTTTATTTTGATATAACTAAGTTATATTTCATAACTTTTAAAACTCATTTTGGTTACTTAAAATGTATTGCATTGAACTTCAGGATAACATAATATGGTCGTTATGATGATTATGATGATGATGATAACAATAATAATAAAAAATAAAATTATTAGTAAAATATTGGGTCCACAAGTCGTAGGGGAAGAATACAGACTAACAAGTAAAAAGGACCTTGTTAGTCTCTAGGTCTTGCCCTATGGAATGCCCCACGAAGGCGCTGGGCGCCCTGTAGGGAGCTCGGTAACTCCCTGCTCATTAGAGGGGAGGTCAGTATTCACTTTGTGTGGATATATATATATATATATATATATATATATATATATATATATATATATATATATATATATATATATATATATCGGATGTAAGCATCGTGAGGAAATTGAGGAGCTACCCTAAGTAGGGAACCCTGGTCTAGAAAGCCAAATTTCCGGCTAAGGTGGCGTGATGCCTCTCCTCCCGTATCGGTTGGATGGTCGCACACCTCTGTCTTGCGTATGTGGTCGTGAGGTCGGGTTGTCAGGCTAAGGCCCACTTTGGGCTGTTACATCTTGGGTTTGCTTTTTTAAGTGATTGAGAACGGAAAAGTCTACTTTTAATCTGACTGGCCCTTGAATAAAGGAAAATTCATTGGGTTCCATTTGGGAAGTAAAATAAAGATCATACGAAGGTAGCTGTTTATCTAAAGAACTTAAATTTCCAGTTTTTTTTTCGATATATCAAAAGGAGATTAGTTTTGAGATTACCGAGGTTACACAATTACCGCCATCCTTAATAAACTCCCAATTGCATAAAGAAAGATAACACACCAAACATAAAGAAGAAAGCTACAATTTCTTTGCTCTAAAATTGCCGCTTTTTACTCACACACGGCCCTCAATTAAGCTGCCAAACAAAACGATAGCTGGATTTCAGAAAGCATCATAATCTGCACCAGTAAATGCAGCAGAGTGAAAGAAATTAAAAGTAAAAGAGGTCGCATGGTTGGCACGTGATATAGTGTTCAAGCATAAAACAAGATGTAAAAAGGAAGAAGAAAAACTGATCATGGCCTCCGGGAAAGTTGTCGACCGCTGCACGTAGACATAGAGAAAGTGACGTCGAGATGTTGTAACCAACCGTTCCTGGCAGCACATGGGACCCATTTTGTTATTATTTGACTGAAATTGCGAGTATAGTATCGTTTGCTCAGAGAACCATACAGAAAGATCGACTTTATGATTCCATGATGAATCTACAGTTGCTACGCTTTCTCATTACGTTCAAACGAGCCGTTAAACCATGAAACTTAAACTAATCCGAAATAATTATGTCTTCTGAACATAAGGGAAAACACCAGAAGAAAACCTTAGCCACGTAGCTCACCCCAACCAATATTCAAACTCCGGACCTCGTGAATGTGAGGCAGAATGTTAAATCCATCATACCAAGACGATGGCCACTAGTTAGACAAGCAACTCGTTAGACAAAGGTTTGTTAAACTACGGCTCGGGATCGAATCCGGCGCACAAAATATTTTTATTTGGCACGCCTTCACATTTCAGAATGCATAAATAAAATAAAGTGTACCTCTGTTAGATTGGTTTGTTCAAAACATCCGAGGAATTATATAGGATGAAGTGCTAGACTTTTAATTGATATGCAATGAGCTATTGAAGGGCAAATGCAAGACACTTAATTTGATTGATTTACACTGCCTGTCGATTGATATTTCTTCGTTTGAAAGAGTTTGTTCATATCAACATTTATCTGTAAAAAAGCTTTCAAAAATGAAATAAATCAAATCCAAATGTAATCAAATCCATTACATCGCGTAATGAATTTAAACATACCGGCAATTGATTCTGTTTTTAGGTTTGTTTCGTCTTCAGATGTTGGTATTGCTGGAAACGTAACATAACAAAAGAAAACAAAAGGTAGCCGAGATTTCCTTAACAACGGAGTTTGACTGAAGATGAAAGCAATATGCTTTTGAAATCGATTTTATAAAGAAGAAGGAAGTATTAACATCAACTTCTTAAGTTAAGTGGAGATTCTGTTACAAATATTTTTATTTGTGTAATATTTGTTGCTTCACTGTGACTAGCTTTATTTTCTGTGAAATCAAATCCAAGTATCCTTGATGAACATTTAGAATTTTGGTGATAAGCAGCACCAACTTAGAACTACATAATGCTTTCACTTGCAACACAGAAACGGTAATTTCTTTCTTCTCATGAATTGGTCTTAACTTAAAAATAATTTCTGTAGCAGGTGCACAAGCGTTACGTTCCCATGTGGCTATAAATGAGGCACTAATCATTTGCAAAGTACTTAATTATATTAGCTATTAATATAAATATTTTAGGCTATTTTTGTATATTAAATGTAGTTTTAGTTACATAAAGCATGGTGTTTGGAAACTAATCTGATTGTACACATCATGTCTGAGAGTTTATTGTTTCTATCTTGAACTAATGTAGCTTTGCCCCAGATTCCTTCTGTGCCAGTTAATGTGGCCCCCATTTTGAGAAGTTTGCCTTTAGATGATAAAGGTGAGCAGAGAATTGTGAATACTAAATTTCTTTAACTTTCATCCCCCAAAGGACAAAAAGGGGGGCTAACAATAGGCTTACCTACAGATTCTTGTGCATTTGAACTTTAACAAAATACCTTCAAGCTAAACAATTACCTATAACTACGGAAGCGTTTTGTGAAAATTCTGAGTTAATTTTAAAATGTCTACTTTGGGCAAGTAGCATTCAAATATTTAAATTATGTGCTCCATTTCAATCTGGTCGCAATAGAATTTGTTGCTTTGAAAATGTAATTCTTACAATAAATTCCCTGAGTTATAGTTTAGGGCTTGAATGTGTATAATTCTGAATATTCTTTTCTAAAAACAGTAGTATTGAGATATTCTTGTTAGAACTTAGAGTGAAATTTGAATATCCCCTACCTACCTCTTCTCTATTATACGAACATGATTTTGTCTCTGTTTTGTAAAGATAGTTTAGAGTTAGATTACTTCCGTAAAAACCCTGGCATAATGCATTGCTTACCTTAGGAGCGACTCTCACTGGGCATACATGAGGCACCAAGCGGATATTGAAAACAGGCTCGCCAGCTGAACACCCAGGGCTTTTATGGGAATACGGCTACTATACCCCTATAGCATTTTAGATTCACTTTCTTTAAGAGTATTTAATTAAAGAGTTCGACAGTTATTACCAAAGAATATTAAACATATGATTTTGGCATGAAGTGTCAAAGCTACATGTCACATTGCACACGGCATTTGAAAATATTACTAAGGGTATAACCAACCGCTTATAACCAAATAGAGGAAGAATATATGACGCAAGAGGAATAAAGGCACTGACCAAAACATCGTCATTGCCAGAAGCTCTGCTTGGAACAACCAACCTGTCTTTGCCATAAGAAAACAGGGTGATTCACAAGTCTGATGGAGAGGGCAGTGACATGAGCAGGAAGAAAACACTGTGCTGATCTTGACCTTGCGTCGTGTGGGCAGGGTGCGTGGGCCCATCATCTCATCACGATGGTGCGTATCCCCGTCCAGCCCACAAGCATTGTTACCTGTCGCAACAGTCGAGCTAATGGCCATGCCCGCCCAGATGTCAGACCAAATGGTGTCTTACTTTATTGCACAAGAAACCTTCTAATATCACGTTATACTATAGGTAATATATTCTATAGAAAGAGCAGATGTGTATTTTTATTTTATCCCCTCCCCTCATTTGGCTCTTCATCATAAAACGTCAAATTAGCCAAGACTTTTGTGGCCTTTAATGCCGACATGAGGAAACTTCCTGGTTATATTATGACGCAAGAAATAACGGAGCATGCTGCCACTAATTAAACACGTTTTGCTGTGCTTAAATTAATAAAAATCAATTATTAACTCATTCTAATTAAAGTATCCGCCTTATAGCAGGTTTTATGTATGGTTTCCGAGCATACAAAAAGGTTCAGATGAAAAAGTCACAAGTGTTACATTCTCATGTTGTTTATTTTTGTGTAATATGTACAAACCATTCCTAGAACGACTTATGTTTTTCTATCTAGTTCAAGTTAATCGAGATACTTATTCGAGGAAATAGTTCCAGTGTAGGAATAAGTCAAAAGTCGTATAGGGGGAATCAAATAGTCGGATGTTCAAAAGGGAGTCGCTATACGCTAGCCTTGAAATTCCATTTCTTTCCACAACCGCGAGTACCATAACTTTTAAACAGCTATATTATATTCTTATTACTTTCTCTATTTACTATTTCACTAATTATACTTACAAAAGCATATTTTTCAATCTACCTCATCTCACGATGTTTTTCAGGTAATGAGAGAAGTGATTTCGAAATAATCCATAAATTTGATGCGAAGGGCAATTAGCTATGTTTCAATATTCGAAAACACTCCGAATCTTGCCACTACATTGTTACTAGCATCTGTGGTTTTGGATATGCATTCCAAGCATGTGTTAACAATTTTTCCCCATTTTAAAATAGAAATTCCTGACAAATCACACGTTATCTCACGCAGTGCAAGGAAGTTCTCTAATTACTGTGAAAACATATCCAAATCATATGAGAGGATGTGTTGAAAATTCTTCTGCTACATGCACACATTTCTGGTGTCCGTTTGAATGCCATTTTCCACCATAGTTTGCTCTCCCGAATAATGCCAAATAGTTAGCAGTATGACCCGCATTCGGGAGGGCTGGGTTCAATTCCCGTGGCAGGCCTACCTGATCCCTGGGTTTTGTCGGGGGTTTCCCGGATCGCAAGGCGAATACTGGCTAGATTAATTATATCCCCAAAATTTTCTGTCCCTCCATTTCATATCCATTATCATTTCACATTTTCACATCATCTTTCATCTGGTAATCTCTTTCAGGGTGGAAGTGTCGGCGGGTGTCTCGGCGTTGCATGGCAAGATGATATGCTCTTGGTAAAACTTCCTCCTCCGGTAGGATAATATCCGGTCTCCGAACCCGATCTGTTGAGCCGTTTCCGGACCACAATAGAGTGGGTTGCCGGGGAGTTTCCAACTGCTAAAAATGTAGACTGCCCTATGCACTTTTGGCTCCTTGGGTCAGCCGCCCACTGTCTCCTCTCACCTCATCATTACTTCCGCGGGTGTCTCACTTGGGGACATAGGTACAATAAACTAATTACACAGAAAATAAAGTTAGTTACAGTGGAGTAATAAATATTACACAAATAAAAATATTTGTTAATTAATGTCCACTTATCTTATGAAGTTGATTTTAATACTTCTTTCTTCTTTGTAAAATCGATTTCATGAACATTTGCTTACATCGTCAGTTAACACACTTCGTCGTCAAGGAGACCATGTTTTTTTCGTATTACCAAAATCTGAAGACGAAACAAACCTAAAAACAGAATCAATTGCCGGTATGTCAAAATTCATTACGCGATTTTTATTTTTTTAAATAAATATTTTTTCCCACACTATTAAATCTATGGGAACATTTAATTGTTTTAATAATTTAACTTCGGGATTTATTTCATGGTTATAAAAATTTTTAATGGTTATTTATAAAATTTATAAAATGTTTTGTATAAACCATGAAATAAATCCCGAAGTTAAATTATTAAAACAATTAAATTTTCCCACAGATTTAATAGTGTGGGAAAAGTATTTATTTTAAAAAATAAAAATCGCGTAATGAATTTTGACATACCGACAATTGATTCTGTTTTTAGGTTTGTTTCGTCTTCAGATTTTGGTAATACGAAAAAACATGGTATCCTTGACGACGAAGTGTGTTAACTGACGATGTGAGCAAGTGTTCAAGAAATCGATTTTACAAAGAAGAAAGAAGTATTAACATCAACTTCTTAAGATTAAGTGGACATTAATTAACAAATATTTTTATTTGTGTAACAATAAACTAAATTTGGACCTCCGTGCCGAATCCCCTTCGTAGCGTAATTCAGTCCAGTCTTACTATGATTTGTTTTAGATCCTAAAAGGCCCAGGGATTTACTCTCCAACTTCATCTGGAAAATTCAAACTTCAGTAAGGCCACATTAATTTAAAATCGAAATTCCTAAATTTATTGATAATTTCTGCAAGATGTATTTTAAGCAGGTACACATGAAATTTCGTTAAAAATGACTTTCTGGCGAGCCCTTACTACTTTCTCTAATTTGTATAGCAAGTAGGGGAAGTGGGTAAGTATTGCATTCCACCCAGAAAATTGATATCGAGGTTTCACTGGAAGCGAGTGTGAGTGTGATTGAACAGTTCATTAAAAAAAAAGTAGCGTCTTCCGAGAATGCGATAACAAGATTTTCAAGAAAATGGCACGCCCCAGACTACTCTTTACATGAAAATGCTTTCGAAAATTTCGATTTTCTCACAAATATTTTAAGTATTTTTATAAAAAATACGACACGTTTAAGATATTTTAATGACTAACTAATTTAAGATCTTGATTTTCTGGGAATGTCCTCTGAAGTCTGCTTCATTCTGGATGACTTTTAAATAACTGGTAGGTAAACTGTAAGACTTAGGAAAAAAGAGCTCCTTGTCCATATGACAAATACATATTTTTGAGTCAGCCATTTTGTAAGATATTTCCTGTTATATGTCTGAATTTTCTAATACTTATACCTTTGTCAAATATGAGGCTGTAGTTAATCTCTTGACCATGGAAAGAGAGCAGAATTTCAAAGTCTTCTAATGGCGACCAGCTGTATTCTCAAAACCTTTGAGTATCGCTTCGATTCCTTGACTTGGAGAAAGGGGGTTGGTTGCACAGCTAGCAATTACTCGAGATCAAATGCCAGATCACGGGCGAGGAACGAAGGACGACCTTCTGCTGTAGGTGTAAGACGACAACAGCTATCGGGAGTAAATGGAAACCGTTATCTAAAACAGGAGACGCCCTTGCACCCTTCAAGGACATCGATTGCTGCTCTGATTCCTTTCATTTCAATAATGGATAAAGGTTGAAAGCCGCGAGCATACTCTGTTAATAGCAAGTATCGATCGTAAAAATATAACATAAGTTACTCCTATATACAGAAGTATTTTTATGGTATCCTGAAAAGGAAAATAGCACGAGTCCTTGGACTAATTGAGAGGTTTGTTGAAAACAACAACCAATGACATGAATTCATACTTCAGAACAAGGCAAAGAAAAGTGCTTTTCTAATGCATTAGAAGTATTGACACTCCATAATTAAATAACACACCTATTAGAAGCTATGAATGATATATTTATTTATTTCAAGGGAAAAAAGAGGTTCTGCCACTGTTAAATGTAGATTATGAACTATACTTGAGAACAAAAACAACCATGGTGACAAAGAAGTACATTGGTTCCATTTATTGTGAAACTCTCAGATTTCGTTGATTTTTATTACTTATTCTCTTGATATTGGTTTTTAGTTTCTTTACCAAGTACGTCATAGTTACTAAAGAAGGTATTGCATTCCTTCCAAAAATTCAATACTAAAATTTCACTGGAAATACACATTTTGAAGTTTCCTGAATCCCACTCCCAAAAGAGATCATTTTTAGAAAAATATCAGTGTGTGTATGTGTGTATCTGTGTGTGTGAGGAAAAACGAAAATTTGGTCAGTACGTGTTTTTTTTTGTGTGTAATTTACGTCCTCCAACGTTGTCATGTCGAGCGATGAATGGTTTGGGTGAAATGATGCTCAAATGAGTCCGGGGTCAATGGAGCTTAGAGTTACCCGACATTCATCCTTCAGGATAAGCGAAAACTCCAGAAAAAACCTTATCCAGGTAACTCACTCTAACCGAGATTCGAACTCAGGACCCCTTGAACGTGAGGCAGATACGCTACCATCTACGCAACCAAAACGGGCCAAAATGATTCTGATTTAGCATCTTCCAAGTATAGGATTCGAAGATTTTCAAGAAAACCCAATCTCAAAATACCCCTTACATGTACAATTTTTCGAAAATGCTGATTTTCTTAAAATTGGTTCTAACGATTTTGATTGAAATGCTGTATTATTAAGATATTTTCTCATTATATGCAATGTCTATTTTGAATATTCATTTTGCATGACTTTTGCATAACTGGTAAACTGTAAGAGGTAGACGAAGTCTTACTTCATAAAAAAACATGGATCTTGTTAGATGCCTATGTAAAAGGGGCCCAAATGACCTTGTTGTCGACGGGCCCTTAAACACCACACACTCACCCCCTATGTAAAATATATTATTTTCTGGAGTTTAATCATTTCTATAATATTCCTTGTCATTAAATTCAGTGTTAAAATACTTACATTTTTCTGAAACGGAAAGTCGTTATTAGTTTAGTTTCTATTTTGTTTTCTTTCTTACTGTTCTTGCAAAGAGAACGGACATTCAAAGACATTAGATAGCCACTAGCTCTTAAAAGCTTGACTTTTGCTTTGGTCTATGTAGTCCCCCACTCCCATTATTATTACAAGGAAATGTTATCTAGAAATATTTATACTATTTTAATACTAAATTGTAGATGGAAAAGTGAGCTTGTTTACCAATAGTTTGATAATAATTAATTGAGAAATGAAAGTGAATGTAACACAACATATTTATAAAAGTGCCACATTTCAGGCGTATGTGTTTTCCTTTTAGTAATATTTCTTGTTTTCCCTTCATATCTTGTGATAATTAAATGAACACTGTGGTAAAACATACATTATCCCAATATTTTTTGACCCCTATAGCTTTTGTAACAAACTCCAAGGTTACTGACGTAAATGCAAATTAACAGTTGCATCTGCTTCCGGAAAGTCAGCTACAGAGTTATTTAAATCCTTAATAACATCAAGATCATCACTGTGAAAGAAGCTGTCATTTTTCTAACGTATAACGAATCTAAACTCGTCTTGTAGGAAAACCAAAATTAAAAAAATAAAATAATAATTCATAATATATTTATTTGTTTATGCTTTTATAATACAGTATTAGGTAGAATGCCATCGGTGATTTGGAACTTACTTAGAATTCACGAAGTGACTTATTTTGAAACAAACCAATGCTATAGCCTCAAAAAAAAAAAAAAAAAAAAAAAAAACCAACTAAAATTCTGCTTAAGACAATAAAGTACAAAATGGTGAATGATATTTTATGATAGATACATGTTTGTTGGTGTAAGAATATGGTCTGATACTTTTGCTTGCCATTTTTATGTTATACTGCCATAAATAGTACAGGTTTATTATTATTATTATTATTATTATTATTATTATTATTATTATTATTATTATTATTATTATTATTATTATTATTATTATTATTATTATTATTATTATTATTATTATTATTATTATTATTATTATTATTATTATTATTATTATTATTATTATTATTATTATTATTATTATTATTATTATTATTATTATTATTATTATTATTATTATTATTATTATTATTATTATTATTATTATTATTATTATTATTATTATTATTATTATTATTATTATTATTATTATTATTATTATTATTATTATTATTATTATTATTATTATTATTATTATTATTTAAAATTGTTACATGAAGAATTGCCCGCCTCGGTAGCGTAGATGGTAGCATGTATGCCTTACGTTCAAGAGGTCCCGAGTTCGAATCTCAGTCAGGGTGAGTTACCTGGATAAGGTTTTTTCCGAGGGTTTCCCTTATCCTTCAAGACAAATGTCGGGTAACTGTAAGCTCCATGGAACCCGGACTCATTTGAGCATCATTTCACCCAATTCATTCACCGTCCGATATGACTTAACGTTGGAGGACGTAAATTAAAAAAAAATATTACATGAAGAACTCCGGTCAGGTTAGAGTTTAAGAAAATAATCTTTCTATAGCTTTTAATAGGAAATTATTACATTATAGTGAAGCAAGGCTTGCGGTTGGTTTAAGTTAGGCAACTGGAAATTGAGTGGAATGTTTCATAATAACCAATCTACACGGGGATATTTTATTCCGAAACCTCCTGCTAACTGCATTAGTTTAATGTATTTGATAAAGTAATTGTAAATAATTGTAAATGATAATACATATATGTATATTTATAATACATATAACTATGTCCAACATTTTTTTCTATGCCTGCAGACTTCACTAACTTCGAAATATACTATACACGTTCTAAGAAAGGTATCATATCTGTAATTTAGAGTGTTTAATTCAATTATCTTTGATGCACTACATACTTTTCCATAAAGTTGCATCTACCTTTATCTAAGCTCTGGTGTATATGAAATTATTAGCAAGTAGTTTGTCCACATACGTGCTCCGAAAGTTTATTTCATTTAAAGCTATGTTTTATCATTTGCAATAAGTTTGCAAATATTATGCACATAACCACAAATTTTAAAACTTCATAATTTTTATTAGTAGAAATATGTAATTCCAAATGTATAATTACTTGCCCATGTACTACATATATACACATATATGTTACTATAAATGAATGCAATATTACAGTTTACTCGAGATTAAATTTCACGTTAATCTTCGTACAACGTTGCTTAATTTTTAATCACTGGTTTCGGACAGGTGCACGTCGTTGTTCGGATGTTTATAAACGTCATGCAAATCAGGAGCATTGGCCTTCCTTGTCTGGATGCCGGTATACAAACGCAGGTAATCTGTTTCAGGTTGCTAGCTAGTGGGAAGAATCGAGTACAACCCCTTCCTTGTGTAGGGTAAACGACCGAAATGGCGTAGGCAGCATTTTAGAGTAGCAGGGTCGAAGAACTTTCAATTTTTATTCGCACCTTCCCACCGTGGGCTGCGAGTTCATAACGAGGATTCCGAAGCCCACACAACTCAAAACAAGAGTTATTCACACACCCTGCACGTTTTGTTATGAAATTCTCTTCTATTTATCAACAGATCATTGATTATTAGGCGGAAACAGCTATCCTCAAAAGGATAGGTTTCCCAACAACGATTATAGAATCTTAATTATCAGTTAAGTTCATTAGCACCAGTTTATAAGAACTGATCTCGATGTTCGTTGTTCCATAGAACGGCGGTTTCTAAGTGAAACCTCTATGGTCACTGTCACTTCAGGAAGGTTTCCTTGTTCAGATGCCTTAATTCTAAATCGTGGAAATATTAATATTTTACTAAAAAGTTTAAACTATTTTAATAAACCCCGCATTGAGTATCAAAACGTATTAGTAAATATGTTTTATCTAAAAATATTAGAGTGATTCTTATTTAGAGTAAGTACCACCTAAGAGACCCATAAACATTTATTCACTGACTGTGACCAGACATAACTCACAGTAGACTGCGGTATAGCTGAAGAAGTTTATAAAACTTTTTATGTGAAGCGGAAGTCTAGCTGGAAACTTCCATAAATGTCTAGGTCAGATATACACGTGACAAAAATGTCATTAATAAACTTGTGTTCGAATAATTGCGGAAACGAATTCTACAGCATATAGCATAGAAAAACAAGAAGAGGAAGAAGACGAAAGCTAATCAGGATAATACATTAAGGGAAAAGAAATAAAATACTTTAAGTAGTAAGTTTTATTTATTCTCCTACTATGTACTGTTTGTTTTTGTAATTTACGTCCTCCAACGTTGTCATATCAGACGATGAATGGAGTGGGTGAAATAATGCTCAAATGAGCCCAGGGTCCATAGAGCTTACAGTTACCTGACATTCGCCTTGAAAGATAAGGGAAAACCCCGGAAAAAACCTTATCCAGGCAACTCACCCTGACCAAGATTCGAACTCGGGACCTCATGAACGTGAAGCAGACACGCTACCACCACGCTACCAAGGCGGGTACTACTATGCACTGTGTAGGTATAATTTGTATATCTCGTAGCCTGACCAGAAATGCTTTGTGGCAGAGAAAAGAATGAAAGTACTAAAATATGTAATAAGTATATACGTAGGGAATTATAAGTATAGTTGAGAAATGCATTAGACAGAAACAGCGAAAAAAGTACTACCAAATCAGGATAAATAATTATAACAACTGAAACACAGTTGCTAAAGAGATTAACTACTGCAGGGGACACAAATGACTGCGTAGGGACGGGCAAGGAGAAGATAAATTTATTTGAAATTAAAATTAAAAGTGGGAGTAGTTCGTGCGTGGCAGAACAAAAGTGGGATTAATACTGGATACTCAAGTTGTGAATCGCAACCGGAAAGAGAAATATGTTATCGAAAAGTTTTAGAAAATCTGTGGATTAGCGTCGTGTATTGGTTACAATTAGCGAAGAAATATATAATTCGACTCCGCCAATAGTAAAATAGCGTCCAAAGGCAAATAGTTAATAAGTCGTGAGCGATGGAAAGGTAGAGTAAGAAATAACATTTTCAGGCGCCAGTAAAGAAGACTCTGAGAATCACTACAAGTCATGATAGAATTACATGTCCATGTAATATATTTAAATATAATGTTATGTTCGGTTTAAACTTATATTATTCAAGGCCAAATGTTTTAACCGTTAGGTTATATGGAACGATACATGAAATGGGCAAAATAATGCTTTAATGAGCCCGAAGTCTCCATAGAGTTGACCGTTACCCGACATTTATCTTCCAGGATAAGGGAAAACCTCGGAAAATTCCTTACCCAGATAAATCACCGTAACCGATTAGAACTCGGAACCTCTTGAACGTGTAGGCACGTTATCCCCACACTATTGAGGTGTGTATTTATTCAATTATTTTAGTACTTTGTATTGATAGAAGCACTTCATTTCCCATTCACATTTGTTGCTTGTTTTTGCTCTCTTCTCCGCTACTGCAGTCTCCGCAACTGTGAAATAACAGTGTAAACTATTACGCTTCAAAATGTTCCTTCTCTGATGACTTTCTGGTAATTTAATTGCATTTAATAAATGTTTGTTGTATGCCCGATTTCACCAACAAATGTTAAGACTTAACACGATTTTAGCAATAGTTAAAACAAAAATTGCATTTCACCAAAATCTCATGATAAACTAACAAACCGAATTTCTAATGTTAAGTCCTTAACAATTGTAAATAGTCAAGATGGCGAGCTTGAACTCAGCTGTTGATGTCGATTTGCTATATTTAAGATCGTCTAAATAGCATTCATAATAGAGTACGGCCTATGAGGAGAAATGATTTTGAGGAACTATCCGAAGAAAATTGTTTTAGGAGGTATAGACTGTCGAAACATGTTGCTATGAAGGTTACTGCGGAAGTACAAGAGAGGTTAGAACATGCATCGAAAGGAATATGGCGATCTCGCCTTTGCTTCAAGTATTAGTAACCTTGCGATTTTATAATTCACTGAATTATGTGGATAATACACTGTCCACCTGCCGCCTTGAAACGTTCAAGTCACTTGTCCTTCTTCTCACCTCGTTTTAAATTTACGTAATAATGAGTTAGAATATACATCGAAAGGAATATGCCGATCTCGCCTTTGCTTCAAGTATTAATAACTTTGCGATGTTATAATTCACTGAATTATGTGGATAATACATTGTTCACCTCCCGCCTTGAAACGTCTAAGGCATTTGTTCTTCACACCTTGTTCTAAATTTACGTAATACTGACAAGTTGTTTGGTGCTTGTAGTAGTGACACATGCATTTGAATTAAATTCGTTTCAAATATTTTCCCCGCGACATCTTTCTCTCTTACATTCACTGCATCCGTCCTCTTATTTTCCACGATATCCTTATACGTCGTCACCAATTCAATTAACAATTCTTTCTCTGTCGATGAGAAATTTGTCTCACGGCTTTATTTATGATTTTGTTCATCCGTCATTTGTGCAGACGGAAATGAAAACAAAAGCGCATCGGAGTACGTTAAGCACAATTAAGCTACGCAATTTTAATTAAATTAAGATAAATATGACATCTGCAGAAATCGCACTTTTGCTACGACATTGCCTAATCATGACTGTAATCATAGCAGTGACATAGGTACTTATTTCATCTTTATTTGGCAAAACACCGTTCTTAGCTTTTATTCCAAGATGAGCCGAATAAATATGTGACATTAAAATAAGATAGATAGATATAGATAGTTTTATTCACCTTAGGAATATACAATATTCATGGCTTCGTCAAATTTGTACCCATAAGAATAATACATTTCTTATGAGTAATATAATTATGAATAATACAATAGTAATTAAATAATACAATAGTAGTTAAATAATACAATAGTGATTAAAGTAATGCAGTAGTAATTAACAGAATAATAATACAAATAGTAATTAAGAATAAGGCAACTTAGGTCACATAATAGTTTAATGTATTACATTTTTAAGAACTAGGCTGTAAGAGACATAATTTTTACCAAGAAAAAAATCAATATTTTCTTTATTATTTAATTTTACTTCTTAGAAACTCATCTGTTGTCTGTGACATTACTTTTAGTAGGATATTTTTTACAGCTTTTCTGAATATTTCAAGTATCACCTCCGAAGTTGCACAGGTATTTATTCACAAACATTATTTTAGGAAGCATTGTGTTGATCATGTTTTAAGTATTCTTCCACTGAATAATAGCAACCTTCTCTTAAAAATGATTTTACAGACAGTTTAAACCTTTTTTCTGATGTTATACTTTTAATGACATCGGGTAGTTTGTTATATAATAATACTGCTTTATGTTCGAAGCTATGTGTGAATAAAGTTGTATTGTGGCTTATAATGCGTAGATCTGATTTACTTCTTGTATTATGCATTTGAAGTAAGAGAAAATGATACATGCTTTGCCATTCTACAAGCTTTCTTATTCTACAGCTGAATCGAAGTGAAGATAATGGGATAAGGAAGCAAATTGGGATATTAAACTTTTGGAAGGTAAAACAGTGTAAGCCAAAGAACAAGAAGGAGCTTAGAATGAGGGTAGACAAAAGAAATAAACTGCACAGCTAACTAGTGACCTAGATTATAACCTCAGTCACAGACTTGAGCTACGCACGAATGGAGTTTTCGAAAGCGGAACATTGTCTTCACACTTCTGCAAACCGCAGAACTTACCGCATTAAAAAATAATAACTTTTGCACAGAAGGTTTCTTTTTGCAGTCTCACTATTCACGTTCAAGTGTATCTTAGAAAAGAGGGTCAGAAAAAATGCCTACAATTATAGTTCCTCCGTTCTAAGACCTTGAAGTTTATCTATGTGATTGGAAAATATACATTCCGCAGTTTTAATTAAAATAAACATTGAGTATCACACATCCTGAGCGTATCGTATGGTATACTGTCGATATTTGAAAAATAAACGAGTTCTTTTAATGAAATTAACATATTAAAAGGAAAGAAAAGGACGAACATTTATTTAACATTTCTGGACCATATATTATAAAAGAATTTGTTTCGACATTTTGTACCAAGAATTCCTTGGTGAGTAATATAAGTAGTACCAATGTGATGTAAACATATATGTACGAAGGCTGTTCAATAAAGAATGATCATAATTTTTCGCACTAAAATTCAATCTTATTATATCCTGTTAGCTTAACGTGAAACAAACACACCGTAGTAGTTGCATTGTTGGTACTACTGGTTCCCACCTGTGAGAACCAGGCAAGTTCAGACATGTTCAGTATCGCCTACCGCTGCAGTGGAGGTAACATGCAGTTAAAGTTGATGTTAGAGGAAGATCCGGAGTTTCTTTCAAACGTAATCACTGCTGATGGAACTTGGCTACATCATTTTGATCCTGAGAGCAAACAGCAAAGCTCAGTGTGGAAATCTCCTTCATCACCAACCCCGAAAGAAGCAAAAGTGGTTGCTTCTGCTGGGAAAGTTATGGTCATCTCATTCTTTGATATTCATGGAATGGTTTATGAGCATGTTGTACCTGCACACACATCAGTAACTGTAGCCCGCCTCGGTAGCGTAGATGGTACCATGTCTGCCTCACGTTCAATAGGTCCCGAGTTCGAATCTCGGTCAGGGTGGGTTACCTAGATAAGGTTTTTTCCGGGGTTTTCTATGTTTCTATGTTCTCTATGTTTCAAGCTGGAAGAACATATAAGTCTTTATATGTATGGCTACAAGGTAGTGCGGTTATTGTCATCGACATGTTTCGGGTCGAAAGTGATTATCATTCCTTAGCAGGACAGTTCATTTCTTGAAGATACAGACAGCCTATAATTTGAAGAAATTTTAACTTCTCTGTGTGGAACTGCACATCCTTACGATCAGGCTGTTTGTTTGATTAGGACTGAACAGTTTATGTTCTTTTCTAATCACAGATTATGTCGCTTCGCATTTGCAGAAGAAAATGTCAACTTTAATTGCAATAAGGCTATATGTATTCAAGACTAGCTGACAGTTTTGCCCACAAATGGGGGGAAAGTAATTGCCAGAGGAAAACGTTATGATGCAAAATACGTGACACAAATGGAGTGCCAAGGTCGGGTACCTGTGTCTTGGAGTAGTGTCACGAAATGGTCTAGGCGTGTTGCAGTAGCTTAATGCTACATTAAATAGGATATAAAGACATCCTGGAGAACATCGTTGTTTCTTTTTTATGGACTAGATATCTGGATGGAATGATAGAATTCCAGTAGGATATCCAATCTGTCGATTCAAGTCAGCGAGCGTTTAGTTGGTTCAGGCAAAGGCAAGGTATCAGAATATTTGGCCTCCTTGCTCAACAGATATGAAGCCTATTGAAAATATGTGGGCGGAGGTGAAGAAAGCTTAGAAATTCAATTGATATGCAACGCAACACAAGACAAAAGAGACTTTATGGAGACAAATGCAGGATGCTTGGGAGAAAGTATCCTCTCGTCAAAACTTGACTAAGCATTTGATATCATTCATGTCCCGTAGTACTATAACAGTAGTAATAGGAAGAGAGTCCGCCTCGGTAGCGTGGTGGTAGCGTGTCTGTCTCACGTTCAAGAGATTCCGAGTTCGAATCTCGGTCAGGGTGGGTTACCTGGATAAGGTTTTTCCCGGGGGTTTCCCTTATCCTGAAAGACGAATGCCGGGTAACTCTAAGCTCTATGGACCCTGGGCTCATTTCAGCATCATTTCATCGTCCAATATGACTTAACGTTGGAGGACGTAAATTACAAAAATAATAATAGTAATAAAAATAAAATAAAAGATAATCTAACATTACACGTGGTATTTTGAGCAGTTGCCCATATGGATGGCGCATGTTGGGCCGAACCTCTGATCTTTGTTGCATGGTAACTGCCTAGTATGGAGAAACAGGCTGGAGAGTTCCATAAAAGGAAACAGTTTCCCTTTCTGCTTTGTGTAACGGTAAATTGTCTGGTGGTTCTCTGCACTCACACACTAACCTCCTTTGTAAATCGTGGATTACTGTTAATACTATGGTTTACAATATGCTAATTGCAGTAGTATTTTTCACAAGTAGAAGAATGATCCATCACTAACTTAAATTCGCACATATACAATGTGCCAAAATTATTTTAGATCGCTATTTCTATACACAATGCATTTTTTCATGAATAATATATAAACGCACATTGCATTATTCAAGCTATCGTGAATAGAAACGAAACTCTTATCTGGACTCTTAAGGAATGCTTTTATAATATTGAAAACATTGTTCCCTAAATGAACAAACGAAATAGTTTGGAACAAAAAATTTCGTTACGACACTATCCTACGATACCTCTAGCAAAGATGTCACCATAACTTGGCACAACAATCAATATGTGTCCTTATTATGACTGCTTAAGCTTTTAACGAAGCAGTTTGGACCAAATAACACAAGCTTTTAACTCCGAGCAGTTCTGTTGCACTAATATAAAAACTTTCCCAAAAGATATATTCTTTTGTCAGCTCTTCCAACGGAGAGAGAATCCGTCATCTCGGATAAGCGTGCCCCCTACGAGGTTAGTTGATAGCAAGACAACTAAAACTACCCCGATATCCTGCATAAATGTGAATTTATTCATACTTTACAGGTACGTAAACAAAAATTTTACTAAATAAATTCTGCGCTTTAGTTCGTCGTGTTAAATGCTTGACTTTTTACATTCTATTTAAAATCATGGAAAGTATTGTGCATGCTTATAAAATACTATAATGATGATACTTATAGAGGTTAACTAATAGGAAATTTGCATCTGAGAAGGAAATATACGATATCAGAAAAATATTTGAACTCGTTTTGCCTTCCCATTCAGACAATAAATACTTTTATTTTGCCTCGTCTGTCGATTTTTAAATAATAACTTTGATACAAGTTTTCTGACACTGGCAGTGTATAGATCACTTTAAATAATTTTAAAAGTGTATAAATATATAGGAAGTCAAACGTTAACTCACGTTATTTTAATTGTGTTTTTAAAATTTCCTTCGTTGGCTCACATCTGAAAGCAATTTATTGAACATCTTTGGCATTAAAAGCTTTCCTATGGAAATAAAGTTTGCTCTCGATACCAGAAGAATGAAATTTCATGATACTTAATTTTGTATAGAGAATGTGTTTTAAAAACGAATTATCAGATATAAATAACTATTGCTATGCATTTGAGTGCAGCTTGTTTTAAAAATAGTTGAGCAATGAAGGCAGAGCTAATTGAGTTACATATTTAGCCCTTCACAGCAGCAGTTTGGATTTGAAGTAAACATTTTTTATTTACATTATGTAGCACTGTGGTTTACTTCTGAGTATATCATTTTTTAATCACAAATAATGCGTTTTTTTTAATGTTATGCTTAAAATTGAAACTCTTTGATTTAATTGTGCATTATCAATTAATACAAATCCTTTCAAAAAGAGTAAAAAAGCATGAAAATAACTGCGGAAAACATAGGAAGAGCATACAAAAGAATATGTATTTTGGGTAGGTTTTTATACTACTTCAGCAGAACTGCTCAGAGTTAAAAGCTTACCTCTAGCAAAGATGTCACCATAACTTGGCACAACAATCAGTATGTGTCCTTATTATGACTGCTTAAGCTTAGCTTTTGTTTTTTATGCTGATGCCAATTACTGAGTCATTACTGGTGTTACAGGTTTCATCATTAACAAGATAGGAACGACCTCTGTGGTATCTGACTGGAATTGGAAATCATCCAACCATGAGCATCAGTTTCTCTTAAGTCACTACTTCGTTTCATTCATAGCTGAAGCACAGACTTTTTGTGTTGTATTAACCTTTGAGAAGTGTCGCGTTGAACGTCCAGGACAATGGTGGTGTTCATTGAAGAAAATAATTTGTTTGAAAACCCAATAGCTAAGTAGGATTTCCAGTGGATTATAATAAAGTCATGCAGGTTATACCTATAGTCCATTGTATAATTAAACTGACACCGTAACTAAGGATTTCACTAATCTTTTTTTCGAAATGGAAGCCTGTTTATGGTGGGGGATTTTGTGGAAATTTTCACTTTGTTTTCTTAAAAGATTCCAGCCTTCATACAGTGTTTTGTATATATTTGATTTCTCATTTTAGTTATACTGTTTATAAACGCACGCTTACATGTATATGGACACAAATTCTTTTCGGAAGTCTTCAAAATATGCATTTCTGCAAAAATCTTGATATGAAGTATTTTGGGTTTAATATAGTAATTATTCCACTACCTATCATAGGTAACTGATAAAAAGTCACAAAAAGTGCTAATAAGATAAGGATGGAAAAACTATCAAATGTTAAATACCTACATAATTACTTCACATCAAAACTTCTGATAAAACTGAAAATAATACCGGCTAGATACACGATTTTGCAGTTGCTTCCTTAATGCATCATTATACAGACTTACATAATGATCAATAGTGGATAGAGAAAAGTTGAAATAAATTAAACCCAACAATTTGTAGCATGGATTTTTATTTGAGGCTTACGAACGTAGATACATATAACTTTAAAATGAACTTGAGTCATCTCAGGTACAGCGCACTTCAAGAACAATCTTACTCGAAAGTGATAATGCATGTTCTGTCTTCAGCTTATTAATAGGTTTGCACCATGCAGTGCTTTGAAACCAGATAAAACTTTACAATGAGACCGATGGCACAATCGCCAATATCGCTGGAAATTATTTAAAGCGTGCCATTTTACCAAGCATAGCGGAGGCCATTTTGTCGAGACAGGGCCTTTGACACGTGACCGTTATGAAAACCAGTCCTAGGGCGTGGCTCAGTTCAAGGATTTGACAAGAGCAAATGTCAAGCAAGGTGTGAAGCGGATGTTAATTTCTCAATAGCTAAAGCACCCACTGTCATCTTGTCAGAAAGAGCTCCACGTTCGAGTTGCCTACTTATCTAATTGGCAAGTGACAAAAAATTATATATTCTGACCGAAAAAATGTGACACTTAGATGGTAGTATTGAAATTTTTATTTTTTCTATGTTTCAACTCACTTGGCGGTAGTAGGGCATAGAGTTATCTGTGTACCTAAAAGAAGGAAGTATATTAACATTTTGAGTAAGTAGAGCCAGACTGAAAAAATTCAATGCCATATTCGGTATTTGAATCATGGACCTCCCGCTCTCCGTGCGGTTGCCATAACCAACTGAGCTACTACGGCCAACATGCCGACATGACATTAAATTCTCCAGCTGACTGATATGTTTCCCGGCTATGGCATTGAATTGTTCAGTCTAGCTCTACTCATTCAAACCTTAGCCTACACACGGCTAGTGTGGAAGAAATGATTATTTCCCTCTATTAACATTTTCTTTGTAAAAAGAAATGAAGTGGGAACGTATTACAATCAAACAATTATTTACGCAGCTTTTTGCAGGAGTAGGAATTCTTTTGGCATATGCTGTTTGCATATTCACTTATTTTTAGCTCTTTCAGTTTCGAAGGCTTTAAAATGCGATGATTGGCAAAATTAAAAGTATGTTATGTCTACGTAGTAGATATGATATTCTCTATGCTTATATACCTACATACATTATGCATGTAAACTGCAAACAAAACACTTGGGCTTAATTAAGACTGGAGTGATTTGCGTGCATCAGGACTTAAGCAAATTTGGCACGTTTGCCAACAGTTGAAATTTCAGAAGTTGCACCCGTTGACCTTGTCTTGAAATGCTCTCGGAATATCGAACAGAAGACGCACGTGCTGAGACGTAGATTTAATATAATTTTATTCATTCACATATTATTTTAATGATGCAAGGACAATTTTAATCATTATATGCCTACCAACAATGGCCATGGGGTAATTTAGAGATTACTTCCATAAGAGGAAACTTGCAGATTGAGGAACCATCCATTTGGACCGAGTCTGTCAGTCCCCAATATCTGATTGGTCATGAGCACACGGTTCACCAAATATGGTAGGGACGCGAAAGTGACTCCAAACCGGCTCCTTGAGCACATGTTGCGTTTCTTCGCTTTTAAATAACAACAGACTTACAAATCCCGTTATATCATCCTCCCAATGCGTGGTGATTGATAGGAAGTTCGCTTTCCAACAAATCATTTCTTTAAGCGTGACCTATACCTCTCAAATGCGTTTCTTTGTTATTCATACTTGGGTATTTAATCTGCATTCCATCTATTCCCACCAGGACTTACAAATTTAAGCATTTTGTTTGTTAACTCTTAGTCAAATAACAGGCTCACATCAGTGCTTGAGCCGGAATTTCGCACCACCGTTGTTTTAAATGCCAGTAAATAAACTGTATACAGCTATCGATTATAAACACACTTAAAAGCCATGGTCTCTAACGGGTTTGAAGCCGCGACCTTGGACCAGACTTACAGGGGACCGCCTGGGTTCAGAGGCCTTTTGAGGACATTGGATCAGAACTAAGAGCTTAGGATCGGACCATAACGGGTATCAGACTGAAAAAGATTATATGAAATGGAAGGGGAAGCAGAATGAAAGAAAAGATGATTGTGGAGCAAATGATGGAATTAGTGGCACGGGAAATCGGAGAACCAGAGTGAACTTCGAGATGAGGTCAGACGTCGCTTCATTCACCCTAAATCTCACATGAGGTTCCCTGGCATCTAATTTGCCGCCTTGGTGGGAGACGGTTTAATCCTGAACCACATCACCCTCATTTGTTATTGTAATTGTTTAAATTTACATCTCGAGTTTAATAGGTGTTGTGTCACATTACTTTCTGTATTTATTCTTTTAAAATCGTTCTTAAAATTCTCAACATTTTACCTACTTTATGTTAAGTGAGATAAGCGTTTGTAGAAATGGCTTTATTACATATTTCCTTACAGCTACAGTTAGGATGTGAGATTAGTAAACTTAAGAGCTAGTCCTGTGTAATAGCTTTGATATTCTGTTCTCCTTGCTTGGTCAGGATATGGAAAACTAATGACTCTCCATTGAAAAAATATAAGTATCTAAAATGCAAACCAAAATGCAAGGAATATCTAGAAAATGTATATTTCAACAAAAAGTAATTTGATTTAAATTGTGTCCTTTAACAAGATCTGTAGTTTTTGTGCAGTAAGATTTTCGTCTAGCCCTTAGGGTTTACCATTTACGCAAAAGTCGTCCAGAAAGTAAAGGACTTCACAGAACATTCCCAGAAAATTAATTGTGTGCATTTCATTTGTCATGAAAATATCTTGAGTATGTGGTATTTTAGTAAAAATCTCTGGGGATGTTTGAGAAAATCCAGAATTTCTAAAAAAAAATTAATGTAATGGGCAGTTCGTTGCAGGGGCACTTTAAAGGAAATCTTCATGTCGTATTCTTGAAAGATGCTAAACTTAAATACCAATTTCGTAATTAAGCAACCGTTTTTGGGATATGCTGTTCTCACACATACCACACACACACACACACACACACACACACACACACACACACACACACACACACACACACACACACACACACACACAAACGCATGGGTCTTCTAAACTGTTCTTTTTAGGATTCGGGGTACTTTTTAGTATCGATTTTTGAATGGAATACAATACCTTCTGTACCTACTATGTATCTCGCAGAGGAAATAAAACTCTCTCTCTCTCTCTCTCTCTCTCTCTCTCTCTCTCTCTCTCTCTCTCTCTCTCTCTCTCTCTCTCTCTCTCTCTCTCTCTCTCTCTCTCTCTCTCTCTCACACACACACGCACACACACACGCACACACACAAAAACACAAACACACACGCACACACACAAAAACACAAACACACACACACACACACACACAAACATACACACACAAAATAAGAGTTGATGCGTCACACTCCAGAACTTTTTCTAACCATTACAGTTTCTCACAATGTTTTACATATTGTAGCATTTATATAAACAGTGATTCTTCTCTTCACCCTTATTCACGTTACTCGTTCATGTTACATTTTTGAACAAGATATAATGTCAAATTATTCAATATGAATTTGGCTTTATGAGTAAAACAAACCGCAGCTATTCAAATACGAATGGTATTCATAAGTCAAGTTGTATGTCCTCTATTATTTATCCATAGTCTGTTTACCTGTCGATCATGGCGGGGATTCCGGCATTGTTGCCGAGGGCTAATATGCGTCAAATCCTAGAAGAAGGGATGAGAGAAAGTATTCTACAGGCGGCCAGAACCTATTACAAGCGGAGCTACAGTTACAGCGAGTCCCTAACAGATGTAGGCATCTTCGGCCTGAAAAAGTTCCAGCTTGCCATAGACAGCCCACCACTAGCCAGCCAAGTCCGGCTGATCAAACAGCCCCCTATTTACTAAAACGTTTGATATAGTGATTTCACTGTTATTAGTGTTTTGAGATCCCTTGAAGAAGAAAACAATAGAATGCTCTCTCTTTCTCTCTCTCTCTCTCTCTCTCTCTCTCTCTCTCTCTCTCTCTCTCTCTCTCTCTCTCTCTCTCTCTAAGAGACCTCAAAAGTTTAATTTCTGGCAAATCATCCATATCGAATGCTTGAGTAGATTCAATACTTTCATCTACCAATTACAGCAATAGAGAAAGTAATAGTTAATTGAACTACGTAGTCATTCGCACAAACGTTTGGAACTCTTATGACAGCGCAGGCAATTATTTCAACTAGTACAGCACTCGCGAAAGATGTCCTTTCTCTTACAATAAGTTTAAACAAAGATTGGGTAACTGAAAATGATCGGTACTCGAAGAGCATACTGCTGTGACTATTGTAATGAATGAATTTACAAATAGAAATATAACCTCATAGACATTCATGATGTTTGATGTGGGCTCCATTTGTGACCCAGCGGATTTGTTCCATCATAGCCTAATCAACTGAGTTAACTGCTCTATCTGCTACTTTAGTTTTAGGAAATGGGGGACTTTGTCCTTCAGTTGCCCTCGAAAGAAATCACATTGCGTACGGTCGGTTGACCTAGGGAACCAGAGCACCAATGACATTTCATTCAACCCAACACGAACAATGAGGTTATATCAATGTGGCGGGGCACCACTTGCTCTAAATTGAAGTTGGAAGTCTTGAAGCTTTTTTTGCACTAGGGTAACCGGTAGAACATAATATACTATTTATATCACTGATGTAGCCAGTGATTAATAACGCCTATAATGAGCATCGTTATGTCTACATAGTGAAATCAATTGATTACAATAATTGTAATGATATTCTCTTTCAGTAGTGAACATCTTTTTTGGTGCCTACATAAGTATAACGCCAATGAAACAAAAACACATTTATTATTCGTATTATCCGAAGAATAATAAGAACAAAACATGAAATCTTAAACTATTTCTACTTGCCGAATTATTTTTATTGGGATCCTCGGCAATCATTAATTGTTAAATGGCATGAAATAGACACTCATAGAACGGCATATTTCAAGGCGAGGTATAATTAAAACAGTAAATGCTCCTTTCATGAAACCGGATATTAACAAAACAAAATCAATATGTTATTCTGTAGAAGTACAAATAATAATGCCTTCTAAGTGCAGGTATTAGGAGTGTTTGACATTCTTATTTCCTCAAGCCCTCGTCCATGATAACAGAATCCTTTATTTATGTCCAAGAGAAAGCTTCGGAAAAACTTTTGCACGCAGCCTGGCTCAAATACAGATCGAGCATCAAAACAGGGAGCCAAACACTTTTCTATCGTTACCAGTGCTGTTAATTACAAGCAGGGCACGTATTTTCATGATATAAAAATATTTTAAATGACTTCCTTTTAAACGATCTAAAACTGAGACTTCTTAGTTAATTAAAATTAGTGTAAAGAACGTTATGATTAATTTGTACTTAGGTATAACTGCCATGAAGATCGAAGAATATGTCATAATGGAGTGTTAAAAGTAATTAAAATATACTGGCTACATACCAATACATGTACCTGAAAATAAAATTAAGAACATTATTTTTGAAGCCACTTTAACTTTAAACTTCACCCTTTGGAACTTCCAGATTACATAATTGCAAATGAAGGACTTCAGAGATAAACCCGACACAAGGACAATGGCAATATTAACGGGAACTACTCTGTACTGTAATTGTTAACACAAAAAGTGGAAAAACTGACCTATCGCATTCCTAACATTTATAACAGTGAATACATCTGCTCTCCTGACAATACCCAAACCGCCATCATAAGCGACTGTTTCAGATTAACCTTTAAATCAAATATAATTGTTGTCCAAGTATGAAAGAATAAAATGTACAAAGTCTTATTTGTGAGTTGAATAATAGACATTTTTACTGTTGAAAACTTATCCGTACGTCAAATGTCAATAATACGAAACTCTGTGTACCTGTAAATGCCAGAAAATAACTAAATAAATACGTAATGGGCAAGAAAATTACAAAATTAACTAAATCAGGGAACATTGCTAAAACAGAAAATTGCGTAAAATGAGCAAACCTTATTTAATACATGTGCATTTTTTATGTTCAGGAATCCATGACATGGGTTTATGTAGGCCTTATGATGCAATAATTAAAAGATGATGTGTTCGGAGTCTGGACCTTCATTATAATTAACTTTTTATTTAAGAATGTTAAAAAATAGTGATTCTGGAAGCTTATAAACGAAAAGGTAAAGAACGAACCAAAAGAAGGTAATTCTGGGAGAGATGGGCCAAAGTGTCCTTCTCTCGTAACTTTGCTGCCAGAGGCGTTAGTTATATTGTGTCCTGGAAGGAGTTGATGTCCTATATTGTTTTGTGCTCTTGCTGTTTGTAATTCAGGCAGCGTATTGCGAAATATCAATATGTTTGGGTGTTTCAAAACAACAATTTAAGTGATCTAGATACAAATGAACATAAACGATTGAGGTGAGGTTATTATGCAACGGTCAGTGGCGAATATCAGATCAGGGTGTTTCAATACCAAACATTTGTGCGGTGAGAAGAAATTTCAAAACTTACTTTGCCTGAATAAGTAAATTATATACCAAGAAAATAATTATAATTAAGCAAATGCAGCTTATTTGCAGAAAGACTTATTTTAGTTTTTTTTTTCATCTCAGTATACGAATTTTCTGGAACACTATTCATTTAATAGGGGATGTTAAGGGATAGTTTAATAAATGCACCATTTTAATTAATAGTGACATGTTTAACTATTTGTTAAATGTTCGACGACCATACGTGGTAAGTAAACATTGCCGTAAGCGATGCAACTATATAGTCTGCATCAAAACGGGAAGTTGTGCATTCCCGTTATAAAGCGATTTTGCGGGTCTTCCGACAGATAGAGGTTATACAGTGGGAGTGGTCGACAAGAAAGTGAAAGGCGACTAACTAATCTGAATGTTCGGTCAGGCGTGTGTTCCACCCCCACTTGTATCTCGCTCCATTTCCACTGCCTCGAGACATAAAAAACAAATGAAGCAAGCCACAAGTGGCTGTTGTGTGTAGCAACAAGATCTGTTACCTGGTAACCCGGTTAAAGTCTGCCGCAACAGGTTTCAGCGACTCAGCTGGATTAAATGTTTATTTGCAAACAAGAAACAAAATCTTAGAGAATTCCTGATGCTTTAGAGTTATCTGAATATAGGATTTATCGGATGAACATTATAGATTTAGTTTACGATGTGAGATATTCATAAACTTGTTGGAAAGCTCTTTAATCCAGTATGAAATTAAACTGATGCTTTTCGTTTCGTTTCGGAAAAGATTATTTCTCCAATCCAAATTATGGTTTTCACTTTTTATGCTTAGTTTATAAAACTGACACTTCTCGCTTGTAATAATATGCATTAAAATGCAACACCTAGCTAATTGGAACGCTCTGTATAACACTTCTGAAGTTAATTAAATGAATCCAACTGGGACGACCTATGATTTCATAGTAAACACTTCTAATGAGTAAGCAAATTCTTTCTAAAATGAATTCCCTTTATGTTATGGAGGAACTTTGAAAGCTCTATACTCCCTCTAGACTTATTAATATAAAGAGCAATCCCGGAAAATGAGGCCTTCATTGTATATTTCCTGTTCCTAATAAGATCTATGCTGCGTCTCTCCACAATGAAACATGAATTTTATAAAACAGATCCCATCCCACAGATTGCTAATTTTTCACTGATATCAAAAGTTGTATTTTAATAGGTGCGTTTTTAGGGAGATATTTTAACTTATATTTTAATTGCCTTTCATTGTTTTAATCCGTGTATTCATCTTCATAATGAAACTTTCATAATACATCTACTTATTGTTTCATTGTTTTTGCAAAAACATATGGAGTACCCATCTTACAATAATATCTAAAATTTAAATTATAGTAGCAGTTGCTGAAATCAGCAACATATGTAGTTCGATTTCTTTATACCATGCTTGAGTATGTATTTAATTTTATACATAATTTTGATTTGTTGAGGTATTTCGAATGACTATTTTACGTGGAGTTTGTATATTTATTATATTAGGACCGCCCAAGGATTGTTTTCTTGAATTACTAAAGAAACCATTTAAACAAATAAATGACTGTAAAATACCACCAGAATACTGTTTAGCAATCTCCAAGTACTTCTCTAACAAGATTCTTGTACATAGTTAACATGATGTTTGAAAAATATGTTGTATTTTGGTATAAGCAGCCAATATTAGTTTTCTTTTAACATAAGCATAAATGCAATTTTAAATTATATGAAGATTAAGTACTAAAGTGGTTTGCTTCGTTGTATTTAGGGAATGTTTCTCTGAAAGTTTAGGAAACTAGTGCAATCTATAGGAAAATGTAGATTCTATTACTTAAATGAATATTCTTTTGCTATCGTAATCTCTAAAATGCATTTAGTACAACTTACAAAAGGTAACAAACGGTAGCTGTAACACTAGTTCTGGTTATGTATGTATATTGTCTATTTACCTTAAGTTTATTACGAAATTTATTCATTTCCAGCCGAGTTAAATAATATTTATTCTCGTACTAAAAGCAAAACACGAGTTGTATATATTGCTTGGTCTCAACATTATTCTAATTTAGAGCCCGCACGCGGAGGTTTGAGTCAGCGCTGTCACTGGCACCGGCTGCACGTACGCATGCACAACAACAAACCAGTCGTTCTCGCTGCGTTGAAGCCAGTGATGATAGTGTTTGGGGGTCCCGATAGTTTGTAATAAAATTGGGAATCGTGAGAATTTATTCGCGACAGCAAGAACGAAAAGTTTCCCCTCAGCGAACGACTGTGACTTTGAATGGTTGTGCAAAGTGGCTTATCTAGCTACCATCTTCTGACACTACTGAACTAAACCGAAAATTGCTAGGACCAAAACCAGATATTTTCACGGTTCATGAGAATATTGAAGCAATTCAAGCTTGGAAAGATCGTGTAGAAAAGAAGTCCTTAGGCTCCTTTCCTATTCTGAAACAATTTCTGACTTCATCAGAAGAAACTCTGCCTAAAAATTATCGAAGAAGCCATAGTAGAACACCTGAATGGCCTATCAAAACCTTTGAGGAAGTACTTTCCAGCACCGACAGATGATCAAAATGAGTGGATAAAGTATCCTTTTCAGAAAATGAGACATAGGCAACAGCATTGATAGCCTTTCGGAAAAAGAACAGGACCAACTAATAGAGTTATTTAACAGCAAAGGATGGAAGGTTGTATACCAGGAAAATGAACTTTAAAAATGTTGGTTTCTGGCACAGAGTGAAATTAATGAACTTATTACCAAAACACTTAAGTACATTGTGCTCTTTCCAACCAGCTCTCTGCAAACAAACATTTTCAGTGTGGTGCAATATCAAGCCATTGAAGAGAAACAAAATTGCCAATGTAGAAACTGGCTTAAGAGTAAAGATCACCAATATTATGCCCAGCTTAACTGAGCTAATTCAATAATAATAAAAAATGGTATTGTTCACATTAATACATTCCAATGAAAATTTCCCACATAAACTGACTTTTTTAGTAACCCAATACTAACTTTGTTAAAATGGTTAAATGGTGGATTCAGAACATTATAAATAACTTTTATGTATAAAAATGATTTCTTTACATGGAAAACAGATTCATTTTTATAACATGTTGTGCCTAATGCTATTAATCCTTGTGTAATCTAAAGAGTGTGGTATTTCAAATTTTTCCTGATATAAGGCTAAAGTTAAATAAAAACCTAGTTAGGCAAACTTGTATAAAATTTACTTCGAAGCGAAAAAAATTTTTTAATAAATTCAATTTTAAAATATATATTTTTATTTAAAATACGTACATGTTTATTTTATTTAGTTTAATTTTAATTTTTAAATTTATTATTAATTAAATTTAAAACTAAATATACAAGAAGATATCTTAAATTATAGATACAGTAATTATTTAAATTCAAATTATAAATTCAACCAAAAGTCGTGTCGTTCATATAAACTGAGTTGTCAAACTATGGGGGTCCGCGAACAAGTTGTTAGATGATATTGGGGTCCTTGAGGCAGAAGAGTTTGAGAAACACTGTTCTATAGCTTCTATTGTTTCTATCAGAGTGAGGCATGCTGTCATCTGGTGACCAACTGCTTCAAAATTACTGCTTTGACCGAAAAGAAAATATCAACCAGGAACAATATGAGATGTGAATCTGTATTGAAGTTCATGCAATTGCATTCAGTGTTTAGGAGTGGAAAAAACTTCACGGATAACGAAAGTTTTACCGACGGTTCCGAGAAGCTGCATTGTCGGGTTCGAACCTTGCTCATCTTCCTTTTGATCGTGACGGCCGCAGTGAAAGTGTGATGATGAATGTCAGAGGCTACCCACGTATTTTGTGGATAGACAGAAAGCCTCTTCGAAAGGTCACTTGCTTTTGCAATAGAGTTAATTGCGGGCAATAGAGATCTAAATATCAACTAAGGAAATGCAAGTCAGGGGATTTAAAATGACATCTGAAGAGCAAACGAATAAGACTGAATGTAAAACCTGAAATCTAACGCATAGGAAAAAAATACACAGGGAAAAGTTTAATAATAAAATGCATGGAAGTTCAATAAAACTAACAAACACCAATTTTCGGAGAAGAAATGTGGAAGGAAAACAAAAGACCAAACGTGTAAATGAATTCAAGAGATATTTCGAAAGAGGAAACATTTAACGGAGTCGGGGAGACGATAAGAAGAGAGCGAGGCAAGAAAATAATGAAACGGAAAAGTAAAATAAAGAGCAAGACAATGAGTACTATAATATAAATAATATGCTATGACATTGTCTAAATATGATATATGCCTCTTTTTTTGCGTCAGTTTGTGGCCCAGGTGGTTAGCAACTGGCTTACTGGTTACAAGGTCGTGGGTCCAAACCAGACCTTCCGTGTCATTAGATACACGGCCTGTGAAAGAACTCCTGTGGATCGAAATTTCGACACATTGGCGGTGCTGGTATTGACAAATATTCATATTAACAAACGAAATAATTTTTAATTCATCCTTTTTTTGTGCGATGGTGGTTTTCCTGGTCTTGTAGATTACGAACGCCTACATCCTCTTCAGGAAAATCCACAGCTGCCACTTGCATAAATGATGTTGCAAATTATACGAGTGCTGTTCAATAAAAAATGATCACAATTGTTTTTTGACAACGTACCTTTACTCATCCTCATAATTTTGATGGTCGTTCTCAAAATAGTCTCCCCTGAATGCGATTCACTTGTCCCAGCGTTTCTGCCAGTCCTCAAAATCATGCTGGAAACCATTTTTGAGAGATCCTTCAAAATCGCCTCCGCAGCCTTCACCACTGCTTCTGATGATGGATAATGCCTCCCACGAAGGCATTTCTTCAAGTTAGGGAATAGAAAAAAGTCCCATGGGTCTAAATCCGGACTATAGGGAGCGTGTGGGATGCACTTCACGTTGATTTTTGCAAGATATTCAGCAATAACACTGAAAATATGCGGCCGCGCATTATCGTGGTGCAGCATCCAGCCTGCTTCACGGAAATGTGGCACCCAATGAAATGTTTAGTATTTCAGAAAGTGATCTTAAGGTAATTCGTCGATCCTCTCTCACAATGACAGCAGCAGTGTTGATGTTTTCTTCCGTAAGAGCAGTAACTGGAGCACCGGGTCCACCTTCCTTTTAAATTCAATGTCACCCCTCTTTAAACATTTTAAACTACCTTCGAGCTGTGCTGTGGGGAAGAACAGACTCTCCGTAGGTCTCCTACATTGTATAGGCCTCAACTGAAGATCTGTTGAGACGAAAGTAGAATTTCAAAGCCGCATATTGTTCCTCGCGTGTTACCTCCTTTGCAGCGGTAGGCGATACTGAACATGTCTGAACTTACCTGGTTCTCACAGGAGTACCAACAATGGAACTACTACGGCGTGTTTGTTTCACATTAAGCTAACAGAATATAATAAGATTGAATTTTAGTGCGAAAAATTATGACCGTAAAAAAATTACGATCATTTTTTATTGAACAGACCTCGTATTTCACACGTACGTTATAAGCAAAATCACCCTCTTCTGTGTACATAGTGCCAATACTGTCTGTTCAATTGACTCCAATGTCAGTTTTGCGTTGTCAGTGGAGCATTTTCATCAGTTACCACTTAAGTTTTATTTGAATTGGTGATATTATACTGAAACTTATTTCTCGCAAAACTACGATTAAATTAGAATGAATGTTATAAGTCGAACTACGTTTGTATGAAAATGAATATAAAAGATAAGTGTAAAACAACTTCAGTACATATGCAGTATTAATAGTTGTTTATTCTCGCTCTTCAAAAACAAAGAAATATTCTGGACCAGAACGAAGATTTAAATGGGCGGAAATGTACTCATCCTTATTTTAGTATGCTCCTGCTTCAGAATTATAATTATGTTGAATGAAAGCATCATCCCGTTTCTGAAAAGTTAGAGTAGGTGGTAATGAGAATTAAATTACGTTCACCTTGACTACAACAGTGACATCATTTCCGCACACTAGGTTAACTGACACAACTCCAAGTAGATAGCTGATTCGTCGGCGGAGTTGGGGTGGAAAATGAATTGCAGTTTCGGTGCCCTAGTCTCTATGTTCACGGTTTACGATTGGCTGCAAGGCCAGAGATGTCATAGCATCTTGTGCTAAAAGTGCACTTAAGACAACGTCAACGTGTATATTTGCACAATAATTCATATTTACACAACAAATAATCTTGGAGAACAGCACATTTAAAGTATATCATATTATACAGGCATTCAGTCGTACTAGAAATGGCATAGGTTTCTAAAATTTATGAGATATATTTTAACAAGTGATCAATCCTTTTTAAAATGTTATCGTTTACTTCCAATATACATCTGCTTATTTTCTCTACTTTTTCTTCCTTCCTTCCTTTCTTCCTTCCTTTCTTTCTATCTTTATATTTTTCTTTCTTTCTCTCTTTCCTTCTTTCTTTCTTCCATTCCCCTTTTATTATTCATTTTATATGTTTTTAATGCATATTTTTCAATTCCTATAAGGAATTTAAGTCCTGCGCCGTGGCGTAGTGGGCTAAGGCAGCATGCCTTGGTCCCTGGCCACGGAAAGCGGCCCGGGTTCGATTCCACCCCTGTGGTGGGGATTTTAGGTCCCGGGTATAGGACCGGTGCCCACTCAGCATCGTGAGGAAAGTGAGGAGCTTACGCTAGGTAAGCAGCCCTGGTCACGGAAACCAACAATTCCGGCTGGGGAATGCCGAGATGCTAACCACATCTCCTCCCCGTATCGGTTAGATGATCGCCCACCACTGCCGTACGTAAGTGGGCGTGAGGTCGGCAGTCGGGTTGGTAGGCCTTGGCCCTCTAAGGGCTGTTACCCCATGGGTTAAAAAAATAAAGAATTTAAGAGTCATATAACTATAATTCTTTTTGAATAAATGTAACACTTGTAACACTGTGTAACACTTTTTGTTTTGCAACACTTACAAAACTGGGAGGGCTTTATTCCAGTTAGTGCTGTGGAGTTTCTTTAGCTATACTATACAAATGATATAACAGATATGACCAGGAACTCTTTTTCAGTTACCTAAAGGCTGAATTTTTTGTGGTAACGTTAAGTCATATCGGACGATGAATGGTATGGGTGAAATGATGCTCAAATGAGCCCAGGGTCCATAGAGCTGAGAGTTACCCGACGATCGTCTTTTAGGATAAGAGAAAATCCTGGAAAAAACCTTATCTAGGTAACTCACCCTGGCCGAGATTCGAACTCGGGACCTCTTGAATGTGAGGCAGACACGCTACCACTATGCTACCGAGGCGGGCAGGGGTGGAAATGCTTACAACGATTTGAAATGTTCTCACTGCAACCAGAAAAGCATTTCGAGTATGGACCACAGTTCTGCTGTGCAGAATGTAAAAAAGGACCTTAAATAATCTGTTTTGTAATGAGGAGTTGAAAATACTTGTTGATTTCTGTTAACACATAAGGACAGTTAGCACCTAAGCGAATTATAAATTTTATTTGTATTATAGATACGCTAAGTGTATCACAAAAGGTAGATCTAAGATCTACCTTTCAAACTGATTTTACTGATGACACAAAAACACATTATAAATGTATTTGTTGCTAAAACGCAACAAATGTGCATATAAACTGCTTAGGATTTTGTTTTTAAATTTGGAGAAATAATGTTTCAAAATATTAACATTTCAAAGAAAACACGTTTCAAATCACAAATATAGCATGGAAAAGTTCACTGTCACAAAGGTTATTAGGAAAAAACATCCAAGTTGTGCACATCAAACAGAGGAGAAACTAATGGTACTGAGGAAACGTACACCTTGAGGTCAAAGAGTGCACCTCCTAGAAGTTATTAAAATTATATAAGCAAATATTATGAATTTCAGTTTGAACAGTTTTGCAATGAATTAGATATATACATTAGAAAACGACTTGCTGAAAAAAAAATCTTTAAGGAAGTGACCATAGACATTTTATGAGATCGGAACACAAAGGGGATGAGGAAGAAAGCACATGCCCACGTTGTTACGGCGAGATACCGAACGCTCCTTGTTTTTCATCTGACTGCAGACATCGTGAGGTTTAACTCCAGCTGTGTTGCGTAACAAGGTGAACTTTCTAAGCGAGAGTGAGATGTTATCTGCACGTAACTGGTCCAAGAGAATGGGAGACTGCACACTACGAAATGTGTTAGGGTCTGCATCCTGTGGTTTGACTAAAATTTGTGAAGAATGTTGAGTTGCGTCTTTATAGACAGCTGAAGGTTTCATTTTTTGTAATTGAGGTGATTGTGCGAAAATTGTCATAATTGCCATATTTACTGTTTATGAAAGAATGTTATTTTGCTTAGATGAATGTTGCATAATTTCTTTTGCTTAGTAACTAAATTTTGTTTCCATTTAACTGAAGTTGATATTTTGAAAATAAAATGCATGAGTCTGTATCATTGGTATGTGTAGAATTTTTTAGTGTGATATCATATTTTAATAGTAATTTATTATAAAAGTGGATAAACAGAGAGTTTATACATGAGTAGAACAATTTAAAACGTGACCCGAAGAGAAGTGTTTTAAGTTCTACGAGTGGATAATAGAGGTTTGTTCACTGTATAATACATTATTTTATCCTATAGATGCAATAAATTAATATATGACAAATATTCAGTTAATAATTTTACAACAGATAGTAATAAATTAAATAAGAAATAAGGCATTGAGTTGATATAAATACTGGCAATGTTACTGCTTCTAATCCATTTACAGGTATGAACTTCTATGGTTGTGTAACAAGTTCACTATCATGTACTTAAAGAATAAAAATGTTTGATGTTGCTGTTAAAAGGTTATAACAATTTTTTGGTTATCAACCATTTATTTACTATATCTCTTCGTTGCCCTAATAACTATCACTTTGTTTTAAAGTCCAAGTTTTCTTATGTCGTTTCTCCATGGCAACGGTGTCTATTACAAATCTGTAGGATAAACGTATTTTAGTCTCTATATAGTTATCCTTTCCGAGCTACAAATTAACTTCATTATTTTTTGTTGTTGTAATTCACGTCCTCCGATGTTAAGTCATATCGGACCACGAATAAAATGGGTGAAATGATGCTCAAATGAGTCCAGAGTCCATGAGCTTAGAGCTACCCGACATTTGTCTTTAAAGGATAAGGGAAAAACCTGAAAAAACCTTATCCGGGTAGCTCACCCTGACCGAGATTTGAACTCGGGACCTCTTGAATATCAGGCAGACACGCTACATCTATGGTATCGAGGCGGGCTTGTGATTTTTAACCCACATATTCAAGATAGACAATGGTAAAGTTCTGTAAAATATACTGTATAATTTTCATTTCCAATTTCCATAAATTTCAGCCATCATACCAGGGGTCTTGATTTTATAAACATTTTACAAATATCTTAACTGTAAGTAGTCGTTAGATTTTTATTCATAACATCTTTACGTTTATATTTACAGACTCCGCGAAAGTTAAAGAAAAAACATTCGAATCAAATAAAAATTCTACGTCCAGCTGGGAATCGAAACCGACGCCTCTGAGTTGATAAGCCAGAATAGTGATCACTATGCAGTTTTCTTCTACTTCAAAGGCTCTAAGTTCTTTACGTTCCTAAGAATGCGAAAAATAATTTTCCCAACCATTTAAATGATTAACATTAAGCAGAGTGATATGCAGTTTTATTTCACAGCTTGTGTTCTACACGTGGGCAATTAATACAGACCCTGTGCCAGCAATTTCATATTTGTGTATAAACGCAATGTGTTTTATGCACTTTTACGTTGCAAGGCATTTAGACTGTGTCAAGATTACTTTTTCGATTCAATTTATTCATCCTTTAAATCTCCATACAAGATTGTGGACACGTCAAAACAAAAATATTTACAAAATTTAACTACAAAATTTAAATACAGAAATTACAAAATAAACAAAAAAATGTATAGGAGTAAATGACAATATATAATAACTTAACTTTCCAAATACTCTTGAATAGAATAAAAACATGCTTCACTTAAAAATTTATGTAGTTTCAATTTAAAAAATTTTTGGTTGTCAATCTGTTTTAAATAAAGAGGTAACTTATTGTACAGTGGGTACCACTATAAGTAAAGGAATGTTTGTATAACGTGGTATTATGACTAATTGTTAGTAGGTTTGAACTGTTTCTTGTATCATGCTGGTGTGTCACTGGATGTGTTTTAAAGCAACTTAAACTAGCTTTTACATGTAAAAGAACTTTGTATATGTATAAACATGACAGGGTTATAATTTTCAGTTCCTTAAAATACACTCTACAGCTCACATGTGCATGTTGGTTCACTATTATTCTTATACTTCACTTCTAGTTAATATGAAAGCCGTATAGGCGTAGATAAACGTATCAGTGAACCAACTTGATTTACTAATTAGCTTATATGCTTTATTTTAAACGTCATTGTTCAGATGAAACGGTTCATTTAGAAACCTTAAACGTTTACATTTATGAGGGAATTTATGGTAGAGTTACGCTATATAAGAAGAAGTGTTGGTTAAGAATAAGTTTCTGAAGTATTTGTACAGCATTTGAAAATGTAAACACCTGCCCAAATACATGAGATACTTCAATCCTTTGCAACTTGGTTTAAAATTAAGTTCATAGAAACCGCAAGCCATATCATGCAAATCCGAGTGTATGTAGTTCAAGGAGAGAGCATTAAACCTGATTTGTAACGAATAAAAGTGCATACGTCACAAATTAAACGTTCATATTCCACAATTGTATGTTTCGGGGAAGAAGATAATAATTAAGTATAATTTAATTATAAAATAGCTTTGCCAGCTGTAGCTTTTCAACATTTCTACTCTCCCATTTTGCTATGACAATTACAGCATAAAAAATCGTTGGTGATCATGTATGGTTTGTTATTTTCACAAATTATACAGTGCATTATGGATTAAGAGCAGATGGTTATCATGGAACACCTTTCTCTTTTCAATATGCGGTCAGAAAGGTTTTTATATTGGCATTCAAGAATTTTTAGTGAGCGAATAGGTACAGTCACGTATTTATTGTCTGCATTTAGGAAGAGCATGACGCATTTTCTTACTGCAAGCATTTTTAGCGGCGATACCGTAACACAATAATCTAATGTACTAGAACCTAATTTGTAAATTATATACATCAATTTAGTTTTTACTATTATTATAGTTCTTTAGCGGTTGCTCCCTTCTCTGTTGATTATGGTTACGACAGTCCAGTACTCAAGCTATGTTTTTGGGCGAATTAAAATGTATACCTATCTTTCGAAACTTTTTTTTTGGAGGAGATTCGGCACTGTGACCAGTTATGATCTATTGTATCTTATGCCCCCAAGTGGGGCATCCCCGGGAGGAAGGATGAGACGAGAGGAGGCGGAGGGTGGCCGTTCCAAGGAACCATATTGGGAAATATTTAAATTTAAAACTTTGAATTTTAGAAGAGACATTGCGGGGTTAATATTTCTGTACAAAATATTACATTCGATTATTGATGATATTAATATTACAACAAATGTATTATTTTATGTACCCAATAAAATAAGCAGAAACAGGAGGCTCTTTTTCACCTCGAAAACAAATACAGAAATCCATAAAAATTCACCATTACACAGAATTATGTATTTTTATAATAAACTTCATCGTTTCGATGTAGATATTTTCAACATGTCCGAAACTCAAATCAAAAATGCTATAACTACTAACTACTTATTCGCAGATCAGTAAATTACAAAAAATTGACAATAGTAGTATCGTTACTGTAATTAGGAATAGTAAAATAATTACTTACCATGCTACTTTCACTTTGTTCTCTTTTTTCTTTTTGTTCATTGTTTCTATTACCTATATTTCCCTTTCTGTATTACTTTGTGTTCATTTATGTTTTTCTTGTGTTTTATTTGAGTATGTATATTGTTATATGTAAACATCTATGTATGATGAACATTGTAATTGGGCTTACAAGCCTGTTACGTTCATAAGAATAAATAAATAAAAATATTTCTAAACTTTATTTTTGCACTAGTATTATGCAGCGTTTTACATAAATTCGAGCATATTCTTAAGCTATGAGATATTTCAGATTTTTATCTCTTTAATAGTACCTGTAGTAGGTAGAGGTAGTATTGCACTGCACCCAAATATTCGACCCCGAGATTTCACCCGGTAGGTATATTTCGAGACTCCCTAAATGAAAAACAAAAGTTTAGGAAAGATTCATATCTGTAGGTATCTATGATCAGCATAACTCAAAATCTTTGTTTAAATACAATTTGGTACTTAAGTTCTTCAATGCGATGAGAAGATTTTAAAAACATATACTCCTAAACTACTCTTATATGCAATTAGTTTTGAAAAATTTGATTTTATCAAAAAACTCTGCATTTACTGTGATTAAAATATGATATTTTTAAGTTATTTTCATAAAAAATGAAATACATTGAAGTTTCTTGGAATAGCTTTGAAATTATGTTCGTTCTGAATGACTTCATCATAACAGGTAAGAGATAGACAAAATCTTATTACATAAAAAGGCACATCTCGTTAAGCTATGCGATTTATATCAAGTACATTTTTTGTATGTGGAGTCAATCATTCATGAGATACTGCTTGTTACTGAATGAATTTTAAAATGCATAATTGTACTTTTTATATGGAAGGTCGATACTTGCTTTTTCTCGTGGCAATGCAAAGCGCATGGATTTCCAAAGTGACCTCTTTTAAAACCTGTGCTTCACTTTAAATACTGTATCGAACAACCAAGTATGTAAATATGGATTGGATGTTTATCTGGATTAATAAGAAGCAGCTTGAATAATAAACTTTCGCTCACCTCGGTTATGTAAGCGTAGATGTCTGTCCTACATTCATGAGGTCCCATGTTCGGTCAGGATTCAATAAGGGGAAAGAACGGAAGAAAAAACTTATCCAGATAGCTCACCCTGGCCAAGATTTGAACTCGGAGTCTATTAAATATAAGGCAAGATACGCTACCTACCACAGCACAGAGGCGAACACTTCGCTGGATGTCACGAGCACATACAAGGGAATTTGACATTTCTGCAATAAAAATGAATGTCTGTAAAAGCTGTGTAAGACATTATCTTACAAAATGCTGAATAACTTGTATATTATGTCGAAAAAAACCGTTATCTTAATATTCTGAATGTTTTTGGATCTAAATTTACCCCAGTCTTATTTGGATAATAAACCGTTTTTGTGGACTTAAGGATATTGAAGTTTCAATTGTTCCATCTCTTTGAAAAGGCAAACCACGAAGTTAGGTTAGAATGATAGTGATCTGATATTACTAAGAAGACAATATAACTAACAAATATTATTGTGTATGGCATAATAATGACAAATCCTTGAATGTGGAATATTTATAGAGAGTCCAGATTTTCTCTTGGTATTGGCTTTTTATTTCTCTAAATGTATTCCTTGATTTTGGTGTCTTTATTTAGCAAGTAAGTCATTTTGAGTGAATCTAAAATAATCTGCATGCGAATAACTATGGTTTTCATCGCTTGGATTATATAAACTGTAAAACAAAATAATATTTCATTGCGTTCGCACCTAAACATGTTTACAACCCGCTGATTTTTTTTTTTTTAATTTACGTCCTCCAGCGTTAAGTCATATCGGATGATGATTGAGATGGGTGAAATGATGCTCAAATGAGCCCAGAGCTTAGAGTTACCTGGCATTCATCTTTCAGGATAAAGGAAAAATCCCGAAAAAACCTTATCCAGGTAGCTCAAGCTGACCGCGATTCAAACTCTGGAGCTTTATGCGTATTTTTTCCGGTATTTAATGTCATATCGGCACGTTGGCCATAGTAGCTCAATGGTTAGAGCGGCTGGACAGAGAACAGAAGATCCATGGTTCAAATACCGGCTATGGCATTGAATTTTTCAGTCTGACTCTACCTTTCCATACTTTAGCCTACACACGGCCAGTGTGAAAGTACAATTAATTTCCAATAATTGACCTAATAGTGGTTAACTATAAAGCCCGGGCCTTAAAGTACTTACATGTTGTAAGTCGCCATTAAGGTAGTTGTCTCATGTGTTTATGAGAACTCCTAAGTGGTTTACCGGGAAAAATACGAGTCAGTTGGAGAATTTAATGTCATATCGGCACGTTGGCCATAGTAGCTCAATGGTTAGAGCGGCTGCACGGAGACCAAAAGGTCCGTGGTTCAAATCCCGGCTATGACACTGAATTTTTCAGTCTGAATATACCTTTCCATAGATTATACATTTGTATCATCAATTGTGTTAAAACATATTTATCGGCGTTCTAATGTGTTAACTCATCTGTACATAAGGAGCAAAAAGGAAGCACTAATGCGAACCCTCACATGACGTTTTCTACACAATTTTATATGTACTCATTGTAGGTATATTATATGTAATAGCTATATAGAAAGTGATTCTGCTCTCCATGATGTCATTCATAATAACTAACTAGGAGTGATTTCAAATTAAAAAAAAATAAGTTCCTATTTACAAATTTGCCGGAAAACAGCATTAAAATGTTACATTCTAAATGTTACACTGATAACAGATTCTTGCAATGGAAAATAAAACTAAGAAAAAGTAAAAGCTTTCAAGCACTTGGAAAAGTGTAAACATGCAACATTGAATATTACGAAGAACTTATATTACATAGATATTTTTTTTATTTTAATGATCGCCACCTTTTTACTATAGTGACATTTGACTATATCTTATTATTCCCCAGTTGTAAAACATTATTAAGAATTCATTTCAGTACTAGAGAGTTTTATAGACAATTAATTTGTAGCGCTGCTGTTTTCATAATAATTAGAGCCATTTTTTAGAAAATAAAATATAATGAAATTTTTTTCCGTGTAAAAATAGTTTCTGGTGAGGCAATTTTCTCGCAAACCTTCGTGGGAAATAAGTAAATGTTGTGCAATTTAATTAAGTATCAATTCTGATGTTTGTCAACCTTTTCATTCATGAGTTGACGCGCGTGCGCGCTCACGCAGGTACACACACTGCATTAACTATTTTGTTTTCTAAAGATACGCAGATGATAGAGAAAATACAAATATTTTCAGTTATTTGGATTTCATTTGCCTTATTTATTCATATGCAAAGTCGGCCAACTAATAGTTCCTAAATTAGATAAGCGTAACCGTGACTGCCATTACTAGGACCCGTTCTCACTCCAACGCATGCATCGTTAGAGCTGGGAAATGAGAGGTAATTAATTTCAGCTATTGCTTGTAAAAGAACAAAAAATTGTGGTGAAGTGAAACCTCAGAGACTGGTAAAGAAAGATTTTGCATAACCTTTACTTTCTCTTTAAACATAATCTCGCCTGGTATAGCTTCTTTGTAAAATACTGCAATGCATAGTGAATAGACAATGCGACGTGGTTTGAACATTATCAGACGACCAACTTAACTTTAAACACCCTAAATGTATTTTCTGTATATATAAAGCATAAAATGGACGTATTTTTTTCCGTAATTTACGTCCTCCAACGTAATGTCATATCGGACGATGAATGAAATGGGTGAAATGATACTCAAATGAGCCCGGGGTCCATGGAGCTTAGAGTTAACTGACATTTGTCTTTCAGGATAAGGGAAAACCCCTGAAAAAACCTTATCCAGGTAACTGGCCCTAACCGAGATTCGAACTCAGAACCTCTTGAACGTGAGGAGACACGCTACCATCTACGCTACCGAGGCGGGCAAAAAAATGGACGTACATAATGCATTTATCATCATAGAATGTACATAATAAAACTTAAGTTGGGTAGCTCCGTAGCTTAGTGAGTAGACATCTACTATGGGAGTGGCTCCGGGTTTGATTCCGGGCTGAGTGGGAACTTTTCTCTGGCATGTCATTCCTATTTCCCCTAGAATCCAGAAGTACGAATGAAAGCGTGATTTGCGATAGTGTACAAAACATCCCAAGTCCTCAAAACACCCACTGTATACGAGTAACTACCATGCTTACGGCTATAGGCAGTATGTTCCAAAGGCTATACCAGGACGTAAAATTACAAAAAAAAAAAAAAAAAAAAAAAAAAAAAAAAAAAAAAAAAAAAAAAACATATGACCATTGCGGCTAAAGTCGGGATATAAATGAAACAATAAGATTTTTTAGGCTAAGCGTCCTTTAACCTGTTAGGTCATATAAGACGATGGAGCCCACCTCGGTACCGTAGATGGTAGTGCGTCTGCCTCACGTTCAAGAGGTCCCGAGTTCGAATCTCGGTTAGGGTAAGTTACCTGGATAAGGTTTTTTCAGGGGACGGATGTCGGGTGACTCTAAGCTCCATGGACACCGGGCTCATTTGAGCACCATTTCACCCTTCCATTCATCGTCCGATATGACTTAACGTCATATTACAATAAATAAATAAATAAATAAAAAATAAAAAAATTAAAAATACTCAGACAGTGGATTAAATTACTGAAATGATGCTCAAATGAGCTAAGAGTCCGAAGTAATTAAGATTACCCGACGTTCATCTTTCACGATAAAGGGAAAATCCTGGTAAAATTTGTTTGTGGTGAATGTGAAACAGAAATGCTACCCCTATGCCACAGAGGTGAGCTAAGTCCTGTTCAAAACAAGTCACGGCGTATTGTGCTTTAAGTACCAATTGTTGAATTACGAAACTTTACCTAACCACAAAGGCAAAGATTACATCAGTAGAATAGAAATGCATTCCTGAAAAAAAGAACATTTATTTCTGAAACTAGTTAAGGATATGGCGCTTCACCGAGTAGAATGTTAATTGCATAAAGATGCATTTTAAGCACAGTTATCACGTAATTAAATCATCGTAAATTGATATCCATGGGGTTCTTAAATTCTATTGGCCCACATCTTGCTTATATCACACCAGTGACATTGGTGTTCTTAATCCTGTAAAACTCTGCATGTTTTAAATTTCCAATAAATGCAAAATTGCCTTAATTTACTGACAGATCATTAATTCTTGGGAACTCAAACTCAAAGATAAAATCTATCCCTTGAAAACCACCTTCTATAGTGGTTAGGTTTGTATTTTATCTATCAGCTGAGTCTAAAACTCTGAGCAGAAATATATCAAGAAAGATTTGTAAAATAAATTAATAAAATGATAAGCGGTGTAATATAACTGCGTATTCTCATAATTACTTAAAATATAAGTATAAACAAATAATGTATCTATTATGTGACATTTAATTAAAAACTCGTCCAAATATGCCTGGCAGTGAAAGATGGAAAATATTATAGCTTTAAGCTTCCAAATACCTACTACTGCAATGGTTGATAAACCCCTATACATTTGATTCAGAGTTAATTATTGAATACCACAAAGATATATAACATTAATTTTTATTATTCAATTACTTCAAACTTGAGTAAAATATGTTGCTAATAAATTTGCCATTTTTAGGGCCGTCGCTATAGTGGACCACAAAGTAATCTTAGGTTTTTGTATCTCTGTTCTCCTGTTTGCATTAAACAGCTGAGTTAAAGTTGTATGTAAGTATATGTGGCTGTTACTCCCTTTATTTCCATCTCCCTCTCTTTCTGTTCTCCTTATGCCCCCTCTCTCTTTATACAATATTAATTATGCTCATCGATATGGATAGCTGAGGTCGTGTAGGCACGGACTCATGCATGCTAACCTCTTTTATTTTTGTAATTTACGTCCTACAACGTTAAGTCATATCGGAAAGCCATATCTGAAATAAGCCCAGGGTCCATACAGCTTAGAGTTACCCGACATTCGTCTTTCAGAATAAGGGAAACCCCCGGAAAAACCTTATCCAGGTAACTCACCCGGACCGAGATTGAACTCGGGACCTCTTGAACGTGAGGCAGACACGCTACCACCACGCTACCGAGGCGGGCGCTAACCTCCTTCCTGAGGTATTTTAAGTTTTCCTCATTTCTCACAACTGCCAAATATCGGGGAGGCACCTTAAACTTAGTTTCACCCTTCCAATTATAATTCATTTCATTTAATATAGTGCTCCATGTAAGTTAAACACTACTAAAAGTGTAACATTTGTGGATACTTTAACAATTTAGCTGTAGTCCTATATAATTAAGTAATGTTTAATAATCTCCAATAATTGTACTATCAGTTCTGCATTATCCCGCTAGAAAATTAACACAGTGCATACATGTACAATCTTGTTTTATCCTAATTGCAACATAATAATGCACATCATTTCTCAATCTTACGTTTCTTAGCATTTGTTACACTACCTGGTTCAGAATGATAGAGTACTATGCAGTAATTATCGTTTTAATTATATTTAACTTTGACTGTATCATAAAGTAAATTATTTCATGCAATATTTATACAGTACAAGTACAAACCTGCCATATCTGAAACCGCGATGTATCTTTACACGTTTTCTTTATGTCGAATGTAGCATATTTGAGGATTATTATTCTATAATGCCCGGAGAAGAATTTGCATTTACTAAAGTATCATCCGGTGATCTACGTAATATTCTCTCTTTCATATAAAGTAAAGATATTCGAAAAGTTCCTGAAATCGTTAATGTAAGCTTATAATTTTAGTTTACATCATTATAATAATATTAGTAACTAATGAAAAAGTATATTAAAGTATTTAATATATATATATATATATATATATATATATATATATATATATATATATATATGTATATATATATATACAAATACGACACAGATTTGAACACAAAATACTGTAATGTTATGAACAGATGGCAATAAGCTCATTTTTTGTAAATCGAAAGTTATTGTCAAAACAGCAATTTAAATACAAAACCTGTTCGGCCGAATTTTGATTCAGAAACGATTAAGAGTAACGGAACTCAAGGACATCCTGGAAGGGAGTACTTACTTGAACGAAGAGTAGAGGAAGGCCGGGTAGCAGAGCTGGATGCTGGCTGCCGGTGGACAGTCTCCGTTATAAAGGCGGTGCACAGCTTTATATACCAAACTCCCCACCATCAATCTCTTGTTCTTGCAAATGTAATTTTTGTATTGTTGTGTCCTCCCTCACGGACCACTGACTGCTGCAAACTTCTTGTCACTGGCCTACGCAGCTTTTGGCTCAGAGGCCAGAGGTTAGACTACTTTTGAAATTTCCCACCTTCTTTACAAGCAGGAAGTGAATGGACATTGGTTAAATTGAAACATAAACCAAATAATACCATTATTTTTAAGAAAATTAACATCTTTGTACTTCAAATTTTAATTGCATTCATTTTTATTATAGAATTACATTATAAACAACTTCCAAGTTCTTGATTACTGAATACGAGGTAATAATCATGATAGTAGTACCGTCATATTATCAATCATTATAACTACGTTCATTATCATTATATAACCTTGCTAGAGTTAATAAACCCAGAAGATGATTTTTCTAAAATGAATTTAGTTAATAGCCTACTATCTCTCATTATTGGTATAGGACTGATAACTAAAACTGTAAAGTGAAGTGATAATACTATAAACCTAATTCAATAATAAAATCTTTTAGCTAGAACATCTCCAAGTCATTCTTTTCTTCTTATTATTATTTTATAAAAAATTGCTCAAGACTTGATTGTATTTGAGATATTAATATGAAAAAATGAAAGGTAAACTTGAAATTTCTGCAAGTGTTTATCTCGACTGAAGACAGAAGACTTGATAGTATTCACTGGTCAACAAAAAATAATTTTTGAATGTTTTTTTCACGCACTTCATGAGGCAATTCCTACTAATTTTGGGTTGAGAAAAGCAAATATGACAATGAAAAGATTTTATTAGCTCTAGTTTCTATGATACACACAAGGTGGAAGTATTACATATTAACGGATTCAGAGAAAATGATACATTTTAATTATATACATGCTAACAACAATGAAAGTGCACCTGATTTTTTTAACTGGTAATTAATGCTAAGAGTTCTAAATTCCTGGAAAAATACTTCGCAGATAGTCGTGTCTGAAGAGAATCATGTGGTGGCCTATTGACTACGTCGTCTTTTAGCTTGCCTCTTGTGATGGAGTTCCGCAGAATCCCTATACAAAGACCAACAGTAATCTGCAAGCACTACTTCATTCCAACGGCCCTGATATCTTTGTTCCATAACAGAAATGTCCTGATGGAATCTGTCCCCATGTTCATCACTAACAGCTCCACAACTAGGAGGTGAAAAGTCTAGGTGGGAGTGGAGAAAATGGATCTTAAGGGACATGTTGCATCCAAGGTTACGGTATTTTTGCAGGAGTACTGTCACCAAATGCTTGTAGTTGTCATCACTTTTGTTGCCTAAAAATCCATGAACAACACCCTTGAAGGCTTCCCAAGCTTCCTCTTCTTTCCCCTCCAAAATTAGGTCAAATGCAGGATTCCTTACAAGTTCTCGTATTTGTGGTCCGGCAAACATGCCTTCCTTAACTTTTGCATCACTTAATTTCCAAAATGTCTCCCTGATTTTGTTTTTTTATTTAACAGGTGTGCCAAATCCCAAAAAAGGTCCCCCAAATTTAAATTTTCACTCTAAAAAATGAAATGTAACATTATCTTCAAAACAAGAGCTGATCATCATTTTTATGATGATTTTTGAATTCAACAGATGGAAATGCATTTAAATTCGCTATTTTTAAGCCCAAAACATTTTCATTGTTGCCCAGTGTAATCTACTGTCTCTCATTATTGGTACATGACTGATAACTAAAACTGTAAAGTGAAGTGATAATAAGTGATAGGTTTCAGTGTTAAGGGCATAGAACCCAGCTCCTTCTTTATGATAAGTCAAGTCATCATATAATCAATGATCCTTAGTCATCACTATCCTATTTTAAATCACCTCCATCATCACATCATATTTATTTTTATTTTAATTTTACGTCCTCGGACGATGAATGAAATGCGTGAAATGATGCTCAAATGAGCCCAGGTTCCATACAGCTTAGAATTACCCGACATTCATCTTTCAGGATAACGGAAAAACCGGGTAAAAACCCTATTCAGACTTATCCGAGATTCGAACTCGGGATCTCTTGAAAATGAGGCAGAAACGCTAACACGTACAATGCAGAGGCAGGCATCATCATACTGATTACTATCCTATCATCATATAACCCCCACCATCACGTAATAATCACCCAAATTATCGTGGTAATTATTACTAATTACCACCAACACCATCATCAGATGATGTTAATTATCCACACTCTTATCATCAGTGGTCACTACCGTAATATCATTCATCAGTACCATCGCATCATCAACACTCCATCACATAATACGTCGTCATATCAATCATTAACCATCAGCGTCATTGCCTGCTGACTCACCATATCACGATGCTTCATCTGATTTGTGATAAAACTAATTACATTTCATAGAGCGCTAATTTTTCATTTCATATGTACATTTTAACTCCATATACGTAATTTAGCTCGCTTATGGCCACTAAAAAATGCATTACTTGTGTTTCACTTCTTACAGTTATAGATTGCATTTCAACTATGTACATACATTTTATCTGTAAGCATCGGAACTGCTAAAATGATATTCCAATTTAGGTACTCACTATATTCGATTTTCTAATCAAATTTTTATAATGCCATTAATTATCTTCCTAATTTAGTTTCCATTCCATATTATGTCAATATAATGCTGTGCTTCCAAAATGTAGGAAATGTATAGAATAGTGTCACCCAATTATCGGAAGGCACGACCAACTGACGGCTGAGTGGGGGATGGGAGGAATTCAGGCCACGCCTACCCATTTATCTCGTGTCACTAACTGAGGGGATGGTTGGGAGGGTGTCGCTGGTCGCTGGCCGCCTCTTTCCCCTCCCCCTGACGTCTGGAACAGTCTGGATATTTCATCTAACCCGGAACCTTCTAGGTACGTCAGTTGGTCTTATATAAGCGACGCGCTGGACTGGAAGAGAGTTCAGTTCTTGGCAAGCAGCCGTGAAGAGCACCGTGCTAGCGAATGGATTGGAAGACTGCATACGTGCATCAGAGGAGTTGTACGTAATTGTAAGTGTGGAGTGGACCTGTGACAGACGAACTGGTGGATTGTAATTGTGTGCGCTACGTAATTCTATGTAATCGGCAAGTGTTCCAACTGTAATTCGGTGGAAATAAAGAACATTTTGAGTTTGTGCAATTGGACTTTTAATTTCACGAACCCGCAAAGTCACAATAGGTTAAAAGTACTTACACCATTTTTAAAGTAACTGATTAACACAAAACTCGGTGCTGAGATAGTCGTGTACAGGGAATTCAAAAATACGAGGACTGTTCAATAAAGAATGATCACAACGTACCTGTACCTTTTGACAACGTACCTTTACTCATCCTCATAATTTTGATGGCCCTTCTCAAAATACTCTACCCTGAATGCGATGCACTTGTCCCAGTGTTTCTGCCAGTCTTCAAAGACATGCTGGAAACCATTTTTTGAGAGATCCTTCAAAATTGCCTCCGCAGCCTACACCACTGCTTCTGATTATGGATAATTCCTTCCACGAAGGCGTTTCTTCATGTTAGGGAATAGAAAAAGGTCACATGGGGCTAAATCCGGACTATAGGGAGGGTGAGGGATGCACTTCACGTTGATTTTTGCAAGATATTCAGCAACAACATTCGCAATATGCGGCCGCGCATTATTGTGGCGTAGCATCCAGCCTGCTTCATGGAAATGTGGTCTTTTGCGCCTGATATGGAGTTGCAATGTTTTCAGGACATCCCTGTAGTATTTGTCCAGTTACTGATGTGTGTGCAGGTACAACATGCTGATAAACCATTCCATGAATATCAAAGAATGAGATGACCATAACTTTCCCAGCAGAAGCAACCACTTTTGCTTTTTGGGGGGTTGGTGATGAAGGAGATTTCCTCACTGAGCTTTGCTGTTTGCTCTCAAGATCAAAATGACGTAGCCAAGTTTCATCAGCAGTGATTACGTTTGAAAGAAACTCCGGATCTTCCACTAACATCAACTTTAACTGCATGTTACCTCCATTGCAGCAGTAGGCGATACTGAAAATGTCTGAACTTGCTTGGTTCTCACAGGCGGGAACCAGGAGTACCAACAATGAAACTACTACGGCGTGTTTGTTTCACATTAAGCTAACAGAATATAATAAGATTGAATTTTAGTGCGAAAAATTATGACCGTAAAAATTATGATCATTCTTTATTGAACAGCCCTGGTAATATCATGTTTCCGGTTTAACCAGAAATAAACCAAATTGCATTGTGTCAATATTATAACACGTTTGTAACGTTTATTGTAACGTTTATTCATAACTTTCAGTAATGTTCCAAAGTCCATATTCGTTGATCTTTAGTTAAATTACCTACCATTGAGATACACGATTAAAAACAACAAATAAAAACGACAAACTCAAAAAGTATGTGAAGCTTAATAATGAAGTAAATAGCCATACAAATCAAAATTATTTATCTTAATCCATCAAATTTCTAATCATACAACTGTTTACCTACATATGCTCACCCTTGTTTTTGTTTTTTTGTTTCTTTCATTTAAGAAATGTACATATGTGGTTTCCCGACCAGTTAAGTTTCACCAATTGGTAACTGGATTTCACTGGTAAGATATACAATGCAGTGCAGTAAAAATCTTGGTAATATATGAATATCACCACAAGTTCTGCAAAAAGTTATGAGTATGAATGTCCTTTTACTTTCATTTTACATAATTTACAGTATTTCACAATATTTCTATTGCATACCTTACACTAAGTACAAATTATAATCTAGCTGTTCATTATCCCCTTGGCCTCCTGGTTGCCTGGCTCCCTGGCCTTTGGCTCACCTCGGGATGACCTCTCTCTAATTCATCCTTAGTCTCTCCCTACCTTCTCTCCTCCTTTCTACTCCTATTTTTTCTCCTACTCCATTTCTCATTCATCTTTTTTAAAACTCTCCAGTGTTCTCTTTCTTCTTTTCCCCTTTTCCTGCCAGCATTCTGATTGCTACTACTTTTTAATCCATTTATCCCATTTTCCCTCCCATATCTTATTTCTCGACTCCGCTATTTCCATGCACTCTACCATAAAATGTCCCATGCTCTCTATTCTCCCCCACATAGCTCACACACCCCGCAAAAGCTTAAGCTATCATGACCCATCAACGGAATGAGTACGTAATCTAATATGATAAACCGTATGCAAGTGATTTAAGCGTTTGTTTAAAGAGAATAAAATAATTGCTGGAATACAGCAGAGACCAAAACGAAATGCTAGTTATTATTATTATTATTATTATTATTATTATTATTATTATTATTATTATTATTATTATTATTATTATTATTATTATTATTATTATTATTATTATTATTATTATTATTATTATTATTATTATTATTATTATTATTATTATTATTATTATTATTATTATTATTATTATTATTATTATTATTATTATTATTATTATTATTATTATTATTATTATTATTATTATTATTATTATTATTATTATTATTATTATTATTATTATTATTATTATTATTATTATTATTATTATTATTATTATTATTATTATTATTATTATTATTATTATTATTATTATTATTATTATTATTATTATTATTATTATTATTATTATTATTATTATTATTATTATTATTATTATTATTATTATTATTATTATTATTATTATTATTATTATTATTGATTCTGAATAATCAATAATACGAATAAACGATTTCACACGAAATCATATCAGACGATGAATGAAATGATGCTCAAATGAGCCCAGGGTTCATTGAGCTTAGAGTTAACCGACATTCACCTTTTAGGGAAAAAGGAATAAGGGAAAACCCTGGGAAAAACGATAGCCAGGTAACTAACCCTGACAGAGATTTGAGCTCGGGACCTATTGAACGTGAGGCAGACATGCTACCATCTACGCATTAGACACGTATATCAGGGGCGGTTCGTCATAAGGACGCAAAGGCGCGCGCCCCCCTAAACAATCTTACGGAATTAAATGAACCATGGACAGTTTATTTTTAAAATATAAGAAAGCTTCATAGGGTAGTAAAAGTGATGTTTTCATACCTACATCATATAGCTCGGCGCGGTAGGTAAAGCGCCCGCCTGCTGTATTTCCACATTACGGAAGGCATGCAGTTCTGAACGTGGTGAGGGAGTGGGGGAAGGACTTGCATATGTACTTATCCGGTGCGGTTCTGTCTGCGCCTAGCACAGTCCGCAGAGTAGTTTTACGGTGTTAAAGTGCACGGGTTTCTTATTTTAGAGTTCTTTGTGGAGTTCGGAACATTACAAGAGTGTTATAGGTGGCGTTAAAAAATCCAGTGACTAAAGAATAACGTATAACTCTGTAAAACCACTGATGGAGCGCAATTTTCAAGGTTGACTCTTAAAGAAAAAGTACAATTGAAATCTTTGGGTAGACCAGCTCCCGGATTCTTGATGGAAAAAGTAGAAACTAAAAAAAAAAAAAAAAAAAAAAAAAATGAAAACAGGGTGTTTAAGAGGCACCTTAATACTAAAGTCATGTATGAGAAATGTGACTGGATCTGTGGCTACGAAGTTCTCAAATCCTTTTTCAGCTATTCGCGTGTTTTGTTTGCTCTTAAAAATTCCAATTGTTAGTGGACATTTAATGGAATAAGTGATATAAAACATTTAACAGAAAAAAAAACATGAATATTCAGTGTACCATATGAATAGTGTGGTAGATCTGTCACTCCTAGGAAAACAAAACATTGCATCATGGCTTAACTCCGTGTTTAAAGAAAATGTTAAGAAACATAACATTCAAGTGAGTGAAAATAGACACATTTTTATCAGGCTTATTTCATGTGTAGTGACTATACAGCTAAACTGGATGCAGTAATGAAGGAACATTTAGAAAAAAGTCTCAGTAGTTAGAGGAACTTCGAAAATAATGCAAAATGAACTATTAAACTGCATGTTGAAGGTATGTAGGAAGAAAATAGAGCAACAGATATGGGCTTCTGAGTTTGTTGTCATTCAGTGTGATGAGACAACTGACGTTTTAAATGACTTTCAGATGGTTTTGGTATTCCGTTATGTATATGAGGAATCCGTATATGAGAGATTTTGGGCATTTTGTGAATCCTGAGCTGCGGAATCTTTGACAAAGTGCAAAATAAATGAAATCAACCCGCTTCTTGGAAATACCAAAGAAAAGCCCATTGTTCAAACCTTTGACGGGGCCAGTATTATGAGTGGAACGACTGGTGGAATACATGCCAAAATAAGGAAAACATATCCATATGCATACTTTGTCCACTGCTATGCACACTAGTTGAATTTAATCATACAAAAGGTAACAAACACTCATTCCCAGGTACGCGTGTTCTTTTCAAACCTGCCCGCCTCGATGGCGTGGTGGTAGCATGTCTACCTCACGTTCAGAGGTCCCGAGTTTGAATCTTGGTCAGAGTGAATTACCTGGATAAGGGTTCTTTCCGGGATTTTCCCTTATCCTGAAATACGAATGTCGGGTAGCTCTAAGCTCTATGGACTCTGGGCATATATTGCATTTTTTTTCTTTACTTTATGTTATTTGAAAGAAAGTTACTAATCTAAGGAATCTAATTAGGATTTTAGAATAACAACAGTATAATAACAATTTTGATATACATATTTTATAACTCACCGTTTAAATACTCGTAATACCTATAACTTATGACCTACAGTACATAAGAAACAAAGGATATATTTACCATCTTAAAACTCACCATATTGTGACTTTGTGAGTTTGTGAAATTAAAAAGTTCAATTACACCACTCAAAATGTTCTTTATTTCCACCTTATTCCAATATCACAATTACAATTTACAGTACACAATTAAATTTTGCCAGTTCGTCTTTACACGTACGCTCGACGCTACTTACACACCGCACGCCACGACACTACACTCAACTGACTGTCGCTTCCGGTATTGATCGGCCCGAAGTTTCCCGAATGTCCTTTTATGGAAGGGGAAAACATTCTCGAAGCTTCGTGTCACTTCGAGTGGCAGGAGGAGGGGTAAACGAAGACTCAGCTACCCCTCCTGTCTCCCCTCTCTCCACCGGCCATCATTTATTGATTGGCATCCCGAGTCTGCCGCCTGGGTAACACTGCTCCCTCCTCAAGGCTGGTTGTCCCGAACAGCGCCTTCGTAGCGGGCCAGGCGATCCAGGTGTACCACCAACATCTTTCCTCGGGGCACCTTCTGGATGCGGTAGACCACGTCGTTAGTCCTCTTCACCACACGGTACGGTCCTTGCCATGGCTGCTGAAGCTTCGGGCAGCGTCCCTTGGTCCGGGTCGGGCGGTACAACCAGACCAGGTCACCTTGCTGGAACCCTTGGCTGTTGGCTTGCCTGTCGTATCGGGTTTTCATGCGGTCGCTCGCCTTCTGGATGTTCTGGCGAGCCATCTCGTGCATTTCGTGGAGGTGGTCCACCAGGTTCTCCACATACTCGGTCGCTGGCTGTTTCACCCCCGGAGGGCTACCAAAAGCCAGGTCACAGGGGAGGCGTAACTCTCGGCCAAACATTAAGCTGGCTGACGTCATCCCCGTGGTGTCGTGTGTTGACGAGCGGTAGGCCAGCAAGAACAGTGGCACCTTGACGTCCCAGTCTCGCTGATGGCTGGCCACGACCTTCCTCAGATGTTCCTCTAAGGTCTTGATGTACCTCTCGACCATGCCATCCGACTGGGGATGTAGAGGTGTTGTGCGGGTCTTGTTAACCCCAAGTCTCTCTAGTGCCTCCTTCATCAGGTTGGACTCAAAATTGGTGCCTTGGTCACTGTGCAGCTCTAATGGTACCCCAAATCGGCAAAACACTTGCTCCACGAGGCAGTCTGTGATTGTCCTTGCCTTTTGGTTCGGAATGGCATACACCTCCGGCCACTTAGTGAAGTAATCCAAGACCACCATCAGGCACTTTTTGCCTCGGTCGGATATTGGGAATGGTCCAGCAATGTCAACGGCGATCCATTCGAATGGCGCTCCGACGTTGGACTGTTGCATGCGACCCCGGCTCCTAGTCTGGGGGCCGCGACTCGCCGCGCACACGTGACACTGACGGCACCATCTCTCAGCGTCTGCTTGGAGCCTCAGCCAGTAGTAGCGCTGCCGTAGTTTGTCAATCGTCCGGTTCGCTCCCAGGTGTCCTCCTGAAGTACCGGCGTGCACTTCTTCCAAGACTTCCGGAACCTTACTCCGGGGAAGTACCAACTGTTCTCTCTGCGTCTTCCCATCGGGTGATTCCCATACCCGGAACAGCACACCCTCTCTGATCTTCAACGAGTCCCATTGGGCCCAGTAAGACTTGTAGGTGGCGCTTCTCGGTGCGATGTTCGCCCAGGTTGGTCTCGTCCCTGCCTCCACTTCCCTCAAGAGTGGCCTCAAGTCTGCGTCCGCCAGCTGCTGCCTCCTCAGGCCTGCGCTATCCCAGCCATCCGCAGGCACTGCCGTGACTACTCGAACTGCTGCGGCACGCTCCTTCTCCTCCACTCTTGTGCATTGGCCGCACTCTTCTGGACATGGTCTTCGGGACATAGCGTCCGCGTTACCGTGGCTCTTCCCTCTGCGATATTCCGAGATGAAGTTGTATTCCTGCAGCCTCTGAACCCAACGTGCTGTCTGGCCTTTCGATCGCGCCGTCACCATCACCTCGCTCCTCGCGGGGACAACCACGTCTTCGTTCAAGATGACGCTACCGATTCCAAGGCGCTCTTCGGGTTGACGGAGTATAACGTCTTCTCCGTCGAGCCGCAGGACCTTCCTGCCGACGTCGACCGTCGCCTCGTGGCTCCTGAGGGCATCTAGTCCCAGAATCACCTCCTCAGCCACCTTCGCGACGAACACCCACAGAGGCACGGCACTCCGTCCCAAGGTCAGCTCCAGCAGGGCCTCCTTCTCCACAGGCAAGGTGTCGCCCGATGCCAACACAAGCTGGTATGGTCGGCTCGGCTTCCTCGTCGGCAAACCCTTCGCCACGTCACGTCTGATGATGGTCACGGCCGCCCCGGTGTCCACCAGCACGCGGCACGGCTTTCCTCTTACCCAGCCGTCCACGATGAGGCTGTCATCCATCCGCCGGCTGACGGCGCGCAGTGTCACTCGAGGGGATGGTGATGATGGCGCCGACGTGTCCCTCTCCACTCTGGGCCTTACTCGTTCTTCTGGCTGCCCTTCCAGATGTGGGCAGTCTCTCTGCAGGTGCCCGGGCTGTCCACACCCCCAACACAGGCCACTAGGTGTTCGCCGGCGTCCCTCGGTTGGTCTTCTGTCTCCGGCGTAGCGCACACTCCTCGTTCTCGACGAGGGATAGCTGTTACATTGGCCGCCTCCATCCTTAAGGCTGCCGTTAGCGCCTCGTGGATTGTTTTATAATCGCCGAGCATTAGGCGCTGACGAACCTCCGTGTCCCGTACCCCGTCAACGAATGTGTAGGCAGCTTCCCGGGATACGAACTCTGGTGGGAGGTCGACTAGGGCCTTGCTAGCCAGTTGTTCAACTGCCAGGGCGAACTCCTGCAGCGTCTCCCCTGGCTGCTGCAACCTTGCCTTCAGCTGGCTGCGGTACGCTGCGGCCAAGCGGTGGTTCCCAAAACGATTCTCCAGGGCCTACCAGATGTCCTTGGACGCCGCCGTTGTCTGTACCGCGTTTAGGACTTCCGCGGCTCGACCCTGGAGGCTGGCTATTAACTGTGTGGCCTCGTCCTCTGGTGACCATTTGTTGTGCTTGGCCACTGCGTCGAATTGGCGGCGGAAGACCTCAAACGTTGACGCGCTGTCATATTTCGGAGGTCTAACGCGCGCCGATGTTGTGTCGCGTCCCGGTGCGTCGATCCTCAAATCCTTTAACTTTCTGCCGACGACGTCCTCCACCATGGCGTTCAGGGACTTTGCGTTGCTGTCAGCCTTTTCCTCCAGCTCGTCAACGCGGCTCGCCAAGTCTGCGACGCGCTCGCCTAACTCTGTGACGCCGGTCAGCTGCTCTTCGAACTTCACGGCAAGGGCCTCGTTTGCCGCTTTCATCTCCGTGGCCAGGCTGTCGTTCGCTGCCCTCATTTCTGTGGTCAGTTCGGCCATCTTTGCGGTCATTTGTCGTGGCCAAGTTGTTGTTTGCCGCTTCCATCTTCTCGGCGATGTTGTCGTTGGCCGTCTTCATTTGTTTCAGTTCCGCGGCCAAGTTGTTATTTGCCGCTTCCGTCTTCGCTGTTATTTCCGCGGCCAGGTTGTTATTTGCCGCTTCCGTCTTCGCTGTTATTTCGGCCTTCATTTCTTCCATTTTATGTAAAATCTTTTCCAGTGCCGATTCCATGGCCGTTATCCCACTTCTGATGCCAGTTGTGACTTTGTGGGTTCGTGAAATTAAAAAGTTCAATTACACCACTCAAAATGTTCTTTATTTCCACCTTATTCCAATATCACAATTACAATTTACAGTACACAATTAAATTTTGCCAGTTCGTCTTTACACGTACGCTCGACGCTACTTACACACCACACGCCACAACAACAATACACTCAACTGACTGTCGCTTCCGGTATTGATCGGCCCGAAGTTTCCCTTTTATGGAGGGGGAAAACATTCTCGAAGCTTCGTGTCACTTCGAGTGGCAGGAGGAGGGGTAAACGAAGACTCAGCTACCTCTCCTGTCTCCCCTCTCTCCACCGGCCATCATTTATTGATCGGCATCGCGAGTCTGCCGCCTGGGTAACAATATGATATATTTTACTCTGATATTTTGGTACTATGTTATACGATATTACCTATGTTTTGTATTGTTTGGGTGGTAGTTATGGCATAAATTAAGAACCGCACCGATGAAGGAAAGTCTGCTTCTGCAACACACGCAAGTTTAAATACTAGTCTAAAACGCAGGGAATTATTACTGTGTATAATATTCATGAAACCTGGTGAACCTCATGGTAAACCTTACTTTTTAAGACCAACAATCCGCATATCAGTGCGATATATCAAAATCTGTATTCGGAAGTTGTTTTCAGCTGTACTATATATTTCGGCTCGTAAAACATCATAAGACCCACAACTTTGGAAGTGTCTGCTTGTTGCCGAGCTGAAATTTCAGCAGTTTCTTATAAACCTATAAGAGTAATCTTAAACTTAATGGAATTTGTGAACAATGTATTAGGTTAGTGCATAAGTTCGTAGCACTTTATGTAAAAAACTGAAGCTGCTGACAGTGAAGTAAACTAGGTTATAAATAATAACTAAACACTAGTAACACAACTTCACTTATCTTATTTAACTCTTGGGACCGGTTTCAAAGCAAACATCTGCTTTAGTGGGTGAGTGTCAAGCTGAATGGCTGAGGATAAAGCAGATGTTTGCTTTGAAACCGGTCCCAAGAGTTAAATAAGATAAGTGAAGTTGTGTTACTAGTGTTTAGTTATTATTTATATCGTAGCACTTTGTTTCGTGAGCTGCTACTCCTGTTACAATGGGTTTATTTATCGACTGTCACTTTTTATGTGTAAGTTCAACTGTCGTGCAGTCGATCTACTAATCGCAGCTTGTCATTTGGTTATATTGAGTGCAGCTGTGGAAGCTAGAAAACGGACGGTCAAGCGGACAAAGTGGAACATTTCCGACATATTCTCCTCTTTGAATTTAAAAGAGGGGCAAAAACAGCGTAGGCATCCTTGTATGGGGACAACACCATCGGCTAGATAACGGAAAGAAAATGGTTTTCTCGTTTTAAGGAGGGTAATTTTAATGTGAGTGACTCTCCTTGTTAAGGACGACATACAGGGTTTGATGATCGTCTAAACGCACTAATTCATGATAATCCGGGTTAGTGTACTCGAGAAATGGCAAATGTGATACGACAACCTTCGAGGAACCTTTTAGAATGAAGATGGACTACAAACATGGTAAAGCCACGTGATTTCTACAAGTAAGGATTCAACAATTTACCCCAGCGTTGGCACACTGTTGTAAATAGTGAAGGAGGATATATTGCTGATTAACATGTGTGTTATGTGAAGGAGAATACGTATATTGTTGAATAAATTGTTGCTTAACAATTTGTTTTATTTAATTAATTAAGCCTGTTTGTTAAAATTTGAAGAAAACCGCTACGGACTTATGCACCAACCTGATAGTATGGAAATTTCTTCTATGAAAACAAAGGTGATGGCATTCATAGGAAAAGAATCGATTAGCTCAAAAATAGTTGTAAATAACCGTTGCGTGGAACAGCTGAGGCCATTTTAACTACTTGGGAAGTAACGTTGGTTATGATAAGGGATATGATGTGGACAGTAAAATATGCAAATTTCAGAGTATGTGGAACAACTAATTGGGCATTTACAAATAAGATATATAAAGAAACGCAATTAAACTTTACAAAATTATGGTTGTACCTATACTAACATACGGAAGTGAGACTTGGAGGTTAACTAAAAAGCAACGCAGTAAAATACAGACTTCAGAAATGAAATTCTTAAGAAGTGTGAAGAGATGCACGAAGAAAGACCTAATAAAAATGATAGTGTTGGAGAAGAATTATTAATTTTTAATATAAATGAAAGGTTAAAATATTACAAAGAAAAGTGGAAAGAATATGTTGAAAGGATACCATATAAGAGACTTACTAAGGAGATCTATGGGCAGACGCAGGAAACGATGGCTGGAGGATTTTGAAGGAGGAACGGGCACTTGATTTTCTATGCCATGAAGTAAAGAAGAAGAAGAAGATATGTGTAATCTATAATCAGGCCATCTTTTACTGATGTACAAAATGCCTACGACTTCTAGCTTAAGCTCTTAATTCTTAAGCTCAAGATACATATTTGGGGGCTTCTGAACTTGAATAGTACCTATATTGCGTTATAAGAACTGTAAGTGATACCTATCGGATCGAGAGTGCATATTGGGAATACTAGGCTGAGAATGAGGATTTCCAAGCATTCGAGGTCTGATAAGTAACTTACATTTCCTGTTTAGCCAATTACTTTTTGCAGTACTTGAAAAAGCCCTAAAAGGGTAATAATAAATAAAAATTGCAACTATTCTGTTGGAAATTACGTCATTTCCTATTGGTACTGTCAGGATTATGCTGTTAGGTGTTACGACACTTCCTACTGGTACCGTAAGTATTGAAAAGTAGAACCGTAAATATTAATGAACTGATTCATTCTTGTTGCCATGACAGTTGATAAATGTATTGTAAATTTAGCTTACACAAATATGTGTTCACAGCGATTAACTTAGAAATCAAATATTGCTAAACGAACATAAAAGAACTGTTTTGTGTATTTGTACGTGTGTGCATCTTTTTGGCCTTTTTTTTAATAATTATTGCTCCTTATTTAAGTTTGAATTTATGAGTCACTATGTTTACACTCAGTCTTCACTTACTTGTTGTTGTATAATTGAAACGCTTTCAAGATCATTCGAGCTCATCCTCAACTGTTTGGTGACTAAATGAACCTCCCTCTTCTTCCACTACTACGGAGCTCCGATCACTCTGCCATCTGGTGTTAGGGGCACTAAGTTTTAATACTTCATTTAATGCCGGGATTTCAAAATTTATAACTTTATCACGGTTTTTGTTTATGAATATTTTTTCCCAAATATCCAATTCTATGGGTGTACTTAAAGATTTTAACAGTTTAATGTTGTGGCCAATGTTGTGGTTTTCTGTCCAAAAATGGTGTGAAACTGCAGATTTTTCTGTTTGTTTCAACTTAATGTTCCTCTGGTGTTCTTTTTGCCTGGTTAACAAGTTTCTCTTAGTTTTTCCTATGTAGCTCTTTTCACAGGTTTCACAATTAATCTGATAAATTCCTGATTTCAAATTGTTGGGGATTGTATTTTTCAGTGGTTTATTTAGCAAGTTCCTCAGACTGAATTTGTTTTGGGGTGCTAGTTTTAAGTTTAGTCTTTTGAAGATTCGTTCAAATTTTCTAAAAGCCCATGGATGGTAGGTGAATTTTCTATATTGCCAATTTGTGTTATTAAGTGGTGTGAGAGTGGTATTTTTTGATCTTATCTTCAGTTTATCTTTCCTCTTCATCATGTTCCTTATGATGGCTGGGTTGAATCCATTTAATACCGCTATGTCTTTTATGTGTTGTTGTTCTTTCAAAAATTCATCCTTACTCAGTGGGATGTTGTATAGCCGGTGAATTAGACTTCTAAAGGCAGCTACTTGATGTGAAACTGGGTTGTATTCATTTTTCTTTATGTAATTATCTATGTGTGTGGGCTTCCTGTATATTCCAAAATCCCCAACAATTTGAAATCAAGAATTTATCAGATTAATTGTGAAACTTGTGAAAAAAGCTACATAGGAAAAACTAAGAGAAACTTGTTAACCAGGCAAAAAGAACACCAGAGGAACATTAAGTTGAAACAAACAGAAAAATCTGCAGTTTCACACCATTTTTGGACAGAAAACCACAACATTGGCCACAACATTAAACTGTTAAAATCTTTAAGTACACCCATAGAATTGGATATTTGGGAAAAAATATTCATAAACAAAAACCGTGATAAAGTTATAAATTTTGAAATCCCAGCATTAAATGAAGTATTAAAACTTAGTGCCCCTAACACCAGATGGCAGAGTGATGGGAGCTCCGTAGTAGTGGAAAAAGAGGGAGGTTCATTTAGTCACCAAACAGCTGAGGATGAGATCGAATGATCTTGAAAACGTTTCAATTATACAACAACAAGTAAGTGAAGACTGAGTGTAAACGTAGTGAGTCATAAATTAAACTTAAATATGAAGAATACTTCACTGTTAATAATGCTTCTGCTTTTAATAATTATTGCTCCATTTGTACCCCGCCTTTAACTCCAATGGTCATATCGGCGGCCGTTCTCCTATGGAACATATCAAGGTGTTAACTCGTATTTGTTGGGTTTTAATCATTAGATAACGCACACATTTACACTCTCCTTCATAATGCCAGACTCTGGGGAAGATGAGGAATTACGAGAAAAATTCCCACCCCCACCGCCGGTAATCGAACCCGGGACGCTTGGCACGGCAGGCAGGTGCTCTACCGACTGAGCTATGGGGCCAACCAATTTTTTTGGTGTTTGTACGATCCTCAGTAAATAGCATCGCAAGAAAATAAAACATCGTACAAATCCCAAATGTTACTTTTATATTAGGTAAATGTCGAGATTTTAAATTAGGCAATCATTTTTGAAAAGTTCCGCGCCTGAAGTATCGTTTATTGGGAAAATTTTCGTAATCTTATATTTCTCAAAGTTTTAAATACTTTTGTTATTGCGCATTTGAATTAATGGTATGAGCAAGGTGACTTGCATGCATTACAGTCTATATATTTACCTACTTTCTGTAAAATAGCCTGTTGTGGAATAAACTGGTCTGGAATACTTGTTGCACCTTTAAATTTTATCAGACTTTTAAGCATTACAGTTTGAAAAACTACGCACCCATTCTATTTTTTCTTATGAGATCAATATCGACACTTTATTGACTTATTGCATAAACGTATGTTGTATTAGATTCACAGTCCGCCTCGGTAGCGTAGATGGTAGCATGTTTGCCTCACGTTCAAGAGGTCCCAAGTTCAAATCTCGGTCAGAGCGAGTTACCTGGACAAGGTTTTTCCGGGGTTTTCCCTTATTCTAAAAGACGAATGTCGGGTAACTCTAAGCTCCATGGACCCTGGGCCCATTTGAGCATCATTTCACCCATTCCATTCATCGTCCGATGTAACTTTACACAATTCCGCACCATTCTTACAAAAGGTTATTTTCCTATCAACCTCTCCAGGATAAACTTGTAGGAATTGTATAACGTCATATTTTGTTATGGATACAAGAGTTACATTAGGGTTAAATGACAGCTGGATCATCTGGTTTACTGGTTTAACGAAATTCAACCTGATGAAAAGACGTTTGCATAGAATTTAACATAATACAGATAATTTGTGATGTAAATATAATCTGATAATAAAAGCATATGATTAAACAATATAAAAATTATAATAATATAATAATATAATATAATAGAATTATAATAAAAGTATATTTCCATCAATTTCAAATCATTCTAACAGCAGCATTATGTGAAGGAGCGAACTTGAAAGGTTTCACCAGCTCGGTGACAGGGTGCGCTAGCGTTGTGGAAGTGGTGCCCGGTTACTTGTCAGCTAGTACTACCTATCGGTGGAATCTGTTAATATGTAGTTCACGTAAGAAGTAATGGCGGACTTATTCAAATTTATAATACATTATAATAGACTAAGGAAATTCACGGCTATAATGTGCGGTGCAAATGTATTAAGTGTATCGCGTTACTTCAAACTTCAGACAGCATGGCCAGATATTGTCATTCTTTAGAACATTTCTTCTGTAAGTATTTAAAGTGTCCGGCAGAACCCTTTAACAACCTAAATGTTTCCTTTTGGGAGTTATCTTAGTTCGTGGGTGCTACCATATGTACTTTTTCTGTTTCGTCTATCAAATTTGAAAAGTACATATTGTCACCCAATTAGCGGAAAGCGCAACCAACGACAGCTGAGTAAGGGGGCCAGAGGCAGCCAACCACACCCTCCCATTAGTCTATGTCACTAACTGAGGGGGATGATTACGGAAATGTCACTTGTCGCTGGCTGCCTCTTTCCCCTCTCCCACTGCCATCTGGAACTTTCGCGGTAATTCACGGAAACCAGAGACTTCTAGAAGATGGTGATATTCCTATAAAAAGGGCTGCAGTGAGTGAATTCAGTCAGTCAGTCAGTCAGTGCTTGACGAGCTAGCGAACGAACGAGAAGACTGTGTACGTGCATCGGAACGGTAACGGACGAACTGGTGAATTGTAATTGTGTGCATTACGTAATTCCGTGTAATTGGCAAGTGTTTAACTGTAAGTCGGTGGAAATAAAGAACATTTTTGAGTGGTGCAATTGGACTTTTCATTTCACGAACCCACAAAGTTACAATATTAACTTGTGTGCTACCATATGCACTTTTTATATTCTTCTATCAAATTTGAAAAGCACATATTAACTTAAAACTGTTCTGAATTTTTTAGCCTATTAACATTTTTTTTAAACAGCACGTAACATCAAGGACATTCAAGGGAGAAATAAGAGGCCACTGGTTATTTCCTCAGACATTTCCTATTTTCTGATACAGTAGCAGTGAACATAATTTCATAAGAAAAGGCATTCACAAAAATATTAGCTAAAATCAGTCCCAGAGGGAAGTGTTCTCTTTTTTCAGAAAGGGGATCTTTAATTTTTCAAAAGGAAGTTTTTCTTTAAAGAGTTTGACAAGATTTGGCAAGGTTAAAATGTATGTCAATTGGCTCATTGACATCAGTCAATGAGTGATAGAGTTAGTTTGTCGTTGAATACTGTGTACAGAGTGGAGCACCTAAGTTTTGACAATCCAGTAACTTTTGAACCATGATAATTATGCAAGGTGTGGCACCTTATTATTGAATACTATCAAGGAAGACAAATAATACATATAAAGAACATTAGGTCACTTCAATTTTTTTGAAGATATGGATGTCAATACAATTTCATTAAGTGGGAACCCATCATGTTTTGTACTACAATTGATGCTCAAACTATGGCTAGCAACACTGATCATCTTGGTGTACTGTACTTGGGAAGAGGACACATAAGAACAGTATATAATCTTTGCAGCACCCACTCCATCATATTCATTGGTCAGACTGTTGATATCAGCACTGTTTATTTAATTAACTGCAATGTTAAATCATATTGGATGATAAATGAAATGAGTGAAGTGATGCTCAAATGAGTGCAGGGTCCATAAGACTTAGAGTTACCCCACATTCATTTCCCAGAATAAGGAAGAAGAACAGAAAAACCTTATGCAGATAACTCACCTTGACCAAGATTCAAACTCAGGAACCCCTGAATGTAAGGCACATATGCTAACACCTACACTGCAGAGCGAGTGAGATTGTCATTGAAGGTAGCAGTCTCATTAATGTACATCTTTAGTAGTAAGAAGGTTTGACTGTGGAATACTGAGAGGGTCTGTTACTGTACTATGAATATCAGATTGTATTTTCTCAAGGCAAGATAAGCTAAGTTACCTGTCACTATGGAACATTTTATGAAAGTAAAATGTCTCTATATGTAATCTAGTCAAGTAATGTGTCCATATTTTACCCATAGGAATGTAAAATGCCTTTCACGCAGGATGAAATGGGCAATATGGTCTTATTTATAGAGAAAGTCATCAAAGTATAGAGCAGTACAAAACTTGTTTGCAGAATGGTTTCATAATCATCAGCATGCATCCCATGAATCCTTTATTATATTGAAGCACCAATGAAAGCCTTTCTACAATTAATAGGTTTTGAGGCTGGAACATGACACACAAAGGTGCAGAAGTTGCAGTATTTGAAGCAGTTGTAGTAAACCTGCAAGTCCGCTGTAGGGAGTTGAAAGGACAGATTGAATTAGGCTGACCAAGTATACTGCATTTTTGGGATAGGCATAAACTTCACCCATTCCATATTACCGTCTATCAAGAGCTGTATTTTTAAGAACTTTAAACAACATAAGCAGCAAGACTGTTTTTTCCAGAGAATGTTTTCTCAGTGATGAAGTATCATTTACAAACCATGGAAACATCAATCTCCATAACATGACTAGGTCAATGAAGAATCTGGATTTGTGTCCTGAAGTTGAATGACAATGGAGTGGAGTATAAATATGTATGTATGTGTGTGTGTGTGTGTGTGTCTGTGTGTGTGTGTGTGTGTGTGTGTGTGTGTGTGTGTGTGTGTGTGTGTGTGTGTGTGTGTGTGTGTGTGTGTGTGTGTGTGTGTGTGTGTGTGTGTGTGTGTGTGTGTGTGTGTGTGTGTGTGTGTGTGTGTGTTTGCGTGTGCGTGCGTGCTTGCTTGCGTGCGTCATCATGGGACCACATCATTAGTCTCCATTTCAAGGATGGAAATCAGAATGGACAAAATTACAGGCAGTTCTTGGTAAGTAAGTTGTCTATTGTTGGAAGACATGGATACATCTCAAAGGATATTCTACCACTATGAAGGGTGTGTTGCACATAATGCCTTACTTGTAAGAGATACACTTGATGGTCTATTTCCAGATCATTGGATAGGATACAGTTGTCATGTCCACCTGATCTAACACCATTAGAGGGCCTACTGTGAGTGATGTGTCTTCACGTGCTAAGTAGTGCTTTTGTCTTTTAGAAGATATAATATTATTGTTTCATGCATTTTTCCAGGCAAAGTGTTCTTAAATTAGTCATCTGGTTTTGGTTATAGGAAGGAAATCAATTACAGTAGAAAAAATGATGGGTTTCTGTTTGAAGAAATATTGGCATTTATGTCTTGCAAAATATTGAAGTGAACAAACATTCCTTATCTATATTACATGTCCTCTTTTGATGACATTCAAGAAATTCAGCTGGCACACCTCACATACCTACCATGGTTCAAAAGTTATCAGATTGCCAAAAGTTAGATGGTTCATCCTGTGTATGTATCTGGAGTGTGTGTGCATACATGCTAGATTTCATTTCAGCTTGATTGTATTTATCACTTTAATGGTAGCTGATTTAATTTTCATCATAATTTGTTTACAAATAAGAATGTAAACATAAATGTATAATATTCTTAATGAGTATGGACTATGATATAACGAAGCACAAAATTAGTATAGTTCTAAGCCGAACTAGTACTCCATGCTCCATATATTGCTAGTGTTTACCTAGTATGCATTTCGTTAGGACCTTTCTAACATCCTCAGCTAACATCGACTGTTGAATTTCAATTTGGTAAGCTACATGGAGATGATTGGGGCATCTCTATTGGTGTTCTGATGAACTTGAAGTTCGGGTGCTCTTCAAAAGTGGTGTAGAAATTGACACTTTTGTGTCATTTTTGGAATGAGAATCCCAATATAGAAGAAGAAATCCATTTATTAAAAGTTTTCAGGATGCACCTGTATTAACCACATGGGAAAAGACATTCATAAAGAAATATGAAGGAAATCTCCTTCAAGTAGTTTACCAAATCGAAAATTAGCAGTCAATATTAACTGAGGATGTTAGGAAGATCCTTACAAACTGCATTCTAGGTAAACGTTAGCAATATATGGTGCATGTAGTACTGGTTTGGCTCAAACTTATATAAATGAACAAACTAAATGAGTTCAATTTAAGCAGGGTTTTACAAACAAGACATGCTTTAATGTTAATCATGAAGGTTCCCTAGCACAATCCACTGTTTTGACCATGATATACTTTCTGGAGTGTAGTGATGCATCCAAGTTTCATTCATGGTAATAAGCCATCAGAAAAATTCACTGGGATTTTTACGGTAGAGTTCCAAATTCTTAACAGAAACAGTTTTTCTTAGCAACTTTTGGTCAGGTGTCAACAAATGCTGCACTCATCTTACAAAAACCTTATGAAAGACCAAACATTAGTTAAAGTATTACCTTCAGATTTTTTGATATGTTTACAGCCTCTGCTATCTTAAGTAACTTTAATCTGTGGTCTTACAGAAGTAAATAATGCATTTTTCAGTGATCTGTGGAGTTGTTACTTCCTCAGGGTGCCCAGACTGAGGCTCATCACTAGTGCTCATATATCCCATTTTAAACTCTGCAACCCACTGTTAAATCATTGTATATTAAGGGCCAGAGTCTTTCAATATAATGTCCAGTTTCTCCTTGATTTCTTTAGGCATTCAAACTTCCTTTCAAATGGAATTATTTAATCACTGTTCGTTTTTCCAAATCTTCCATTTTCATGAAACCTCTACACTTGTATTGTTTAAAGTGCTGTCTTTCAAAAACTAAACAAGCTATTGACCTGTGACTACAGATACAAGCTAGTCTAGAGTTAAGCTACACGATGCTATCCATCAAACTGGCTCAGTGGCGCCATCTCTTTGTGAGGCATGGGACTTATCAGTCGATCCTCAAATAAAGATCATATTGGTAAAGTGGAGTATGTAGTATTAGATTGTAAGCATGCAAGCTTCTTAAAAATGAAAAACCAGCTAGAAAATATGTGAATGTCTGTGGAATTTCAAAATATAATAATGATGCTGCATTGGCTACAGATAGAACTATATTTATCATAAAGAGGAAGGAGGACAATATAACAGTACAACTTGATACCAAATGAAAGAGAAACATAGAAGGAAACTGGTAACAATTATATACACAATGAACTTTGTGACAGACAACAGATTTCATTGAAGGGAAAGCAATAATTATTCTGTGGAATCTTCACTTAATTATGGACGTTTTTGAAGGTTATTCTGGTTTATATTCAATAACGGTGATGTGCTTCTAAAAGAACATTTGGAACAATGTGGCAAAAAAAGTATGCGTTGATGGACTGATGATGCAAGCAATTTGTTTGTGAAATCAATCTCAATTAATAAGAAAAATTGACATCATTTTCTTAAGATAAGTGAAGTTTTTGTTACAAATAGTTATATTCGTGTAATATTCATTGCTTCACTGTAGCTAGCTTCATTTTCTATTTAAGTATGTATACCAGTTCCATAATTAATGCAACATTCTCTGAGGAGACTTTGACCATGCCACTGAAGATGTCCATTGCAGTTGTACTCATAGATTAAAGAACTGGAATTTCTATCTCCAGCACACAATGGCATAATAGCCCCGAAATAACTTCCAGTTATATTTACTCCAGCTACAAAAGCTTATGTTCTGTCATATATAGATATATGTTTAAGATATTTACCTAACAAAGTGTATCTCTTGAATTTTATTGGTATAGCTTCTGAAGTTCTCTTTGTCCCGAGTGAAGTTTATATAATTGGTGAACCATAAGAGAGACAAAATCATGCAACAAATAACCTTCAGGAAAGTGAAATTAAGCATTTCTGAGACATTATTTGTTATTGGTTTGAATTTTTAAACACTAATACATAAAATAAATTTCAAATACACAATTAATAGTGTTACTATTTTGTTTTTTCTTGTAGTCGTGCAAATAGCTGAAATTTCAAAGCCATTACATAACAACAGACTATTTATAACTTTGGCCTGCTTTACCTATTTATCCTGCAACAAAATGTATAAATACCTAATAACATTGAAAATAATTATAATTATTAATTATTATAATTAAATTAAACTGGCAGAAGATAATGATGAAAAACATATACCTGAATAATGTCAGAAATGTTTCACTGTTGGCTTTTTTTAGTATTGAGATATACTGTCCTGTTTGAGGAACCAACAATAGTTGCCCAACATAGCTGAATCCCAGCAACCCTGGTAACATCTTTCCATCTTAGAAATTTCCTGGTGAAAATGCATACCTTGTTCATTACTTACATCTCCTAGATTTGTAGGGAAACTATCAAGGTGAAGTGCAAAAAGTGGATTTTAATTGACATTTGGCAGCCTATTTCTTTGTAGCTCCTTAACAGTTCTGAGACTGAAGTTTCGTAGTTTTCTTCTTGTTATTGCCCAGGAAGCCTTTCAGCCATTATTTAAATGCTTTCCATGCTGCCAATTCAAAAGGTTTAAGTTCAGATTAAAAAATGCTGTCTTTAAGAAGTAGTTTAATTTGAGGACTGGCAAATATAGTTTCCTTTAATTTAGATTCACTGATTTTTGGAAAGATACGTCTTAGATACTTAAGTTCACTTCCACTTTTGTCCAAACCTTTTACAACATTTTTAATTAACCCAAGCTTTATGTGAAGTGGTGGAAGAAGAACTTTGTTTGAGTCTACTAGAGGCACATAACACTGCTTGCTGCAGGTGTATAGTTTTCCCCTTTCCCCATTATTTTACCATAAAATGCTTGTCAGTTGATCTAAGCACAAAAAAACAGCAACACTTTGTGAAACCTCCTTGCAATCCTCTTACTAATGCAACTACTTTGAGGTCACTACAAATTTCTCAGCCATGGTTTTGATAAGTAATAGTCTAGTAGTATCTAAAATTATGGACATGTAATCATGTGACATTTTCATCCCTATGGCATGAAATAAAGGTATTGATAGTAGTAAATTGCCATTATGTAACAACACTGCCTTTAAAGTGTATATAGAAGAGTTAATAAAGAGGTGCCGATATTTGACCCCTCTTTAGCTCTATGCCTATACCCTTCAATAAACCATTAGCATTAATGCAGAATAATGATTATCCGGGCTTGTAGGCCGTGGTCTATTGGAAAAGACTATTTTCCAATAGACCACGGCCTACAAGCCTGGATAATCATTATCTACCAAATGACTCTAGCCGTGGAAGCCTACACACTACATTAGTGCAGAAACTTATGTTGTCTTTCGTTGTAACATACTGTCGAAACTGTTTATGTTGAGAAACTGTTTATGTTCTCTTGCCAGAAACCTGTAGCATGGAATCCAGTAATTCTGAATCCTTTTTACCTAGTTTCAAATCATGAATAAGTTTACTTAGTTCTTCTTGAGAAACAAAATGTCTTTCATCATTTCATTCATATTAATATGTAGGGTCTTGAGATGTTGAGGGTTCACTGTCACCTATATCATGATTTGAACTTGATCCATCACATTGTTCTTCAGGTACAGGAAGATCTTCACTATGAGGAACTGGTCTTATTGCTGAACACAAGGATGTTTGACACATGACTTACTTGTTCTAGATTTGCATTTACTATGTAGCCATTGATTAAGACCACTTTTGCACGAAATGCAGCAAATATGGAGGCAAAATTCTTATCTTGATCTTCTAGGGCATAACCAAAGTGTAACAAATGTGCTGTTTTAGTAATACTTGTTTTTCTTTTCTGCGATTTAGGGGTGAATTGACCACACACATAACAAAAGTTATTGGGATCATTAGTACATTTTCTACACTTGCTCTTACTCATATCTGTAACCTTTCTTTAGCACTGCGAATTAACTACATTACACTTTCACAGCTAAATATGAACTGAAAGAAGAATCCAGTTCCAATATAAAACAACACAGATGAAAAACAGACTACTCAGTGGAGTACACATGATAAAGATCTACCCTTATGGCAGCATAGGAAGTAACCATTGCTCAAGAGTGCCTTGAGGCTCTGCAACAAAATGGAATTTCAAATGAAGATTTGTGAAAACCATATATGAGCACAAAGAATTTTTGATAGACTATTTTGATGAGCTAGAAAATGCTTAATCAGTCAAGACAGTACAAGAAGCTTGTGGTCTGCGTTACAGTTTGAAGGATGGAAAATTTAATGTCTGGCTCACCTTTTTCACAAAGTTATGCCCCATATTGACAGATTATATAAACAGCTTCAGGCACAACAGGTAGATGCAGTGAAGGCAAAAACTGTGATTCAATTTTTCGTCAAAACTATCAATATTGTGCTTAGTAGAACGGACGATATAGCTCAGATTCAATCATGTGATGTTCAAGATGCAGAAAGATGTCATAGGGAAATGAACTTAGCAGCAGGTGTCAAAGAAGTGTGTGATTGAATAATATCAGAAGTACATAGGTACTTCAAGTCTACGCAACATCTGGATGTGAAAACAGTGAATTTAGTTTCTCGAGTGTTTCCTGGAACAGAACTGAACATTGTCAATGATTTGTTATAAAGAACTCAACAAAAGCAAAATAAGAACTGAACTCAGCATTTGGTATCAAGAATTTAAATTCAGGAAGATGATGATGATGATGATGATGATGATGATTATGTGGATGATGATGATTGTGTTTAAGGGCATTCAACTGCACGGTCATCAGCGCCATAGTCAGGAAGATAGAAGGTGCCCTTCTGCTATTGCAGTTAATACTGAAACAAAACACCTTTACTGAAGTGATACAAAGTTTTAAGAATTAGGTACTGTGACAATTCCCATGTCTACTGCAGAACCAGAATGCTGTTTCTTGCTTTTGAAGAGGATAAAAAACTTTCCAAGGAACACCATGACTCAGGATCTGCTCATCTCTCTGTCCATGCTATCTATAGAGAAGAAGCTTACCACAGGTATGCAGGACTTCAATAGCAGAGTGATCAACAAATTCTGAATGAAGAAATATTGGTGCATGGACTTCATTTTTCAAAACTAGGTGAGCAACATACACTTTTTATGGTAGTATGTTGTTATTTTTCAGCTAGAGCCACCACTGCCAGAGATATAAGTTTTTCTCACACTTTCCCAAAGTTAAGACACCAAATATCTAAACTTGAAAAATATTAATATACATTTTAATTGACTTTTTTTCCAGACTATGTCACTTACTTATTAATTTTTGAGGAACTAATTTCAAGAGTGGTTACTTCCGTGTTCAACCTTGAAAGTCTGCCTCAATCTGAGGTTGGTAATGGAAGAAACTGTTCCCAAAAAAGTAATTCAAAACTTAAAAAGTAAGTCATGTAGTGTGGATAAACCCAAATACAAAATGTTTATACTAATTAATTTGGATTAATTGGAAAATGCTCTCTGCATTGTTATATTATATCACAGTGTCACAGACATGATCACACTATTATTTGCAGTCCCTTAGGATCTGAACTCAGTTTAGAATCGACATTTTGTTGTTGTAATTGAAAGAGAAAACTGTTGTGAAATAATCATGTTCCTCTCACAAGAACATGGCTGTGAGGAAAGTGTTGACATCATTAAATCTAGCATTATGTGAGAAAGATTATTATGATTAGACTGTCAACTTATCAACAAGGCTTAAATATCTTAGAAAATATATGCTCTTGAGCTAGCAATGCTACGATACTAAGAGAGCAGAATACCTACAGGCATTTTCTTGTCAGAGACCTATTGTGTTCTTCTTCTGAGAATATAACTGTAAGAGATGTGTTAACATCAACTCAGAGTGTTATTTGAGAAAGTTTACTTCTAGACTTTTAATATATCAATAAGGCTTAATTCAATAATACATACTCTTGTGTTATTGAAAGGCTTGCTTGCTAATTTTGGGCAATATATTTAATGTCTGTAGAGAGTACTCTATGACATCATCACAAGCTGCCAAATGGTGCTGTAATCTCTCACTTCATCAGAGAGTATTACACTCTTTACACATTTTCTCATTGGAGACTACTGTAAAATATAATCAGTTTGAAATCAACATAATTTATATGCACTGAATTTCAGAAAATCGTTATAATGATTAATTCTAAGGATGTAACAAGAGAGTGGTAAGAAAATGGACAGCTCAGGTTTTAGTACCTGAGCTTGAATTTGAGGCTTCTGGGTTTAAAACCAATTCTGATGCTACTGAAGATATTTTGATGCATTAGGGTTGCCAGGTAAATGAATTCAGAGCTATATAATCTTATGCAATTAAGGGTGCTACCAAGATGAGTAAGGAAGTAATTTCATGAAAGCAAACAAAAGAATATGCTAATCAACAAGGTAAACTAAATCAGGAGTACCAAATTCTTTTACTGTTTTTAAGTTGGGAGATAGAATGACAGAAGTAATACTGCTAAAATAATTTATTTCTCATCCTTAACATACATTTACTTAAAAAAACACAGAGATCACACCTCTTGGCTTTGCATATAAAAATAAATATTATACAATAAATATGATGAAACTCAAATATACAACTTTGCTTGCCCTCAAATAAATGTACAGACTTCACCTTCACAATACACATTTATAAAAATTGTTACTTTATTACACACAACACATTGCTTATATTATAAAATCAATATTTTGTTTTCTCACATATACAATCTAGCTTTCATTTCTAATTATATAAGTGTTTACAGAGTAGACCAACATGTTCAATCTAAAAAAAAGACACCTGGAAAAGTGAGTGGTTTTGTTACTCTTAGATGCAAAGAAAAATTAACTTATCCAATACACTTACAGTCTCTGTGGAGTTTATGTCTCTACAAAGTGCAATATGTTACAAGAGCTCCATTTACATATTATCCAATTATTTTATTTGTACACACATTATCAGACATACTCAATATTGTTTTAAACAGATTTTTGTACAAATTGCATATTTCTAAGCTGTTGGAATTTAAATATAATGCTAAAGTTGTTAACTTAGTTTGTTTTATTTTTAAAGCATTCAATGAATTCTGGTTATTACCAGTGGTATTTTGGATGTGTTTTATCAAACTCCCAGTTCCTATATGCCAAGTTATTGAACTTAATGCTATTATGATACAAAATGGCACTGATTGAATTTTTACACCTTACATACATTTAGATTCATTGCTAATAATTGGCACTTGGAAGAAACTGATCAGCTGCAAAATAAATTGTCATAATTTAGTAAGCATTTAATTTTTAACTTCTAGAATTTGATAGTGTAACTACTTTAAAATAATGAGCTTTGCTTATGAATAAATGCATCTAATTGGAAGTGTATCTTGTAATCAAATTTTAGGCTACTTGAAAATATTAGTTGACTTCTAACAGGGAAAAATAAATGGACTTCATGTGATGTAATAGGTATGTCATAAGAAGTCCATATTTGCATTCAGTGGCACTTTAATACAAAATTAAAAGGCACAGTTAACAGTTTTCTTCTTATTGCATTACTTTGTTTGGAACAGGACTATAAATATAAAATAAAAAAGAAATTTTATTTTCTTTCGCCAGCTCTGAGTAAAATTAAAAGAAATGAATTTAAACTGGCTGTTTGTTTTTCTGCTTAGATGAATAGGGAAACAGTTACTTAGAGAAAGCAACACATTTCTGTTTAGACGTTTGACATTTATGCACTCCCAACAGTTCTGCTTAAATAACACGTAAATTTCAGCAGGAATATTGCCTTTAAGAAGTTCAGTACAGTTTTACCATGAACAGTATGTATAAAATTAGACAAGGAGATTATCATCTGTACAAGCAGGACCCTTAGAGGGCCAGTTGCAAGCTCCCAAGCTGTTATCATAGGCAAGATGAACTGGACAATTGAAGACATGAAGAGTGTAGCGACCCTTCCATTGATCCCAATGACAAGCGTAGAACTTGTTACAATATTTTGGATGCCGGAAGAGTCCAGGCCTCTGACAGTCCACAGATCCTTGCAATGTTTCATCAACACCTCTCAAGCCTCCAGGTCCATAACGATCAAAAGCACGTCCTCCACCCACTCCAGCTTCTGACTGACCTCGTGCATTTATTTGAACTTCCTCGGAGCTGTCTGAGAGAATTGGTGCCGCAGTGCTGGATACTATATCCAGAGGCCTTCCACGAGATTGTGAGGCAGAAACTTCTATGGGTGCATAAGTGCTGGTTGCTGGCCTTGTTCTGGAGCGAGTTCTGGAATATTCATCTGTAAAAGCGAAGCTAGGAGCTGTAGTTGTGGAGACAAAATGTGGGGCAGAAGATGTAAAATACTGATTTCGGGATCGGGCACGAGGCCTTGATGTTGTTATCAGGACAGTTTGAGGAGTGGTAGAAGAGGATAGAGGAACAGCAGAAGAAGAAATTCGTACTCCAAGATTATCATCTGGAGAAAGTTCACTGCCAGTGACTAGGCCAGATCCTGGTAATGGAGCAGAAGGTACATGCTCTGGTGTGGTTGATGGATAGCCTCTTGAAGATGCTAAATCGGCAGCATAGGCAGTAGCTTCAGAGTCACCTGGCTTTAATCTGAGCACTGGAGATTCTGGTCTGCAAGTGCATTGTGCTCCAAGTTTAGCAACTAAGAGTGGATTTATATCACTGAGACGGGTTACGACAACAACTCTCTGATCACCTTCTGTGCTTCCAAATCTTGATTTTCCTCTTGGTGCGGAAGTAGAAGTACTGTATGGAGTAGGAGTAGAGCTGCTATATGGAGCAGAAGTGGTGGTCCTATAGCCAGCAGTTGTGGATGAGTATTGTCGACCTCTGCCTCCAGTGGACACTACTTCATCAATAAATTCTTGCTTTCCATTATCAAAAAGTCCACCAAAATTACCAGAATATTTGTCCAGCAGAGCTTCTACATTGCCGTCATCGTAACTTATTTTAGTTCTCACTCCACCACGACGTGCTGCAGCGTTATTTCCACGATACGATTGAGTACTTGCTGGGAGTGACACTCGTGCTGTAGTAGAGGGTGCCGTAGTAGTGGAATAAGTAACTGAAGGTACGGTGGTTGTAGAAACATACCCAGTGGATCGCGAACCAAAATCGTATTGTCCTCTGTAGCCAATATTACTGACTCTTAAATTGGGTGACGCAGCTGTACAATTAGGTACTGTGGGTGTTACTGTTACAAAAGTAGGCGCAGGTGTGGAGTATTTGACAGTAGGCTGGAACTTAGCTCCATAATTGGCTACTTCAACATTGTCAAAAGTTGGAAGATTGAAGAGAGCTGGGGAAGGTGTTACAGGTTCTAAGCCTATTCCAAGTCTTGCTGCAACATCATCAGGTGATTCTGTAGGTTTTGGTTGTCTACCTCTTCCTGCTGAAATGGATGATTTCTGGTAAGAATATTCATTAGAAACTACTGCTGCAGGTGTAGAGGATTCAATAAATGTGGGAACTGATGTTGTAGTGGAGGAATATATGCGACCTCTGCTAGAGGATCTAAAACCACCAGATGCAATGGGTTTGGAGTATGAATAATCCACAGCAACAGAAGGAGTAGATACTGGTGTTTGGAACCTTGAAGATGATACATCTTCGCTTGTTACAGAAACTGAAGGATTGGAGTATACATATCCTGCAGCTGGTCTGGAAGTAGAAACTACAACAGGAGCTGCAGGTACAGAAGGAACTGATGGTCTTCTATATGAATAGCCAGTGGCTATTGGTGCAGCAGTGCTTGATGGGATTCCAGAAATAAAAGTGGAACCACTGTCACCGGATGAAACAGAGTAGCCAGCTGAGTATCCTTGAACAACAGGTGCAGCAGTAGTAGAAACAACACTGGGAGTATTCTGATAACGGACTTGAACGACAGGACTACTAGGGAAATTGGTTTTTGATGATGTACGGGAATAACCTTGCACTGCAGGAGCCGGAGTGGAAGACACAACTCCAGTAAGGAACTGAACAGCAGGTGTAGCATAAGAAAATCTTCCAGAAGCAGGAGCTTGAGTCGAAGAATAGGAATATGAAGCAGAAGGCAGAGTGACGGCTGGAGACGAAGTAGTGAACACTGCACTACCAGGAGAAACGTATCCAGTAGGTCCTGAACTGTCCACAGATGCAGATGGTCGAGCTCTAGAATATCCTCGGCTGCTGGTATATGTAGTCTGGAATGAAAGTCCAGGTTGTACATTTTGTTCTATGCTTACATCTACAGGAGCAGGCGCTGGAGTTGAAGAATATGAATATGAAGCGGACGGCAGATTTACTCTTGGGGATGAGGTAGTGAATACCGCACTATCCGGAGAAACGTATCCAGGAGATCCTGATGTTTTGACCGAAATAGATGGTCGAGCTCTAGAATATCCTCGGCTGCCGGTATACGTCTGGAACGAAACTCCAGGCTGTACATTTTGTTCTACGCTTACATCTACAGTAGCTGGAGCTGGAGTCGAAGAATAGGAATATGAAGCAGAAGGTAGATTGACACCTGGGGCTGAGGTAGTGAACACAGTACTACCCGGGGAAACGTATCCAGCAGATCCCGATGTTTCGACAGAAACCGATGGCCGAGCCCTAGAATATCCTCTGCTGCCGGTGTAAGTGGTCTGGAACGAAACTCCAGGCTGTACATTTTGTTCTACGCTTACGTCTACAGTAGCTGGAGCTGGAGTCGAAGAATAGGAATATGAAGCGGAAGGTAGATTGACACCTGGGGCTGAGGTAGTGAACACAGTACTACCCGGGGAAACGTATCCAGCAGATCCCGATGTTTCGACAGAAACCGATGGCCGAGCCCTAGAATATCCTCTGCTGCCGGTGTAAGTGGTCTGGAATGAAACTCCAGGTTGTATATTTTGTTCTACGTTTACAATTGGTGCTGGGGTACTGACTAATACTTGAGGAATCAGAGTCTGCTGATAGGTTTTGGCCGGAGTGCTTGGTTGAACGCGTGTGAATGAAACTCTCGGCCTGGATGTTTGCAAGACAGTTGAGACGGTTGGATGCACTGCTGATACTTGTATTTCAGGTTGCTGCGCTTGTTGATACGTAGAAACTGCTATAGTTGGTTGTGTAGGTCTTACTCTTATTCTAGGGGCCCCTGTTTGCTGGTACGTCACTACAGGTATCGCATTGGATACGCTTGAAACTGAAACTTTCGGCGTCACTGTTTCTTGATAGGTAGCAACGGGTACAGCAGAGTTTACAGATGTTACCTGCACATTTGGTTGTACTACTTCTTGGTAACTTGCAATGGGAACTGGTCTTATCGTTGCGCTCTCGACCTTAGGATATACAGCCTCTTGATATGTGGTTAGAGCAGGTTGAACGGGAACGCTTGATTGGATATTTTGTTGATATGTTGTAATACTTGGTCTAGCTCTTGCTTTAGGCACAATGGTTTGTTGATATGTTGTAACAGCTGGTTGAACTTGTACCCTGGGAACAGCAGTTTGCTGATAAGTTGTGACAGGTTGGACAGAAGAGACCTTAGGCGCTGTTGTTTCCTGGAAAGCTACAACACCTGGTTGTACTTGGACTTTAGGTACAATTGTCTGTTGGTAACTAGCTACTGGAACAGCTTCAACGGAAGGACCTTTAGGGACGGATGTTTGCTGATAGAGGGTTACCACAGGCTGTACCTCCACGTTGGATACAACATTTTGCTGGTATGTAGTAATGGGAGTTGCTGGTTGAACAGTTGCCACTGCTGGTTGAAGGCGCACCTTAGGAAGGACAGTCTTCTGAACAGTTGCTACAGGAACGACTGGTTGCACTGCTGCAACATTTACTTTTGGCACTACTACTTGTTGGTAAGTACCTACAACAGGAACTCCAGAACTGATTTTATTTGCTTCATATACTGCTGACTGATAAGCTTCACCTTGAGGCTGGTAAGTTCCAGCTTTACCTCCAAAGGCCTGACTAGTTCTTTGTGCTCCGGAAGTCCCAACGCGTGTTCCAAAAGTTGCTCCTCCTGCTACTGGTGTAGTTATAGCACCACCTGCTACATTATAGGCACCATCTTGAATACCAACAGTTTGAGCTCCATAACTCACTACACCTTCTTGACCAAGAGCCAGTCCACTGCCGCTGCTAAGAACCCCTCCTCCGGAAGTATAGATGTGGTTTCCATAATCCACGCCTGCTCCTAAGTCAGCCACGGCTGCACCGTGGTTTCCATGAATCTCTGTGGTCTCCACTTGAGTTCCATAAGAGACTCCACTTCTGAGTCTACCTGTTGTTCCACTTCTACTTCCAAGTGTTTCTCCAGACACGAGTGTGGCGCCACCACCGCTTCCATAAGCTATTCCGGATTCTAGAGCACTGGTGACTCTGTTTCGTTCTCCAAGTCTGGCCGTCAACGCAGCGTTACCACGCGTTCCGAAGGCTTCAACGCGTGTTCCATAAGCGACTCCAGCTCCAGTGTGGCCTCCAAGACCTTCTCCAACTGCAAGAGTAGATCCACTCTGAGCACCAAATGTCTGAACATGAGATCCATAAGCCACTCCAGCTCCTCCTCTACTTCCAACAGCATCACTTCCTGTTAATATTGTTCCACCTTCTATTCCATGAGCTCCATAAGCCACTCCACTTCCTAAGGCTTCGCCGGATACTAGCGTAGCACCACTTCCTTGAGTTCCATAAGTCACTCGTCCAGTAGCTACAGAGCCTGCAGCTCCTCCCCGATTTCTAGCGCCTGCTCTTGTACCATAGACTCCAGCAGAACCATCAACTCTAAAAGTACTACTGTGTGCCCCATGTCCCGCAGCAGCTGCTCCCGAGTTTACGTAAGCACCGGATCCAGCATTTAATGCAGCTCCTGCTCTTATTCCATGAACTTCATAAGCTACCCCTCCAGTCGCTAATGTGCCGGCAGCCCCTCCTCTGCTTCCAGCGCCTGCTCTTGTTCCATAGTTGCCCGAGTTGCCATCTACTCTAAATGAGCTGCTTTGTGCCCCATCTCCTACATTGCCGGTTCCTGTGGCAAGGTATGCACTAGACCCAGTTCCCAGAGCACCTCCAGTTTGTGCTCCATGGACTTCATATGCAACTCCTCCAGCTGCTAGAGAACCCGCAGCTCCTCTTTGGCCTCCGAGAGCTGCCCCAATTCCTCCTCTTGAACCATAAGCTCCAGTAAAGCCATCAGAACTGCCAGCGGCGCCAGCTGCAGCCACATATCCACCGGATCCAAAACTACCTGCTTGATAAGCGACGCCACCTTCTTTATAGGATCCTCTTCCACCAGAGTAGCGTAGTTGACTTCCGTCCACACCTGTTAAAGCAAGGTTTCCTTCCAAAACCACTCCTCCAGATTTATCAATACGCCCACCAGATACAAGATAATCGGGGAAAGAAGCGTAGGATTCAATGTGTCTGCCTTCTCCGCCGGATGCAGAGCCCCCAGAAATGTATGATGCAGCAACCTGGCCAACAACACCACTTGATCCAAAAATATCTTGAACCGCAACGGGGCCAGTTTCATATACAATGGTACTCTTTCCAGCATTACCTGCACCATGACTTCCTGCTGTAGCAGCGAAACCTCTACCTGCACTACTGCCAACGGCAATGGAGCCGGAATAAATTCCTAGGTATGCTCCAGCATTTCCACAACCATCAACGAGCCAGGGCCATTGGCAAACAAGATTCCTTTGATCGAACACCAAACCAAAGGGACAGCGGAACTCGTAGGCAGTTAGAGGACTTGTACCATCTCGTGCATGATCCAGACAGGCAAAGAACCATCGGCAATTCTCTGGGTCGGCGTAGTAGCCTTCAATGGCAGGACAGGCGTAACGGGCTCTTGGGACCGGAGCTATTTCACTTGATCCATGACAGGCTCCCTCTGGTAGCGATCCGGGCCACACGCAAACTTCCCAGCGTTCGTCGAAAGCCAAGCCAGCGGGACAGTCGTATTCAAACACGGTGAAGTCAGAAGAATATTGATTGAATTTGACACACCGATAGAACCTAGAGAGAGAAACAGAATTATAGCCCATATGTTACCAAATGCACATGTACATAACTAAAATATTAAAGCACAGTATTATCTAGTGTGTAAACAAAACTGGTCTCAACTTTTACACCTGTAATTACGAGTATTATTGTAATGTAGCTTTTCAAGTCACATGATTGTGAAAGCATCTAATCAGTGGAAATAATCATATCTCCAACACTAGCCGTGTGTAGGCTAAGGTTTGAATGAGTAGAGCCAGACTGAAAAGTTTTATGCCATAACCGGGATTTGAACCACGGATCTCTCGGTCTCCATTCGCTTGGTCTAAGCTATGGCCAACATGCTGACATGACATTAAATTCTCCAGCTGACTCGTATGTTTCCCGGTAAACCACTTAGGGATTCTCATATACAATGAGACTCGCACCTTTTTGTGGCCACTTACTATGCTGTAAGTACTTAAGTCCCAGGCTTCATAGTTAAACCACTATGTTTTTAGGTAAACTGATGGAAATAATAATTTCTTCCACACTAGACATGTATAGGCTAAGGTTTAGATGAGAAGAGCCAGACTGAAAAATTCAATGCCATAGCCGGAAGTGTAGTTCTCAATGTATTCTTGGAGCATTTAGGCTGTGTCTACAAGAAACCATTAATTCTATTCGCTGTTTTAATATCAACGCTTCAAGACACTGTTCATTATCAAGTGAATAATTTTGCATCTAATACCTAGCAAAGTATTTTATTATTTTAGCGGAGATATTCTGGTCTTTTTTAAGTAAAGGGTAATCCATATAAAACTAAAATTAATTCATTTATTACAACTCTTGGATATATAAAATTTAATATTTTCAAATAAAAATTATAAAAATGAAGAGAAAGATTAAACAATGTCCAGGTATTATTGTACAGATGTGACGTCATCGACAAAAATTCCGAATGGCAACGTTTTATTTTGTTTCACCCCCCCCCCCGGGAGCATGCACAATTTCATTTATCTCATATACCTACAAAATATTTGATTGCTAAGGACACAGATCTGTGTCTTCATTTAATTATCTTTTATGAGTATATCTGAAGAATCTTTTATGCGAGGTCTTCTAATATTAATAAATTATAAATGAGGATCAGGAAAGAATGCAAAGATAAACGAGTACCACCAGTAGTACTTGAAAGTGTTTAACAAGAATTTCTGTTCCGACTTAGCCAGTACCAGACTGTAAATGGGGTACATTTTGAACATCTTTAACTGCATTTGTTTAATTATGTCATATCAGACGAAGAATGAAATGGATGAAATAAAACGCAAATAAATACAAGTTCCATAGAGCTTAGGGTTAACCAATATTCATCTTGCAGAATAAGAGAATACTCCGAAAAATACCTTATCCAGATAACTTAACCTGGCCGAGATGGAAATTTGGGATTTCTTGAAGACACGCTACCACCTACGCTACAGAGAGGTGCAATTTGATTGGTTGCAGTAGCTGTGTAAATTATATGAAAAATTGTCAAAGTCAACAATAAAACCTCATCCGTAGCAATCAAATAAGTGAAACTGAGAATACAATTGAATTAAAAAAACATGAATTATGTTGCCATTTAAAATATTTGTCGGTGATGATATATCTTTTACATAATGGCTGAAGTTTCCTTTTGGAACATTTTCCTTTGAAAAGATTTGGCGGGTAAAATAGTTGACATGATTTATGGTAAAATTTTTGGTTGAATTGAGTTCATTAGCCAGAATGCTAACTTCGAAAGTTAGAAGCCATGGTCAGTGACTTATAAATACACTGTTGAAAACAGGTCAAACTATTGACCTAAGGTATATTGTTAGGCACATGGCAACCCTGGTTTTACAACTCGGTGTTCCACGTTAGGGAGTTGCTGGAGTGCAACAATCGGCACTCTGAAAGCATTTTCGTCGATGATATTAATTTTTACAATCACACCACGATGAATCCGCCCAATTTAGTGTTAACCAGGTGAGTTACTTGCAGCTGTTTTTTGTGCTGTTAAAAGTGTGAAGTATTAGTATTGAAAGGGGATTCTTGAAAGTAAATCCAAATAGTGTTTCTTTTGGAGAGCATGTTTAATCAAATAACCCCTGGATCATACTATACTCGCATCATATTAGGCACTCAAGTCGAGTTAAACACCCCCTCCCCAAATATTCCTAATCCTAGGGTAGCCACCCAGACTTCTCCTAAGTCCAAACCTACGTACTCAAGGACATTGGTCGCTTCCTTCAAGTGAAGTGCGTAACAATATTAATGTGACGTGTCCGAACATTTTTAGGGTTAATATAATTTTTAGTTACATTACTTATTTATGAAAGACCCATGTGTAGTGTAGAGATAGCCTACCTATTGCAGCTAAGGGGATGGCGAAAGTAACCTTGACGGGAACATTCAAATTGTGTCTTTGCATCCTTCCTCACGACATGGACAGCTCCCTGATTATCTACCACACGGACGATGCGGTAGGGCGAAAGATGCACCTCACCTAAAACAGATTTTTAGTGTCAATGTTTGCATTTGTGCGATTTCTTTTTATTTCTATTTGGTTTACAATAATCTCACCTGAGAAGGTCAGGAGAGAAGATGTGTGAATGTCTTCCTGAAGCGTCTGCAGCACAGCGCCACGGGATTTACGGGCGAGGGTGGTGAAAGCGGAATGCAACTCCTTCAAAAGTCGCGCAGAAGATGTCTTGTTGTCCTCTTGATGACATGATCCCTGCCAGTCTATGGCGTCCAGGGGGAACATTGCTGCTCCTGCCAAATCTCTCAGCAGTACGTATTTGCTCTGTGGGGGAGCAAAGGAGTACACATTATTTCTGAGTTTTGTGGCATATCCCAGAAAACTATGTGAAGTATAAAGGAGTATTTGTCCATCTATTTTAAAAACACATATTTAATAATCGCTTAAACTTGATTTTCCAGAAATCCAAGCAATATTGTATAACTTCTCTAAAAAATGTAACTGCAAATGTTTATATTTTGTTGCTCGAGTGCTGTTCACCACCAGATATTTTGTCTATTTTTGGTGTAAATAATTTTCATTTAACTTTAGGATAGAATGACCAGCGTTTTATGGTAGCTGAAAAAATACAGTGGTTACAGAAACAACTGCCGTTCTGCAAGGTAACATCGTGAATTATGTTTTAACGTGTGCCGTAGATTCTTATACAGGGAAGAGAATAAAAATGGATGTATTTCAATATATTTATAGTATTTTAAATTGTAAGCATTCTTTAATAGAATTATTTCTATATATGCCATCTCAAACTTTATGGGTTAAACCTGCAAATACTAAATATTAAGGATGTCATTGTACCACATGTTTGTTTATTATTTTATATTATGCTGCTCGAAAGGTTACCCTGGCTTTACCTTTGTTGATACAAATATCTCAAATAACGCACTGATTATTCTTGGAAGAGTGAGAGGGGTACTGGCGCGCTTCTCGGAAGAGATGTTATGTACACCTGAGGTAATCAGTGCGTTATCTGAGAGGTTTCTATTAACAAAGATAAACCTAGGGTAACCTTTGGAGCAGCACGATTATATCCAGTTATTTTAGTATTACAAACTTTGTGGATACCTGATCGCGACCTATCAATTGGCATAACTTAAAAGCAAAGAATCCTGTTATAACGAATACTTGATATTTGAAATGCAAGTTTGCTGTTTGTCATTTCAGCTTCTTGCAAAGCTTCAACAGATTACTTCAATAACAACTTTATAGTAAATAGTAAATAATTTGTTCTCCACAATTATTTTCCAATATTTTGGACTGTTATCCCACAATGTTTTTGTTTTCAACACATTTTTGTCAAAAGTATCAGAATTCCGCTTCATTTTGTTTCGCTGCAAAATACCACAGACATTTTAAAATACTATTTTAAGTACAAGTGAAATTAAATTAACTTCATTTTAAAATTTGTAATTCAAAATGTAATAGCAAATAACTAATTTTAATATAAGAACCCGGAAAGTCTTCATGGTAAAATGATAAGTATTTTAAAGCATCGTTTAAACGCAATCAAGATAAGCTGGTGTAGCATCTGTAGATTACAAACCTTCAGGCCACAGGCACTGAGGAGCTTCCGAAGCAAATCCGTGGGTCAGTCAATATGAGCTTTTTATTTTATTTTTGTACTTCTCTTCAGTTGTCAAAGTAAATACCAACTGAGATATTTAATACCATGACTCAAAGAAAGTAGATTGTAATAGCAAATGTGTTGTCATTTATCAGATAAAGAAAGCAGCCTAATGTCATCTGCACGCACGTGTAGAAACAGAGATATAGGTGCTTAATACCAAAGTCATGCGGTAAAGAGGAGAAAGTGCCATCTGTCCACAGAAGCAGAGATACGGTTGCCTAGCACTCAGACCTCTATTGATACGTGCCAATATCAAATAGTATTAACTATTAATGTTGTAAAGAGATAAGTCCTAGAAGGCTAACTGCCCACCACTCATCGATCCACAAATTATTTCGTATAAGATTCGTCACGATATGACTACGCAGTTAAAGTGATTTGAGAGATAAAAGATAAGCTGTATCAGATGCCATCAGCTCATCACTCTAAAATGTTATTCTGGAGCATGTTGTTTCGGAGAATATGTCTTTAACCATAATCTGAGACAGTTAAAGGTATTTATAGGTCCATTCCTGCAACCATTTGATGCGTTAAAATATCTTATTTGTTGAAAGTAGAGCGATTTATAAGTAATAAATGTGAAAAAAATTAATCTTTTAATTAGATAGATATCTCAGGTTCACTTACCTTGATGCCAACGCTGATGCTGTCGTCAAATGCTAGCCATGTTTTGTTCCTGAACGCATAGGGTGCGGTGAGATCTTCATCACGTTCCAAAGTCCAGCCTCCCTCCTCCATCAAACTACACAGCTACAACAGATATGATTTATTAAGCTTCCACCTCCAAAGAAGAGGCTTATTGTTGTCTTATATTACAGCTCACATAGATTATATCTGCATATTTGCTTCTATATCCAGATGTTTAGACTCCTGGCTTGGACCATGGATTTTTCTCAAGTTAGTTTCATTCACTATATTCTTACAGTTTGAAAATAATGTTCATTTATAGCCTAATTAAGAAAATATGAAGTATCTAGAAGTCCAAGTTCGAATCTTATTGTGCAAATTATCTGAATAATGCGTTTTCCTGGATAATGAATTGCACTACTCTAGGGATAAATAATTGAGCATTTGTTTCATGCATCCATTCATCATTCAGGTCGCCTGTCCGGTAAAAGAATGAAATATGCATAACCCAATATCCAGAATTGTAAATAAAGCATTACATAATCGTCAGACGTTGACTGGATGTATATTTCTGGTCATAGGTGTATTCGGAATAACATTGAGCTATTTAAGGGGACTACTTTAGTATGCGGAGATAGGAAAATAAATTGGTTAGCTACACAAAAAGGTTTAATCATAAGGTAATGCTGCTTTTACAATCACAGGACATTTTACTAATATTTGAAGCTTTCAAACCTAACATTTTAAGTTTTGTTTAAATAAATATAAATTCTTCAACGTAAGCTTCCCATTCTTTTATAAATAGTAACAACGATAAATAACAAACGTGGGGTTGAACGTTTATATCATCCAAAGCTGCAACACGGAGATTTTCGAGAAAATCCTCCCACCCCGAACTACCCATCTTATGGAAAAAAATTATCCATTTGACTTAGTTGCTCTACTTGCTTTATCTTATACCACAAACAAATGTATAATAAAACCATTTCTGCATTGGTTTATACTATTAACACGAACTAGTAAAAATAAGCTTTCGTAAAAATAGTTTGTAGCATTTATTAAAAAATAGTTGGTAGGTCATTTAAAAGTAACAAAAATGATATTTTAAAGTAATTTCTTAACTTGGGATATCATTTTTGCATGAAGCTTTTATAATTATTAAGAAAAGTCTTCATAAACTCTTCATAAAGTTCGGTCTGAATTCTTCTAAATTCAGTAATGCGTTCAATATAGATGACAATTGATATATATTGTCAATTACCAGGATATATTAGCGCCTCCAGTATGACGGAATTTCGTCCCGCAGTTCTTTTACATTCCAGTAAATGTACTCAGATGGGGTGGTCGCTTTTAAGCACACTTAAAAACCATCGGTTTGAGCTTGATTTGAACCCCACGACCTTGCGATCACTAGGCCAGTGCCTAAACGTCTTGTCTGTGTTGTATTACTGAGAATATTATTTAGTTCCTAATTACATAGTTATGCCGGGCTATAATTATACTTTGCTCCTTAATAATAGATTCGAAAATTCGTAAAACATAACATAGGGCGTAATTCACATTGCAATGCAATGTGCACATACAAACCTCTCTGCTTTGTTAAAATGGTTTACTAATACGCTCCTCCCTGCACTGTAGGTAGTGGTAGAGCGTCTACCTCTCGTTCAAGAGATCCCGAGTTAGTGTCTCGGTTCAGGTAACTTACACACATAAAGTTTTTCGGAAGTTTTCTTTATCTTCAGAAAACGATGTTTGAATATCAGTCCATTCATCGTCCGATATGGAGTACCAATGGATGTTGAGTATGGATTAAATAACACACTGAAAAGTAGTTTATGACCTCATTTGAATTTAGACAAATTCCCTTTCGACCTTTCGAAACGTGTCGTATCTGAATAGTTGAGAAAACATCATCCTTGATTTGAGAGTATGTTCAGTGAACCAAGAGTACTTACCTGACTTTGAGTGAGATACTTGGGATCAGAAAGGACGGGTGAGCGTGGAGTGTTGCGAGTAATATTCTTCAGAGTGAATTGAATGGCTTGTGACGGGATACTGACGATCAGTTTGTCCCTGGGTGCTCCCAGACCAGTCACCAGATCTACAAGAGAATCCTGGAACAGAAAAACATTGCAGTAAAATTATCAACATTCTTCATGTAGCATATACGAGTGGAAAATTTGCTTTCTAGTGGTGAAATAATTATATTAAAGGTAAATTATAAATTAAGCTGAATCTTCAGCCTGTTACTGTTAATACAAAGAAATTCAGTTTTGAAACGATGAAAACATTGAAGATTAGGAAAGACAAGCATTCAAAATATAAATTTAAAATTTTATACGGAAAACAACTACTTCGTTTCTTTCTTTTTGCAGAATTAATTTTAAGGATGAAAACTTTAAAGTTTTTTTAGTACTTGTAACAATTCATACTTGCAAAACGTTCGATTGATACACTCTGATCTGGTTGATACACTCTTTACGCAATGTTTATTCGCCATATTTATAATTCTAAATGTATTGATGTGGAATGTATATGATGAAGCATAGGATTTTGTTTTAGATCAGACAGTTCAGTATTATCTCGTATATTATTATATCGTATCAGAGAGGAAAACTGAATATTCAATTTAATTGTACTTTCTTTCTTTGGTATATAAATGAAGCTCAGAAACAACATTGAACACTTGTTTTTCTTGAACCACTCTTTTCATACAAACACCAATGAGTAAACAGTTAAAAACAGTTGTTCTTTAAGTATGATTATGGATCTAGACACCTACAATATGACTGAAGGGGAAAATGAAACTAGGGTGTTAACATTTCCATTTTCCGTTATCAAAAATGTTTGAATGCTTTCAGAGATTACATTAATTTGGAATAAATACATAGTATTAATATAAAACACACATTCTAGTACAGCATTCTATCCACAAATTCGATTTGGAACGTTGATATCGATATTTCACTCTAAATGTAGAGATCTCTGAATAAAATCCGCATTTACTAAATGTGCATGTGTATGTATATGAACAACGTACTTAAAAGTTAAATGTTGGGTACATGACATACTTAAACACTAGTTTAGATTCTTATAAGGATGCGACACGAAGATTTGCAAAAAATTTTCTTATCCCGAATTACCAATTATGTAGAAAAATTTTGGTTGATTTTAGTTTTCGCAGAAATCGATCAAGGATTTTGATTTAAATAACGCAGGTTTAAAATACTTGAACGACTAATAAAGTGTACATGAATTTTGTGTGAGTAGCCTCTGAAGTGTTCTTTATTTGGAATGATTTTTTTTATTACGCCGCCTCGGTAGCGTGGTGGTAGCATGTCTGCCTCACGTTGACAAGGTCCCGAGTTCGAATTTCGGTCAGGGTGGGTTATCTGAATAAGGTTTTTTCCACGGTTTTCCCTTATCCTGAAAGACGAATGTCGGGTAACTCTAAGCTCCATGGACTCCGGGCTCATTTGAGCATCATTTCACCCATTCCAATCTTCGTCCGATATGACTTAACGTTGGAGGACGTACAAAAAAAATGTTATGTAATTTTGTATACATAACGGGTAAAACATAAAGAGATTCACAAAAATTGACAAGCAAAAATGTAGATTGCTTTAAATTACATAAATAATCTTATTTCTTTTTAAATAAATGGAAATGAAATCAGCCATTTCTTTAGGGATAACCATTATTATAGGTTTGAATTTTTCAATACTTTTTTATTTTTAAAACTTTGTAGTTTTTTGTATAAGAATGAATTGGAATGGCTTATATTTGTTAAATGTTTATTTAATATTCTGTGTATATACAGTTTGTCACAGGTATTGGTTTTGTTCTCGTATTTATATTGTAAAATAAACAATTGGACTAAGAGGATGTGAAACTAATAACTCTAGAAAAGGAAGTTATCTATATTTCAGCAGTGATATGCTTATAAATGGGATTAATGTATGGTTATTGAGGTGTAATGTTATGTGACATTAAGTGCATTAAGAAAAACCTGGACGGTAAATATTAATATTACACTTCACTTTCTACACCAGGACCTGACTAAAAAATCCCAAGAAAAAACGATGCGTATACGTCGGCAGGCCCACAATACATTCAGTAATGAAATTGTTTACTTCTGTTAGCATCACTAGATAAAAAATAACATACCGTGTTTAGAAGATCGGAGAGTCCCATCAGTCGACTTGGATGATATGTGAGTCCGTTTTCGGTGATATCTGTCAAATTGTGGGTAGGCAAAACAAAGAGATCCGCATATCTGTAAAGAATTCATAAGTAACACAGTTAAAATTTAATTATGTTTCAGGTAGCGTTCATTTTTGGATAGATACGTATAATATCGTGGCTAATCTGAACTGAAAATGCCATGGTTTTGTTTTGTTTGTTTGACATAATACTTTTTCACTTTAGCCCTCAGTAGAAAGCAGGTAGTTTAAATATAATACTCACTTAAAATAGGCTGTCTGATTTGTTAAGAGAACTAAGGTGAGAAAAGGAACATGTTTAAATGTCACTGATGTTAGCGATTACATCATTTTTATATGGTGATAATGCCAACTTTTTGTTACTGTTAAGCATAAGAAATAGTCTTCCAGTATGTTTGGCATTCAACTTACGCTTTAATTTTTTAAGAATGAAATAGAATAAAGTATAAAAAAGAGGCAGAATGTGAGAGTTTCGTAATTATTAATGCAAGAGCATGATCTATACTGTAAATTCTACTAGTCTATATTTAATAATCAGAAGATTACTTCCTAAAATACCAGCATTGCCCAATAAATGTTCATTTTTCTGACTGGAAATTTAAAAATATATGGTTTTAATGTGTGAAATATGATTAGTTTCTTTGTGCTTGCTTTAAGATGCAGTGCTTGCCTATAGTTCGCATATAGCTATTTGCGTGTTTGAAGTCCTATCTAAAGAATAAATGGGGACGAAAGTTTCTAGAAAGTATTATAACCGAGTAGAGTCAAGTAGAAAGACAGCAGATTACCAAATATCCGTTCTGCTAAGACTAGCATCTACAACAAAGAGAAAAGAGAATATAACAAACTGAAAATGAAAGCGAAACTTGAACATCCGAGAAAATGAACAAATGGCATTTAATTAGGAAAGTGTGAACTATGAAAAAGGACATCACTATATGTATATTTTAGGATGAAACGGAGAAAGCTAAGGATACTACCACCGAGACTAAGTCTGAAAGAGATAGAAGTTCATAAAAAGGGGGAAAAGTGAGAAATTAGAAGTAAATAACGCAAGAAATGAACTCCATTATGGTAAATGAAATGCATCTTAAGTTTAAAACGAAAAGCATGTACAGCAACAAAATAGATAAATGCATTTCCTTATCAGTAGTACTTACTTTCCAAGGACCTTAAGGTCATAACGTTTGACTAGAAGTTCGGGTTGTGCAGGAAGATTTAGCAGTATCACTCGCTCTTTGGGAGTGAGTTTCTCTAGTGCCAAAAGGGTTTCTCGGAGTGCCTCTCGTTCTTTGCCGTCGTTGTCGGTTCGTGCACTCCTCAGGATGGTCTTGTGACGAGGTGATGTGACAGTTGCCTCTGCCGTGGTGCGTGTTCCTCGAGTGCTTGATTTCCTGCAATACCGAGAATGACTTTCATCTGCTGGTCTTACAAGAAACAAGACATTCTACAACACTAGGTTTTCCTTTAGTTAAGGAAGTCCACCGACTTTCAGTGAACTTCAGCAACGAATAGTGTGAAAAGAGTAAAATACTTTGGATGTGGACATTTACCGATTTATAATAAGACATACATATTATGAGATCCTGAGCGTTTGGTGATTCCTGCAGTAAGTGTATATTTGTTTGCACTTATCCTTAATACTCAAACTTAAAACTAAATACTATTGTCCACATATAACTGCGTCCTGGAATATAGTGTTTTTCTTTTTTCTTTTTCTATGTAAAGAATATCTTCTTTCCTAGTCAGTCGCTGGATGCTGTTGTTCCTCTAGAATTCTGAGGAAGTCATAAAAGTATGCTGCATATATCTCCACGTTGTAGTCAAGGTTGGTTTACGATTACCGAGAACGAAAACCAGAAAGAGAATTAAAAAACAAACTAAAATACTTGTATTATGTGAGAATTCATCATTAATGGGAAGCATTCCCGGATCCAGAGAACGGGAAAAAAGTTTTGGTCGAATTTGAACCTTCTAGTTTCTAGGCTCAGATATCAGATCCGTATTGTATGTTGCATTCGTCACCTTAGAAATTATTTAAGACTGCCATGACATGGAACAGCCACAGGCAGAGAAAATGTAATCGAAAGAAATTGCGGCACAATGGCGTTTTGTTCACAGATCCTGAGTGCGTCATATCCATTAAGGGAGGAACTGTAACGAAACCATCGTCTGTAGTGTTTATACACAACGTAAAACTGACTGTTATAAAAACGAAAACCAGCATAAATTAACAAGGAACATAACTTGCGATATAAGAAAAAGAATTAGGTTTGGCACAGATAAAGGAATCGGCATTAGTAATGCGTCTGAATGGAGAAAATGTTTATTTTTTGAAATTGCACGTTAACTTACATAATGTTGGAAACATGTGAAAAATATATTATTGTTCAATATCAAATAAGTAATATCTCAATTCGCAAATTAACATTCCAATTTACAATGGATAATCAATTTACGTGGAAGTTATATTTCCGGGGTACTATCAACCAAAATTTTGAATGCTGCTTTGCTCCCCGATCTGCTTTCCTCTTCTTTATTTATGGATGCTATTTAACTGCTTTGATTCTCAGTGTCCTGTTCTATTTTGGCCGTGAAAATGTTCTTAATTTTGCTCAGACGCCTCTTTGTCAGGCTTGAGATTCTTCGTAAATCGGCGATACAGGACCACTGAGCTCTCTTTTCTTCTGATTCCCGTACTTGGGTAGCTATGAATCAGTCTTTATATGTCCACTAGTATAGTAAGTATATACCATATAGTACGAGACTGAAAATGCAATGAAAATAAAATGAAATGCAATGAAATACTCCTGTCGGAGTTACAAACAGTTTTAGCTATTTATTAATTTTTAACTTAAGTTCTCCAACGTTGCCATATGGACGACGAATGAAATGGACAAATAATGCTCAAATGAACCAGGGTCCATATAGCCTAGAGTTACCAGAAGTCATCTTTCAGGATAAGGCAATACCCCAAAAAGCCTTATCCAGATAACTCACCCTGACTGAAGTTTGAACTCGAGACTTATTGAACGTGAGGCAGACTCGTTACCGCATTCGCTACAGAGGCGGGCACCAAATAGTAAGTAGTATATATGAGAGGAGCTGAAGTAAATAACGACAAATGCACTCAGCCGATAACTGGGATATCTGACTCACTTTAAGAATACGTTTCAGGTCCCGCTCGCTCTTGCTACCACCGACAAGTCAACAAACATTCTTGTTCATTTAGTTTAAAAGCTCTGCCACAGTAAAGCCATATGCTGCTTATACAGGTTGAGAAAACAACAACAACATCAACAACAACAACGCTGTACTCAAATACCTGCTGTATATAAACCATGTGCACCAAAAATCTGCTTCGGAGTGCAACCGCAACGTTCAAAACTGAAGCTTAGGAAGTGCCGCATGCGATCACTTGCAAGTAGCTGCTGCACATCCCTCGTCAGCTCTGTGCTCTGTATGAGGGACGGCACTCCTTACGTATGCCATGTGTAGACCGCTGCCCGTCAGGGGTAAATAATCCTTCCCGTATATTGCTGTGGTATTGTGCCTATATGTTTCTACGTATTCTGGACACATTTTCGGGTACTTCCAGCTATACTCCGCACCTGATTTTTGTCACACAAGCCCCACAGAGCAGAGATGATGCCATCAAACTCTCAAGCGAATACAGGTATGAGCATATGATAATTGCCTTGTAATATGTTGAGTAGGGCAACACACTGATTATTTTTAAGAAGTATCCTATGTCCGTAAACGCACGGTTCGGAAGCTGTAGAACGTCAGAGACCTAGTGTCCTAAATGCATATTTGAGCGGAAGAGAATCCACGTGCGAAGATCGAAGTCACCAACACATTTTTAGTATCAATTTATGGGCTGGAATAATTGCTGACCATATCTTTGGTCTGTATCTACTCCCGAACAGACTAACATGACCAATCTACCTCGTATTTCTTAGAGATATTTTGTCTACCTTATTGGAGGATGTCCCACTACACCTTCAGCAAGTAATGTGGCTGCAACATGACGGAGCTCCAGCACACTTTGAGAGAAATATGCAGAATCATCTCAACGTTACATACCCCAATCAGTGGATTGGTAGAGGGGAACCAGTTTGATGGCCAGCACAATCACCAGAACTGACAACTGGGCCATTTTCTGTGGGGTAGTATGAAATCCATGGTGTACGCTACTCCTGTAACGTCAGAGGAGAGCCTCATTGCACGAGTACATAGAGCGATTGCCATTCCTCAGGTCAACCACACTTATTGGAGCATGTACGTGAAGCTCATCGCCGCCGATGTAGGCTCTGCATTTACGTAGAAGGCACCCAACTTGAACCTCGTTTGTAATGTTAAATTGCTCTGTGCTGCATACCGTTTCTTTATTGTACTGACATGTGGAACGGACACTGATGGTTTACTGCACCCAAACCGTGTGTTTTTGGACATTGGTTGATGCTTGGAAAATGATCCATTTGCCGTCCTGCACACATACTGAGCGTTGTCGGTGCCCTGTTTTTCTCATCCTGTAGGTGAATTTTAATAGGATAGTTCTAGAAATTTAATTTGTTTTCACACACACAAACTAGGTGATCCAACTGTCCCGTCTTTCACGTAAGCAGATATCCCTTGGTGACTTAAATAAGTTGCAGAATGCAACGGCACAATTCTATTTTAATGCAAGGCAGTGATGTGAGTAAACTTGATTTTTCTCAGAGAGGTGGTTCCCAGGCCTGAACTAGCGCGTGTACTTCGTGATAATAGAGAAGAACATTGTAATCCACCGGAAAGGTCTTAGAATTTTTTCCATTTATGTTACAGATTATTTATTTTCTAGAGAGTAAACAGGCGTTTTAGATTGGCAGTTGATTGAGAAAATTTTATTTCACTTGTCCGTATGCACCCACAGCTATTTTTACTTTATCTCCTACGACCTTAGAGCAAGAAGTAGGGAAAGGATATTGCATCCATTGATAATCGTAGATAGTGTTTTATTTTTCAATGTTTGTAAATAATCAAGAAACGCAAACAAAATAATATTTGTTATCTCTTAGTATATTTTAGATGCAAAACAGTTTTAAGTTGGGTACCTGAATGCTGAATATGCTTCTGTGCTAACATCATCCTCAATGGTCTCGAAGACTGAATAGTCACGTCTGCTCCTGTGGGTTTTCTGAACGCCCAACTCCTTTCGGAGCAGCTGAAAATAAAACATACATTAACATGGAGTCACAAATATCGTATATTCTCACTGGGTACTATCAAACTGCATATTTGATATTAATAATATACGGATGTAAGAGAATATATACAAACATGACTTCAAATGAGCTATTCTGTTATTGTGTTTACAGTTATGCATCTGTGAAACACAACTTATTCTAAAAGTACATATAAATATCTTCGTATTCTTCTGAATGTTCAGTTTGTCCATTACGATTTTCTTATAAGGAACACAGTTTGACTTTGTATGAATCATCGCTCTGTATTGAATAAGAATCTTGTCTGTACGAAGAATTATAATATCTTCACAGTGCTTCATTAATTTCAGTAACTTAACCGCAACAAAGATAAACTTCTTTTCCATGTGATTTTGTTAAATTTTAAATTTCAAATGTAGCTTGTGTACTCAAAATTTGGGTTTGAATAAAAATGTGTATGGATTTAAAACAAACATTTATTCGAAATGTAACTAAAATGCAGGAACTAAAGCATCGTTTACGGAGTTAAATGTCGTAACGCTAAACACACAATTAAGATTACACAAACATAAATATTTGTTAATGAATCTCCACTTATCTTAAGAAGTTGATATTAATACTTTTTCTTTATAAAAAAAAAATAAATAGACTGAAGACGAATGCGATGTGCCTTTGAAATCGATCTTAGAAAGAAGAAAGAAGTATTAACATCAACTTATTAAGATAAGTGGAGATTCATTAACAAATATTTATATTTTTGTAATATTTATTACTACACTGTAACTAGCTTCATTTTCTATGTAATTCAATTAAGAATTTCAATTGTGTAAAGAGTACCGAACAAAAGTGAAAAGTTATAACTGTATTTTATGATATGATTTTTCGATACCGTATCCCATGATTTTTCTGTTAGATAAATGGAAAATTTTAACAATACTAGTTATGCTTATCTAATATATAATATATTGTGTTTTACAGTTTTCTTAATAGATATCTATTGTAAAGAGGTCCTTCAGAATTCCACTTTGTGATTTTTAATGGTTTGTGTTAAATACTTATCCTTTGTTATGGCACAAATATTTATTTAGTTGCTGATGACTTGGATCTGACTGTAGTAATCAGAATTAAGTGCTGGTGTGTATGGCGTTGGTTTATGTGCAAATCAAAATAAAACAAATTCTAATTAGGCTGGCCCCGTAGCTCAGTCGGTAGAGCACCTGCCTACCGTGCTAGGGGTCCCGGGTTCGATTCCCGGCTGTGGGGGTGGGGATTTTTCTCCGACCAAGATAATTCCCCATCTTCCCCAGAGTCTGGAAGTATGAATGAGAGTGCGAATGTGTGCGTGATGTAATGATAAAAAACCAAAGATAACGAGTTAACACCTTCAGTATGTTCCAAAGGAGAACGGCCGCCGATATGACCATAGTAGTTAAAGGCGTGGTATAAATGGAACAAGCAAAAAAAAAAAAAAAAAAAACATCCTAATAATTAATCCGGATAAGAAAAGTCAGGCCGAAGACGTAAACTTCTTGCGTATTTGATTTCAACAAAATTTAAAATGGAAAAAATTCTAAATCATATTTTTAAAAGAAGGAAAATAAGGGACATTCATGTTAATAAAGTCAGTGTACCAAATAAACATGGGCGTATTCAATTCTAATATTCTCGCATTATCCCGCATATAGCAAAGCGGTATTATTGTTTGTGATCATCATTCTAAACAACAGAAGGAGAAACATATATGTATTCAGATTATGAGTGATTATTACATTAAGTTTATGTTCGATACCTATAGGTAAAGTTATACCCTTTTATTGTTTTCCATGGATATTCTATTCATAACTGTATTTTTTGTTAATTTATTAATTTGTGAATTGCTCGTATGAGTTTATGTTCTAAACATAATTTACATTTGATTTAAATTTAACGTATTAGAAATCGTATTGTCTCGGCCTTATAATGCACATAACTTGGTTATTGTTGTGAGCACTTTCAGTTTTAGTATAAAAGTGAACATCTGTTTGACATATCGTTAGTCAAAATATGCGAAAATAGGTAAAGAATTTAGAAGTAAGCTAAAAAAAATTTAAAAGTCAGTAAGTACCTCGCATTGGTCCTTTATCGCGATCGAACTTGGTACTAGTATAAGCAGAGCCAGTACACAAGAATGGTTGCTGAGATTAATATGGATACATTTCATTTAAAGCAATAAAATATGTATTTTGAATTAAGATTTTGAGAATTTTCAAAGTTGTATCTAGTAGAATAACTCTTTCTACTGACCATGCTTAACTGTCAGTCCGAAGGAGATACATTATTGAATTAAAATGGTGTCCAACTTTGTTTCTGACTTCAGATGGCGTCCATGTTACCGCATTTGCGTCTCCTCATTTCACACTTCAATGTTAACACAAAAATAATATAAGCATTTCAAAACGTGTTGTAAGATTCTGTGATTAAATGGGAAAATCCGCAGTGTTAATTCTGAAAACTTAACATCTAACAGCTGCATCATTGTGCTTTAGAGAATAATTCATGCATATAGAAAGTGCCTACACACGATATTGGTATTTTTGGTGAATGCTTGATCTTAGAGTTCTAAGATGAGATATTGTAATGATTTTGAAATTAATTACTGTATAAACACCCGAACTAAATAAACTTCAATGAACTGAATAGGCAGCAGTATATAGTCCTTTACTAGATACAATCAAATTCTAAAACTAAATGCTTTTAAAGCAATCGTGAATAATTATTAAAGTTAATGCTATAGGAGACATTTCGAAATATAGGGAAATAAATATAAGGGTGGGATAATACAAATAACTTAAATTTGTTAATACATTGCGCAAAACACCAATAAGAATAAGTTGTTCATTATTATTATTATTATTATTATTATTATTATTATTATTATTATTATTATTATTATTATTATTATTATTATTATTATTATTATTATTATTATTATTATTATTATTATTATTATTATTATTATTATTATTATTATTATTATTATTATTATTATTATTATTATTATTATTATTATTATTATTATTATTATTATTATTATTATTATTATTATTATTATTATTATTATTATTATTATTATTATTATTATTATTATTATTATTATTATTATTATTATTATTATTATTATTATTATTATTATTATTATTATTATTATTATTATTATTATTTTAAGAGCCAAAACTAATGCAATGCTTGCCTAAAAGATCTATTTTTAGAATGATCGATGTAGAATATTCCGAAATTAAAAATTGTGCATAATTCATATTTTCCATAATTCTTAGCGCTAATTTACACTATTCTAGAGTATCCTTTGCCCTTTGCAATCCTTAATCTTGATCAAGGAATTAACCTGAGCGTTGAATACTAATCAGAATCCTTAAGTACCACAAATTCAAATTTTATATTAGTTTACTTAATCACTTTAAATTTTTAGCTCTCACCCCTTCCTGTAAGTTTTGCCTTGGTATTGAGTAATAAGCTAGCCAGGTTTTGCTGAAATGGTTATGTATTTTAGGAAGAATCTGAGACTAATAGTAAGTAGCTCCTTGTTCTTCAGTTTTAAAGTTCTCACCTTAAGGATGTATATCTCCTACAGTACAATTGCTTAAGCAAATAGTTACGAGAGAAAAGTGATATCGATCTGGTTGTTTAGATATGTGGAACACATGCACCAATGGCTTTCATTTGTATTGAGATTAAGTAAACATATATGTTATGTTTACTATATCAATGTATAGTGACGAGCAGAAACAATGATTAAGACTGGAGAACGGAAAGTAAAACTGCTAGATGTTGGTTCATAATAGACCGGTAACTTGAACGGAAATGCATAATGGAGTGGGAAGTCAGTCTTGCGCCTTGGAATTTCATGACTTGTTTTTTCATTTGTTCTGACTTCAACTCAGGCAACATTATCAACATTCATTAGAGTAAATTATCATCAAATTGTTTTTTATTTGAATTTATTATGCAAAATTATTTTTGTGATTACAAAACTAAATATTCTGTTAATGTGAATTGCTCAACTCTGGAATGTATACAGGGTACACAAGTATTACCTTCAGTAGTTTAGAGAGACCCTCTCGCGCCTGAGCGGAGTTGCTGATCTGCTGAGGAGTCTCGAGCATAATCTCGATACCGTTGAGATCGGCATTTCTCACGATGCGTCCCAAACTGGATACAAAAGTGCTACGACGCTCAGCCTTAATAAGGGGCGTCTCGCCTGGTATCGTCACACGGAGCACCGTCACCAACTCTGGGTTGCGGCGTCGCAGTGTACGGACAGAGTTACCGACATCTGTAACGAAAACAATACATTAACAAGTAGAAAAATGTTCTATGGCAGTTTTGTAAATAACCATGCTATATTTCTAGTAAGGATTACTTTATCACATTCATAATTCATATTATTGCTTCTATAGGTATATTACAACAATGAGGAAAGAAAGATAGGCTTAATATAAATCTGTGGTATTTTGCACTGCAAAAGAGGTCTACTTTTTCTGGTTTATTCTGCTCTATAAGTAAAGAAATCTCTAAAAGCTAATCCTAATGTTCCTAAAGTCTGATCTCTTAATACTAAGGAATTTTCAAAATTTTTAATTGTTATAATGCGTATTTACATCCCACTTTTAATTACTATGGTCACAGAAGTGGCCTCACGTTCTTTTTTCATACTGCCTATCAGCGATTGCGATGACTCTTATACGGCGCTTTTTTATTTTGTATCACATACCACCATTCACACATTCTCATCCATACTTTCAGATTCTGGGGAGGAAAGGAAATAGTCATAATTAGAGATTCCCAGCCGGGAATCAACCTGGGACCCCTTGCTCAGCAGGCAGGTGCCCTAATTTCGTAAACAATCCTGCTAGTCTTTTAAAGTGGTCTTCTGCTTGACATGTAACTATATTTAAACTGCTAATGAGAAGTCATAAAAACACCAGGGTGCAAGGTATTACATCCTGTCCTTCAACCCCCAGGTACATCTTGTAGCCTCATAAATAACACCAATCCAAAAACCCACATTTCACCCTACAATATCTCGAAATCTACCTTACCTGCGGTAAAACCCTTAACGAGTGGGCACGCAGCAAAAACCTTCTGGCTATATACAGCCAGCCAGCACCACATGGCATGGCATCATATCACTAATTCTACATAACCTCCTTGGAAATTCTACACCAGCCACAGTTATAGCAAGAAAAGGTGTAATCCTTAATTGCCCCCGAAGCATTCTCTGTACCTCGTCCATCTTGCAGAAAATACTTTGCTTCATATAATTGGTGTTTATTTACTTCTGGCTTCGATAAGCACATTTTGAATCCAATTTTTCCATAGGGTATGGAAACACGTTGGTTGAAAATTTGGTTTAGAAATAGAAAGCTTTTCTGGTTTTCCTGAGATACTTTTTTTTTTTTTTTTTGTGCAATTTACGTCCTCCAACGTTAAGTCATATCGGACGATGAATGAAATGGGTGAAATGATGCTCAAATGAACCCGCGGTCCATGGAGCTTAGAATTATCCAACATTCGTCTGTAAAGATAAGGGAAACACCGGAAAAACCTTATCCAGGTATCCTTATTCACCCTGACCGTGATTCGAACTCGGGACCTCTTGAACGTGAGGTAGACACGCTACCATCTACGCTTCCGAGGTGGGCATGGTTTTAATTAATTCACTGTTATAACTTGGTAATTAAAATGCGATTTTATTATTACTATCAACAGACATTTTAGATGTTTTATGATTTCTGCAAATAAAAAATGCTTATTTATCGTGGGCAATACATACCAAAATACACTCTTGATTAAAATTAACGCTATTAGAAAATGGATCGTCCTGATCCTTACTGGTGCGCTATGATTTGGTCATTGTTATATTTTAGTAAATCGGTCATTCTAATACCAAATGGTATATAACGATTCAAGAATGAGTATAAACGGAGGTAATTAGTTCAAAAGTCTACCAAAACAATAACCGTACCTCGTGCTAGGGGTCCCGGGTTCGATTCCCGGCGGTGGGGATGGGGATTTTTCTGCAACCAAGATAATTCCCCATCTTCCTCAGAGTCTGGAAGTATGAATGAGAGTGTGAATGTGTGTGTGATGTAATGATTTAAAAAAAACCAAAGATTACGAGTTAACACCTTCAGTATGTTCCAAAGGAGAACGGCCGCCGATATGACCATAGCAGTTAAAGGCGGGGTATAAATGGAACAAGGAAAAAAAACCGTACCCATATTGAATATGGCTGTGAGATTTAAACTTAGAATTCACCAACCAATACAAAAATTGAAGCCATTGAAATGAAGTTCCTCGGTAGTAATCCAAATTGTACTGGATTATCAACATATTAGAACGTCCGACATGAACTATATATTTTCAACCTTAGAATTTATAATAAACAAGTGGTGCATATATATATATATATATATATATATATATATATATATATATAACTGAATGGAGAATAGAAGATTGTCTATAAAAATAATAAAGTATGATCCAGTAAAACAGTCCTGCGCCGTGGCGTCCTTGACTTTGGTTCCTTGATTCCGGAATGCCCCGGGATGGATCACAACCGTGAGGGGTGCGGATTTTAAGTCCCGCGTATAGGACCGGTGAGGAAATTGAGCATCTACTAGGTTGCAAAGCTTGATCTAGAAAGCCAACTTTCCGGCTGGGGGTGCGGAGTTGCTGACCACATCTCCTTGGATGATCGCCCACCTCTACCTTGCGTATGTGGGCGTAAGGTCTGCCAGATTTTTTTTTAACTCTAGTAAGAAAGAGAAATTTTGGAAGGCCCATTAAATAGGAAGATTGATTTTTGAAGATCAAATAGGCCAGTAGACCTACTTCTTGTGTATGAATACGTTAGAATATTAGAGAATATACACGTTGAGAGGAATCAATGTCACATACTTATCAATTCTTCGATGAAATTAATATTGTAAGAGTTAGCTACGTATAATTAGAGACGTTTACAAAACTGCCGTAGTCTAGTCAGTTCAGTGTTAAGGATTAGAAGGAGGAACCTTCAGTCTCGAGTACTTTCAATGCGACTCCAAATCATCTCCAAACTAGGGGCCGGGAGTGAAATGAGCTTCTCCCGGAAAGGGGACCCGCATCAGGGAGAAATCGTAACACAGCACAAGTTAAATCCTCGGCCGTAACGTACCAATTGCCATCATTTGGTCCTTTAACACTTAAACATTTGAAATGAGGCAGATGATAAGAAATGACGGACGGGAAACTCATGGCACAAAGGGAACTGCCTACCACCTACCAACCTGGGGAAATCGCAAATAATATCCATGGCCAGAATGGCCGGTGTGAATCGACTGGAACATCCCGAGTGTAGCCTCATAATTACTATGAAGCCATGTACATCTAGGGCAAGGCTAGAATGAAGTTCGATTTCAATTTCTGGAGTTGACCTGTAACAATATGTTTTGTGCTGCGCAATGCAAGTGATCAATGTAATAAAATGGGCTCGTTGATGCCGTAATACCTTCAAGAGCGTGGAGTCATTCGAAAACGAGTAAAAGTCAGCATTCTTGGTAGACGACGATTACACTTACAGTTTATGACAAACGTTAACTTGGCTTTATCTTTGTTAATAGAAACCTCTCAGATAACGCACTGATTATTCTCGGAAGAGTGAGTGAGGAACTGGTGCGCCTCTCGAATGTTTGCTAAACACCATTAAACGCATCACTTCAGCCAGTGAAATGCGCAGGAATCACAAATGACAGAAGTTACGTCCACGTGGTGTAATCAGTGCGTTATCTGAGAAGTTTCTATCAATAAAGATAAAGTCAGAGTAACCATTTGAGCAGCATGGCAATACATCATGTTCTGAGGTGACAAACATGGGGGTTGTTTACACTTTTAAAACTCACGCAAGGTGTTTGCACATTCATTGTTAGTCCAAGAAAGTGCACAATCTTACAATAAAATAATAAAACGTTTCAATATTCGTTTTGAAATAAAAAAGAAAATGATCTCCATTTTTACAGTGGGCAAAGGTGTTTGATGACATTAATCATGTTAGATGTCGGTGGTTTAATTTATTAGGCTTCAGATTCTTCTAGGTTTCAACCCTAATCACGTAATATCTATACCAATAATTGCGAGTGCACTTCCTCACAAGACTGCCTCCGACTTTTATTGAGTGCTGTCATCCTATCTCTGTTGCGATACGATATGCTCAGACTTTCGGAATGAGAACCTCTGCATTCTGTATGTACCGTTGGAGCTTTAATCCATTTTAAAATTTTCTATAGATGATAAGTTGACTTTCAAGGTCCACAGTTAAAGCATTCACATCATTAAACAACCAGGGCACGCACGCACTTATTTGGCAAATGAATCATATAACGAATTCAGTTCACAATACAGTTACTCTATATATCTGCATGCACACTGATGTTAAACAATTTTGGAACACACGGTAATAATAATAATAATAATAATAATAATAATAATAATAATAATAATAATAATAATAATAATAATAATAATAATAATAATAATAATAATAATAATAATAATAATAATAATAATAATAATAATAATAATAATAATAATAATAATAATAATAATAATAATAATAATAATAATAATAATAATAATAATAATAATAATAATAATAATAATAATAATAATAATAATAATAATAATAATAATAATAATAATAATAATAATAATAATAATAATAATAATAATAATAATAATAATAATAATAATAATAATAATAATAATAATAATAATAATAATAATAATAATAATAATAATAATAATAATAATAATAATAATAATAATAATAATAATAATAATAATAATAATAATAATAATAATAATAATAATAATAATAATAATAATAATAATAATAATAATAATAATAATAATAATAATAATAATAATAATAATAATAATAATAATAATAATAATAATAATAATAATAATAATAATAATAATAATAATAATAATAATAATAATAATAATAATAATAATAATAATAATAATAAACCAATTCAACACTTAGAGTGAGTTGTTACTTATTCACTGCAAGTACATGGAACGCAAAATTACTGTTCAGAGTGGAATATTAGGTTTAAAAGTGGATGTATTAAACGTTTTAAAGTTACAAAATAAGTACCACGCTGGTTATCTCCAGCGAATGGCAGTTATGCAAGGTTATCGAAAAAGGTTGCAACAATTTCAAAAAATAATAGCTCAGGAAGTATTTGCGATTAAATTTTTTTTATTTTTGTCTACCCCAACGTTAAGTTATATCGGATGGTGAATGAATTGGGTGAAATGATGCTCAAATGAGTCCAGGGTCCATGGAGCTTAGAGTTACCCGACATTCGTCTTTCAGGATAAGGGAAAACCCCGGAAAAACCTTATCTAGGTAACTCACCCTGACCGAGATTCGAACTCGGGACCTCTTGAACGTGAGGCAGACATGCTACCATCTACGCTACCGAGGCGGGCAAGTATTTGCGATATAAAAACGAGTATTCTTTTTGTCAAATTAGCCAGCTCAAAAAACATTTTTTATCTTTTCTTTGAATGTTTCTATATGCATTCCGTTGGTTGCTCTGCAAGCATCCAGCCGATAGTCAATTTCGGCCTAAAAGCACTGGATCATCTCAGGCGTGATCGTTGCAACAACAATAGTGATCATGTGCCTTAAACATTGCAGATCTCTGATAGATTACCGTACACAATGCTTTTTAGCGGTGTTAAGTTGGGGCTTCTAAGAGGCTATTGAATAGGACCAGGCTTACCAAAACACCGATCAGGGAATCTTGCATGCAGAGCATCTCAAACTATAAGGAAAAAGTGTGGGGGTGCGTCATCTTGTTGAAATAAAAACGTTATTTTCTTCTTCAATTTGGTCTACTTGCGGAAAATGTACTGTTCTAGCATTACTAGATGATAGGACCTATGATAGGACCTGAAGCTTTCCTGGCGAGGAATATGTTCAAGTTCTCCTCGGGAAGCAAGCCAGGCGAAAAGACGATTAGAAGTAGAAGTTTCAGGAGCGTACATATCTCCCATCATCAGGATATTTATTAAATGTTATAACCACAAATGAATCACTGGATGTAACACAAATATAAACCAAAGGGTTATATTTTATATTATAAAGTATATATTATATATTAAATTACACATATTTATATCTATATAAATATATAATTATATATAATATATTATATATTATAACGTTTATATTTGTGTTATATCCAGTGATTCTGTGGTTGACATTTAATAAATATCCTGATGATGGGAGAGATGTATGCTGGAGAGATGTATGCTCCTGAAACTTCTACTTCTAATCGTCTTTTCACCTGGCTTGCTTCCCGAGAAGAATTTGAACATATGCTATGATGTTCTACACAATAAGAAATAAAAGGCCAATGAAGTGATAGTACATCAAACCGCACCAAACGTTTACTTTTGGAGAACTCCGTCATACTCAAAAATTTAATTGGATCGTTCAGATCCCCAAATTTTACAATTATACCGGTTGACACAACCATTGATATGGAATGTAATTTCATCTGTGAAGATGGCCCGTTAAAAAAAGGCTTTTGTCATCTCAATTTTGATATGCATGTCATTTACGAAGTGAACACATTTTGGTCGATCCATAGGTTTAATGTGATATCTGAGTTGAATTTTGTAAACGTAAAGACGTAAATACTTGTGTAATACATTTTGAATTGTTGACAGGTATTCCAAGTTGCACACTTCGCTTCGCAATTGAGCTTTTTGGACTTCGAACACAACTGTGCCGTATACCTTCCACTGTTTCGTCACTGGTTCTAGGGCACCTGATGGTGTTCCTCACGTAAACGCTGCCAATTTCCTGAAACTGTCCATACCACCGTCTAATGCTGTTAGCATGAGGGGGATCACCGCCATAAAAACGCCGGAAAGTGCGCAGAACAATTATAACATATTTAAATTCAGCTAATCACAACACACTTTCAGCTGAACTGTCGCCATTGCAATCGCACTTTTTACTATATCAGTGTGACGCGATCGAACTCGTTCTACGTTTTGGCTGAAGGGTACAGCGGAGTAAAGTCACATCCAAAACATCTCGATGCGTTCCCCATTAGTTTGAAGGTCAGATTATTAATTTATCTCAATTACAATGGGAGATTTGATTTAGTGAAATTGCTGCAACCTTTTTCGACTACCCTATACTTAAAATTTACTGCTGCTTTCGGAGAAAAATAAACACGTACGTTAGCATATAATAATATAATTAATCAAATTTAAATCTGATTTCCTAGTTGAGTAGGCATTTAAAGTAACGCGATTGGATTAAAAAACTAATCCTTCAAGGGACTCGCCCCAGCAATTAATCCAAAAACGAATTGTCTCTTTCACAGAGAGATAGTTCCTTGTGACACTTTCAAAACAGCAGTCCCGCCTCCTTTCATTTGTGTTTTATCATCTGCAGCAATGAGACGCACCTGCAGGCTGTCCTCTTACCGTGACCAGCTCTAACTTCCACCTTAATAAGCACTTATCCGCTTTCATGACGCCAAAACAATGTAGGCTGCGAATAAATCGGCTCGCATTCCATCTGCGAACAATGGCTGCAAACCTAACATGTTCGTTAACGAACTGATGACTAGAAGGAGGAGGAAGAGGAGAAGGGGACATAAAGACGCTCTTCTCGATTTCCGCGTAGTGTTGATATGGCAGAACGAGAGTATCGGGATCAAGGCGAGCTGCTCCCGTGTTGCGCCACTTGTTAGAAAGCAAGAGTTACCTTAGGCCACGCCTCACCCACAAAATTCCGCACACGAGAAGAGTAGCCCTGGCGGAAGCAATTTGTTTTGACAGCTAGAACTAGGATCTAAAAGATAAAGTGAAACTGTTTGTACCGAGGCTGGTCAGCATCGGGACCCATTTATTATGCCTGTCCACAATAGAGCTCTGAATGTCGAGGTTTTTTACTATCTCCTTAACGATCACCACCCGTTTCAACTACGAGTATGTAAAATAAAGTTCATCAGCAATTTTGTCTTATTGCAAAGTTTACTTACCACTGTCCTGTACATACGATTTTGTGAGGCTGATGTGCATAGTGTACAATGCGACTTTTCAGTGATTTGAATTACTTTTAGCAGAACACTTTCTGTGGATAGTGTGACCCACTGGATTCTCTCAGTACACAGCAGTCTTGTTTTGATTTCTTGGTTTAAGGTGCTGCATATAGAAAAATCGGAGGCCCCATAAAATGCAACTATTCATTCTGAAAGGTATTTTACCTTTGTTTCTAATCTCCATGGATGCTGTTTCACCTTCATGAAACAGCTGCTCTGAAATGCAAATTGTTTCATACTGGGGTGAACTCGAGGCAACTAGGTCAAATGCTTTGAAGATTGTTGATTTCCCACTGAATGAAGCGAAATATTGGATTTTACAAAAGTCATGTGTCAATAATCAACTGAAAATTTATATTTGGCTGTTCCATTATTAAACTGCAATTTCTAAATGTAAACGTGATCATTTGATACAGTTACATCAAAAAGAAACTCATAGTAGTTTAAAAACTTTTGCAACTACGAAATAATTCAGATAAGAAAAGAAAAATCTAACAATGATGTTATTTTACAATTTAAAACTATGCAAACTATGATGAAAATGTTCATATTGCTAATAAGTATAACTTTACGGACAATGTAGGTCACGTGAATTTATTTTTATTGGCTAATTAATTAGGCAGAATCTAATATGTCTCTTTTGTAAGACTGGTGCGTCAGCCTCAGCTTGGATTAGTGCCTGAAATAGCTAAAATAATTCTTATCATGATAGAAAGAGAAATAAAAATAAAAACTTTACATCAAATATTTATAATAGTATCACGGTTTATAAGAAATACATACCCTAACCAACCAAAGCCCCACCCCCAACCCAAAATAATACGATAAAAATGATACCGCCATATACTGATGGATTCTACATATTACCTAATTGTGAAATGATTGTATAAATTAGTGATCAGCAAGAATCTCGTCGATTTCTGTTATAAACCTTATTAAAGTGGTTCAGAAACATTTCGGCATATCACCGAGGTATTGGTAATTAAATTATGACTGGTGTCATTACTTGAAAAAAGAAAGAACAAAAATCTGAAAGCATTTAACTTAGAATAGAGTGTTAAGGTTATGTGTGCAGATATTTGTATTCGTATCAGCCCCTACTGGATCAAGGCCTGCCAACCCGACTATGGTCCTCACGCCCACATACGCAAGGTAGAGGTGGGCGATCATCCAACCGATACGGGCAGGAGATGTGGTCAGCATCTCGGCATCCTGGTCTCTTGGCTTTCTAGACCAGGATTCGATACCTATCGTAGCTCAATTTTTTCACGATGCTAGTGGGCACCGGTCCTATATCCGAGACTTAAAATCCGCATCCTCCAGGGGTGGGATCGATCCCGGACACCTTCCGTGGCAGGGAGCCAAAGCAGGACGCCTTAGCCCACTACGCCACGGCGCAGGATGGAGAACAAAGTATCCAAATTAAAGTAATTAAATAAACACAACGCTGACAACTATAACAGATATAATTCAAAACACACAATTCCGTGACCTTTTAAAAAGTTAGAGTAAATTATGATTTAAAAATGCCATTTGTATTATTGTTGGAAATGCTGCATTATTCACGAACAAAATTGGAATGGTCATTGCACTAATTATTGTTATAGGAACGATATAAATCTCTTGTGTAGTTTTGTATCTCTTATGACATACAATACGCTGTGTTGGTTTCACTTGTTTAATACCGGAAGATATCCTGCCCGTCCTTTCAATTTCTTTTCCAATTTAGATTGTCAACGTAACCACATTCTATATTTGCTACGTTGATGCCAGAAATGGAAGAAAATTTCATAGCCTCTCTCCTTTTTAAATACTTTCACCTTTTAGGATCACCAGCTATCAGGAATCTCAGTGATGACCGTGATGCGCTGCAAGGCCACACTGTTCAGGCAACGCCCATTTCAATGAAGTTTGTATGTACGTTCTCCAGAGTATGACCGACTTATTGAAACATTCTGTTCCTGAAGTGGAAGCACAGTTGCAGAACTGTCATTATAAAGAGAGAGGTAAGGATTGACTTTGGAGATCGACGAGACCAGGTAAAAGAAAGGAAACAAAAGCTTTCGCCGTAAAATAATTCCGCTTCAGAGAAACAGGAGGCAGTACTTCTAATTTTTATAGATACTCCATAACACTATCTGGAGTTTTTGGGAATAAGTGAACTATTTTTGTTTTATAAACATAAAACTTTATGAGCAAAAATATACTAGAAAACTTTTTAAAGAAACCCGAGATAAATTAGAATAACTTGATAATTTCCATTGCTAGTGTTTCAGTTAACTTATGTGTTTAGTAAAAAGAAGCAAAAGAAATAAACTTCTGACAGCACAAGTTATGAGAGGTAAACCTATGAGGGATGGGCAGACTTGTGCAAGCCCAACAGTTGCAATCACGTATTACTAGCATGAAGGACAACAACATATTTCTTTGGCACCAGCAGCTGAGATCAAAATTCCTCCGGTGTCAAAAGTTATACGACACGCCGAATTAAGAGAAGGTCAATTCCTTAGCGGTTAAAATATGCAGTAAGTAATCATACCAGCTGCTTCAGCCAAGTGAATCACGTATAATTTCAAAATACATTTAACTACTGCACCATAAGCATATAACATTTCATGCTACTTAAGAAATATTTTTCTGCATTAATGTAACATCTTGAGTAGAACAATAGTACTATTGTTGAAGAATACCAGCTTCTTTGTTATTTACTGCAGTTACCATAATAATTACATGCACTTTATCACGGTAAACAAAACATTCACTAAGTAAGAGCATAAAGCAATATTTGGCATGTAATTCATATATATTACTATGTATACTATGTGTAATAAAACTTTCTGCAGTTTACACATTCCAGGCGTTGGCCCAGTGTTCCAACACATTTGAAATTAAAAGCACACGAAAGACTTGTGTAGTCCTGGGCGAATGGGAGAGGTCGCCTGCACTTAGAGTGAATAAACACATATTGGAACAGCTTGTTATTTTCTCAATATCATCATATCATCTAATTGTAAATCATGCACATTGTTTGTAATACACAACAAGTTTTTTACAAACAATAAAAATACAAAATAACATTTAGTTTCTAATATCTTTAACGCCAACAAATATAAAACATAAAAATTATGCATTTACGGCTAAATAAATACTGGGACACCTGTTGTGCATCACAACAACCTTGTTGGATTTCCTCTGCGTTTTATAACCTTTCTCAGAGATCGGGAACTCTCCTTAAAACGTTAGTAGTATATGCAATTGAAAGTTTGGCCCACTGAGTCTCCCTTTCAAATGCTTCTTTGAATATATTAACTGACTTTTAACTCCAGTAATGAAGGGGTCCCATAAATTCTCAACTGGATTTAAGTTTGGTGATTGTGGAGGTGGATGAAGGATGTGTGATCATTTGTAGAGTAGCCATTCCTGCACTACCCCGGAATAATGTTTAAGGTCATTATCTTCACAGAGCTTAAAAAATAGCACGTATAATAATTTTCTCTCCACTCCTGCGTAAGTTCTCCTTTAGAAGGCTTAAGTACTGCATTTCATCTATTTTATCGCGGTGAAAACCAATTTTCCAACTCCAGGTGCCGCCATGCAACCCCAGACCATCACACTTCCACTACCATGATTTACAGTAGGTCGATTATTATTATTATTATTATTATTATTATTATTATTATTATTATTATTATTATTATTATTATTATTATTATTATTATTATTATTATTATTATTATTATTATTATTATTATTATTATTATTATTATTATTATTATTATTATTATTATTATTATTATTATTATTATTATTATTATTATTATTATTATTATTATTATTATTATTATTATTATTATTATTATTATTATTATTATTATTATTATTATTATTATTATTATTATTATTATTATTATTATTATTATTATTATTATTATTATTATTATTATTATTATTATTATTATTATTATTATTATTATTATTATTATTATTGTTATTATTATTATTGTTATTATTATTATTGTTATTATTATTATTGTTATTATTATTATTGTTATTATTATTATTGTTATTATTATTATTGTTATTATTATTATTCTTATTATTATTATTATTATTATTATTATTATTATTATTATTATTATTATTATTATTATTATTATTATTATTATTATTATTATTATTATTATTATTATTATTATTATTATTATTATTATTATTATTATTATTATTATTATTATTATTATTATTATTATTATTATTATTATTATTATTATTATTATTATTATTATTATTATTATTATTATTATTATTATTATTATTATTATTATTATTATTATTATTATTATTATTATTATTATTATTATTATTATTATTATTATTATTATTATTATTATTATTATTATTATTATTATTATTATTATTATTATTATTATTATTATTATTATTATTATTATTATTATTATTATTATTATTATTATTATTATTATTATTATTATTATTATTATTATTATTATTATTATTATTATTATTATTCTTTCGTGTTAGGTTTCCTCATCCGATCCGAAAACGTTAAATTTGCTTTCATTTGTTGAAAGAACGTTCTCCTACCAGTTATTTTATAAATGAACTCCTTTGCAAATTTTAACCTTTCCCTTCTGTTCTTTTTATTTACATAAGTCATCTTCCTGTTCTTTTCAGAAAATTCCTATGAGTGTATACTATGCAAACTAATTGCCTGATATTATCATTTAGGTTCAAATTTTAACAATTCGAAATAATTTATTTTCCAGTATAAGAAGAAAGTACAATGTATCACAGTCATTTCATTCATTTCTTCAAAAATTAATTACACCATATTCGTAAATAGTTAATAGAAAATAAATAGTGAACTCATACAAATTGCTACTAATCTAAATAATTTAAATTTATGCAACACGTTTTTACTCAAATAATTACAAGGTAAATGTACTGAAAGAAAAACACTTCGAATTTTCACTTAAAATAAGTCTGAACCTATAGAAGCTTTGTCCTCGTCACATGACATGACAATTGTATAACGGAAGAAGAGAGATTAGACGAATCAGCAATCATTGTCGCAAATCCCCCCCACCCCGAAAAAGAACACTATTTATGGCACACATATCTCCAGGACGTTTTTGAATTAACACCTACAATAACAAATTCTATGTCTGATTCATTCCATTTTTTTATTCATTTAAAAACTTGAGTTCTAGCGATTGCTATATTTGATGGCTACACATGCAATACGATTTAAGAAAAATATCCAAAATCGTTCTGAAATGAGGAACGTTGTAATAGTCTGCACTACTTTTTTCAGAATCAGATATATTTATTAAGTGTATTACTTATAAAACAGCAAGACTAATGACGGTAATGACCTTTGCTATAAACAACCTGTACGGTTGTACCCCACGAGTAGGTAAACTCAGCGCCTGCTGCCTCCATGACCCCAAACCAAGGCCTGCAATGACAAAGATACGTACGTGATCGACCTGGGTCCAATGGTTGAGAGAGCGTTTGGATTTCTGTGCACAAAGTTGATATTTCAGTGTGATTAAATGCTACAGCTTCGTCTGAGTAGACAGACTTCTAGCGGTACATACTAGAAATGCTGATATCAGCATGCAGTTGTTAGTATCGTTAAATAATCTTTTTTTAATGTTACGTCCTCCAACGTTAAGTCATATCGGACGGTGAATGAAATAGGTGAAATGATGCTCAAATGAATACAGGTTCCATGGAGCTTAGAGCTACCCGACATTTGTCTTTAAGGATAAGGGAAAACCCCGGAAGAAACCTTATCCAGGTAGCTCACCCTGAGCGAGATTCGAACTCGGGACCTCTTGAACGTGAGGCAGACATCTACCATCCACGCTACCGAGGCGGGCAATAAACTTTAAATGCACACTTTCAAATCAACGTGACTTTTACTAGCAGAATAAAACTACCAGATTATGTCTACAGTAAAGTATGAATAGCAGCCTTAAAAGGTAAAATTCATTAAAGTCTTGGGAATTTTCTAGAGAAACAATGCAGTTATGTTTGATACCTCCCATAAAAAGCATGATGACTGGGTTGAGAAATATGTACCTTCAACTGCAAAGTGTGCTGGCAGTGGCAAAGAAATGTTAAGGCGATCATTAGAAAAATGTACAATCACATTAGCCTAATGTTTTAAATATCTTGCTTAAATGCAGCATTATAAGCTGTGTTTATACAACACGAAGTTATTTATGTTTGCAGATAGCTTCCGTCGGATTCCTTAAATTTGGATCACGATTTGTTACTATTGCCTTTGAGAAACTCCGTAACGTATTAATGAAACACTCTGGTTATGAAACACTGTGTAATATATCTAAAAGACTGTCGGTACATAAACGTATATCGAAGAGGAATACACTCAAGAAGAACTGTGATGCTTTTTACATGTTCCAGGAACTCACGCGACATTGACAGATCCTTTTCGCTGCATAAAAAGTTCTTCCATGATAAGCGCAGGAGCTGCACACAAGAAAATCTCAAGATAACCTCTCTCGTGTACTGTAACTACCTTACATATACAAAAGTGAATCGAGAAGATATTGACACATTGCTTCACTCACACTGTTTATTCACAGGACATGTTTCAAGAGCTCATATGCTAAGAATTCTACGAAACAATATGTTTATGATTAAATTTTTATTTTTTTATTTGATTATTTTGGTGCTTTCTTCTTCGTTTTTTCATGCCTATATTTTTTCTCATTTCACCATTTGCCTCACGTTCAAGAGGTCCCGAGTTCGAATCTCGGCCAGGGTGAGTTACCTGGATAAGGTTTTTCCGCGGTTTTCCATTATCCTTCAAGATGAATGTCGGGTAACTCTAAGCTCCATGGACCCTGGACTCATTTGAGTATCATTTCACCCAATTCATTCACCGTCCGATATGACTTAACGTTGGAGGACGTAAATTACACACAAAAAATTCACCATTTGATTGTGCTTACAAATTCAGGCTCTAATAATGTTCTTTGTTTCCCCGAAAATGGCTAACCTTCCATTCATACGCAACTCTTTCCAGACTATTACATTTTCCCCCAGAGTAGAAAAATGAAATTGAGTATCATTTACGGACGCTCTTTAACTGCTTTGTTTCTCAGCATTCCATTCTATATTAGGCGTGAAAGACGACTTAATTTTGCTTGAGATTCTTTTATGTGCTGTGAATCTACAACACGACACCTTTACTTCCCTTCTTCCAACGGAAGGCAGGCTAACAATTTTTACACCCGAAAAAAAAATTCACTCTCCAATGGGTTTGAACCTGCGACCTCGGTAACAAGAGGTTAGCATATTACCCCTAGACCACAGAGGATGACAATGTCAGTAAAATGTACAAAGTTAGTCTCATTTCTCAGTTGAGTAGCAAACTTTCTGATATTTGAAGAATTATTCGTATACAACATGTAAGTAATATTAAACTCTGTGTATACTCAACGCAAATGCAAGGAAATGACTAAATAAAGACGCAAAGACAAAACAATGATATTATATTGAAAAAATAATCCTAAAATAAAAAGTAGCATTAAATGATCAAAGTTGGTGCAATAAATATGCATTTTTATATACTGCATTCATGAAATGGCTTTTGTACATATAGCAGTGTCTGTGGTACAAGAAATCAGAATCTGGGCCCTGATTATGAAAGAACTCTACGTGTAGAGAACGCATAGAATAATGCTGCAATTAATGTCGCAAATCTTGTGAGATGTGGAGTAGGCATACCAGCAGCACACAGTTATTATCGTCCAAGCACCGCACAAATTTTATAGCCTGCACAGGTTGGCGAAGAACAATGAGCCATTTAGCAACACATAGGTTCGTGTAACATGTAATTTCAGGGTGCCTTGATATGGTGCAGAGTGCAGCCGTCACCTAGCAACGGATGACGAGGCACGTTGTATCGTAGTTAGTCAAATCACGTGGCACCTGTCCAAATGAAGGCATTCCATTTCTATTAGTACGCCGCGTGAGGTCCAACTTCACTTTGGCTATCGCATAAAAACATGTGTTCCTTTCGCTACGCCAGCTGAATTGCATGAATAAAAAAGAGAGCTATATTGAAAGGAAGTGACACTAAGCGTTAAAGAAAGCAACCAATTTCGCGTTGGCATGCACATAAACTTTGCCAAAAGTGTCCTTTAATTTGATGCGTGTCACAGTTCCGTCCTGCTTTGGAAACTCGATGAGTAAAGTACTTAGGAATACCTTCTTTATTGAATCACTTTTAGGAAACCTGGTAAAAATCAGGTAGCTGAATACAGACACCACAGGATTTATTTATTTAAGACGAATGTTTTGTAACACATTAGTACACTAATGACGCAGAAATTTATCGCCTTAACAGATAATCATTTGTCAAAAAATTAATGTTAGAAGTACAGGAATACAGAGTGTGGGTGCAAGTGTGTTTCATGGCGAACATGACTGAATCCAAAGTTCAAACATCCGGTCCACATAGTTACTAACATCAAGTCAAAGCATCCGATATAACTTTAGAAGTTAAAAGATGTCTACACAAAAGAAACATTACGAAAAACGTGTTTTGGGGTACATTCATAACATTATTCGGCAAAGATAAAAGTAAATTATTCTTTTATTGAGAATACGGATCTTGTAGTAGGAGTAATTTATTGATATTCAATCTTAGGTCCTCATCTCTTCAAACATGCCTTCCCCTATGTACCGTGTCGTGAATTTTTGGACAATTTCCAAGTGTCAACTTCATACAAATCTCTTGTAAAACTTCGACACTGTAGTATGTTTGTACTTGACATACTTTACTGCTTCTATTTAAAATATCTGAGAGTCAAGATAATTCAGGAATAAACCTCGACACTGCTTGCCAGCCTCTAATAGCTTTTTAGCATTATAAATACACATAGTTTAGTAGTAAAAGTATCGACAGGGAACCGTATACTTTTATTAACATTTTGTTACCAAACGATACTTATTTAAAAAGTTGCAAAAGTTATACATATGCTACAGCACGCAGTTCCAAAAAGCATGAATTCAACGCCTGCTAAACTTTAAAGAATGCCAAATAATAAAAACACGAATGAAGTTTATTAAGTGTCAGACGGGTAAGAAGAGATAATTCTTTTGCCTCCAAATCAAAAAGGGATACCTTTCAGATGTGCAAGTTGGGGCATAGGCTTAATTTAAACATTTTAAAGTTCAAAAGTTCTTTAAAACACGTCAGTACAACATTTTACATGAAAACATCTTGACAGATTCTCACTGGACTCCATGGTTCATCTTGAGTAATCTTCTGGAAGCTGTGGGCGATTGAGGATGTTAATGCTCAAGGATGACCCCATCATTGGTTGATGCAATATGTTTCGAACGTGTAAACAGTCATTAAGGGAAGTTTATGGTCAGCTCTTGATGTTACCAAAAAGGTATCGAAGATTTCGCAATGGATGTGCAGACGTCCGCCCAGAGAACATTACCATAATTCACTGGCAAGTGTGGGAAGTGGTCCATCTGAGGTCGATTACGACATCTTGCATGCGTGCAAAGTTTTCTCATAGTAAACCGGACTTATTGCTCCTTTCATTAGAGTCGCAATTGAACCGTAAATTGATATTCCTGATTGTCATATTAAGAGCGGGATGTATGCAGAACCAGAAATGCAAGTGATAGAAATATCATCAGAGATCAGGAAGTTGAAGCTACAAGCTGACAACAACTCTCGCTTTTGTTATTTGACAATCTATAGAAGTTCAGTGAACTATAAAGATCGGGGCATATTCAATTACACATCAAGGTTTACAACTCTGAAACAAGCTCTAATAGGAAATACAAACCTTTTAGTTTCTTTTACATTCGCTACGGAGAAATGCCTCAAGAATATGTGGACAATATAATGGAAAAGTTTGTAATATACATGTGAGCAAATGTCGCCTAATTTACATGTAGCCATATATTTGAGCATCAGATATACGGCTACACATTCAAATTACCTGGAACACTTACAAAACTGTGATACCTTAAAGTTCTGTTAAGTAATTCTGAAAGTTGCTGTTAATGCCTTTTATTATGAAGTCTCCCTGGCCCCCGGTTATCTTAGTTATTAAATAAATTACATATATTAACACTTAAGCAGTGGGCTTACGTATAACCATGTAGTTTTTACATTCCTTTCTAAAGTCTCTTAGCAGCCATATCAAAATAAAGAACTTTAATGTAATTTAATATATTTTACAAAATTGAAGTAGTTAAATATATGTTCTTAAGATGAAATATCACATTTCCTCGGGAGCCGTTGTCGCAGTATTTTACTAATGAAAGGTAAACGTATAGTTCCGCGGCTATAATTATATCTTTAGAACTAAAAGTATTAGTAATCAATGGTAAGATGAGCGATTTCCACAAAAGCCCTTATACATAGTAATTATATTTCCAGAAGTGTTGTTTATTTACTCGCTGATTCATAATGTTCCTTGTTCCACAGTCTTCATTATTTTGTTTACAGTAAAATGATGCATCTTTGAAATATTAATGCACGTTTAATGCATATTCAGTGTGCATTTTAGCGGTTTTATCAAATCCTAAATGAATTCAGTAAGATAGATTAGAATTTTGTAATCAGAGGAACTAGTCTATTAATGAAAATACATCTATATATCATTCATTTATAAGACGTTGACATTAAAATTCTTTCACAATAATTTGTTGTGTTCAGTTTTAGCTGAACATATCTATAGGATAAATACTTCTAGTTTATCCACTTGTTCTTAGAAATAAGAAAGCAAGGCATTAAGGACACTGCGTAATTTTATTAAAACAGTCTTCACGTTCTTGGTACTCCGCTTTAGCAGAATAAAAGAAGAAAAAAGATGTATTTCAATGTTGTTCGAGACCGCATTTGTAGGATTAGGCTTCATTAAGAGGTATAAATAATTAATTAGCTTCGTTGTACAGCTGAATTTACTACAGTACCTAATTACTAGCACTGTATAAGTGTGTAACCTTATTTGCTAGATGTCGTACTCTCTATCTTTGTAATTGTCTTATAACTTCTCAAGACAACCACTATTGTTAAAGCCAAATGAAGCTTGGCTGTTATTACATGTAGCTACCAGCTAAACTTTTGACGGAGTTCTAAAGCTTTCAAATTATTATATCAATATTTTTAATTAACTGTGGGGATCTTAATTACGTTAGGTACTTTAATTATGTATTTACTTACTACAAGGGGAGTCCAGAAAGTAAGTTTTGTTTCAATTTATCTCCGCTGCAGCGCTGCGATCGCAGTTCCGCACATGCGTGGTAGACGCTCTGTATCAAGGAGAAGAAACGTGCGCTATTGTGAGATCGCTGTCAGCCACGTACGCTTTGTCGTGCTTGTTTACAATGTTGGTGTTGATTGAAAATCCCACTGCTTGTGAAATCAGATCTGTGATTCGTTTTCTGAATGCTAGGAAAGTGAAACCAATTGAAATTTATCGGCTGTCAAAAGGTGTTGTGTTTCTTCAAGACAACGCACGACCACACACTGCAAATGCGACGGAAAACATCCTACAGGGTTTTTACTGGGACGTGTTTGACCACTCCCCTTCCCCGTACAGCCCTGACCTCGCTCCTAGCGACTTTCGTCTGTTTTTGCATCTCAGATCTTTCCTTGGTGGTCAACACTTCAACAATGACGAAGAGCTGAAAGAAAATGTTTCCAACTAGTTGAGGACACAGGTGGCAAACTTCTATGAAGAAGGTATATAAAAACTTGTGCCCCGCTATGACAAATGCCTGCAAAATTTTAGTAGTTATGTGGAAAAGCACTTTAACAGCTGTAGAATTTTGTGCAATAAATAATTTTTCTGTATCTGTACACAATTTAATTTTTTTACCAAACAGAACTAACTTTCTGAACGTGCCTCGTATGTTCATCAAAATTTCAGAAAATGATTGTCTTTGTTACGTGTTGCATGCATTAGTAAAAATAGTGCTACACTCAAATTGTATCCATGTAATTCGTTTTCAAAAGTAAAACACGTGACTTCTACAGTTCGTTAATTCCACTCACCATGCAGCAATTTTAGTTTGGGAGCAAGACTACCCAACTCCATGGTATGAAGATGGTAGGATTGCCTTCAAATCCGGAGTGACAGTATTGAAGTTTCTATCTCGGTATTCTCTCATTCTCATAACACTAGAATCAGACTATTCTCAGCTCATTGGTCCCTTTGTTTCTTTTGAGCATCATTGCATCCACTTCATTCAATTTGCTCTGACCTGAGTTATTAAAAGGCATGTTAAATGCCCCCCCCCTCAAATTTTGGTGTGTCATAAGTATATTAACGCAATTTTCTCTACCAGTGACAAATTCACGCTTATCTACAGTACTGATGTAAAACATTTACGGTACTCAAAATATACCTTTCCTTTTTGTGTATTCTCCTACATACAAAGTAGGAATATGCAGTATTGTATTTCACTCAAAAATTATGTATCGAGATTTCACCGAAGGCTCCCTGAATAAAAAAGATGATACAAAAAGTTTCATAATTGTGTTTCTTCATCTCTCTATGGGTGGCAGTATAACTAAAAACGAAATGATGGATAAAGACTATAATTGCTTAAATTTAAGTATCTTCCAAAATATGACATTGCCAACAAATAAATACACTCCCTTGTAGTACAAAGATCAAGTGTTGTAGGTTTACAGTCAGTAGACACGGGTTCTATTTCCTGCTGAGACAGAGAATATAGAGAAAAACATTATAACCCAACATTAAGGAAAACGTTTAACGAGTATCAACACCATCAATTGCTTCTCAAGTCAAAGCCTTCCATAACATCGTGAAATTAAAAGGGCTAGTGCACAAATGAAACAACAAAAGTAAACAAACAAAAGAAAAACTATGAATAGTTTGCGGAAGAGCGAGTAGAGCCACATGAATAAATGCATCTGATTTTATTGTTGGTAAGAAATTTAGTTATTTAGAAATTATTTCACATTAAGAATATTTCCCATTCCTTTTAACATAGAACATATATTTGTACATGAAGTATTTTGAAAACGACAAGCATTACGATCTTAATTATCTATAAATTATTCCTTCAGTAAGCTTTTTATCTTTTTAAATGTTTTTCAACGCAAAATTATAGAAAATTCGGTTAAATAAACGGAATCTTGCAGGTTATTTATAAAAGATTTAAGATCTGGTACTAGTTATTTCTCATGCAAAGCGCTAGTGGTTTTAATTAAAATCGTTAGTCACTTTTGAGAAATGTGTTAATAATAGCGAAAGATCTCCATGTAAATTTTAGTTTAGATAAAGGAACCTTCTTGAAAATATCTGTGTCGCATCTTATATACCAAGTTTGGTACTGGGGTTTTAGAGTTTTGCTGTTCACAATTAGATACACGCATAGACGCATTGCTCCCCATACGCAGAATATTTCTTTTTTAAATGCCTCTTTGGATTTAGTGACCTAAAACATGTGTTTTGAATCAAATATTGGCATATTTTTGCGTGGAATGCATTGCTTCTTCTACATCACTATACGAGAGTATTGTACCATAATCCAAATTCCACATATACGAGTACCGGCTGAGTTGTAGAGCGGGGTAGTATATTCTAAAGGCGTTTTAACTCCCACAGAAGTGACACAGCTGCTTAGCTTAACTAAAGAAGCTACAGAATAGTTGGTAGCTTAGGTTGAAAAATTTTTTTATCAACATTTTGGTACTACTTTTTAATCCAAAATTCAAATGGATGGACATGTGAGTGTGTGTGGGTGTATGCATGTGCGCGCGCGTGCCAAATTAATATATGCTGAACAATGTTCAGCTAGTCCTGTTAAGTTTTGAATACTTTAGTAAATATGTTTAGTATGAAAAATATTTGTACCTATATCTTTAATTTTTTTAGGATTAAAATTTTTCTTTAGAATATTATTTAAGTAATTTAAACGACCCATCTACACTGTGCATTACAAAAGGCACACTCACATCTCTATGGTTTGGGGGTAGCATGCATACCTCGTATGCAAGAAATCTCCATCTCAAGTCTTGGTTACAGTGCGTTACCAGGATAAGGTTTCTTACGGGGCTTTTCCTTATCCTGAGAAGACGAATGTCGGACAACTTTTAAGTTCTATGAACCACCGAACGGATGTGAGCATAATTTCATCCAGTTCAATTATTCAACGCTCGATATGACCTACCCGGTTGAATGACGTTAAAAAGATTTTGTGCACGTAAACACGAGTAAACAGCAAAATCAAAATCGGATTCGCATCCAAAATAAAAACCACCCAAATCATAAACATAGACTCAAAAATTATACAATAATTTCAACACGTACAGGTGTCATTGCAAGCGAAGAAGCTAAACTAAGTTGAAGATGACGGCTACAAAAAGTTTAATATTAATATAAAAAATACTTAAGAATGGAAGGTTTCCTAACTGTCATAAAACTATTATCCACATAACTCATATAAAATTTTGGGTTTTCCGAACTATCACACTGTTATTCATTGTAAATTAACATTTCATTAGTCTTTGATAATAATAGCAGCTATGCTTACTTAAGAGATTTAATAATACTTGCGCTTGTCGGTAATGCGGAGAAAGCACGCCTTAATGTGATAATAGCCTCCTGCGGTTTCAGCATGCAATAAAATGGTGGGCTATCTTGGTAATATTCCGCACTGTTCAACCAGTGGAAAACAGTCATAAAGTTGTATATCACAGAATATAAGCAATGGAAAATATCAAAATTCATGAAATATAATTGGATAATTTCACTTGTGACTTCAGATTTTAATATAAATGTGATTGAAGTATTAGTAAACATTGAACCTTATTTTACTCAATTTGCCAAAAGCAAACTTTTCTGAAATAACTTTGTTAATAAGCTATTATTTACCGACATAAAGAAAATAGGATGATAAGGATGAGTCGCAATCAGATGTGTAAATTTTAAACTCCATTAATTCTACTGTCATACTTTTAGTACAGCATTTGACTCATCACTGTGAACGTTTCATGTTACTGAAAAGTTGTATTGAACAGAATATTTAATGCATTAGGAATCTAACTCAATTGTTATGATCAAAGTCACGTTTAGCAGTACTGAACTACTGAAACATAGAATTCTCTGACGGTTGTTCAATGTTTTTATTTTTAATAGCGACTAGTCTGATGCTGGTCAACTGGTGCTAAGACTGCATACAGTACAATATTTTTTATGTTTACATATATGAAATTACTTAAATATTCACGCCCAGTATAGAATGGGACACTGAGAAGCAAAACCATTAAAGAGCATGTATGAAAAGATCTTAAGCATTCAGTGCTATGTTTCTTCTTTCTTTTCCATCATATGGTCAAATTACAACAGCACAGAACCAATTTAGAAAAAAAGTATTTAGAAACATAAACACGTAGTAAATACAGGACAATGAACTGGTCCTTCTTATTGAAGTTATCTATGTCCAGAAAAGTGGTTGTCGCTCAAAAGGGCTTTAAACAGTCATTGAAAATGGTTATATAGCATAGAAGGTAAGCACTTTTGTTGTGATAAAGTAAGCGCCTGTGATGTATTTTAGATCCTGCTGGTGTGCATCGTGAGGTCCATGTTTAATAATGAATCTATAAGGCGTTCCTGCGATACATTCCGCACCACTTCTTTAATTTCTTTTACGGTAGATACCTACTTCGAAGTATAACAAGGAAAACAACACGTCTAAGCCCCTCTTGAAGCTACCAGTAACACTCATTTTGTTATCTTGATACAAAACTTTAAATCCATCCTTAAACTATTGGTGGCCTCGTTTCACATATATTAATGTTCCAGATCTTCTAAAAATCAACGGAACGAAATCAAAACAAATGGTTATGGATATTTGGTTTAAGGTTTACAACAGAGAGCATAGGAAATAAGCTGGCTACAGATCTGAGCCATTTTAAAATAATAGAGCGTATTTGTTAAGTAGGCTAATTCAGTGATTTATCCTCAGTGCATATTTCTGTTGCAATATAAAATTGCAGACACATGCAATATGTTTTAAATGTTAAAGATGAAAATTATAAGGGTATGAGAGAATGAAGTTTAAATTTAATAATCCTTGCTTTTTTGGGTACTTGAATTAATGTTCATAACTTTTGTATAACTGTGTAAAATCATGACATTAGACAATTCATTTATCTTGAACAACGTTTAAAGAGAACAAGATTACTGCCATTAGCACCAAAGAGATTTACTTTATGACAACATAACTGTCGAATAGTGTTAGCACTTTGATGAGTATCTAAGGTAGATGATTCCAGAAGAGATGTCAGTTGCTGGACATGAAGGTGGATGATTCCTCTTAGAGTATAATGAACTACGTTGAGCAATGCCAGGAAGTGTTGGCCTGGCCCACCGAAATACAGATGCTTTCTTTTTTTCTTCGCTGCTTGTTTTCGGACGCCGGCCAAATCCAGCTGGAGGACGCGGAGGCCAAAGTGCGAATGCATTTCTTTTCTCTGGCACGTGTTTGTGGTGCCGCCCTTATCCACGCAGCTGAAGTGGGCAACACGCATACCGGAATAAATGCGTGGCGGGGCTTGAGATTTAATTAACGTTTCCTCAAAGTTGGGTATACAGGAAGTGTAGGACCTCCTATCGCGCGTTCACTGAATGAAAATATTACGGAAATTCCTCTGTAGGTGCTCCACACTTGGCAACAACACCACCACTTGTCTTAAATTATTCATCCAATTGCTTTGCTCTCAAACCGATTTAGAAAAGCTGCTGTGCAAACTAAAAATGACATAGATACACTAAATTTTTCTTTATTCATTATAAGGCGACTCGATCTGGAAATATTGACCAAAAGATCGAAAAGTTCGCATTTTTGTTTCGTGAGGATTAGTAGAAGTATAAGGAATGAAATAGATAACTATTTTATTTGCAGTATTTTGCATTACTATTTTATGCTTTCAATGTCCACCTGAAAATGAAACCATTGGCTTCGAAGGCTTACGTTTTGCTTTCGTTGGTGTAAGAAGATTTGCATTTGCTAGAGTTCAGCGCCTATATGAAATTTTCAGCTAATTGATATCCATTTTCTTAAATGTCTAGTTGAAATTTATTACGCAGAGAAATTGAATAGAAATGTTTAGTTGAATACTACGAAGAAATTTAAGTGCTTCAAACCGAAAATAACAATACCCAGAACAGTTTTTAAATTATTTTGCGAAGAAGAAATTGTGATATGGATTTTCATTAAAAGAAATGCATACTTGGTAAGCAATTTTAGATGATACGCTTTATCAAATGTCTGTTACTTACCAATAAAGAGGTTTGAGCTGCTGAATGGGAACAAGGCTCCTATTTTCATTAGAGTATGAGTTAGAACAAACAGATCACTCACCGTATGATTTTAATTGTTTTTTTTTTTCTAAAATCTAAGTACTTACGATGTAAACCAACATTTTCGTAATGCATGCACTACATATTTGTTAAAAATCCAGTTTTGTGAGAGGTGATAAACGAAGCAAACCAAACGAAATCCTAAAATTATTATATAGCCTGATGTTGAAAAATAAATACTATTTCCATAATGACGATATTGCCAGTCATCATGTAAATGTAAAATAATATAAAGAGGTAATCCCGAGTTATGAGCTTCGTATTACAGAGTAAGGAGTGATCTCTGCTAAATCAAAAATCACCTTTATATACAGCATTACCAAATCTTCCAGAAATTTGAGATTTGGGTAACTTGACTTTAGTGGCTCTTATAGGATTTCCTGAATTGTATATTTTCTAAAACATGCTTATGTTCAGCGAAAATAATTAGTATCTGCTCCTACCTTTCCTGAAAATAAAGGGGCATTTAGATTTATAAAGTCAAGGCATTATCAATGTTAAACACTTCCATTTTAGCCCACTAATATTTTACAGATTTTAAACGAATTTAAATCATTTTATGAATTAATAGCTTCCTACTTTATATTAAAATATTTTAATAATATAATGTTCTTTCGTAAAGGCATAAAAATACAATTTAACCTGGAGTTTAAACTAAGTGTACGTTACCTATTACACTCTATAGGACCAACTGATTTTTAAAAATTCGCTAAAGAAAAATTATTTTGTAAATGTAAAGGATTAAAGAAAGAGTTTGAAAAACAGTAAATTGGAACTTATTTGTTTTCATTTTAAAAATAATTTCTGACGACGCAGTTCATTGTTTATATAAAAAGGAGTTTTTTCAGAAGCGTTATAAGACGAATACCTCATCACTATTTTAATATAAGTGATTATCTCATGCACATATGATCTAATGCTGGTACAAACCTGTAGTTAAACTGACAGTGAAGTTGTCCGTGCGTACATTTGTTATGTTGCCGCTGAACACAACGTGAGTACAAAGACAAGAATCTACCCTTTCCAGAGAGATGCTGCCTTCATAGTAACACAGTAATGTCTTGGTAGGCTGGGGTCCTCCGCATGCTGCAACAATAAAATATACATAATCACTCGTAAACTATTCAAAACTGTACAGTGTAATATATTGTAAAGAACATCAAGGAAACCAGATGAAAGAGTAAGAAAATGAAGTTTATGCAGCTCAACATATAAGTTCTGTTTTACACTAGTCTCAACAGTAGTCAGCAAGATGTGAAACACTGAGAAATATAAGGTAGAAAAGAGCACGTGCGAATATATCTTATCCGAGGTAATAAAGTTAACAGTGGACATTGATGGTATATAAAATAAAATGATTTTTGGGAAAAAGAAATTTAAGAAGGCAACGATCTTGGTCTAGATTTAAGACACCTTTCCGGTATTTGTCAATTTTGTGTACTGGGAACAAATGGAAAAAGTCTCTCAGGTAGAACGTTTATGGTTGTAACTTCAATTAATAATTTACTCCTTGCCGAGGTGTGGAGGAGAGACGATGTGTAATAGCAGCCGGTTTTTAATATAGTGCACAATTCCATTACAGTTTTGAATTATTGGTGTGTATGAACTTACTTCTATGAAGATCAATGATACGTTTATTTAAAGGCAAAACAATATTTTTAAAAAAATAATATGACGAATATTATACAGTAAAACCTTTCTAAAACGGAACGCAATCGTTCCTGCATTTATTTTACGTTTTTACAGGTTTCCGTCTTACAGAGGGCTGTGTTTGAATACAAAGAAATTACAAAATAGTATCACAGTGAAGGAATAATATAGAATGAAATGTAAATAATATTAGGCTATATGTATTATGCACTATATTTTCAATTTACATACAATAATTGTAATTTATCAGCTTACTTTCTCAGTCTGTTTTCAATTTTCCCTTTCCAGTCTGCAACTGTCTGTATATCGACATAATTTGCTTCACCACACACAGCATTTAAAATAATGTTGGAGATGTTTATACTCTCGAAGCATCCATTGGAAGCTCTGAAATTGTCTTTGCCTAGTTTTCTTGCTGTCCCTAAAGCTTTAGTCTGAACAAATAGGAATTCCTTTAGTGCGCACACTAACAAACAAACAAAAACACTCGAACACAGCTTAGTTTAGCTCGTGATACTATGTAGATGCTGTGATGCACTTCACATGCCCTGCTATTCCCTTTAACCACTCGTCTTTAAATTTTGTTTTTTACAAAATCTCATAAATCTGAGTTTTCCTCACTTTAAACAACACTGACTTGTTCTTTTCATGTTCTCCAATAATCTTAATTTTTTCCTCCAGTTATAATGTTTAGAACTCATTTTGCAGAATTTGTGTACACACAAACTATGTTTTTAAAAATCACCAAAGTTCACAGTTTTCTTCCACTCGTACTTGATCACGTGTAACAACGAAACTGAGAATGAACAAACACACAGCAGAACAGCTGTACCCTTAGCATGTGTGTTGGAAGAGTTGAGAGAGCTAATGGTTTGTTTTCGCCCTTCCTTGAAGGATTACAGTTTACAACTTTATGGGCAATGGAACTTCGGTGCAAGCAAGTCGCCCTCAAAGCTATTGCACATTTTAAAATACGTACTTTGTAACCCATTACACATAAAGTAATCCGTTTTAATCAGGTTATTTACGTAAACGGTTCCCGAAAAATATTTCCGTTTCTACGTTAAGCAGTTTTCCGGCTTAGAGTATATTTACATGGGAAATAGCTCCTTTCTGAAAATTATTTTCCACTGTTCCAGGTTTCCGGCATATAAAGGCTCCGTTTTAGGTAGGTTTTACTGTATTACGGTAAGAATCATAGTGTGTATCATCAATTACTTCATTGGTATAAAAAAGGGGAAGGACAACAATGGTTTCAGTCACAATATCACTCTCTTAAAAAAGAAGCCAACGCACAGTATATGTATTTGTGATTTAAGAATAATCTATTGATAATGAATTTGCCTGTCAAACCAAGGATAAATAAGAGTTTGCCCATTAATAGTGTTTAAAAATATAATTTGAAACGCACATCAAGTTTAGGACACTATATGCAGTCTAACTATACAAAACTAACAACACGTTTGCCAAGAGTTAAAGTCTTATCGGATGTCAATAGTAATTTTTGCATTACAACTCCTTTTGCTACTGAAGTATATTGATAACAAGAATTAAATTGAATGAAGAATACTAATAAAGCAGGGATTCCTTAAAGCTTGAATCGGATATGAGCCTCAAATGTTTTAACTTAAGGGAAGTGACGTTTCAATTTAGTATTCATAGATGGTAGTTCCGTGCCAGATGGTCTTGTTTGGCCTTCAGATGTAGATGCATCTAGCCAGTTTGATCTAGCGTAACTGCAGTGAGTTTATGAAGGCTTGCCAATCTTTTACGGTTGATCTCACTCTGACATAATAATAAGAGGCTTTAGAAATGTCCTAAAGCTTTATTTACATTCACTGTATACTTACTTGTATCGTCGTATGAGACAGGAACAGAAATAGCCTTGAGCAGACCGATGCATAGGGCCAGACTGGCCAGTAGCAGCAGCGGCGAATTCATTGCGCCGCAGCAGCGTCTCTATTCTTATGTGTCGCTTTTGTTATTCTGCAATAAAACACACAAATTATAAGATTAGTAGGTTAAGGTACTCCTCTTTAAATAAATTATTTAGAAATTTGGAAAAAATGAAATTCACAGTGCCCTGCAGTCAACTGAATCTTTGGTTAATCCATGTTTTCCAAATGTTTCACAATTGTAAAAAAGAAACACTTTAATGATGTGGATGAGTAGGCTTCCACGGCCTGTATCTTGATGAGTATTCTCAGTTTCCGGTGAAGGCCTCGTTATCTTGGCCAGACTTGCCTACGTTTCGCTCATCTTGTCGTGAGCTTCTTCTGGGCTCTTTTCCAGAAGAACCTCGCGACAGAATGAGTGAAACGGGAAAGTCTGACCAAGATGATGTGGCCTTAATCGGAAAGTAAGGATACTCATCAACTATAATGACGCTTTACATGCTCTTGTAAAAACTGAAGTTTTGTAACCAAAAATCATTTTGTAGCATAATCCTTCATTGGATTTAAAGTTCCCGATTGAGATGAAAATTTATTTGCATTTGTGATGTAATTTCACTTTTCTCAGGCACTCGAATCAAGATGGAGAAACTTGGGTGGTTTAAAAATAATTGTTTCCGAACAACTTTCCACATGCTTTATATAGAGGGTCATTTGATAAGTCTGGTAAATTTCTATGAAGGGATGGAAATTTTTTGTTGCAACTTTGTGAGTGGTAAGCTTGATTATTCAAAGACTGTACAGACAATTTGGATGTGCTACAACATACATTTCATTTTTGACAGCTATCTGAACTACTCAGTGTGATAGTTGCGATTGAAAATTGAAAAAAGGAAGAAGAAAAACAGAGTTTCGTGCTGTTATTAAACATTTTCATTTGAAGGGCTGGACTGCCGCAAAAGTCAAAACTGATTTGGATGCGGTTCACGCAGACTCCGCACTCTGCACTAACATTGAAGGCCACTTACTTTTGGATCAGTGAATTTAAACGTGGTCGTAGAAGCACCGAAGATGAATCGCGCTTTGGTCACCCAGTTGAAGTCATCACACAGGACACCATTGAAAAATTTCAGATCTGTGATGCAAGACCGCCGAATAAAAATTCATGAGATTTCTGAGGCTGTAGGTATCTCAACTGAGCAAGTGCACAATATCCTGCATGAAAAATTGGCAATGAAAAAGCTATGTGCAAGATAGGTGCCGCGATTGATAAAGTTGACCAAAAGTGCATCCGGAAGAACACTTCTACCGAGTGTCTGGCGATGACCGCAAGACCTTTTGCGCCAATTTGTAACCTAATGAAACTTGGATCCATTATTACACACCAGAGTCAAAGCAACAGTCAAAATAATGGACAAAGACTGGTGAAAGTGCACCAAAGAAGGCAAGGACCATTTTGTCAGTTGATAAGGCGATGACCACTGTTTTTTTGGGATTCTTAAGGAATAATCCTCATAGACTACTTGGAAAAAGCAGAACCGTAACTGGAGCCTATTATGCTGCATTGTTTGATCGTTTGTAACATGAGTTGACTGAAAAGAGACCGAGATTGGAACGCAAAGTAGTGCTCTTTCACCAGGATAATGCACCATCACACACATCAGCAATCATAATGGCGAAAGTGCATAAGTTTTGCTTTTAATTGATTCCTCATCCACCTTATATACCAGATTTAGCCCCAAGTCACTTCTTCCTGCTCCCAAACGTGAACATTTGGCTTGGTGGTAAGAAATTTTCATCAAATGAACAAGTGATAGTCACCGTTAAAGAGTATTTTGCAGCCTTAACGGAACTAATTTTTCCGATGAGATGAAAAAGCCGGAACATCACTGGACCAAGTCTATAGCATCAATGGAGACTCTGTCGAGAAATAAGGTGAGATGAAAAAAGATTCCTGTGTTTATCAGATTACCAAACGACTCTCGTTTATATATAGTATATATCATTTGAATATCCAATACAATCTTTTCACACTATTATACAAAGTTGACATGTACTCTTTTTAAGATGAACTAATAACTGAAAAGTTCTGCTAACATGTATAAAAACACGTCTTAAATCTCGCGTCCACACTTAATGACGCTTTCCTTTTGCAAAACCGTCACTTATGGCAATTAAACATTTTCTTAGTGGCCACATAATGCTTGAGGACCAATAAAATCATTTTGTTCATTTAATTAATTTTAGACTTTCCTATTCAAAACTTAATTTAAAGAATTAACATTCAAGTATTATTTCAAATAAGGTTTAAGTCCTAACAACGTCATTAAAACGAATTAATATTATTGACTTTTTTCCATTCCTAATTCACTTTATAACACGACTTACTATCTCGTTCACTTCGCAAACACTTCCAACAATTCATGGGGATTTTTTTTTTGTTAAATATTTTTAAAATATGTTTAGAATAACAAATATAATAATATTTTTGGGGCGGAAATTACAAGAACTGTTTCAGTTTTTAAACGGCGTCTGGAGTGATTGACAAATCTAAGCAAATGCTTTATATCTACAAAGAGTCTTTAAAGGAATACACTTTAATAAATTCTATTTGTACCTATATATGATCATAACATAAAAATATTTATATAATAATTATTATAGCGCATCTTTCCTTGCAGTTTCTCAGTTTCTATTACATTGTGAAATTCATTTTTGTTCATTGCTCTCGTAAATTTAGAAGGTCACATAAAACTGTCTCCATCAGGAAATAGCAACGGTCAGCCGAAGGAGTGCCGATTGCGTCTGGACTGGAAAAGAAGTGAAATGCCAAGGCATTAACGCACTGCACCTCGGGGTTCACAAGAACCACTTTGTCCCGGTTCATAAATTACTAATAGGAAGGAGCGCAAATTGGGCACGTCTGCTTCAAGTGGATAACTTCCCAGAGGCCTAATCTGATGAGGTAGGTATTGCCGATATTGTAGTGATGTGACACTAGAAAGTATGACGTTGTTTTATGTAACTGCTTCTGTGTTCGAGCTCTCAGTGATAATAAAACGTCTACAGTAAAGGCAAAATTATAACGACGGTTGCTGGAAAGGAGCTACTTTCTAGATAAGGACTAGATATTTAATGTTTTAGAACACATGCAGAGCAAAAGTAGGAAATTGTGAAAGGAAAAGGGAGTAAAAGTGAACGACCAAATGAAAGACAAGTATATTAATGCTCTTTCACCCTCAGTTCCTATACTTGTCTTCTCTTGTTTTCAGTTTACGTACATTCTTGATCACTTTCTGCTGTCCTTTCCTCGGCCTGTCTGTCAATGTCCTCTGGAAACTACTCTCATTGTATTATGTGGTCTTAATGTGTTTCGAGGTTCGTCTTCGTCTTCTAATGGGCATTCGCAGCCGCCGTCACACTATACTATTATACCCATTAATATTTATGATACAGAGCGATTTAGCTCCACGGTAACGCGTGAGGCTCCATTCAGGAGGTTCAGGTTTGAATTTCTTCAACTGTCGTCCACTCTGATCTTGGGTTTTTCGCATTTTTTACAGCAAATGCTGGGATGGTTCACCATTTATCGCGATTTCCTTTTCATAATACCCCCTTCATTTCGTTTGCTTTTACATTTCAGGTGTGTTTCTAGGTTTCTTGCCGTATTGCAGTGCAGGACAGATGACAAAGATGTTTGCTCAAAGGAAAATATAAGTCCAAAGTAGTTTGGTTATCTGAAGCATACCATTTGTTATGTTTAGAAAATATTGTTTTTGGAACAAATTTTCTGAGGAAAATGTATTGTTTCAACATAAACATTAGGTCTGGATAATAGCAGTCATATAAACTTCATATATATGGAAATTAAGTCCTTTCCTCATTAGTTTAGAGGTAGCGTGTCTATCTTTTAAACTGGAGGGTTCGAATTCAGATCTTGGATGCGGTTTTCACAAAATTCTCTTTTATCCTTGTAAGGCACGTGTCCTACAAGTCCCAGCTTTGTAGACCCAAAATTTGAGCATCATTCCAATCATTTCTTTCAGCATCTCTGCATAATCGAATTCTAACAATGATTGTAAAATACTTAACTGAAGAGTGATGGCGATTAGTAACTCTGAAATAGTTACTGTTCGTATAAAGCAAGTAAGTCCTGTTCTTTATGCGCCATTATTACTAAAGGCGAATCATAAACCACTCAAAACATGTTTGTAATTGTGTATTAGTCCGAGAAGCTGGTGGACGTAGGATACTCTATATTTATGACCACTTTTTGTTTTTGTTCATAAGTAGTGTATGTAATTGGCCAATGGTCGTTATTACAAAACAGGATCTGAATAAACTACTCTTTTTTCTATGCTATTGTGACTAATGCTGCAATTGTATGTTTCAAGTAATAATCAATTTGTCTGTTATCTGAGAATCAATTATATGCAAACAGAACCGACCTACCCAACAGATTTAATTAAGAGCACGTTTGATTATTATTCATATGGTTTTTAGGTTGCGCTGAATGTCGAAAGCAATTGTTGTGATCGTGATTAACGCTGCTGTAGAGCTCAAATGATTCAATTTAAAAGACTTACATTCCGTTATTGTTTTTGCTTTCTCGACGCTTAGCTTGTTAGATGGAGGGAGTATTGTATTTATTTCGAAAATTAAATCTCGAGGTTCTGTTAGTGTTCCATGAGCAAACAAATACAATTTGTAAAAACTAGGCGCCGCGTATGTGTGGATGTTGGAATTTAAACTAACAAACGTTAAATTATCAAGGGAAAAATACTAATTAAATTCCTCCATACCACAATTCTTTACTGCACTATTTACTTAGGTACCTTAAAATGGCTCTAACGTGTATGATTAATAATATCACATACGTCAGATATTGACGCGAATGGTGAAATGTATGTCTTGAGTGCTCTGTAAGCTTTTCTTTGTATATTGCAGTTTATACCTACAGGATTATGTAAATAGAAAACCATTATCTAAAAAAAACTCTATAGAAGATGTACAATGCTTAGTTGCATTTTGTGTCAAATAACTCGTAGCATTAGCCATTTTCGGAATACTTCTTGCACTATGTTTACGTTTTCGATGAGCTTATCACTGTCTATAAAATTGTGAACCTTTGCGAGACACATGGCAAATAACATTTGACTTGTAACAATAAACAAGGACTCACTTCCACAACTTCCAGTTAACTATAATCAGGCAACTAAATTCGTGTAGCGTAATTTGAAATCATTTTTGGGGAATTTTTGATAATGATTAGAATAAGACTAAAATGAATAGGAGAATGAGTTTTATGTAAATACTATACCATGTAAGATGCCCGTGAAATAGAAGTGGAAAGAGTGAGTTATTTGATCGTACCAGATCAAATATTTATTGCAAGTATTTTAAATTCCAGAAACTACAGCTCTCGTATAGTAAGAAGTTTAAAAGTAAGAGTAATCACATTTATGCACCATTTTAATTAGATTAAGGATCTGTTACACTAACAATGTTAAAATACTCTTAGTGTTAACTAATCTTAATTAAGTGTTAAAACTACTGCATTTCATCAAGCTTATACAGAAAATTGTTAGTTCTCTTTAACGTTAAAAAGCAAGTTAACGATCTATGTGGCCTCTAAAATCGTACCTGTGCAGTTTCATCTACGTTCGCAGCGCTCTCTGTATCAAGAATAAGCAAGAAAACAAACAACTAGTTAAGTCCATGCCATGTGATCTTGCTGACTGAGGTTGAAATCATAACGTAAAGTAAAAAGTCTACATGCAGAGAAATTAATGGTTTACTGCTCAGAATCGTTAATTAGAACTCATTACAAAGTATTCGCCTCACCAAGTCAGCTGGGTTCGTTCCTAGGCAAGTGAGATTTACTGTGAGGGTGCGGGTTTTCTCTGGCATCTCCGGTTTCCCACGCCATCATTCCACCAATACCTCAATTGTAACTTTTGCTTTCATTAATTTCGCCCTTATTCTATGTCGTTTACTTCCTCGGTCGTATACCAGAACTCGGGCTGATCACCCATCCTGGCTGGTACTCTTATTGATCCAGAGTCTCTGCTCCAACCACCTCCCCAAGCGCTCACTTGTTGTTCCTGGGGTTTTGAGTCCTCCATATGAGGAGCATAAATAGTCAGAAAAGAAGAAGAAGTTAACAAGTATAGAAGTATTATCGTGTGCCACATATCCGACGAACTTAAAACATAGTAATTCAGCTTGGAGGAAAACCTGCGAAAATGATTTCTTAGTTCCAATGAGGAACTGTGACTATTTTATGCCAACAAAAAGGCAGTACCGAAACAGTAGAGTGCGAGGAGCAATTACAAGAGTCAAATCTGAAGAGTCGATGTTACGTTTAAATCAAAGTTATCATTGATTATAAATCTAGCAGACCCATAATAAAATAGCCCTTGCTGCTTGAAGCAGTTGCTTCGGAAATCTTTCGAATAAGTCCACAAACGTTAGCTTTGGAAATTCCAAGGCTTGCCATTTCATGAAAAGTGTCAAAATTCTAACCTAACATAGGTATGTGAGTATTCTCATGACCATTTTTTAAGTTATGTATTCATTTAAAAGTTACTTTTTTGCAGGTTTTCAATTTATTATGATGCACTCATGACTTCATTAAAAGTGACACTTTTAAATGTCACATACAGCAAACTCGCATTAAAAACGTTGCTTGCTGCAGCATTTTATAATTTCTAACATGCATTAAGTGCCTTAACTCAAATGTACACTAATGTTAGGTTAACACCCAGTATAACGTTTTTTTAAAGCTAACATTGTTCGATGGAAAAGGTATTTCCCTAAACTTAGGTGTTGAATAAGTTTAACACTGAGTTCAAATTTAACATTGGTTGATGAAACGGGCTCTAAGTGAGTGATAAATTTCATTAACTTCTTGAAGACAGAATACACGCGTACGTCTACTTCAGACTATAAGAAACTAGCAAAACCTGTAGTTTTACTCTGGTAACCTGTCGACTAATTTGGTAGTTGTTTCCTGTTCTTTCTATTACTTGCCCCTTCCAACATAATTATTTAAAGATTTATCACTTCCTTTCCTGGAGCATCTTTATTAAAACTTACATATGTTATTTAATATTAGATCTGTTAAATGCTCAAATGTATCTTCTCCCTACTGGAAATTTGTAAAGACAATTAAATACATGCAAAATGTTAGTCATGGAGGAGTTTCTAGCTAACAAACCTTATAAATAGGAACTTTAGGGCATCGAATATTGAATTGGCTCCAAGTTGTGTTGTGGAAAATAAAATATATGCAATATGAAATATCTTCTTAATATTTAAGTGATAAATTTTTCAGTAGTTTCACAAAACAAAATTGAAGAGAAAAGTTGGAATTAACATTGCATTATATATACATGTGTGTGCAACAGTACAGATAAAATAATTCAGTAATGAATATAACGTTTTCAAATATAAGAACAGTATTCCAAAGCTGTATTCATATCACACTGAGGATAAATAAATCAAACCAATAAAACTCAGCTTTTTTATATATTCACACCATCACTGGAGCCGACAGAAGTAATTTATAGTATGAATGAATAAAAATCCTTCTTTTCACCACATAGGAGATTAAATCCAGTTAATTTGGTTTATTAACATTTTTGAAAGCTGTTTAGCACTGTCGCTGCACTTATAAATATGTCTTTATTTTACAACTGGTATCACTTAGATTTTGTGTCCCTGAAGATCACATTCTTCCAACTAATGTATTTTTTCATGCAATAAAGCCGGTGAAGTACGTTACTGGTTTCATCTCATTGAGAGGTAAACAAAAAGCAAGTTGAGTTGCTTGCTGACACTTTGAACACCCTAACATAAACCCGCTATCCAACTTAAATAAATTATGTAACTTAATAATTTTGAAAGTGAACGAAAGTGTTAATAAAATATGTTTAGAATAGCGACCAAGCGATATGACTTAGGTACTAAGGTCTGTCGCCCTTATTGTGAAATAGTAGTTTTGTTTCCTATATCGACTTTCCTGACCCATGGCCTTTATGGAGGTTTCTCCGGGTCACTAGGTGACTGTGGGAAGGATAATTAATTACATCTCCCGAATTTCCTGCCTCATTTCATCTCGCTTTCCATTTTACTCCAACTTTCATCTTGGCTGGCTATTTCAGATTCTAAGAATTTATGGTAGGGCCTTTGCTCTATATAAATCCTCGTCCCTCGGATCGGAGGAAGCCTCTGCAATGGGAGAGAAAATCCAGTTCGCAATGAGGAGTTAAATTACGTAGTTGTTACGAACTATGCCCTATCTTCATGGGCAGAGTTGGGTACTCATGCGTACTAACCATCCTCAGTACCCTCCCGAAAGGGACGTAGGCAAAACACCTGAATCTTGTGATAGTCATTATCATTGGAATGGCAACCAGTTTCAATATTTTAAAGAGCAAAACCTCCGTATTGTTTTCTTTATCATCTGCGGAAGCAGAACTTACATATTAATCAACTATCAACATCTAAAATACTAACACACCAACGTGTTATAAACTGTCATTCACACATTTTGCTGGTGCAATTAAATAATGTAGCACTTGTTCAGAACTTTGAGTACTAGCGTTATGTCTCATATTTCACGTTTTCAGTCCTATTTTAAGTTTTAGAAAAGAACATAGGTGACATTTAGCTTATTCACGTGCTATCAAACTTATATAAACTTCAAGATTCAAGCCAAATTCTTTTTATTTTTGTAGCATAACTACATGCATTCTTGAAAATACGAATCATTTGAAAAGAATACCTTTTGTTTTTGGGTTTCTTAAAACTTAGTGATTAACTCATTATAAAGAAACAGAATTATATGGGAGTAACAATAACGGTAACATCTTAATAAACCTTAGAAAAACATGCGTTTACAAGGTTCTTAATTTAAAACCTAACGGGCGCACAGCATTTTGCCTGTGCGCAATTGGGTGTACAATAGCAGGCTTTGCACCTACATAAACTCCGTAAAGCACGTATAACACTTTTACCTTATAGAAGATCCTGGAAATGTTTTTCACCCTCGGCTAAACAAGTATTATATCGGGAGAGCACATTCTGGTTTACAAGATTAATTTGGGTTACTGTAATGTTTCTGATTTCATTTCTTATATTTTGCTTTAGTTCTTCTAATGTTTGAGGATGTTTCTCGTAAACTTTGTCTTTTAGGTTAACCCACAAGTAAAAATCACACACTGTTAGATTGGGAATGCGAGAGGGCCATACACCAACACTAACCACTCTATCTTCGAACACTTCCCTAATTTTATTAATGGGTTACTCTGCTGTATGGGCAGTAGCAGAATCTTGTGAAACCATCCAACATGGTTTCTCTTCTTCTATCAGTTCATGATAAAATGGGGTCATAATGTCGTTTCGGTTCCTCTCTGCATTTACAGTCTGCTCGCAGAATATTGAACCGATTATGCATCTATCGCTAACAGTACACCGAACTCCAACTTTCCGATCTGAGGAATTTCTTGAACGCGATGAGGATTTTCAGAGGCCAAGTACCGATGTTATGAATGTGTGTTGACACGACCAATCTGGTGTGAAAACGCCTCATCGGAAGAGAACAAAAGCTATGGATCCATTAAACCATCATTCACTGATGAAAGAAACCATTCACAATGATGCATTCCTGGTACTAGATCACATAAAGCATGGACCGTTTACTCTTATACGGTTTTAGTTTTAATAATTTAGTTGCTCTGTGTGCAGAAGACTGAAATTCCCATCTGTCTTGCTAATTTTGGGATGGATTTGGCTGGTGAACGTTCAAAATATGCATCTATGTCGTTTAACTTTTCCTCCGTTAACACTGTATGTTTACGCTTTCGTTTTTGGTTTGCCACAGAACCAGTGATTTCGAATATCTTCACAATCTCGTAAATTGTAAATCTGGAAGGTGGTAGCTCACCAGGGAACGTATGAATGTACTTTGTGCGAACACGGCTTGGTGATTCCCATTTATTATAACTTTTACACCTGATAATGCTTAGAGTGAAGCAGGTGTTCATGTTGGTGGCCGGTATAATACTGCTGAATGAAGTGCACGCCGTTAGCCCTGTGCAGTCTCTCTTCGCTGCTGAACAAAAGTTATAAAGCACGTATAAGCAAAGTATTCTAATTATGCAAAGAATTTGGGCATTTTTCAGATCCTCTACTTCGTCCGACCATGTTTTAATTACAGTAACTGGTAGATAAGTGTTTGCTACTTGTTCTTAAGAAACAGGTAAAAAGAATGTAGAACCGGCAACGTGTAATCGTGTAGTAGTTACAAAGGTTGTAAAGAAAATAAATTGAGAGCCAAACAAGTGAAGGCAACCTTTAACGAAACCTAACAACCATTAACGAAACCTAACAACCATTGACGAAACCTAACATCTACAAGGGAAAGGAGTAACCTTAATAGGTGTTTGTATACTTAAAGGAGGAAGGCAAATAAGTAGACGTATAAAAGATGTAAAGAAGAAGAAAAACTCTAAAAGTGCCAGTTAAAACAGAACAGTTAAAACAGTTGCAGAACGAAACGGGGTATATCTAGTTAAACAGACGGCAATGGCGTGAGCGAACATTATTCTGTTTCGAGCGATGAGAGGCAGTTCCCAGGCTTGAAGTAGAATGTTTAGTACATGATAACAGGCAAGCACGCCGTAAACAACCGAAAAAGGTATTGGAATGTTACTTTAGTGAGATGAAACCCACTCTTTAGATTGGCAGTTGATTACGAAGCCTTTATTTAACTAGTCCGTATTTTTATCGACCCATAACTAGTTTTACTTTCCCTATTACGCACTTGCATTAATACTTGCATTAAAACAAAAAATTCGACTCCGAGGTTTCATTGGAAATATAAATTTTGAATTCTCCTGAATACAAAAAATTGTTTTAGAAAAAAGGTCTGTGAGTGTATATGTGTGTATATATCCCTGTGTTTGTAAACGGCATTACTAAAAAACAGAAGTGTTTTAAATACCAAACTTTGTATATCAGTTCAGCATCTATCAAGGATGCGACAAGAAGATTCTCAAGAAAATCCCCCACAAACTCCCTATCCATAGAAAACTTTACTAAAATTGTGATTTTCTTAAAAATGACTCTAAAGATTTTATTTAAAATAACACATGTTTAATATTTTTAATGGCAAATGAAATCACTTTTAAATTTTCTTGGTAATTTCTGTATAAACTATATTTATTACCTATATATCTGGAATATTCTGGAAATATACTCAGAAGTATGCTATGTTCTAGTTGATTTTGCATAACTCACAAACACAAAAATGGAAATCTAATTAAAACACATAGTTTATGTTTTACAGATTTTTAGCGGAATAAAAAGTTTCGGAAATATTCCCTTTTATGTATCAGAATTGACACTATTTATAGTTTCACTCAACTGAGAAGTTATTATTCATTTTTAACTCTTGTCCATGCAATTTCTGTGCCTCTTCCTTTGTTCGTATTGAGTTCATGCAGAGGTAAACATGCTATATCACGAGAGTAATTAACTGCCATGCCAATCTCTTAAATGCTCTTCTATCGGCTTAAAATGTGTATTGAAACCATTCCTGCAAAGATCTATCATTATTACCATAAATTAGTGCAAAGACAGAATCATTTTTGGATGTGAAAATAAAAATGATGATGGAGAAGTTTGTGGCATTGTAACTCATTTTGTGTACCTCATCTTATACTTTCATGTCTCCCTCTAAAAGTGTCTAAAATGTTCGCGGAAGTAATATTAGGGGATTCAATATCATAAATGCATAAGCATAAAAAGAATGAAGTGATAAATCTGGAAATGATGAGTTGGAATGAAAATTTAGTGGAAATAAAATGAAAAGATACGCCTAAGTATAGTAAATCATGATGGTAGCAATGAGAAGTGATGTTGAATGCATTTTTAGTGTTGCCCAACACCAATGACCCTAGACTACACAAAACGGGATAAGCTCTAAGCGAAAAATGATTGCGTGCCGCATGCGGGGAGTGAGAGTCCGCGGTTCCCGTTTAGAACAGGTAGTTTTGTTACTAAACCAGAAACTCCAAAACCAAAGCGCGAAACCTGAGCTTACCACAAAACATTCTTTTTTTCATTACGTCTCAAACCTGAAATCGAACCAAACCCATCTAATCGATTACCTCGAAGCCGACTCGCGAACAGGTATGGAAACCAATACCATATGATTATCGTCCAACTTCCTTCTAAGGGGTATATGTATTGTGTTGCAGGTTATCACACAAATACCTGCGTAAAACAGACCACATTACGGCATGCAGATTTTAGATGATTGTCTTTGTCTTATAATCCAATTATCTTGAGGTGCCAGCTGAATAAAGATAAACATTAAATGAAATATTCTATTACCAATACTAAAAGGAGAGTTTGTGGTTGATTTATACATGTGAAGCCATTGATGACGCGTGCATCAACTATTCCACATGTATAAATCACCCTTACTCTGCCTACAGGATTGGTAAGAGACTGATTCACTTAGTGTGGATTTTACTCAGCTGCCAACTCAAGAAAATTGGATTGTACTTAGGTCGCCAGACAGAGCTAATAAGGAACAGAATTAGAAATTGAATGTTACGACATTACATTACCTACACATTGTTCAAATATGCAGTAAAACTAACAGGTTTTGGGTAGTTGTGATTCTCGACAGTGTAAGGTGCTTAGGGATAATGTGTGAGGTTTGGTGGTTTTTCTGGTTTGGTAGACGAATGCTGGGGTGGTTCCTCTTCTACTCCAAGTTCCTGCCAATTATTTTCAGTTAGAAGTTGCTCATATCTAAGAGACTCCCTATGAGTAACTAACTAGTGTAACGATGTGCTCAACTTTAGGGACCTCGTTCTTTCTAGCACTTATGGCCTCCTTTCAGGACCCTTCCCCCACAAAAATAGGCCATTGCAGCCTACGTGTAGTTCTCTGCTGCAAGTTTTTAAAACCCCTCCATATGTGTACCCTTACTCTTCTACTCATGCTTCTCGTTCCATTCTTGCTGGGTAAGTTTTAGTTAATTTTAGTATTTGGACAAAAGTTGTGATCATAGATAAGGTTTTTTTAGTTACTGTAAGAAATAATTTAAAGCTGGCACAACATTGAACTCTGTTCAAAAGATACTATCACTTTGGTGATGGAATGTGCCTAGGTAATTCGCCAGAGAAATTGTATTCATAAAGAGGTGAGAAAAAATAATTTCCATTATTTATGAAAAAATAACATTGAAAGCAAGACCTTACAGCATTCATACAGTTACATCAATGTATTTTAATTCCGTAAAATGTGTGAATACAATTTTATTAAACCTCTGAAATAACTGAAGGACATTTTCATTTATTAATAATCAATTTTTATTTTTCCTGGAAACATATTATTTATCTTAAAAATTATAGTCAGAACATGTTTACAGCGTATTTGTTATTTTTAATAAATCAGCTTTAAATCTTTGAGGATCCGAAATATTTGAGGTCACCTTGAAGGTTCATCGAAACACATAAAATACATTATATTCTTTTATTCACTTTAAGGCATCTGGAAAGCAATATCCGTGTTTTGAGATGATTATGGCATTGAGGTTTTTAAGTCTAATTCAAAGAAACGCATAAAATATACTATATTCTTTAATTCACTTCAAGGCATCTCGAAAGCAATATCCGTGTTTTGAGCTGATTATGGCTTGATCTTTTAAGTCTAATTCAAATCTCCAGCTTTATCCTAAATAAGGACATTGTTTTTATTTAGCAATGCCTAATGCCTGTTAATATTATGTAGGCACATCATCATAGGCGATGAACACTGTTGCTACGTGAAATGAAATTATAATCTGTGGAGACGTTTCAGGCTTCCCCAACATTTGCCAGTTATCAGCTAAAAGAAGTATCATTCAAAATGATCCTGGCGGGATTTGAATCACGGACTAACCGTTTACGAGTCCACGTTTCGCGTGATCGCTACTATAGTTTGTCTGCATAGGGTGAAAAAATATTTCCCAATTTGGGGATTGCAGTAATATTCAGTCTAATCTAATAAATTAGTAACTGACAACTGATCTGATTCACATGTTTATGCACTCCTTGCTGACTTAGTGTTGGATTGGATGATGGTACGCATGGGATTCGGCACTGCGACCAGTTTTGATCTATTGTACCCATGCCACGAGTGGGCATCTCCGGGAGGAAGGATGAGGCGAGAGGAGACAGAGGGTGGCCGACCCAAAGAGTCCCTGCTATTTACCAGTTGAAAACTCCCCCGGCAGACCCGCACAACTGGTACTCCACCCATCGTGATCTGGAAACGGTCCACCAGGCCGGCCCGGAGACCGGAAACCGACCTATAGGAGGAGGAAGTGTTTATCTGGAGCATATCATCATGCCATGCATCACAACACCCGCGACACTTCTACCCTGAAAGAGACCACCATAATAATGGAGATGATGTGGAGGGACATGAAATTCGCCTGGCGACCCGGGATAACCACGAAGAAACCTACGGTCAGGCAGGCCGACCATGGGAATCGAACTCGGATCTCCCTAATGCAGGCCGCAGACGAAACCGCCTGAGCCAACCTGCTCCGTTAACTTAGTGTTTGCACTTTGCTTAGCACCTGTGCTATGATTGTTTTTAGTGACATCTGCCTTTTATAACAGTTCATTTATAAACAGTTGCCCGCCTCGGTAGCGTAGATGGTAGCGTATCTGCCTCACGTTCAAGAGGTCCCTAGTTCGAATCTCAGTCAGGGTGAGTTACCTGGATAAGGTTTTTACAGGGTTTTCCCTTATCCTAAAAGACGAATGTCGGGTAACTCTAAGCTCCATGGACCCTGGGCCTATTTGAGCTACATTTCATCCATTCCATTCATCGTCCGATGTGACTTAACGTTGGAGGACGTAAATTTACAATAACAACATTTATAAACCGCCCTTAACACTTAGGGTCATGACGGCTATCTTTGGAGCAATAATTGCTCATTGGCAATGATGTCCACTCTTTCCTCCTTTGGGTTTCTTTACATTGCTTTTCTTTATAATCATCAATCTCACATATACATTTACGCTTTCATTTATACTTACAGACTCCAGGGAGGATGGGAAATAATCCTAACTAAATGCAAATTGTCATTCTCTGAACGAGAATCAAACCTAGGAATTCTGGATTTGGTAGCTACCACGCTAACCACCAGATTGCATTTTGAAGGCTGGTTTATGGTCACAAATTGTGGAATATTCATCTATACTGTGAAAGTGCAGTTACAAAATGAGATTATATATCTTTATTTCTTTTGGGCGAAAGATATGATTGGGAAGACAGTGACAAGATAATGTACAGCTCAAGGGGAAGGTGCGGTGAGTTCCAAATAATACCAAACTGGTTCAGACATTTCAATGAAGAAAAACAAGCCTTGTGGATAGGTTGTATTCAGTACGCCCATTACTTATAGACGGTGATAGTTTTTTTCCTCACGTCGTTAAAGGAAGTAGCTACCAACTGTCTGCAATCCTTATACCTTAGAAGGACATAACATACCTTCACTTGTACCAATTTGGGTTTGCAGGCAACAGACTGGTACTGCGATCAGATGAATCGAGTCCAGAACAAGCTCGTAGTCAGTATGTGTATATTCATCGATTAGGAAACTCCTAGCCTTTCTAGTTCACCCTTAAAAGAAAAGAAGGTCTGGATATAGTTAAGGGAAAAGGTTTCGGCTTATTTAATATTATAAATTATTTCTTTTATATTACTTACTGTGAGTTAAGTCATTCGACTATGCATCTGAAGGTAATTTGATAGACTACACAATGAATCAGTGTAGGTCAGTTAGGGTTTCCAATAGCTTCTCTTCTAAACCTAATTTCATAGTAACAAACTATCCCCTGTATTCGTAAATATAAATGATAATAATTATTGAAGTGATTAAAATAGAAAATAATAAATAAATTAATAGGTTGATCATGACAAAATATAGGGAAAACCTCAATAATTTACATTGGGACACGTCATTTGAATTACACACATGAAATGGGTAGCATGTTTTGGAACTGTCATGTCAAGTGCAAAATATATTTTGGATCCTTAAACAATAACCAAAATATAAAAATAAAAAGCATATTTTTGGTTCAAAAATGTACTCTCATATTAAACCATTTTTTTCTCTGGCATACTACCCAACGCTACAAGTAAAATGTAAATAAATACAGAGAAACGCCTGGTTGTAATTGTATAAAAAGTATTTTGGAACATTTGCAAGATTCCAATTTAATGATACTCATAAAAAATCCAGTGCTTCATAAAAGTATATCGTGCCACCGGTAAAGATATTAAAATAAACTAATTTCGCTATTTGTCTAAAAAATGAAGTGTAATGTCTAACGTCCGCTTTAACCACACGCGACACCGTAGGCGGTGACATTAATAATATATGAAATGAACATGGAGCACTAGTGGATTGAAATAGCGGGGGAAACCGGAGATCTCGGAGAAAATCCGCTCCAACGCCATGTTGCCCACCACATGCGGTCGCCTGAGATCGAACTCGGGTCGTTTTGGTGAGAGCCAAGCGGTCTAACCGCTCAACCACGGTGCGGCCTTTCTTTGTCTTAACATTTAAGAAATAATCTAATACTGAAAAATGAATAAAATTAAGGATGTATAATTGCATTCCGTGTTGATATAATTTAACGATAAAAAATAAAATGATAGTTAAACCTAAATTAAGAATAAGGGAGGGATACAAATTTTATATTTAGCAACTCGAGTGAATGTACAAATAGAATAATATATCTTCACTGGAAGGTATTCAAAGCTACAAGAGATTTTCATTTTTAAAAGCAACAAATATAACAAATTAATAAAAATTTAGCTTGTCAGCTAATCTCACTATGTAAGCAAACTCCAGAAAATTTGGCTGACTTGACTTCATTGTAGAGCTGGCTTAACTCCATTGCACTCCATTGGTATCTGAACCTAGGCGCTCTTGGGTGTCTCCTCCTCCTGTTTGATGTTTATTGCTGACAATGGACTACTATCTGCATATCACGATGTTAATTGTAGTTCTAATTAAAACTCTTTGGCAGGCCGCACACTCGACTTTCACCTGTGGTAGGTTGGAATGTTAATCGAGGACCTTCCCTCCACCTTCGCGCCTGCGCAGATCCTCGAAGCTCTAACGGGGTTAATCGACAGTCTTACATATTAAGCAATTAGAGTAATTCGCGGCATATAGTGCATGTCTTTCTCTCTTTGGATTGCGAGATTGGTCCATTGGTCAAGGACGAATCCTTTGTTCTGCACCTAATGGACTTGACATGTGCAGAACATATTAACCAATGGGCTTCTGAGTTACTCCATGTTATGGCGCCAGAAAGGCCTCTAGCTTAGGCAAATTAAATGGAAAACAATGTAACATTTCCTTTTTAAGTTATTGTGGGGAACACCTACTACTAATGCGAATGTGAAACTATAACTGCATCCTGGTGGGGAGCTATGTCACAAGTGGAACACAAACACAATAATATACATTTACAACCCATACAGGATGTATCTTTCTAGAGTGACTAGGATTATGCGGAGTGGGGGAATTTCATTATGCTATTGACTACCACTTTTACTTTTCAAAATTCTCACTGTGAATTTACTGGGGCTGCCAAAGTAACTTTTGTTTTGTTCTAAAACGGAATAACTAGATAGGGTCACATTCTGACGTTTTCTGTTCCAATTATCTTCATTTAACGTGGAGCTAGTAGACGTTGAGCAATATGCAGTCGCACTGCGCTCTTGATTTGTTATTCGAATAACGTTTCTATAAGTTTTTTGTGTTTTTGCTACATGCAGCACCGCATGCGGTGACACTGATGATACATGGAATGAAGATGGAGCACTGGTGTAATGACATACAGGGGAAACCGCAGCATCTGGAGGAAACCGCCACGCTTTGTCCATCACAAATCTCACATGCAGTTGCCTGGGATCGAACCCAGACCGGATTGGTAATAATCGAGTGGTTTAACCACTCGGACATGGCACATCCTTTTTGCGAGTTGTCTCTGCATTATCACTAATAAACATTTTAAAATATTGGTAGAGCGGGCGTCCGATTCAGCCACCTTCTTGGCACCTTATTTAAAAATCAAACCCTACACTGCGCTGGTTTTCCTAGTTGTATTACACGTTTTCTTTGTGAATTTTCGGTTAGTACTTCATAATTATGACTATGTAGGTAGATTTGTATTTTTTTCTAAGAGCTCAGCCATAAATAACAATCACATGATTAAATTGGGCAGTGAACGAGGTTATTTATCAGGGACGCAAACTTCTCTGAACTTCTTAAAGGGCTGTCATATCAAATTCTCATGGTATTCTATCATATGCATTTCTTTATTTGTCACCTATCAATCAAAGTCACTAGAATTGCACCATAATTTTCGTGTCATACAGATTTCCTCATTAAATGGCTTTTCAGTACTTCTGTGTCACTTGTATTAGTGTACACATGGATAGCTATGCAGGTAGTATTGCTGCACCCGAAAATACAATTATGCAAAGGTCTCCTTTATATGGACACAGAAAACAAACCGGTTACAAAAATATTTTTTCTACGAGGGCAGTTCAGTAAAGAATGATCCTAAATTTTTTACGGTCATAATTTTTCGCACCAAAATTCAATCTTATTATATTATGTTAGCTTAATGTGAAACAAACACGCCGTGGTAGTTTCATTGTTGGTACTCCTGGTTCCCGCCTGTGAGGACCAGGCAACTTCAGACATGCTCAGTATCGCCTATCGTTACAATTGAGGCAACATGCAGTTAAAGTTGATGTTAGAGGAAAATCCGTAGTTTCTTTCAAACGTAATCATTGCTGATGAAACTTGGCTACATCGTTTTGATCCTGAGAGCAAACAGCAAAGCTCAGTGTGGAAATCTCCTTCATCACCAACCTCCCAAAAAGGCAAAAGTGGTTGCTTCTGCTGGGAAAGTTATGGTCATCTCATTCTTTGATATTCATGGAATGGTTTATGAGCATTTTGTACCTGCACACACATCAGTAACTAGACAATATTACAGGGATGTCCTGAAAACATTGCAAGTCTATATCATGCGCAAAAGACCACATTTCCGTAAAGTAGGCTGGATTATGCACCACGATAATGTGCGGCTGCATATTGCTAATGCTGTTGCTGAATATATTGCAAAAATCAACGGGAAGTACATCCCTCACCCTCCCTGTAGTCCGGATTTAGCCCCATGTTACTTTTTTCTATTCCCTAACTTGAAGAAACGCCTTCGTGGGGGGTATTATTCATCATCAGAAGTAGTGGTGAAGGCTGCGGAGGCGATTTTGAAGGATCTCTCAAAAATGGTTTCCGGCATGTCTTTGAAAACTGGCAGAAACGCTGGGAAGGGTGCATCGCATTTAGGGGAGACTATTTTGAGAAGGACCATCAAAATTATGAGGATGAGTAAAGGAACGTTGTCAAAAGAATTTGTGATCATTCTTTATTGAACAGCCCTCGTACATAAATAATCACCTAGAAAATAATAGTACGCTTACAGCTCAAATAGCAACAGACTAAGTGACCCTTTAATACACGTTAATTAGCGTTATTATATTTTTAGTTTTCTTTTTGTTGTTAGAAAAAGGAGTGAAAACCCATGACCTGACTTTCGATATGTGGTCTAGCGTTCAAGGTTGAAACATTTGCTTTACCTTTGATTGTGCTGTGCTTGTATAAAAGAGAGCAATGGACTTTCAATGAATTGAGAAGCTAAATCTGGGTTATTAGAATCTTATCCAACACGCAAGGTCTTACGATTCTAATTACATATCCACTTGTTAGCAGGTGGAGCTGTATAGTAATCCTAATGCAAAGTAGTGCCTCACACAATGGTACTGACAATAGGTAATCTGCCTTTGTGCAAAAGGGCGAGGCTGAAGTGACCAGTCCGTGTGCTGTGTGATTGCACCCGCCCCTTTTGGAACAATTGCCAAGGCTACCTGATTTTATGTGAAACAAATGAAGTCTCATTGTGAAATAGATCTATAGACCTGATCATGATGAAGCAAAAATTGCTTTTGTAAACAAGTATAACTCAGCATCTGCTATTGTCATTTAATGTGCTGAAAGTGCTTGCTATCTAAAAGTGGTAAAAACATATTTTAGAGCTAAGTAATCCACTTCTGACGTCAGTAATATTTAGGCGTGCACTTGAAGAGATATTGCCAGATAATTTAGCGTGGTAAAAGATTTTGAAACAATGTTAACCAAGAGGTGCTAAAACGAGGATGCACCGTCATGATTGTAAATGAAGCTATTTTATGACCGTTAACATATTTCATCTCTGTAGAGCATTGGCATATATATATCATAAATTGCATTAATATTTGAAGGCAAGCTTTCACTTTAAACTTGACAGAAACCTCCTACTTTGTCGTTCTTTATATATCGTATAATTATTTTCTCCCTTGGAAATCTTTGTTTCAGAATTCCTTGCAGCATCATACTACAACAAACTGTAAGGTCATTAAAAGATATGGTAATCCTTTCGTGGGGTCTTTCCACTCCGTGAGGGAACTAGAGTAGCCGGCAGAATGATACACACGGAGACGGACAAACAGCATATCTCTCATTATTTCATTAATCGGTACTAATATCTTTAGCACTCATCGCTCACCACAATCTTAATTATAGTGAAGCATTTCAGGTGACCGTTAATAAATTTCAAGCTTCGGTTTCGGTGTTAGACAAATAAGTTTCGAGGTAGTTTTGATAGAATATAAACTAGTTTAAAATGGTGTCAGATTAATGCAATCACCTCGAACATGTAAAACAAACTAGTGGAACAAATTAATGATGCTGAATATCCACTGTGTTTAGGTATTTTTTTAGCTAGTTTATTTATTATTTTCGAGGAAATTAGTTCAACATGGCACCGAGTATATTTTCCGGAATATTTCTTCTCTAACACCAAATTCGAAGGTTCAAATTTAGTGACGAACGTCTGAAAATTATTCTATTTGATAGATGATATATTCAAATTAATATAAAAATATGTATGATAATAGTCTTGATCTTATAGATCATTTATCCGTTTGCATACCGGATTAAATAAAACTGTATCTATGTTGTGCATCCAAATATGAATATATGTTGTCTAATAATGTATGTAATATTATGTGGAAAGATCTTTGGGGTGACCTTAGCAAGGTATTTTAAAGTAATATGGGGCGTGTATGTGGAGTACCAATTACACGACTTGTGCTAAGTGCAACGCAATTGTTGACCAACGTTCACTGAGTATCTGAACTTCAGATATTATCGCTGTAATCATTAAGTTAGCATGCAGGTTTACTTTGTTTCCATAGCCAGCGAAACATATTCATTGTAAATAAAGTACGAGTAAATAAAGTGAAGTCCGCATTCTAACAAGGGAACTATCATTATGTTGACATCTGTATGCGCTTGAGAGTTTGATAATATCTCTGCTCTATGTGGGGTCTATGTACCAAAAATCGGATGCGGAGTATAGCTGGAAGTATGCAAAAATGAGACCAGAATACGTAGGAACATATAGGCATCATACGGGAAGGAGTGTTTACCCCTGACGGGCAGCGGTCTACACATGGCATATCTAAGGAGCGCCTACCTGCGATTGGACACTTGAACGTCCGGGAGCCAGACTTTCAGTCTCTAGCCAGATCAGGGCTGGGCCCTCTACTGGCAGTAGAATATTTTATAAGTTAGGACAAATGACGGTACAGGTTTGTTTTGGTGTCTTCTTTCTTCTCTTTTTTTTTTAAATATATAAGTTGTGTACTGATACTGCAGTGTTTTCATTTGCTTAAAACAAGTCTTAGTCTTTTGTATTTTTCGCCGGGGTCGATGTCGTACTCACCTAGACCGCCTATAAGGGAGTTGAAGTTATGGGAGAGGTTTTGATAGAATGGGAGTGAGAGGGTGCGGATGTAATCTGTTAGGGTAGGAATGTGTAGGTCACGACGGATTACAAGGTTAGGGATGTACCATGGGGAGTCCGTGGCAATACGGAGGAATCGAGACTAGGACTTCAAGGCGGTGTAGGTGTGTTTTATCTGCTGTACCCCAAATGGCACAGGCATAAGTGATGGCTGGTCGGAGCACTTGTTTATAGAGGGGCAATTTATTGGATATGGACATCCCTGAGCGTCGGTTGTACAATGGGTATAACATACCCATACGTTTGCTGACTCAGTTGGCTGTGTAGTTTATGTGGTCCTTCCACGCCAGTTTTACATCAAGCAAAACACCTAGATATCGTACATATAATTGCCAATGTACTTCCTCTCCGGCTAGACGAACAGGTGGTAGGTTCTCTAGCTGCCTTCAGGAGAATAAGGAGCGCCGTCCCCGCATCCGGAGCAGAGCTGACGAGGGATATCCAGCAGCTACTTACAAGTGATTGCATGCGGAACTTTCCAGTCTTCAGTTTTGGGCGTTGCGGCTCTACTCCGCGTCAGATTTTTGGTGCACAGACCTCACGTAGAGCAAAGATGATGCCATCAAGCTTTCAAGCGAATACAGATATGAGTATAGTGATAGTTTCCTTGTAAGATCCAAGATTTGATTACATTCAGACCGCGCACTTCTAATATTACTTTTTAGGTTTCTTTAGTTCGATAGGAGAGTGCTGGACTGGCTCCCATTTTACCGCCCCTCTAATCTTTTACTTGTTTCAGGATTGTAAGGAGACGGCGGTTGGTATATGGATGAAGGGTAGAATTTGTGCTCTGGAAAAATTTCTTCCTGGAGTTTAGCGAGAACTGTCTCCATTTTCACGAGAACTCTCAGGGGCGTTGCGCTGGGGCTTAACAGAGTTAGCCGGTGTCAGGTTTAGCGCAATGTTGAAATCGTTAGAAACCCTGTCCTTTCAGGCGCACATCTTCATCCGATTCTCTCCTTCATCCCTTCCTCCCAGCGGTCGTGTTGGAAGCACAAAGAGCCTGCTATGAATTATATAATAATAAGATATGAACTTTTGATGGGTAGAGAGATTCATGTTAAGTTACACATTCAATTTTTAAAATAGTAATTGCTGATACTTGCGCAGTAAACGTTCTAAAGACTCCGAAACCTTAAAAATGAAATGTGATAAAATCAGATCACGTGACTTATTCATCAGAACTTTGCTACCTACTATAGTCAAACCGGTAAAAATACTTGTAACCGTGCCTCTATTGGAAAGTTTAAGACATTTACGTGCTCCTTTTTATATACCTTTATTGCATGGTTTCACGGTAGCTCACTCAGTTTACGACTTTATTGTTAGAAAATCACGCTGACGCAATAACGTGCTGGTTTTTGAAACTGAACAGTAATTTACAGTATACGGTTTTCAGATCAGGCTGACATGGTCGTGTCTTTTGTTTGGCTAAGCTTTTAACTTTTTGCGTATTTTTGCTTCAATCCGAGTGAGATTCACATAAATTGCTCTTGTTATTTCCTCTGTATTTATATAGCTTCTACAAACTATGCTTACTAACGTTTATTTTTCTATGTAATTCACGTTAATCAAGATAAACATCTACAGAAAATGTTACATATTTCGTTGAAGGTATAAGGGAGATGGAGGAAATCAGTAATTAAATATTTAAAAACTTACTAAACTTTCGTATACCTTTCACGATATTCGGAGAAGCAACTGAAGTTAATGGGAATACATTTGTGTTTAAGATATAGTTTTTGTGTATCTCTTGTGGTCTATCACTTACACAAAATTATACAACATTATTTCCGAATGAAGAGGACCTCATAGGCAATTCCCAGAAAACTTTGCTTTCAAATGTATTCATTTAAATATTGGAAAATATGGTACTGGAATCAAAATCGTTTGAACCACTTTAACATGGCCCAAAATTTCGAAAACTGTCATGGTAAAGGTTGTTTCGGTTAGGAGGTTTTCTCATAAATCTTCCTGGCACAGCTTGGAAGATGTCGAATCCAATAGATAGGTGTTTATCAGACATTTAATTTCTTAGGTTTTTCTGTTCACACACTCGTATATACACATATAGGGAGAAAGAGAAGAAGATGCCTATTTTAAATAAAAAATATCGTTTTGGCATCAAGGAGCCTCAAAACAAGTATTTTCGATAAACTCTTCACATCTAATGTTCGGAAGGAATGATATATCGTCTCTATCTATTAAATATACAGTAAACATATAATGTAAAATAATATAAAATATTGTACAAGAAATGAATTTAAAACAGCTATCGCTTGTATTGGATACAACTACTGTGCAATTATCTTAAATTACGCTTGGCATAAAGAGGTTTGGCCTTTCTTTCCTTCTTCTTCTGCTTTGGACTTTTCAATGCGTTCCGACTCCAATTTGGTCTGCCTTCATTTCTTATATCTGTATTCTGGTAGGTACTATTTGCTTTTGTTAACGTCTGTATATCAGAGTTAGTACTGCCATTGATTTGTACAATTTTACTATGGAGTCTTTACCTGCCTTATTTTTAATGTTCTTTTTAATGTGTCTGTTATATAGTTAAATTTATTTATTTTTCTATTACCTCAGTTTCTCCCTAGTACGATACATTACATCCTAAATACTTGAGACATTATATCTGCTCTATTATTATTTAGTCTAAAACTATTTTATCTGCATACTTAAAAGCATCTGGTAAATCCACAAGCAAGCATGGTACTTTGATAAAAATTAGGCTCTTAGGCTTACTTGTGAAACTGGAGACAAATAAGAACACTATTTAAACATTATACATCAATGTAGAATTTCTTTAAACAAATGAAGTCGTTACTGCTAAAAACTAAGCTCTCAAATAGGCTACAACCTGAAAATAGCGTACTACTTTTTCGTGTTATTGACCAATTTTACGATGTTTATATTGTGATATTTATATCTTTATAATTTCAATATTTTCTTAAAATCCTTTATTTTTTGTCAAAGATTTAGTTAAGTACATATTTGAGAGGCTAAAATTTTGAATGGGCCTCCAATTAAATATGAACCTCAACTTCTGGAAAACTCCTTGTTGCTTCAATCAAAACAATCTTCACTACTGCTGGGCTGATGTTTAGTTAAGCTCGAATCATTGTTGCATTCAGTGGCTTGTTAACAATTTACACTCAGTAGTATTTGAAATCACATCCCTTGCTTCAATAATTTTTACTCTGATGACAGAAATCATACATTTGTGGTCGACACATAGAGTGAAGGGGAAGATTTATCATTTCGTAGTAATAATAGTACTATAGTATTTGAAATTTTTAATTATATAATATTCTGTGTTCTAACAACATCTATAGAATATATAATTACTTTCTCTCGCTGAAAGGTAAAGTATGTTTGTTATTTATTGCGAAACTTCGAAGGAAGTAGTCCAAGATGAACTTTCCGCGAATGTAGCTTAGCCACCCATCCTCTGCTTTTATCAGATCTCATTTCCTCTTACGTAAATCATATAATTTACCCCTTGTTAACCCTCGGCATCTTCTCTCTCTGTTTATGAGCAGTTTCCTCCTTTCATAGCAACTCCTTAGCTTGTAGATTTTTAATTCCGTTAAGACTACATTTACTTACGCAAATTTCCTCTCCTCGACACTTGCTTGGTTTAAGACAGTGGTAAAAACACAAAATATAATTTTTATTTAGCATTTCAGGATTTTTTCAAGCAGGCTGCAAATACTGATTCGGAAATTTCATATGCTTTGGGTATTAGCAGGGACATTTCCTGGATTTTCGCAAAAGGACTTGCTACGTAACTCAATCTTTTAAATAAGGGCATGTGATAAATAGAGATGGGCTAACTCCGTAGATCCAACTAGGAAGATATTGACCTGCACTTGAATCGGAAAAACTGGTGGTAACGCTCCTTTGGTGTTCTGCTTTATTGTTCACGTATCTCAACCATTTAAACAATTGGGACTTATTAATACAATCTGTCATCTTATCTAGAATAATTGAAACGATTTCAGATTCAACAGTTTCCTGTTTATAGCCTCTAGTGACCTTTCAAATACAATATATTACAATTTTAAATTATATGATCCGTGAAAAATTGCACTTTACTTAAGGTAGTTTTCGAGCTTATTATAATATATTATAATAAGGTTTAAGAATTCCATGCAATTTGAGAGCTCAGGAGACTCATCATATTCACCAAATGAGATATCTTGTGAGCAAGTAAGCACTGCAGTAAATCATTTTAGTTTGATTTTTACCATAGACTGATTATGAAGTTGAACAGATGTTTTCGTTTGCTGATTAAATTGCAGGTTCGTTCAAATGCTGAAAATTATATAGGTAGACTTGTACTAATACGGACAAGAGATGTCATATTATAGGAATTGACAACTTATTCAAATTACTAAAACAATGTTCTATCTATATACGTATATGTACTGTCGACATTGTATAATAGACCAGGACAACAAAACAGTTTTTGTCCAACTTGGGAAACCCGCTAACCAACTTCTGTATCATAATATGAATGGCTTACGTACACCTGCTTATTATACTGACTCGTATGTGTACTGGACAAACGAGTCAAAGAAGGACAAGGTTGACCATTTCCAATTATTTCTTACTGTTGTGAGAGCGATTGAACCATATTCTAATAATACTTTTCTTATTACTTTTGTTATATTCGTATACAGATTTAATATTTCATATCATAGGATGACCTCTGTGTTTAACCTCACCACCCCAAAATGAAATAAATAAGGTAAAGTGGTATGATGCTTAGTACTGAATCTAAAGATACAATAAAATGTTGGGAACTATAAATTAACTATTATAACCATTTATAAAAAGTGGAAGAAGAATCTAAGCTGAAGCCGAATATGTCCTACGTATGGATACCCATTGTAGGCTTGGTGTGACAAGGACTATTTTACTTATAGTGTTTTTTTTTTAAATTTAATTTACGTCCTCCAGCGTTAAATCATATCAGGCAATGAATGAGCTTAGAGTTACCAAACATTCATCTTCAGGATAAGGAGAAAACCCGGAAAAATCTTATACAGATAACTCACCCTGACTTAGATTCGAACTCGGGATCTCTTGAACGTAAGGCAGACATGCTACCATCTACGCTACCGAGGTGAGTAATACTACAATAGAAGGAAAACTGTGAATTCAAAATAATAATCGTTTCGTAGCATTAGTTTATTCTTCTAGGTTATCTCTTCCCTTGCTTTTGTTTCATAAACATAACAAATAATTGAATTATAAAGGTTGTAGCTTAGGTGTGCCTTTTCAGTAATCGCACGTGCCTTTTGAAATACTGATGTTTATTCTGTCATACGACTGAAACTGAGGATGTTTTAGTTTAAAATAATCCGTTATTTTTATTTATGTATTTATTGTATATTTCATAAATTACTTTTGAAGTTACACATGCCTTCAGGTCCATTGTTTGTATTAATTTGCTGCTGCGATAATGCTTTGTTTTTGAGTTACAGAACTTCTAATTATTTTACTATTTTATTTAATAGTAACATGCACTATTTATATAATTTTAAATACTATTCGTCAAATAATGTATTAAATTTCTCTTTAGACACATTTATTTTTAAAGAGCATCAAGTGAGTTAACTGTAGCAGAACTTTCCTTGAGAGAAAAATAGTCAAGGCGGAGTGTAACTCAATAGATCTATTGTTTAATATGTGTCTCTATACTTGAAAACTGTATCGTTTTGGTGCCTAGTCACCGCTTGTTCCAGGGGCTTAGTGATCAATGTCTGGAAGGTGAGGAAACTGTCAAGCCTTATACAAAAAACTTGGTTAGCACGGGGAAAGAGGGGGAATAATGTATAGCATATGAATTTCCATCATTCGTATACCAATCTGCTTTGTTACTCTTAGAAATTAAAGTATCTACGTCTAAGCATGACCATATGGTCCTGATATATTTGGTGAGAACAGAGTCTATATTTAGTTCGGAACTCAAATGTTGTAAAGGCGTAATTTTAGTCCTACCAAAGGTTTCCCGGGTTAGTTGTCGCCAAACAATTTGGCAGGTGAAAACTTCTTCGGAACTAGTGAACGAGCCTACACCAACCAGTAAGGGTTGTAAGTATTGTCTTGGACCTCAAGCATCTCACCCTCCATTAAGCACTGGAAACAAGTCATTAGTGCTAGGATGTGAGATAGATTGGAAGCAGCACAAAAGAATGACTTGCTCCTTAGTTTACTATTTGAAAATTCAAGATATCAATTGGTTTGGCGATGCCTATACATCAGACTTCAATGCGGAGGTCAGCTGACCACCTACGAGGTCTTATAATAGAACAACAGAAATACGACTCATAAAATGCATACTCTCTCGGCAGGGATTTTTCTTAAATGTGTAAATAGAGTGAATGGGATGGAGAAACAGCAGGCATAATCAAATACTCAGACAAAGGCATAGCGCTCTTCCGAAAAACTGTTGAGATCAAACTTAGATGGATCGCTTCAAGAAAGGTGAGAAGCCAAATCATTCGACCATGGCGCGCAAAAACTCAAGTGTGAAATCATACTTAATATGCGCATAAAGATTTATCAGTACAGGAGAAAGAATGTTATTTGTTTGCATCCTAACGATGTAACACAAGGTTGGTAAGAAGCAGGTGCATCTTACAAAATCATTGACGTAACTGTACAAAAACCGGCAAAGAATAGAAATGGGGCTGAAGAACTTCACTCAAGCATGTAATGGAAAAAACCTTATAAGACGTTATCGCACAAAAGGTCGTTAATGTTGAATCACCCTTTTCATAACTAACCGGTAACTTAACGTTCTACTTTTAGTGCTGAGAACTCTTTTCCCTCTCATCTATAGAGGAATTGCTATGTGCTCCCCACCGGGAAAGGGGGCTTTTACTTAGGTATGAGCAGAATGTTGTAATAATATTAACTCCTGTATGAAGTCATCAAAACGGCAAGTGAATGAGTGTGTGTGGTTTAAGGGGCCGTTGACTGCTAGCACATTTGGGTTCGTAAACCATTTAGTTCCACCTATACTGCTGCACTGCGCTGACCCACATGGGCCATGTACTTATTGTAATAAAATGCAGCTGCTACATAAATGGTCAAAGCAATGAACTCATTGGGTAAAGGCCAGACATATCAATTAGTGAACTGGATTGTCTTACAGCGGCATACCGCTGTATTAGGAGGCCGCGTCCTTGTTAGCACCGCAAGGCCGAGGCGTCCCTGTCGTCATTCTCTTGTTACTTTTAATGTTAAAAGGTTGCAAGGCAATTCGATGCGCCTCTGTTTCGGCATCACGACTTGACAGAATGCTAAGGAGTGCCATCAGTAAAATATTAACATTACAGCCTTCTGCTGGATTAGCTGCATTGGAAACACCTTATTTATCAGGTTATAAATCGTATCCGAAACATACAAGGATTTATAGCTTTCAAATTAACATTTTGATGACAACTCAACTTGGAATTTATTTCAAAGGAAGTATTAACACTTAAAATTCACAATATTGACTCGTTATTAATTTAATTCTATAGGTAACAAAGGAATGATGACAAAAGATTTATTCATTTCCATCTTCTAGGAAAAAATAAATTCAAATTGTAACTTCGGTTCTTGGTCATTTTAAAGTTGATATAGCTAATGTTGGAACATTATATGTGAAAGATCACAATGATATGATGTAAAAAGATAGAATTTAAAGCATTATTTCTCAATTAGCGGGCAATCATTTAATTTATAGGGTGTATGTACTGCTCGTAATTTCGACTGTAAACTGTTGTCTACAAGGCCTTCAGAATGTGTCTAGCAAATATGAACATGTAGACAGATGTGTGTGTGTGTGTGTGTGTGTGTGTGAGAGAGAGAGAGAGAGAGAGAGAGAGAGAGAGAGAGAGAGAGAGAGAGAGAGAGAGAGAGAGAGAGAGAGAGAGAGAGAGAGAGAGAGAGAGAGAGAGAGAGAGAGAGAGAGAGAGAGAGAGAGAGAGAGAGAGAGAGAGAGAGAGAGAGAGAGAGAGAGAGAGAGAGAGAGAGAGAGAGAGAGAGAGAGAGAGAGAGAGAGAGTTGTAGCTGAAAGGACCATCCCACTACACTTAAGGCATACCTGATAACGATCTTACATCACCAGTATCCTGTAAATTTGTGTAGCATTGCTACACGTATTACAACACTTATAATACTTATTTTTTATTTTAGATGATGGGATTTTATTATAAATTTTAAAGATAATTACATTTAAACACAATGAGACATAGAGTAAATATGAAAAATTCAATGCCATGGCCGGTATTTGAACCACGAATCTCCTGATTTCCGTCCAGTCGCTCTAACCCATTGAGCTATCATGGCCAACGTGCTGTCCTGACACTAAATCCTCCATTTGACTCGTATATTTCCCCGGTAGACCACTAGGGACTCTCGCATTCAATATACACCGTTTGTGGTTACTTACTATTGTATTTGAGTCGCAGGCTTCATCATTTAACTCTTATTATTTTAGTTAATTGATGGACATTAATAATTTTTTTACACTAGCCGTATATAGGCTAAGGTTTTTGATACAGTCAACATAAATATTCAATGTCATAGTCAGGATTTGAACCACTGATCTCCTGGTTTCCTGGCATTGAATTTTTCATGTTGACTCTATCTATCAATAGCCTATATACGGCTAGTGTGAAGAAATGATTAATTTCCATCAATTAACTAAAACAATGAGGCATGTCTTAAAGATAAATTTAGAATAAAATTAATCGAGTTGTAAATAAGCTAGAGAAGTTGCTAATTTCTCTTTTTGTATTTTCTGTCACCGCAGCAGAAATTATAAATTAGGACACAGCTGTAATGCGTGAAAATAATTTGCAAATGATTTGTTTCTCCTCCAAATGTACAAACGAGAAGAGTCGCATTAACCATTTTGTAGCAATGTGTTTGTCTATGTGTGTGAATGTGTATATAACCGTACAGTTATTGGAACTCTTGTTTGAAAAATCGAATATGCTATAAATTAGAATAAGAAGCACACCACACAATATTTCGAGCATCCCTTATGTCAGATGGCCCATTGGCGCTGGTTGTAAGACAAATATAGACAACCATTCAAACAGGAAAGACCACCAGAGGAATGACTTTAGTTCAAATAAAATCCACAAGAATTCAATGTGCCTTTAAGTTTAAGAACTGTTTAGTAGGGCCTGTACGGTGAAAACTCTGTCAGCGACAGTGGGCCATCGGTATGCTATAGAATAAAGTGATATCTATGTTATCACAATATATTTTGCAGAGGAGATTTATATGAAATAGAGCCACTTGTGTGCTGCACGCAGAAAAAATGAAAATATTTTAAAGTCTTAAGCTCTTGCATGGGAATCCAAGATTTCAAGCTTGTTCGACCACATGTTAAAATTACTTATGCAAATACACAAGGAGTATTTAGAACGTGACTAACTCGCCATAAATGTATTTAACACAAAATGCATATTTTGTGAACATCGCACCTTTTTTTTTTTAAACATTTTGTTTAATTCTTATGGTTTTGAGTACCCTACAAAATTTGTACAAAATGCAATCAGAATGAATAGATTTTCATAGTTTATCTATAGAACATTCATGAAACCTTTTCTGAAATTAATTATTTTGTATCTATGGGACTCAGAAAGTATATTTCGAATTCCGTCTCTAATATAAAATGTTATGAATGCAGCAATATTTCATACATACAGTAGGTAAATGACAGACAACGCAAGAAAGCTTTTTTAAAGTGTTTGGACTCGAAGTTATGAGATAAATTGAATTTATGAACCCAAATAGTTAATATGCATCGTATTTTCTTGTATAGATTTTACTTTTACTTTCGTTTTCTTACGAAGGTATTCAAGGTGAGCAAGTCGTATGATATATTTTATGAACTTGCAATGTTTCATAAGTCTAAATTGTTGTTTTTCCTTGATAAAAGCAAAAACATTATATACTTCGGGAGTGGAGACCATATTAGCGACTCCTCTACGGGGAATAATCGTTCAATAACCAAAATAAATAGTGAGATTTATAATGTTTGAAAAAAAAAAAAATGCTGCAGTGGATGTCCTACAGGGTGTGATTTTCTCTGCGACTTCGAAAAAATAAGCTACAAAAAGAAGAAGAAGTCACTACTTGTAAATAAAAATATTTCCTTCACAAGCTAGGTGAACCGTAACTTTTATTCCCAGGTTTTCTGTTACGTATTTAAGATGTTTGCCTTAGGGAATACGCTTCTTTAATCCGGTACATAAATTCGCCACTTGGTAATTGAGAAACTGGTTTTGTTAGCCAGAAAGGCAATTAGCCTTTAGGAAAAATAACAAGAGCTACTCTTGTGGCGTTTATACTGTAACAGGCTGGGCTATTTCCGACGAAGGACACACTTATTCTAAGCGTTAATGCCTGTGCTATTTTTAACAGGTTTTGAAGCGCAGCTGAATTTATTGCATCCCATAATACAAACAACGCAATACTCTAAGACGAACCTACCGTTTTCACTGTTACAAATAATAGTCATATTCTGGTATTAATCTGCTTTTTTATTTGTTTATCGTGTAAAGGAAATAATGTTTCACTTGCATACGCCTACATGTCGTTTCAATATTTCACAGGAAAATACATTTTGAAAACTGAACAAAAACAGTTTAAAAATCAGAAATGCATACATATCTGTGTTCTACTTACCTATGAATGAGAAAACTCAAGAAAATATGTACAAGACTATACATAACAACTTTCATAGACAAGTACCTCTTAAAATGTTAAGAGGAACACTTTATAAGGAAAATGTTGCTCATTAGTTGATTCAAATACATATAATAGTTTTGTTTAAAATATTGAAGATATTAAAACGCGAATAAACGGTACATTTTAAATTGTTTCTTTAACGTTAAAATTATTTTCTCAGTACTTATTGCATAGCGCTAAAGTTTAAGATTCCGACAAACCACTATACGAATAGTTGAGATTAACAATTTTCCAAACAATGCTTTTGCTCATTTGAATTTTTCCGAAGTTGTAAAGAGGATACTTTGAAATGCATAATCATTTTATTTCTTACAAGTTCATTCGAGCTCATGTATGTCGTAACGGTCTGCTTAGAAAACTAACTTATTTTATGTGGTGATGAATAGTAAAACGATATAACTGTTTTCTGTTAGACCTTTTCTTAAAAATCTATACTGCTTTTGCCATAAAAGAAATTCAAAGGTTTAATTAAGCCTGTTGATAGTTAAATAAGTCCTAGATGTATGTGTCACATTTATTATTATTATTATTATTATTATTATTATTATTATTATTATTATTATTATTATTATTATTATTATTATTATTATTATTATTATTATTATTATTATTATTATTATTATTATTATTATTATTATTATTATTATTATTATTATTATTATTATTATTATTATTATTATTATTATTATTATTATTATTATTATTATTATTATTATTATTATTATTATTATTATTATTATTATTATTATTATTATTATTATTATTATTATTATTATTATTATTATTATTATTATTATTATTATTATTATTATTATTATTATTATTATTATTATTATTATTATTATTATTATTATTATTATTATTATTATTATTATTATTATTATTATTATTATTATTATTATTATTATTATTATTATTATTATTATTATTATTATTATTGTTATTGTTATTGTTATTGTTATTGTTATTGTTATTGTTATTGTTATTGTTATTGTTATTGTTGTTGTTGTTGTTGTTGTTGTTATTGTTATTGTTATTGTTATTGTTATTGTTATTGTTATTGTTATTATTATTATTATTATTATTATTATTATTATTATTATTATTATTATTATTATTATTATTATTATTATTATTATTATTATTATTATTATTATTATTATTATTATTATTATTATTATTATTATTATTATTATTATTATTATTATTATTATTATTATTATTATTATTATTATTATTATTATTATTATTATTATTATTATTATTATTATTATTATTATTATTATTATTATTATTCCTGTTATTTCATTAGCTGGTATCTTCTTGTCGGGGACTTTAATTTAGAAACAACTGATGGTGTTTTATAGGTCATTGCAGATTTATTATCAGTCACTCTTATTGGTTTGTGCATTGGTTGTGACATTCTCAACTTCAGACTATGAGAATGCTTTGATTAAAGAAAAATTCCTGCGCCCAAGCTAGAAACTGAACCAGGTATCTCTGGGTAAAATGAGCCAGCATGATGACTGCTGAATTCCATAGGCGGTCTGTACCAATTTTCTTTTTAATGAGAGCAGTATCCTTAAAATGTGCATCTACGATAATGTGGTGTAGGTACAAGGTGTTTGAAAATCGAGTTTCAGTTCCCTTCATCTGATGCTCTTCATCTCGCCATAAAGCGGTGTGAAACAGAATTTGAGAGGAATTCAAACCCTGTAAGCCAACGGAGAGGGTGAGAAAGGAGTGTCAGATAAACAATGAGAAAAGCAAAACTATGTTGTTGTTTATTAGGGTGTCTCAAAACATGAACTTCCGGTGAAATTTTGATATCAAATTTTTGGGTGGAATGCAATACTTACCCTACTTCTTCGTAATAGAAGAATTAATAAGTTTTGGTAAGATCAGTCCACGAAAGCTATGCACAAATAAACTTTAATGGGCAGATAAAGCCATCTCAGCGTAACTCATATTTTGTGTATGCTTTCATATATGTTTATTAAATAAAATCGTTTATAATTAAAGCAGTACTGTTTTTCCGAATTAATGAATCTTCAAACGTAATTTCTCCATAAGTAATTTTAGAACGAAAGAAAAAAATGAAGCCAAAGTTTTGTTGGAAAAGAAATATATCAGTATTTTTGGAAAATAAGCGGTTTAAAGGTTGGTGTTAACATTTTTATAATACAAAGTACAATTCTGCAAGTTGTTTTCACACATGAATATAGCATACAGTAAACGCCTGGAAAGAATTAGAAATTAAGAAAATTTTACCAAGATTTGGTTTAAAAGATGGTTTCCACTTAGGAACTCCATTTACGTCTAGTAGTTGCCAATCTAGAATTTTGGAGGAAAACGCTCTGCTTTAATCGCATTTAGGTAACCATCACTGTGATTTTATGGGGATGTGATGCAGAACCTTGAAAACTACAGTAGAGCCTTTGTTCTGTAGTTATTGTTTCACACCATCTGGCAATGCAGGCTATGATTATTTCAAACATTAATAATTGGCCGTATAGTGTTTGAGAGAGGGAGAGAAAAAAAGGTCATGGATGCTGAATAATGGAAATAAATTGGCATTACTTCATGAACATTTTGAAAGCACAAGAACGTGGGCGTATTGCGAGGATATACAAAATCACTGCTCTTAAGAGAAACGCGCTAGTGCTTACTCACACTTTGAGTGGCTGTTTCGAAATTGGACATTTTCAGAGCACTACCGCTATCAAGAATGCCACTGAAAAATGTTATTATATATGTTTATTTTGTACCGTTGTTAAGGAGATGTGATTATACTTTTGAAAGAGTTTTGTATCTTTTAATATTTCGTCAATGAGATTCGTGAACAAACTATTTTTATATCACTTAAGAACAAAATAATTTATAGCTGTGGAAGTTAATTTAGTTTTAAATTTATTCTTTTATACGTATTTCAATTTTAATACCAATTCATGCAAATATCGGTAGCAGCGGGTTCGTTATATGTTTTGTGGTTAATATTTAGGAGGATGCAGTAGGCTGAGGCTACAGTTAAAAGTTACCCCGTATTCTTTGACTGGCCTGAGGAGAGTTGTGTCTAAACACTTTAAGCATTATATGACTTAAAATATTGAAAATTCAACCTAATAAAAGCCAACATCTCAGATATACGTTAATTCCACAATGTTTAACTTAATTTGTATAACTTTACGAAATCTGTGCTCTTCTAATAAAGGTTTGCTTACTTTTTACGGTATCCCAATTATGGAAATTAATTAACATTCCGTCATAATGCAGAAACTATTTTCAAAATATTTGATATGTATGTTTTATTTTGAGTACAAAAATCCTAAACATACATTTCAATCAAAAGCACCTGTTTTTGAGCAAATAAAAATAACTAGAATTACTCCACATAAAGGAACGGGGGATTTCATGAAAATCTTCGTATTTGTTCTTTGAAAGATTATAAACAAAAATATATTTGGTGAACGAGAGATCCTAGGTCCAAGGGCCCTGACTGAGATTTCCCGGGTTTTCCTTATTTCCGATAAATGGCAAATTGCTGAAGTAGTACCCCAAACTCAAACCTCGTCTTACTTCCAAAATTTCCTTTCCTAATGTTTTATTCCATGTATCATCAGTGCGCTCGATGTCTATTTGAAAACTCGATGCCAAATATTTAGGTAGGGTGCAGTATTCTACATATCATAGTAAGAGGCAGAGAAATATAAATGCATTTTGCAAACAAAATTCCAGTTTTTGGTGTGATTTTTACGCGTGTTATTTCTACTTATGCAGCCCTTGAACGGTTGCTAATTCAGTGGGATTGTTATCTTAATTGTGGTTGGTTGGCCATCTTGGCTCGCTGTAAGTAAAGTGTAATTTCAGTGATTGATCATCTTCCATATATGGGATTTATGTCACCTTATACAAAATCACAGTTGAAACCAGAAGGGAAGCTTTTCTTTTTTAAAAAAAAAAAAAAAAAAAACTGGGCGGGAAATTAACCTGGTTTCCTTTGCTCGCCATTCGCATTCGAAAATCTGTCACGAAAGTTCTATAAAGAGCCTAGATATTACGTAATTTTTCTGTCACGAGTGTCTTTTTAAATTTGATAATTTCCGTAATTTCGGAAAGCTAAACATACGCGATTCAAGCTTCGGCTACTGCACTGAGTTTTCAGATTAATTCAGCTTATAATTTTCGCCTATGTGAAAGAATAAATAATAACAAATATAAAAGGGTAGAGCCAGACTGAAAAATTCAATGCCATAGTCGGGATTTGAACCACGGAGCTTCTGGTTTCCGTCCAGCCGCTCTAACCATTTGAGTTACTATGGCCAACTTGCCAACATGCCATTAAATTCTCCAACTGACTCGTGTTTCTCCCGGTAAACCACTAGGAGTTCTCATAAACACATGAGACATCTACCTTAATGGCGATTTACTATGCCGTAAGTACTTTAAGGCCCGGGCTTTATAGTTCGGACCACTATTAGGTACAATTAATGGAAATTAATTGTTCTTTCACACTAGCCGTGTGTAGGACGCACTATGAAAGGGTAGAGCCAGACTGAAAAATTCAATGCCATAGCCGGGATTTGAAACACGGAGCTTCTGGTTTCCGTCCAGCCGCTCTAACCATTTGAGCTACTATGGCCAACGGGCCAACATGCCATTAAATTCTCCAACTGATTCGTGTTTACCGGGAGAAGAGTTTCCAATAACAAATATGTTACTCAAACACAAAATTATTGAAAATAAATTTACCACCTTTGTATATAGGTAGAGTTCTAAAATAGAAATGTGAGTTTTTCACATTCAATTCATATTACGGAATAGATTTCTTATGGGACTAGAAACAGACGACATATTAATAAATTTCTGTTCCATAAGGCAAGATATTTTCACGCAGAGTATCTTAGACGTGCAAATATTTCAAGGTATTCGAACATTTTTGGTGGCGTGACTCGAAAAAAAATATATATTCTGCATTCAATTCTTCTTGTAGGTTCTACTTGGTAGAAAAAAAGTGTGAACAAGTGAGCAATATACAAGGAGATAAAAAGAATGTCGTTAATTAATAAAAATCAAAAGAAATTTGACTTGTTCATCGCATCGTAAAAGTTGGGAATCAAGACTAGTTAATAAGGGCATTCATTCTAATTTGAATAAGTGCGAGAAAAAAAATATTCTCTATTTACAAAGTTAATCTCAAGGCTGTTTCAGTAAAGCGTCTCGTTAGTCCTAAACAACAAAAGTAAAATAATGTCTGGTAGTAAGATTAATTTAGTGGTAACACTGATAATGACTGTAAGTAAACAAGAAAGGAAAACTCGATCAGTAGAGCCATTAAGGCAAGAAATGAAACAGATAAGTGAAACAATGGAATATTTATATTTATCGGGAGAAAAATCTGCATAGGATGTACAAAATTAATTATAAATTCAGCTGCACAACGTAGCCAATAGCTAAGAAATGCTTTCGTAGCGTACATAGCCCAGTAATAAGTTTGTTCTACCAGCATCTCAATAACAGTATCTGTAAACTAAATAGTGGAAAAATAAGAACTGACATGATACTGAGATGAGTCGTTAATTAAATTAAGGTTGAATAATTTCTATATTAATTTTAATGCTATTAAAGGGCTTTGGAAATTATTTCCATAAATATTTTCTTTTAGATTTTGTAAACTCATGTGGATTTTGAAAATATGTATATGTGCATAATATGATATCACAAAATGAACAACACAACAGAGGGTAACACATTTTACACAATGAATGCCATTGCAGTGATTTAGTTCATGTTATCGACTTTAAGGCATTCGGTCAAGGCTTCTAAAATATTCCCTCTCATTATACTGACCTACATACCCAAGAGTGTCTTATCGAATATTCCATAATTTAACCGGTAGAAAGCGACACTAGGTTTATTACATCTGATAGACTGGAGCAAGGTGTGGGCGGGGCAAGGTGACATGTATGTCCATCTGTGACGTAAGGGTGACGCAACCCACGTCATGTGGAGCGGAATGTTCACCTCTTGACCTCGCTCATAACACCTCCTCTGAGAACTGGATTACCCTGTAGAAGCTATCGCCTTTGATCGGTATTGAATAGCTTGCCAGAAGCTCTAGGAGGTCAGAGGTCCGTACGTACCTTACACTTGGCGCTGCGCCCATGGCAGGTTTGGGTGGCTGTTCTTATACAAGTGGGAGAGGAATATCTAGCAATCTCATGCTGGTTTCTGCAATTTCATGTTCTGTCCAAGTATTGCATTACACTTATCTGTATAATGTGTATTTACGTGGGACGATGTTCTAAATGATACGCTTGACTCTAGATTCAGGAGCCGCGAGTGCAGTAACCAGCAAAATTGTTAGTGCAAGGAACGCTCAAATGGTTTTAATTTTTTAGTTGATTTTAAATTACCTGTCGAGAAATTACATTTTGACGAGCTTAAGGGCACCTACATACATGCCTGAAAACAAGTAAACATACAAAACGGTTATTCTAAGCTATTCAAACATTATCTGAAAGCAATCTGCAAACATTTGTAATGATTACCCTTTACTGCGGAGCGGGATGGCTCGGATGGTTTCATCTGTGACCCACATTTGGAAGGTCCGTGTTCGATTCCCGTATACCTTACCCATGGGTTTTCCGGGGGGTTTTCTGGGTTACTACGCGAATGCTTGCTAGGTTAATTACATTCCCCGAATATCCTGTTCCTTCATTTCCTCTCCATCATCATTTCACATCATCTCTCATCTGGTGATCTCTTTCAGAGTACAGATGAAATGTGTAGTGTTTAACACCCGCTTTTACTACATACGGCACCGCAGGTGATGACACTGATGATACATGAGAGGAAGATGGAGCACCGGTGGAATGAGATGGCGGGGGAAACCGGAGGTTCCGGAGAAAACCCGCCCCAGCGCCGTGTTGTCCATCACAAATCTCACTTTGCGATCGCCTGGGATTGAACCCGGGCCGCCTTGGTGAGAGCCAAGCGGTCTAACCACTGAGCCACGGCGCGGCCTTTCAGGGTACAAGTGTGCGCGGGTGTCTCGGCGTTGCCTGGTAGGATGATATGCTCTTGGTTAAACTTCCTCCTCCGGTAGGACGCTCCGAACTCGGTCTAGTGGGACCGTTTCCGGATCACAGTAGGGTGGAATTCCGGTTGTACTTGCCTCTCGGGGAGTTTCCAACCAGTAAAGTGTAGGAGCCCTGACCTCAGCACCATCGTGGCTCCTTTGGACGTCCACCTTCTCTCCTCTCGACTCACCGTTTCTCCCCAGGGGTGCCCCACTTGGGGACATAGGTATAATAATACAAGTTTGGACCTTCGTGCTGTATTCCCTCCGTAGCGTGATCCAGTTCAGTCCAACACCCTTTTCGAAACAAATGGCGATAGAGTGCAATTGTGTTTGAAATTACCAACTCACCGAATGCTTACTACATTTTACCTCTAGGAGGACAATGTAATTCACGGTAACAGAGTTTGTAAGGAAATTACATATTTTCAGTTTCAGAACTTGACGTGTTATTCAATATATCAAAATCACATGATAAAATAGGATGTCATATCGGGATTCCACACGAAGATTTAATTTTGTCTGTTTTTAAATGTATTTAACATATCCTAAACAAGTCTCAGACAATTGCTTGTCCACTGATTTCTTCTTGAATGGTGAATATAAATATAACCAACAAAAGTGTTTGCAAATGATTCACATATGGGCGTGTTTCCAATTTAAGTTGCGCATACTGTTTCAGTAGAAAGTGGCATCTAATATGTACAAACGTGTTCAGAAAAAATACTTATGTGTAGAACGCCAAATACGTCCAAGTCCTACTCGGCACAGCGCCTTGTTTACACCATCTGCGTTACAATTGGGTAGCGGCAGTAATAAGTTTTCACAAGATGCAAATCTTAATATTACTAACTCTTGTGATCAATAATCATAATTAAATGCTAAGTTAAGCTTCTTCAAGAACAGACTATCAATATTAACTAAAAATGTCAATGACACAAAAAATGAGACAGTTTGGACTGCACGGCATTAGTGGACTTGCCACCTTCCATGTGCGCTTTGACAAAATGTAGGCTACTGTGGTGAGGGCTGCAGGTTCGCTTCTAGATATATTTTCTTTATCTCTTAATGATGCACGAGGTGCGCAGAATGGAGCGTAAACGCATCAGGCACGAACAATTCTCTCTTAGTGATACATACCACGTTTGGTAGTGCAGAAAATGCACGATGGCAGATATAGGCACAAGGAGGCCACTCTTTGTACTTGTCAAAGGAGGAGGTTTGTCTGTTCGTGAAGCTGCATCTACACAACACAAGTGGGTCAGATTATCCAGGGAAGAGATTGAACGCCGAAGTCCTGATTCAGGAAGAAGACGTGTGTTGACTCCCGAAATTAATGCAGCTTTAATTGCAGTAGCAGAGAGGAACCATTTCCAAACTACTTCTGAAGTAAATGCCAATTTGCATTTTCCTAAATCAGCTCGAACAGCTTTGCCATGTGTAAATGACGCAGGACTTCGTACGCGAACGCCAGCTAAAAACATTTGACAGATAGTTTTGCTTTGCGTTTACGGGAAAATATGTAACTGCAACTGAAAGAAAGAATGTGATATTGTTAGATGAGGGAACATTTTCTTCCACAATTTCCCTGTTCACCAGATTTAAATCCTATTCCTATTGAGAATGTGTGGACTAAGGTGAAAAGGGAGTTGTATTCCAATTTTCCTGTACATGGGCGAAGGACAAAAGATGCTTTCTGGGAACAAATTTAAGAAGCCCGGGATCTTACTGCAGGCATTTAAGTTTATCTATGTTCTGAAGACTGAGGGCAGTTTTACGTGCTGAGGCTTCATACATCCGATGTTAATTGTTTTTATTTTTTGTGTTTTAATTTTAGAAGATAATAGCTTATTTATACAAACTTTTATAGCTATTTAACACGAATGTTAGTACGTTTCCGTGTGCAGGGATAGGTCCATAGGTTCAAATGCTAGAGTTTTATAAATGCTATATCGATGTAATTTTATGTTCTACATATCCAGTCAGAAAATTAACAAACATAAAACAAATGACAGGGAGCGCGAGATTTAAACCTAGGAAGTTATGAGTGAAAGCAAAACTTCCTAACCTCTCGGCCACGTACCGTTCTTCTGCGTTGTGTTTTCAGTACGCATAAGTCAAACATTGCAATGTCAGTCGCAAACCATTATACAGCTCTTTCGTGTGCGTTTTTTATATGTCCTGCAACGTTGTCATATCGGATGATGAATGAAATGAGTAAAATGATGCTCAATGGAGGGTCAGTAGAGCTTAGAGCTACGCGACATTCGTCTTTCAGGCTGTCATTCGTCTCTCTACCTTTTCTAGATAACTCAGCCTGACCGAGATTCGAACTCAGTACCTCTTGAACGTGAGGCAGACACGCTACCGTCTACATTACCGAGGCCGGCTTCTTGTGCGTTGTGAACATAGCGTTTATGAAGATACCGAAGCTCTTCGATCACCACATAAAATCTGAGGACGCCTCATTTTTGGTGTTCACGGCGGTATGTCGGGACTCGAATTACGCATATTAATGATACCGTGACAACTTTTCATCACAGATTTACCTGTCTGAAACCTCAATGATGCATAGAATTCTATAATCTTGTCTATGCAAATGGACTATTAGGAACAAAATACTTTAACTCAGTTTAAACGACCAAAAAGTGGAATGTTTTTGCATTTCTGCTATCAGTTTTCAGGAACGTGGCAAGAAAAAGAGAAAATAAATCATATGTAGGCTTTAACATTCCCGATAAGCGGCCAAACATAACAATATCGTTAACTTTTACATCTCTTGCTGCGGTAGCCCATCTCTTAGTGTTTGGGAAATTACACCCGTTGTATTTCTGAATAAATATTCATTATAATTCATTCTAATTATTTTCACTTCCTAGTAAAAGAAAATAATTGCATGATTTATGATGCTGTTGCAATTTGAGCATTCAATCAATGAATTTTGTAGAATAAGTTTGGTTATGAAAAAGTTGATATCTTTCTTGTAAGCTTAATGACATTTTACTCGGAATTAAATATTTCGTGGTGTGATAAATACAAATATTTCAGAAGCCAAATTACACAATACTGCTACTTCGTTGAATAAAATTGTTTTAGAAGAGTTTTCATGCTGATGCAGCCACATTTCTGTGAAGAGAAGGAAGCAGGTTTCATTCCCGGGATGTTACTCTTTCTGGGAGATCTGCAACTGTTGTAGTCAGCATTGTGAAGTCCTTAAGGATCAGTTGATGGAGGATTAGTAACTTTTGGTAACCAAAGCTACACGTAAGGAACAGTGGACTACCCTGTCTCAATATTGCCCCCCGACAACAAAAGATGCAGTGGGTGTGCGAACGGTCATGGCCCACATTGAGCTGTCCTGCCTTGGAGACTATTTTAACACCCGTTATTACAATGCAATTTCTAAGCATGTTGTTATTTGCCAAAATACTCGCGTAAAACAGTTTTGGACGCTAATGACGTTTCAAGCTCTACGCGTTAAAAATCCCATTTCATCTAAAGCAAATTCATTTTTATCTACAGCTACGTAGCTTAAAAGATTGAACGGTAAATGGTAACCGGGGAATGTCATTCTCTATTTAGAGCTTGCTGCTGTCATTTTATGTTTTAATGGATTGTGAATGAACAGGTTGGTAAAAGCTGTTTCAGCAGCTGGCCCTACGTTGTACTTCTATTGCATTTTGTGTCTTACTAGTCCATTACACAAATGGTTTTCGCAAGACATGTCACCAGACAAGATATTGGTGTTAAAAGTAATTACTTCATCACTCTAAATGTTACCTATCGTGGTAGCCTAAGGGCGCGAAAAGAGACAGCGTATCGCATTACATTTTCCTAAACCTTTCATTTGTTTTTGTGAGATGTTTGGAAACATACCTTTCTCGCTACGAGGAACCAGGACAATGAAAGCAGCTCAAACTGCTCTTAAATTTAATATTACTATTTGAGAAGGTTGACCTTTATAACCTTCATAAATCAATAAACTGCTATTATCAGTGCTCAATTTCAGTTCTCCTTCTTTATGTACCAAAATGTTTAATTAATTATGCTTAATTGTTCGTTTGAGTTTACAGTATGTATGCAAATTTTATTTGGACTTTTGTGCCATCTAAAATTACATATAACGTTTATTCAACGGCACGTATTTTATTAATTACAATTCATTTCTTGTCGCACCATGGCCGAGCGGTTAGACCATTTAACTCTTACCAAGGCGGCCTGGGTTCTTGTCCAAGCGACCACAAAGTGAGATTTGTGATGGACAACACAGCACTGGGGCGGGTTTTCTGCAGGACTTCCGGTTTCCACCGTCATCATTCCACCAATAGCTCATTTTTCTTTCATCCTCATTCAGTTCATCTACTTCCCTCACTCTCATATCGGGGACCCGATTGATCATCCATCCCTAGATTCCTCTCTCTGATCCATAGTTGTGTTTCCTCACCCGACGCCTAAAATGAATAGAACTGTATCCTATACTAAGAAGAAGAATTTATTTCTAGCAGGTCTTAACATTAAAGTGAATTCAAATATAAAACGAATTTCCTTTTTATGACCAGAATACATTCCTTACACATTTATGGTATTGTAAACATTTTAAACTTGCTTTCTTTGTCGGAGTCCTTGGCAGCTATGCAGGGCAATTTATAGCCCAAAGCGTGAGTTAGCACTTTCTAGTTCTGATCGCCATTCTTAGTGCAGATGACACCACAGAAATGGACACTAGCGATACATAAGTGGAAATTATACTTGAGAAGAAAGCGTTCCAAGCTTAACATTAGGGCACCTCCCCACACTATGCCATTTATGAGGACTGAAAGCCTCATTCTGTGGCGATAGTCCTGGAGCGATTTGAACAGCAGACCTCCCACTTAGAGTCCGTGCTTTAAGAATCGGCGTGAGTTATTAGATTTGGATAGTGTGTTATTATCAAACTTCTCGCGGAATAAATTATAAAATCAGCTAAAAGTTTATTCAGATAGTGTAGTGGACTTTTCTTTCAACTTAGTTTTTATAAGCACCAATAGTTTTATGGAAGTAATAAACAAGGATGAGCATCGCTGATGAAGTGTTTTACCCCTTCACCCTTATGTTGAAATTGACTGCTCGAATTGTCAATTACTGATTACTATATATTAAATAAGTGGTTGCTAGCACTCATGTCGCTCATATTTATGCACAATTAATTAGCTTCACTAAAGAAGCATTTTTCCCTAGTCCAGCGAGAAATGGAAGCCAGAAACTTTGCATAGCAGACTGATCTTCCACTGCCTTAAAGGTTAGTCGAAACAGTCGAGAAAGTCTTTTTTAATTGGGTTTCACGCTTTACAATGAGCAAAATAATTAGAGCAGTTTTACCAAATACTTTTTTAACATCGTCCACTGTTATTCTCCCTTGAGTATCATAATTTGGTCTCGTGAAGTACAAACTGAAAGACCCACATTTTAAGGAGACTGGGAAACTCACAAAACTTCCTAACAGCTTAATAAAATACATTTATAACAGACAATTTTGTCAAAATCGTGCTCATGTTTATATTTCTTGTTTCATAAATTAAAAAAATATAAAATTAAATTCCTTTACATTATCATATCACATCATCTCTCTTTACATATAGCCATAGACTAGATCTAAATCCGATTAAACGAAGACAATTCTTTTAAGTCAAAGTTGCGATGCAGCTTGTTTGGGCCATATGTTAACACTCTTTATACTAAATGCATGGTAAGCGTTAAATGTGAAAGACTACTTAAAATTAGATAATAAGCAGTTTTCCGCCTTCTTGTTAGATCCTATGGCCTATAACAACATACTCCTTACTTTATAGCTCATCTGCATAAATAAAAGACACACGTGTGGATGGCGAAATGAATCACTCCGTCGAGTTGCTCCATTAAACCTCAGCCAGTGATACAACAGTGGTATACTTTCGATTTCAGACTTTGGTGACGTCATTGCGGCTCGCCTCGCACTTTTATTTACTTTAGGCTAGTGTTCCGCCCACTCGTTGAAGTCTCCCCCTGACCTGGCAATCTCGTCCGGTTTCACGCCGCACACCATACGTGAGCCAAAGAAAAGAAGGGAGGAAGGAAAGAAGAAAGAAACATGTAGTTGTACTTAAGAGGTGAGAGAACAGGACTTTAGATTAGCCGTTTTTGTGCAAGACTGAAAGCCAGTTTTATGATTAAGGTAGATCAGGTTCAAAGCCGCGAATATTTTATCATAACAGGCTTAGCACTTACTGACTTTTTCACTTACCTCTGTCGTGTTGAAAAATAGGTAAGAAGTGTTTGCGTTTAGGAAGGAAAATATCTGTATAGAGTTTTAAGTTATTGTTACCACTATTGTGCAATTCAGAGCATTGGTAACGTAACATAAAGTTTCTTAAAATAATTTCTCAATACGCTTAGCATTAGATCGTTTTTAATTTGAGCGTTTTTATCTAACTTTTGTGGAAGTTTTAATGGTTCATTGTAGATGCATTATGTACCTTTCTTCTGAAAATCTTTTAGGATTTTAGGAAGACCATCCAATAACAGACAAGAAAACCTTCTTAGGGATAAGATTTTGTAGAAGACGAAGAGGGAGTTGCTTTATTTAGCAAGAACTGTGAAAAGTTATAGAAAGTATGTACTTCTTAGAAGAAATATAAATATTAAAAACCTGATAAGTTGCACTCATATGACTTACTATACTTATTCTGGCACACACTGTTCTTATAGCATTTATTCTTTTACATACTTCATTGTCTTATATGCATATTCCCCTACAGGTACAAGGGGAATAAGGTAATAAAATAGGCAGGGTTAAATGATAGTCAAATCTTATAAGAGCTGGTAGCCATGAAAATGCACACCAATAACAATATCGCGAAAATTGTTATCTTAATAAAAAATTCTTTAACGAAATCTACACTTTCATGTTGTCCTGCGCTAAGGCTGCTAAGGCAGCATGCCTTGGTCCCTGGCTACGGAAAGCGGCCCGGGTTCGATCCCACCCATGTGGTGGGTATAGGACCGGTGCCCACTCAGCATCGTGAGGAAAGTGAGGAGCTTACGCTAGGTAAGCGGCCCTGGTCACGGAAACCAACATTCCGGCTGGGGGATGCCGAGATGCTGACCACATCTCCTCCCCATATCGGTTGGATGATCGTCCACCTCTGCCGTGCGTAAGTGGGCGTGAGGCCGGCAGTCAGGTTGATAGGTCTTGGCCCACTAAGGGCTGTCGCGCCAGTGGTTAACTTTAACACTTTCAAGTTAGTAAGATTTTGTCTATATCTTAATTACGTGAAGGTAATTCCAAAGGTAGGGGACTTCCAGAAAGACACTATTTCCAGAAAATTCAGGATATAAATTGTCTTTTTCATAAACATTTCGTAAACATATGCAATAATAATCAAAATCTTTAGAGCCGTTTTTGAGAAAGTAATTATTTTTTAAAACTTTCCATGGAAAACGTAGTTCAGTGTCTGACACTTTCATGAATTTTTTTTGTCATGTCCTCGGAAGATGCTGAAGTTAAATGCCAGGTTTGGTGCTTTGGTTTTTGAGTTATGCTGTTTAGACACCACACACATGCATACGAACGTTTTTCTAAAACGCATTTTTTGTAATCAGGGGGTTTCAAAATATATATTTCTAGTGATATATAGGCATCGAATGTATGGGTGTAATGCAAAAACCTTGCATACGTACTAGGTACGCTATAGGGGAAGTGAAAATCAAATTAAATATTAAACACTTTTATCAAATAAAGGTTCCTTCACACTGACTGTGCTTAGGCCCAGTGAGAAATTTCAATCAATATGAAAAAGAAAAAAGTCATGCAGGAGCTCAAACTACAGAACTTAAGTTTACCTGATCGGCACACTGAAATTGGGATACCATCAAGCTGCATCAAAATATACCAGGCATAAAATATTAAATATACCAGGCTATGTTGTACCTTAAAGAGGACTTGCACTTTTAATTTATCTTCTGCTTAACCGCACTAGCTGAGTTAGCTTATATGTAATAAACCATCGATATTTCTTAACTTGCATGTCGAATTGTTTTATAATCCCAATTTATTCAAAAGTAATCAATTTTAAAACTTAGCTTCTCTAACATTCCTCAATGTCTTGAGTATTAATGCTTAAAATAAACTGCTGAACACTGACACAGTAGTCACCATTTCCAAATCCTAAGCAGCAACCACACATATATTGTTTTTAAAACCACATTAGTTCAGTAAAAGGAAGCCTTTTCAGCAGATTTATTCAATTTTACTTAGGTGCGTTTAAAAGGATTTTGTTCTAATCCTCTTAGTACTACAGAACATCATAGAATAAATAACTACTTATGCTTGTTACTTAAGCATGGTACATAGCCTTGCTTGCTTATATTGCCACATTTATCTTAAATAAGCCCTGATGAAGGGATAAATCTGATTTAATTCCGCTTTGGTATTGTGATTAGTTAGAGTAGACTGAACATCTAACGTATTTTTCAGAGACTTAACCACAATTACGTAATTTATGTTGGTGCACAAAGCAAAATTAATTGGGAGATTTAAGAGTTGAACTGATAAAACAGAAATATCTCTAAGAGGATAATATCAGTTAGGCTGTTCCTTTGTTTTAATTTTCTAGCCATATAATTATACATTTACGGTGTATTTTGCAAATTAGTTTAAAAAAACAAGATATATATTTTTCGCCTTTATGACATTCTATATTGACATTTTCACAAAATATTAATTTCTTTCTTTATAATTTAGTATCCTCTAGATGTTATTCGATATTATTTTAGTACACTTTTTGAATTAACGTTAAGCATTAAAGTAGTGAGGTACCAGATGATAAGCTGAACAAAATGGGGTATTACTTATTTCTTCGTTTATCGGATTTTCTCTTCGTATCGTCAGCAAACATGAGTCTGATCCGTTGTCTTCGGTTGTTTTAAATTGACTGTGAACTATCTGTATAATACTTTTCAACGCTGCTCTAATATTTCACGCTTTGATTTTCTAACGCACGAGTAACTGTAGTTCTAAATAACCATTTATTACACGTTGTTCTTAAAGCTTTCTCTTGCTTTTATATTCAGTTAAGATATTTTAGCTTTGTTAGGTTAAATCAAGCATAATACATTTTGAATTATTTTTCAAAACCGAAACTGCAAATATCTGTTTATTATTGAATCCATATATGGTAATTCTAGAAGTTGTGGAGGAAATGTCTGGACTCACCTACTCCCGCATACCACGGCAAATCAGCCCGAAAGATTCTTCAAGAATTACTAATCGGCCGTGAAATCTTAAGCTTACTTAATTCAGTATGTTTTTACAAGGATTTATTCCTTGATAAAATGTTTTCTAAGGATGCTTTATTCAGTTCAGTTCTGCTCTCTTTGTAGAGAGTACTGATGATCAGCCGTCCATTCCTATTGATATGTAATAGGCTGCAGCTATCGTCCTGTCATTTATGTTTGCTACTTTAAAACTAACAACTTAAAAAGTGTTACTCCTGCATATGCAAAGAGAAACAGAGAGAATATTTGTATATCTGTGAGTTATTGAATAAAGTTTTGAAACATTTTTCTAGTTGTACAAATTATTAGTTTCATTTCAAGACACCGATTCCTTAGTAATTACTAGCAGTAATTACTATACATTAATTAAAGTACTTATTGAAGTAAAGCTAGCAGAAATAATTTAAAAAAACTCTGTTTATCAACGATTTTATCACATTAAATTATTCAACATGAAGTACCCGACTAATCAGTCGTTTTCCTATTTGCACTATTCTCTATTTTTGGAAACATCCTAACCATTCAGAATCGTGCGTCTGTTGAGGTAGTAATCTGTTAAATCTTCTCCTTTGGACGTTTACTCAAGGTAAATGGGAGGATGATCACATAGAAAGAAGCACTTCGAGGTCATGCTATAAAAAGCGATCGGATGTTCTGGTCCCCCGCAAAACGCCCGCACCCGTCTTAAATATTTCACTGAGATAAATCTTCAAGGTTTCCACGATGTGCAGAATCAGGGGAGAGGAATCCGAGTCAGATAGTAGGAAAAATATGATAGCAGATCAATGACTCAAGTATCGTCGCGATAAATTGAATATCCTGATTCGAGCATTTCATCCATCTGATGCCCTTCTATCATATCTAAGCCAATTTATCTGAAATAGTTAAAGCTAATTCAGTCATTATTTTTCATTGGTTAAAATTATTACTTTCTTAACCAGTGCTTAAAGATTGGAACTGTCTTATTTTTGTTTTTTGTTTTTAAATTAATGTTAGTGTTATATGGACGCCCAAGTCCTTATTTCCTAAAGAACAACGCTCGCTTTGAAATGACGGTTGCTACTCTGTATAAAATTAGGAACTAAGAAAATAGGTGAGCTTCAGTTGTTAGCCTTTCTTTATATGGACACTTTAAAAGTAATACATTCCCAGTGAATTTTTTACTCCAGATATATCTTTTTTATTACTGCGATATATTGTATATTCACTGTTAATATATATATATATATATATGTTTTTATACATACACCTATGCATTAAATAAGAAAAGGCTAAAGCTACTTCGTTCTTAAAGCCTCAGGAAAATGTGTCATTCAAAGCATCGCTTGGAATTTTCAGAGTATGTGATACCACGTAATAGCATGCAAAACAAAACTGGAAATCCGGCGAAATGATCGCCGTCGGAGGAAATATTAATGTAATCACGGACATTTTTGCTCCATGCATTGGTTATATATAATAAACAAAATATATAATTTTAAATAATATTAATGATATATAACAAATAATACAATTTTAATATGTTATGATGAGCTTTGGTAGCTAGCGCTTGCAAGTTTATGTTTTTCTCTTCAAAATTAGGTGGAATGAATGCATTATGAAGCATTGACTGAATTGAATGAATGTCTGTGGCTTATAGCTTTAGCTTGTATGTTACCCAGTTTATAAATTTAAAGCCTTGGGCTTCGATTATCTAATGGGGAGTGGGGGAGGATTTCATTTTGCCTATTGTCGGGGTATAACCCACATTGTGAATGTGTGTAGATTAAAAACTTAAAAACAAAAGTAAAAAGCCAATAAGCAGAACGATGTAAATAATAATAATTTTTGAGAAGCACTTGTTTTGAAGTGAAAGCCGCCAACAATGCTTTAGGTATGTTAAAGTAGCGTTTAAATGAAAAACAAAAATTGACAACAGTAATTTACCTTAAACTGCAGATTAAATATTTTTATTCTTATGAAATTTTATACAATTGTGAATCTGAAAAAAGTGCCTATGGGTTTAGATGAAAAGAATTAATGGAACACCTTACTTAAGCGAAATAATAGATATTAATGACGGAATATTCTATGTCCCATTGTAAACTATGTGATTACATTAATATGATTGAAATATTAAGAACCTACTCTTTTGTTTATATTTATCCCATGGCTAAACATTCTCATCATGTTTTGTCAATATTTTGACCATTTCTCACTTTCTTGTGTATGATGTCTACAGTGAGATCATTTTAATACGGATGTGTAACGTAACTGGCTCGAAGAGAACAAAAACTAGTCTTCTTATGAATTTTGCATAAAATTCGCATAAAATAGAGAAGGAGAAAGTGCGTGAATGCTATGCATACGAAATTTAGTTATATGCTCTACAGATTTATAATAGGGGTTTCAATTAAACAAATATTCTACGGATAAACCAGAATAGCCAGAGGAAACGTTACTGATGCTCGAGTTACATCACGACTGGTGTAGGTGGTGTGTGAAAGGATGCCCAACATCTGGGTTAGGAATCCGGACCTGCGCCTTGCTGGTGAAGGCCCTCGGGAGCCGCGACACCCTAACAAACATCCTGATAGGAAGGTTAACTAGGCGGATTGGTGGCTTGTCTAATGCTCATCACTCCCACGCGGAAAACCAAGGATGTTCCTCTAGCACTTGTCTTTACCGTTCTGCTTCTCCTTAACTCGCAAAACTGGTTCGGGAGCGAACAGTTCTTTTGAAAAGATAAAGTCATTAAATACCATTGCAAAACGTTCTGTTGCAGTTTCCTCGAGGGTAGCCTATTGCAGTCGATAGAGATCATTTGGATTTATCTGATTGAAAGTCATTAAAAGTAGTTTCTTCAAAAGGGGGACTGTTAGCTACTTTAAGAGACAGGTGGAATGTTTTAAGGTTGTTCACATTTCACTAAATGCAATATCGTACGTAGTTTTCGCTTTCGTCAAATCTTCATTGAAATCAGGTTTTCCACGATATAATCTTGCATGTGTTCTCCACTGGATTTAGCTGTCGGTGTCAACATAAAAACATACTCTTTTCAATTGTCATAATCTAAAATGTATCGCGTGCAAAAAGTTGGTGAACCATGTTGGAATAGTTTTCGATTTCAATGGTGATCTGATCCATTGAAAACGTTTTAAGATGTAGTTTAACCAGGCAGCTTCGTCTGTAACCCGCATTCGGGAGATCCGGGTTCGATTTTCGAGGCCAGCCTACTTGACTTGGCCTTTCTTGGGGGTTTTCCTGGTGAATTTTGTTTGACGAATCAGGTGAATTTTGTTTCGTCTGGTGAATGCTGGGTAGGTTAATTACCCGAATTTCCTGTCCCTTCATTTCATCTCCATTATTATTTCACATGTTCTATCATCTGGTGGTCTCTTTCAGGGTTACGAAGTGTCGGAGGGGGTCTCGACGTTACATGGCGAGATGATATACTCTTGGTAAATACTTCTTCCTCCGATAGGGAAGTTTGCAACTGGTCAATAGTAGGGAACCTACCCACTGCACTGTCGTGAGTCCTCTCGCCTCATCCTTGCCGCTTCATATCCATTTGGGTCATAGACATAATAAATCAAGACTGATCGCAGTGCCGAATTCCCTCCGTAAGAATTTACAATCTTATCCTATCCTTAACTTGAGCTACATAAACCATAGGCTTTTATTTGATACATGCATAAACTTAATTTTGTACTTTGCCACACTATCGTTAAGTGACAAAGAAATGTATCAACAGCAATTTTGATGAGTGAATTGAAAATCCCAGCAAATGTGACTGCCTTCGAAAATGTAAATCCCTTCTTTTTTATTTATTGCAGATGTCTGTAAATTTAGAACATTCGATAGCAGTTGTTAAAGTGCTAGACAGTAGCCAAGTTTTGTGTGAATACGCAGCTAATAATATAAAATATATTTGTTAAAATGTATTGAAGTAAATTGGAATCCTTTTACGCAGCTTTAGTTAGTTTTGTGTTATAAACCTTCACAACTCAAATAATAGTTTGATCAGTTCCTCGAGTATTGTACCATTTGCTTTGAAGCTTGTTATTTTATCTTTTCTACTATGTAGTTACAATAAAAAGAGGAAATTTTGTATTTCACCCAAATTTCCATGTTGCTGCATTGAAAACCCCCCCAAAAAAGCATTTTCAGAAAAATACCCAATGGTGTTTCATGTTTGTGCGTGTATACAGCTTAACAGCAAAACGAAAACTGTTTGACCCCTTTTATTTACTTAAAAATGGCTCTAACGATTTTGATTACAATATAATATCGTTTAAGATATTCACGTGAGAAATTATATGAGTATACCAGTTTCGTGAGATAAGCCTGTTAAGGCCACTTTATTAGGAAGGACTCTTGTGTAACCATTAAATCATAACTTAATGCAAACACTTGTAGATCCCTTCAAAAAAGGCACAATCATTTCAACATAAGCTACGTCCAATACATTGATTATTATTGTACATCTTAATTTTCTAGTACCATTTGTGTGTGTGTGTGTGTGTGTGTGTGTGTGTGTGTGTGTGTGTGTGTGTGTGTGTGTGTGTGTGTGTGTGTGTGTGTGTGTGTGTGTGTTTTAATGCGCTGTTGCTGTTCAACTCTTTCTCGCGATATCATGGAAAGAGCATTTTGCTACTAAATTTTAAGTATGTTTCTATAGTTTCATTTCTTCCCTCTCCCATCATATATAGATCGAAATGTGTAATGAAATCATTTCCACAAAGGTTTCTCTCGATTAATAAGTAGCCAATTGAAGAGTTCGTTTCGTAAGAAACATTTGGAGATGCCAGAATTTACTGAGTAGAAAGGTATACGAAACACTCATAATATTTCCAATTTATCTGTAAAGCAACTTTTGGGACAGCACACAGATTAAGGTTAACCTGTGACGCGACAGCCCCATATAGAGCCTAGGCCTACCAACCCGACTGCCGGCCTCACACCCACATACGCACGGCAGAGGTGGACGATCATCCAACCGATACGGTGAGGAGATGTGGTCAGCATCTCGACATCCCCCAGCCGGAATGTTGGTTTTCGTGACCAGGGCCGCTTACCAAGCGTAAGCTCCTCACTTTCCTCACGATGCTGAGTGGGCACCGGTCCTATACCCGGGACCGAAAATTCCCACCACATGGGTGGGATCGAACCTGGGTCGCTTTACGTGGCTAGGGACCAAGGCAACAGCACATAGATACAGTTTTTTATTTCTGTAATAAATGTATTTTTTTTGGGTTTTACTATGGAATGTGTGACATGTGGTGTATCTCTTTCTCTTTCTCTCTCTCTCACTCTCTCTCTTTCTTTCGTTCGTTCTTTCTTTCTTTCTCTCTCTCTCTTCCTTTCTTTCTTTCTTTCTTTTTTCTTTCTTTCTTTCTTTCTCTCTGTCTTTCTATATACTTATTTAGCTTTTTAAATAACTTTCTAAGTTCGGTATAGCCCGCCTCGGTAACGTGGTGGTAGTGTCTGCCTCACGTTCAAGAGGTCCCAAGTTCGAATCTCGGTCAGGGTGAGTTACCTGGATAAGGTAAGGTTTTCCCTTATCCTGAAAGACGAATGTCGGGTAACTCTAAGCTCTATGGACCCTGGGCTCATTGAGCATCTTTTGCCTATTCCATTCATCGTCCAATATGACTTAACGTTGGAGGACGTAAAATTAAAAAAAAAAAAGTTCGGTATGTATTTCTTTCACATACTTGCAAGTTTGAATATGTGCTTTTAAAATTAGGTTCTGTGTTATACGCTTTAATTCTATTAATTATAAGATTTTGCTTTATATTGTATTTCTAATGTTCCCTTTTTATTGTCACTTTAGCGTTAATGAAAATTAAAAGTTCGGTGCTCCACTGAGCAATTAGGGCAAAATCATAGTTACATGCTTAGTTTAAGCCAGAATATTAATTTGCTCCTACGTAGTTCGAGAACTTTCTTGTACCATCTTCCTCAGTTATGTTTAGCAAATTATAAACATAACATTTGTGTTTTTAATTTCCCAATAAAAGCTTTTTATTCTGATACATGCATGAAAAATATCATGCGTTCAGTCTATAAGATTTATCAGATATGTCATGTGTATGTTGGATAAAATGTTTTTGATAAAACCCCAATGAGTAAAATGCATTTGCTAAATTTATTCTGATGCTGATATATAAATCAATAATAATTTGAATACTTAAAGGGTTTAGTAAAGGTACTTTAAGATTTCAGGTTTTAATGCTTTCAACTTAATATCATCAAAGGATTTTGGAATAAATAAATTTAAATATTTATTTGTGATCTTTTTAGTTCAGGTTACTTATCCACAAATATGCATGCAAAATAAATTAATGATTCTACAAATACTTCCAAAATATAGAAAGACTATATTTACATATATGGAAACATTTCTAGACCTTAAAGCATGAGAAACCTGTAAACAGTATAAAATTGTGATCCAGAAAGTTATTTTCGTGCACTTTAGTTTAAAGTTTCTGTTTTTAATTATTTCTGGGTTCTGTTTCTAGAGTAAGCTAGTATAAACATATTTTTTATGTATACGTGTATCGTTATTGTTCTTTTTTGTGAGAATATCGTAGAACAAGTTTTTACAATATTATGTATGGAGAGATGAAATGCATAACAGCTGAAAACGCCACTGGCTGCACTGTACGTTTGTTCGCATTATAAAACGAATGGGTTGCTGCCGCCCTGGGTGGGTAACGAACTGGTTGATCAAGGAGAGACCAAAGGACTACCTCTAGGCCGAAGGCAGTGATGGCTAGTCTCATCCAGCAGCTGGCACTTACAGACCTTCACGCTAAGCTTTCACAGCCTCTTGCTCCAGATTCGAAGGACGAACACACTGACAGACAGACAAGGCCTACGCATAAGATGTTACTGTACCAGTTGCTTCTGGCGCCAGCGTATGCAATAATGTTGAGCTTTCGCGTAATTAGGTGTCTGTTATGTCAGTTAGTCCAAGTGCAAATCACGGTTTCCTTTCTGGTGTTCTTGAACGTTGCTTCAGAATCATCCGAATTATGAAAACCTGTAGTTGAGAAACAGGCAAAGAAAAATCGCTTTCAAGATTTTTTATGCTATTAAAGATTTAATTAAATATAAGTTTCTTGGAAAAGACTTCGGACTGTTATTTTATCTTTAGTCTTGCGTGAGCACTCGACTACACCGAACCTAATTTAGGCAATCATTGCGGTAGCACGTGAACTGTTAAGGGCTATTCTTTGTAAATGTTAGTATATTATTTTGGTTGAGGCAGCTGGCCATAAAGAAAATGCTGTTCTACTCATTTTTACATTATTTGTAAGTAAGGGAAATATTGTATCCCACCCAAAATTTCGATTTGCAGATTTCACCAAGAATGACGTATTCGTTTATGTCCCTGGATTCAAGATCATTTTTAGAAAAAGGTCCGTGTGTATATGTGTCTAAGTAAAGAACAAGTCAGCTAATGCCAATGATGTTTTAAGTTAACGTTATTCCAAGGTTGCATTACAAATATTTTCAAGAAACCGCCCCAAACTACTCTTTAATTTTAAGATTTTTCAATATTTCTGATTTTCTCAAAAATAAATCTTATGATTTTTAATAAAATATCACATAAATTTTTGACAAAATCAGAAATAAGAAAAATCTTCCAATTACGTAGATTTGGTTGGAGAGATTTTCTTGAAATTCTTCTATTTTATCCTTGAAATACCAAATTACTTTTTTGTATAATTTGTAAACCGTAAACAATAAAAATATCTGAATGTGCACACAATATTTTTGTTAGAGAAAGTCTAACAACTGATAATATATTGCTCTAATTTGTTTATTATTTCGTTCAAATAGACGTAGAGCTAGCAATGCCTCAGTTGATATCTCTGAATAACATTCAAATAGAATTAAGTGTATAAATACAAAGCAAACATTGTATTCGAAGAGATGTGCAATACTAGATGTTTTATAACATGGGAGTTACCTCGTAGCAATGTTCTGTATTTGGCGCACGTGACATATCAGGCATTTGCTCTTCTAGGTACTAGTTGAAATGAAATCGACAACTGTTCAAGTAACGCTAACATAGCAGAGTTTTGTTGATTTTTATTAATTTTAATTAAAATGTTAATTCTATTCTGAAGCACTGTTATGTTTATTTGTGAACATTTTCAACATCAACTGTCCGCTATGAAAAACGTAAGCTGCAATACCATAAGTTATTACGTTTCTGTACTTTTTCCCTAACTTCTAACTTTTGACAAATGCCTTCATAATGCCTGTTTTTTTTTCGGTATTCAACATGGCTACAAAAGAACAGTTTTCTCAAGTGGTTTTAGGAATAGTGGATGATATGCACATAGGTGGTCCAGATCAAAATCTAATGCTCAGTCTGAACTCGAGAAACTTGATACAAGTACAACAGAACAATCAGACAGCGACCCTGATACCACAGCTCTTTCAACTCCAAAAAATAGGAAACAGCAAAAGATGAGGGTAAAGGTGCAACAAAGAGTTCAAGAACAAAGCTCCTCCAACTGCACGTCAGAATATAACTCAACTTTCAGGTGTAAAACGTGCAGCCAAGAATGGAAAGACAATTCTTTTTTGTTGGAAATTATTATTTCCTGATAATGTAATTTCTTGCATTGTAGTATATACGAATAATGAATTAGATATAATGGCTCAAGTGATCTATTTACCCTTCGCTATCTCCAATCTGGAACAGATTCCTAAGTACAACGTCTATCCTTCCAAGCGGGAAGGATCTGAAAATATTGTCTGAAGCTCGGGTGCCGGAAATTTCGTCATTCCTTAACGTGATCAATCATTAAGGGTGTTTTTCTTATTTAGCTGCGATTGAGAGGCAATTGGTGTTATACATCATTTCCTGGCTTCATTATATCACATTTAATATCTCTCTTCATCTTTCAGGGTTCCAGGTCTGCCCCGCTGGACAGCAGCATGCCATGGATGCGCTTTTAGGAAAGAACGTTTACAACGGGCTAGTGTTATTAGACACTTTGAGGGATTCACATTAAGCTCTGCTGCGTTGAACCTCCCTCAATCAAATTTAGGCACTCAGTGATTTCTCGTCACATACCTTCTTATCGGAGAGGTAAGTACGTAAAAATAAGCTAAAATTTCTTGGATAATTTTCCACTAGGAGAAGTTTTCCTAAACAATTAAACTAAATACTTCATGTGTTGTCTATCCCCTATAGGTAAGTAACATGCGGAGTCACAAAAGAACTAGTGGATATTTTCCACAAGACTTTACAGCATACATCTCAAACACTTTGAAAAGCCTAGCGGCGGTAGGACGTAACTAATAATAACCTTAGAGGGCCAAGCCCTACCAACCCGACTGCCGGCCTCACGCTCACTTACGCACGGCAGAGGTGGACTATCATCCAACCGATACGGGGAGGAGATGTGGTCAGCATCTCGACATGCCCCAGCCGGAACGTTGGTTTCCGTGACCAGGACCGTTTACCTAGTGTAAGCTCCTCACTTTCCTCACGATGCTGAGTGGGCACCGGTCCTATACCCGGGACCTAAAATCCGCACCCCATGGGTGGGATCGAACCGAGGCCAGGGACCAAGGCCTTAGCCCGCTACGCCACGGGGCGATAGGACGTACTGTGGTGCAAAATAGTTTACTGTTGCCTAATTTAGTGAGCCGCTTTCCAAATCTTCTTAATCACAGGGAGGGCGTTACCTTTATGAAATAACCACCTCTTGTTTCAAATTACTTTCTCCGTGAGCCATTTTTCTTCTAGCAAACAAAGCGTGTATTATGGCTCTCCATGAGCATCCAATTTGTTATATATAAAATTTGATGCGAGGAATTGATGATTATGCGATCGGAGGATGATAATGCATCTATTATGTAATAGCTTTTCAACACACCTGCAATTTTCTGCTTAATGTTCTTCAGTTTACCTTACTTTACTGAACACACTAATAGTTCCTGTATTAGTTATGTATGAAGATGTAACTTTACATGATATAATTCTGATGAAATCGTCATTTGGCACAAAAACAGCGTGTCTTAGAAAGAATACTACTTTCTATTCCTTTAAGTTGAAGATTTAACCCATCAGGAGGTGTGAACGCCAAAGATCGTTATGCTAGATTACTGAAAGGTTGAGGTTAAAGGCATTCCTGTCAATACATTTTGTCCTCTGCCGTTGGGAAAGAGCAGATTTTTGTGCTCTGTAGAACATTTTTGAAAGCATAGCTTATGTACACTTAGGCACTTGAGGAAAGGCCCTCCGGGTTAAGTAAAGCATTTGATATAATAAATCTATGAGTAATACAGCATGTGTGTGGCTGAATGTAAATATTGGAAAAAGAATAATATATTTTCTAATTATTTGAATATGTATATCTATTTATTTTCACATCAGCTTAACTTAGGTCATTGATTTCGTACGTCGTCATTAGAGTGAGTGAAGGGTCAAATAACACAGGTGAAGACCTAAAAGAAAACAAATTTTTATCAAGATATCCCCCAGAGGAGGGAAACCCTAAGCAAATAAACAAAAGGGGAGATTTCTATGAATCTTAATTGTTATAGAAAGTCATTAATATGACAACAAAGGAGCTAATTATAATAATTAGTGTTCTGACATTTCAAGTATTCCTAGAAGAACTTTAATTCATATTTGTTGCATCAAAGGAATTACGTGCTACCTTAAGAGAAGCAATTTCTTATTTTGGAAAAAACAATAATTGAGTTTTGCCTTTATAATGGATTACTTAAAAGAAACAAAAGTGCTGATTTTAAATTTTTATCCTCTAAAGTCCATTAATTTCCCTTATTTAGCTCATTTTACCCTGGAGTACTATCAAAGTAATGTCAGTTACTCTTTGAGTGTTATCTTAAAAGCGGCTTGCAGTACTAAAGTTTCCTTAATGTTCTTGTTGCCACTTGAATTCCACACTGTTATGATTAATTTGTAATTAAAGATTAAGAGAAATGTTATCTTTCACAGTAGCCCTGTGTAGAAAGGGAGGAGAAAGGGAGTAATGTCATAACGACAACCTATTGAGAGAGTTCAATGCAGGAATAAGAAACAAATCTAATAATCTAAGTCGATGAAATAATTACATTCTCCCCTTAACACACTTACATTACAATGGAGAAAAAGAACAGTTTGATAACCAGATGAGTTAAATACAGGTAAGAAAGTGGAAACTAAATAAAAGAATTGTTTGACTTATCTATGATCAGCTGTAATACCTCTGACGCAAAATAGCAGATTACTGGTTATCTCAGTATTGTGGGTTTAACATAAAAATAATCGGATATATCCAGGCATGCGCACAACATTTCTCGCTTTCTTGCTAAGTTACTCCCACACACATATCTTCTGAAGGTCTTTGATGTGTCATTGCACTAAATAAAGTATTTATTACAGTTTGACTCATGAAAGGAACACGTAAATTTGTAATAGGCACTTAATTTAAACGCTAGCTTTGTAGATAACTTGATCCTAAGAGAACATCGCCCACAGTTGTCGTCCCTGTAGTGATTTTACCAAACAGATTATAAAGACCTTGAAGGCCCTATTATGTTTAACGGTTACCCATATAAAGCTGCCAGGTGGAATACCCATTTAGATCGTCTCATATTTTTAAGGCAGATTACCTCAGTTCACCTTGAATAGTCTACAATATAAATCATGACACCTACGAACTATTTAACGCATCATTTTCACAAGGCACATCCGGCTAAAGTATACCGATATTTTAAACTAGTAACCCTGGCGATATTCGGAGGTAAAGGTCAATCTGCTCGACATCCGTTGTGCGAGTGCAAGGTAAACAACACCAACAATTTTAAACTGGCAATAATAGCTACAATCTGAAGAGCTAGCAGCAGTATTTTTTTCTGTAACATCGCCTAATTCTCTTCAAATTAAGGGAGAGCTTAAAGAACACCTTGACATACAAATTGAGCAATTATTTTTAAGAGTTTTTTTTTAATTTCGAAATGATTTTCCGCAAATCCTGTGTTATCACATTTAAAATTAATTATTTAAATGAATCTTGAAATTATTCGATTTTACCTGTAGTTTTGAAAATTAGTATTTTAAATCAATATTGTTAATAGCCTCATTTTAATGACGGTTTTCGGAATGATGATCTATCTGATGGCCTGGACCTGTAACAAAAGTATTTATTGCTCATATTCCTCACTCTTTTCCCCGTTATTTGTTGTATTTGATATTAGTTATTGTGTAAAAATGCGTTAATTATTAGAAAGGTTGTTTAACTCCATTGTAGAGGAAAAAAAATTGAATGCCGTCTGAATCAAGAAATAGATTTTCTATTAGCTTCATAGTATTAGAAAAAGAAAACAGCAACAGCCCATTTCTACTTTGTAAATTTAATTTAAATTTGTATTATCTAATGCTAAAATATTGTAACCATAATATATATTTACTGTAAGCAGAATAATTGCTCAGAGTACGAGGAACATTCACGCTCCCTGGTAATAAACACGGTGGATTGATTAACTTTGAGAAGTGGAAAGCCCAAAGCTTGTCAACAGCCTTGAAACTTGGGGCAAAAACCTAACCAAACCTACTGGGTCAAGATCCTGATATTTATTCCACACAGACGGTCGTTTTGATCCAGTGGGCCCAACTGAAACCTGTTTTCGGAACTAATGTCCTCAACAATAGGCAAAATATTACGAGTGTGCCTGAGTCATGACGTATAAATATACTGAGTTTATGGGAAGCATCACCGCGAGGAAGAAGTAATTTATTGCTTGTAATTTAAGAGGCAATTACTGTCCAGATGTATAAAGAGTGTATTTTTTGTCCATGATTTATTGCTCCCAATTGATACCTACAAAAGAACTAATATTAAAAAGAAAAACTTATCAACATTAATGTAAGTTTTGTTTGCACCTCCAAAATAACTGTCGCAATTTCTGGGTTAATAAATATGTTTTAATGTTTGCATCACTTCTTTCTCCATTTATTCTTAATACCTTTAATATGCATAGGAAGAGTTACGTTGCAGTTTTACCATTTAGAAGTAAGCCTATACTATTAATGTTATGTAATAAAATAAATATTTCATTGAGTTAGGCATGCTTACAGAATGGTCTGTCCCTAAGATAGATCGAAGCTGCAAAAAATCGTGATCGTTGCTATGTTTCTTGCTTACTCAGCATGATAGTGAAGCACAAGTTCTGAACTTGTAATTTTTATAGTAATTGCTTTTCTCACTTTTCGTTTGTTTCACTTGGGATTGAGATTCAGCATTCTTTTAATTTATGGTGCTCTTTAACTGCTGCGGTTCTCAGCGTCCCGTTTATATTGAACGTGAAAAACCGTTTAATTTTGTGAGAGGTTCCTTTATCAGATTTATTATTTCATGCCTTAAATCTATGACATGGGACCATCGACTTTACTTCCCTTGCGAAGGAAGCGATACGAAGACTTTACAGCCGAAAAATTCATGGTCTTTCGCCGCGTTTGAACCTGTGGCTTTGGGAACTGAGAGCTACTCACCAAACTAGGAAGACGACATTTCACTGAGCCATTATTGATCAGTGTATTCATAAGTTTTACAGAATATTATTTTAAAAGCATGATTGCACCTTTCACGATATAGACAAATATGTCATGTAAATTCTGTGTTTACTATATGAAAAGAATTTAATATAAAGTAGCACACCAGCAAGAAAATGGAGGTTAATTTAATAGACGTTACCTGCACATTAATTATTTGAGATATTAAACAAACAAAAAAAAAAAAAGAAGAAAAACATAAGAAACATTTTATTTTGCCAGTAACTGTATTTATAAGAATCATTATCTCAAGCAATAAATGAAATGCATCTTCCTAAATTGAAGTTCTTGTATATCCAAATATAAATTTTGAGAGCGAAAGAAATTTGGAATTGTTTACGAAATTCAAAACAAAAGTTTTCAATCAATCCTTTCAACACTGGTAGCAGTCGAGAAGGACGACGACTGCTGTATTCTAACATCATTTAGTCTTAGTATGTACACTCGCTTCAGATATTAAACCAGTGGTATATGTGTAAAGTAAGATAATTGTTATATTAACACGAGATTGCTCCAGCACTGAGAAGTTAACCGTCTTGTTTTAACCTGATAGTTATTGTGAGATACAGAAATTACATAGGAATGGTTTCTTCAGCGACAATTGAAGGAGGGGCAGTATAAGGAGGCAAAGAGTTATAGAATTTCCATATAAATGCTACAATTTAGATAGTCAATTTTTTAATGAGGTTAAATATATGTTATACCAAGCGGTCATTTTGTAGGCCGTCCATGATCACCTATTGTGCTCTCACTAGTTATCCGCTCAAATATATGCTGTGGATAACTGTCAATTACTGGTCTCTGTTCGTGTATGGAGACTAGAGTGTGTTCATAATGTGCTTGAAAAGTTAAAGCTTATTAAAACATACAACATTATTGTTACTATTTTTGTCTTGTTATTGGCCCACTGAAATACCGAGATATTTATGCTTGAAGAAATACTTTTTATGCACGACACAAGCACAAGCCGGCCCTCCTAGCTGTGGTCGCTAGTGTGTGTGTCTCTAGCGTCGACCGCGTAGAGGGTCGCGGGTTCGCTTTGCACCTTGAGAATGGGTGTTTATATGTATAGTGTATATATGTAAAATGCAAGAAACAGACAGAAATGAAACGAAAACAATAAAAAAAGTAAACTGAGAAAAAGAAAAATATACAAAACAAAAGGCCTAAACATGTAGAAAGGTCGTAGACAATTCCAGTTAGTTTTCTAGTTTCAAATAGAAATACTGTTAGATGTCTGGCTAATGAGTTTAAAATAACAGGATCGCTACAGGCTTAAGAAGTGAAAAGGAGGTAAAATTGGTAAAATTGGTGTATTACTCCTCAAAGAAGACTACAGTCCAGCAACGCAAAGAAGGTCCCTGGAAGGTATGTGCTGTCTTACACAGTGGGACAAGGACAGCGAATGTGTGTGGCAGAGAACGCCTGCTACACAAGGAGCAGACTGCTAAAAAACATGCGCCCTATTCACTCTATACACTAAAATCGAGAAGATTCATTCACAAAATTAGAAGCCGTCAGAATGTTTTTGAATGGTCTGTGGGGTGTCATAAACCTGTCCAGAGAGGGTGTGGGAACCTTCGCCAACCCTCCTGCGTCTCAGGCGTCGGAGACTATCTCTCGTGTGGAGGACAGTAAGTTGTGTTGCACAGCAAATGGGTGTGTTTAAAGCTTGTGCCCTTATAGCTGTTAAACTTTTATTACTGTAACGCTCCTGTTGTTGATGAATTAGGGTGACAACGAGGAATGCTAGGGATATCTCTCTGTAGAACCGCCCCCTCTCTATTTACGTCCTCCAACATTAAGTCATATCGACGATGAATGAAATGGGTGAAATGATGCCAAATTTGCTCAGGGTGTAACTTAGAGTTACACAATATTCGTCTTTCAGGATAAGGGGAAATCTCAGAAAAGCTCACCCTGAGCAAAATACAAGCTCGGGACCTTTTGAACGTGATGCAGACATGCTACCGAGGCAGTTGAATACCACTTGTAATAACGTTAGCACTCATTCTAGTGCACACTACTAGCTGCTTAATTATGAGTGTGCAACGTGAGAATTTTGTAATGGAAAGTTCTCGGTGTAGTAGAACACCATCGTGTGATCCGGACCGGGCCGTAACATGACCGCTCTGTACAGCTCGAGCTAAGCACCGACAACCTTTATTTTCGATTGCAGCTTTTAATCAAAATGGCGTTTTCTAAGATTTACAAATGTATAATTAAATCACAGGCCTGTTTGAAATATTCTTGTGGCAAACAGCAAAGCAGTCTGCTATTTAACCGAATTCTGTACTGCAGAGTGGAACTATGACCTTTATAGAAAATACTTGCAGTGAACATATTTAAATGACAATTGTCATTCTTAGATACTAATTCCGTTATTCGTATTTGCAGTAAGCGTTGCGTGAATTTCGCCCGCAGCGGATGAGAAATCCGATACATATTATGCCATACGTACGTAATAAAGTGACTCATTTGAAGCCATTACGCTGCATGTTTCTCAACTGCTAATAGAAGGAAAGGTGTCCTGCTCTTCTAAACCAGAGCAAGATAGTGTCACGCACCTATGGTCACGAGTTTGCGCGAACCAACTCCCATCTGTAAACTATCCCTTAACTCTCTTCTTGTGTTTCATTTCCGGGTACGTAAGGGCAGAACTCACTTGTTGTTTGCTCCCCCTAAAGCTCCTGTGCATGATTCAACTTCGCCAGCAAAGGAAAAACCGGATTTTTGTAGAGCATCAAGTGTCTACATCAGCTTGCTTTGTAATCTCCTCATTAATAATATCAGTTATAACGGCAGTAATCTTCCGCATACGTTATGTAGTATCATTTCGCTTTCAAATTCAACAAGTGCTACTATCCTGCCTCAGTTTGCAATGATTAAATAGTATAATGTACTCTTTGCCTGTTACAAATGCATTAAAGGCGTGTGTTTGGGATGTTGGTAACGAAAACGGTCTTCTTCTTCTTCTTCTTCTTCTTCTTCTTCTTCTTCTTCTTCTTCTTCTTCTTCTTCTTCTTCTTCTTCTTCTTCTTCTTCTTCTTCTTCTTCTTCTTCTTCTTCTTCTTCTTCTTCTTCTTCTTCTTCTTCTTCTTCTTCTTCTTCTTCTTCTTCTTCTTCTTCTTCTTCTTCTTCTTCTTCTTCTTCTTCTTCTTCTTCTTCTTCTTCTTCTTCTTCTTCTTCTTCTTCTTCTTCTTCTTCTTCTTCTTCTTCTTCTTCTTCTTCTTCTTCTTCTTCTTCTTCTTCTTCTTCTTCTTCTTCTTCTTCTTCTTCTTCTTCTTCTTCTTCTTCTTCTTCTTCTTCTTCTTCTTCTTCTTCTTCTTCTTCTTCTTCTTCTTCTTCTTCTTCTTCTTCTTCTTCTTCTTCTTCTTCTTCTTCTTCTTCTTCTTCTTCTTCTTCTTCTTCTTCTTCTTCTTCTTCTTCTTCTTCTTCTTCTTCTTCTTCTTCTTCTTCTTCTTCTTCTTCTTCTTCTTCTTCTTCTTCTTCTTCTTCTTCTTCTTCTTCTTCTTCTTCTTCTTCTTCTTCTTCTTCTTCTTCTTCTTCTTCTTCTTCTTCTTCTTCTTCTTCTTCTTCTTCTTCATTTCATGGCATAGGCAATCAAGTGCCTGTTCCGCCTTCGAAGTCCTGGGTCTGCCCACCGATCTCCTACCTTTAGGATGATACTGTAATATTTGTTTTGTAAGTCTATCATCTGGCATTTTTTCAACATGTTCCTTCCATTTTTGTTTGAGACCTTTTAACCTATCATTCATACTAAAAATATCCAGCTCTTCTCTTATATTTTCATTTCTTATTAAGTCCCTCTTCGTGCATACTTTAACACTTCTCAAGAATTTCATTTCTGTAGCCTGTATTTTACTCTGTTGCTTTTTAGTTAACGTCCAGGTCTCACTTCCGTATGTCAGTATAGGTACAGCCATAACTTTTTAGAACTTTAATTTTGTTTCTTTACGTATTTTGTTTCTAAATGTTCTATTTATTGTTCCACACACTCTTTGAAATTTGCATATTTTATTGTAGACATCACATTCCTTGTCATAACTAACATCAGTTCCCAATTAGTTAAAGTGGCTTACCTGTTCAAAGCAAACGATTATGTATAACTATTTTTGTTCTAATTGGCTCTTTCCCAATGAATGCCATTACCTTTGATTTTATAAAAGAAATTTTCATATTATATTGCTTACAAAGTTCACTAAGTTTAAAAATAGATTTTTGCAGGGCAGACTCGCTATTTTGTATAACAACTAAGTCGTCAGTAAACAATAAAATATTTAAAAAGTTTTTATTTGAAATTTTAAAACCTACTTTCACTAGCTGCTTCCATTTGCACACTATGTCGTCAATATAAATACTAAATAGTGTAGGTGATAAAGTACACCCTTGTCTGACACCCTGATTAGTAAGAATTTTTTTAGAAATTTTACCATTGTTCCTCACATTTATTTTTGTTTGGAAGTAGAAGCATTGTATCAGTTTTACTAATTGTTGTGGGTATCCTCGTTCTTCCAATATTTGCCACTTTTTTCATCGGTTTACCATATCGAAGGCTTTTTCAAAGTCAACAAACGCCATATGCGTTTCTTTATTAAACTCCCTGTGTTTTTCAATTAGTTTTTTAACAATAAATATGTTATCTACACAGGATCTGCCTCTTCTAAATCCACTTTGTTCTTCCGAGAGAAGACATTCAACTATATTCTGCAACCTTTTGTTTATCATTTTAGCAAATATTTTATAGGCTGTATCCAGTAAACATATTCCTCTGTAATTGCTTCAGTCATTTCGTTTTCCTCTCTTAAAGATAGAGATGGTTTGGGCTATAAGCCAATCTTCTGGGATACATTAATTGCTTCTTCCAGCACATATTATAGAAATGTAGCAGTCGGAGCTTTAGCAATTACCCCCCATATTTAAATAACTCTGAGTTTAATCCATTTTGGCCCGAAAACGGTTTAATGCAATTTTTTTGCAAGGGTATAATGGATGAAAAGAGGTCCCAACTGTAGACATATCCTTTGATTACTTTTAATTTTAAGTGCACAACATTGAATGGAATACAGAAAGAAGCAAAATAAGCATTTACCAGTTATTTTAATTCGATTGTAGTTCGCGATATATTTATATTTTGTAATCCAAATAGCGATACATTTCATGAAAACTATAGAGGGAAATTCTTAGTAGTTTATATTATTTTCTTAAATATACAAAAAACCCAAAACTACACAGCGAGTCATACACTTGCCAACCTATTTAAATATATATGTTACAATGGGTACATTGAAACATACAGTAAACTGGAACCATCTTATTATAATGACTAACAGCAGAGGTCATTGACATACGGCAGATTTGGCCAACGCTATGACCTCCGCATGGTTGGTGTAGGCTCTGCGATCAAGGATTCCCTGTTTCTAGACTGGGGAGCTCCCCAACCAGTCTTCCTCCTGACCCACTATTTCAGAATTCTTCCACTGCGGTGGCCATTCAAAGCAAAATCTTCAGACTTGTACGTCTCCCCAGGACGGATAGTGTTGCAGAAAGAAGATAATATATTACATATCGAGGTAATGTGTAACAGCCGTGTTCTGGGCCAACGTTATTAGTGAAATTATTGGAAAGTGATGTTGTTTGGAAATCTAAATTATCAGTGCTTAAATTTGTTTATAATTATATTACACTAGAAGTGGACTGGACTGAACTACGCTACGGAGGAGATTCGGCACGGAGGTCCAAACTTGATCTATTGTACTATGCCCGCAAGTGGGGCACCCCGGCGAGGAAGGATGAGGGGAGAAGAGACAGAGGGCGGCCATCCCAAGGAACGACAGCGCAGAGGGCAGAGTCGCTACACTTTACCAGCTGGAAACTCCCCGGAAGGCCAGAACAACCGGCACCTCACCCTACTATGGTCCGGAAATGGCCCCACCAGACCAGGTCCGGAGACCGTTCTACAGGAGAAGGAATTTTTACCAAGCGTGTATCATTCTGTCATGCAACGCCGAGACACCCGCCGACACTTCTAACCTGAAAGAGGCCACCAGATGAGAGATAAATAATAATGGAGATAAACTGGAGGATCAGGAAATTCGGGGAATGTAATTAATCTACCCATAATTCGTATGGTAACCCGGAAAGCCCCCGAATAACCCAAGGGAAGCAAACCCGGATCTCTGCAGACGAAACCACTTGAGCAATCCCGCTCGGTCCCAATAGAAGTGAAGGATTTCTAAAGTCACAAAACATAATTATCTGCGTTGTAATGTTTTTTTTTTTTCTGTAATTTACATCCTCCAACGGTAAGTCATTTCGGACGATGAATGAAATGATGCTCAAATGGGTCCGGCGTCCAGCTTAGAGTTACCCGACATTCGTCTTGAAGGATAAGGGAAAACCCTGGAGAAAACCTTATCCAGATAACTCTGACCGAGATTTGAACTCGGGATCTCTTGAACGTGAGGGAGACACGCTACCGTCTACGCTACCAAGGCGGGCATTTTGTTATGTTAAGATATCGGACGCAACAAATACATATTTAATTAGTTTTTGTTCCTTACATGGAATTAATTCCTCTTATAACTATGCTTCAATTCTGTTTTTTATGTATTTCTTGTTTTGTATTTATTTTGTATTTCTATGTAAATTTGTATTTATAAAATGTCATATCTTCGATGTACTGCATTTCATTATTTTTTCTATGTATTAAAATATAGCACATTTATTTTTTTAATTTTAAAATTGGATGTTTAAACCCTTTAGGGACAGCAAGAATATCCCCGTTATGAAGGCGCTAATGGCATTGAGGTTCAGATTAATGATAAATCTCCTTAAACGCTTACAATTACATTGTGCATGTTTTATAGAGAAATCCTAACATTTTATGTTCTTGGATAAATACCTACCAAGGTGAAAATGTATACTTATGGAAGAAAAATTTCCAAAGTTAATAAGTGCTTTCAAATTTTGCCCGGATGTCAAATTGGAAATATTTGTCTCAGCGTGCTAACGTTTACTAACCGATAAATGACAAGACTTGCGCCTGAGCATTTGTATTAAATAAGCATTGTATTCTGCAAATCAAGTTACAACAGGAATTATGTCCGAAGAAGAGAGTACATTGTAAGAACCAATATATATGTTTTCGAAATTATAGAGAATGTTTTATAGACTTGGATACATTTTTAATTTTTTCTTTTTTATATTGGTATTGGAATTTCTCAATTCATGTTGGGACACAGAAGAGACTAAGAAGGGGTGTAACGTATATATCTTACTGTAGAAATGATGGACTCAAACCAGTTATGAATGCATTTAATGCAAACAATTTTCCTTAATTCAACAAATAATGAGACACAACGTTAGGATACAGTATTTCAGATACTCAGAGGCTGAGCATACTACATAATGTAGAATAAGCATCTAAGTTACGCATAAAGATAAATTGTTATCGTGTCAAAGTTTCAAAGACATCTCGAAAATACCTTGGGAAAGTGTAATTAGATCAGCAATCATATACTCTGTACTGTTTACAGGAACTAGGATAAGTATTGTATTTCATTTCAAAGTTTGGTACTCGATATTTCACTAGAAATTCATATTTTGTGACACTGTATTGAAAAAAGAGAAACATTTATAGAGAACGTTCTGCACCTGTTAGTATGTGTCTGCAAACACATGACGTGAAGATCTTCATAATATCCTCTCAACCCACACTACACTTTATATGGAACATTTTTACCAATATACCGTATATTTAAGTTATTTTCATGCAAAATGAAATGTATATCTTGAATTTTCGGGCATACTCTTGAAGTCTTCTTCATTCTGAAGAGGTAAACCGTACTTGGTAAGCCGTAAAAGATAAGACAAAACGTTAGTAAACAGAAAAGCTGATCTTAAAGCATACAGTGTATGCGAGATATAGATTTTTGTAGAGTGAACCATTTCCGTGATATTCCTTGTTGTTTGAAATACTTGTCTCAAATGCATTATTCGTTCTTTTATCTTCGTCATTCAGACAGAAATTCAAAATTATCACATAGCGACCAGCTCTAAAATATGTTATAACCTTCGTTAGAAGGTTAGAACGTTTAGAATCTTCTGTACTCCATATTACCTAAGTAGCAATAACAAAACTTCTCCAAATATTTATTTCGATTAAAATGAAGTATATGGAACAAACATTTGTAAGAATAGCTTGCATTAGAGTAGAGAAAGTCATGTGAATGCAATACTTAGATCTTTTAAAGTCACGTGTCACATTATATTACCCACCTATGCTATACCTACTTGTAAATATAATTCTTTATTGTGATCAGATCTGTATTTTTAGACTCTTTGAAATCAACTATGAGATACTGAAAATAGAGTCTATATAATGCATCTTTCTCTGATTTCTATTATGAAACTTTGTATTACAGACAGAGAAAATATATTTCCCTGATTAATGAAATAAGGTCTGCGTTTGAATAGGCAGCAACTAATCTATTGCAATGTCAGCAATATCACCACTTGGTGTTCAGAATGATGTACGGAAATTATTAGTTTAATTAATTGGTTTAATAGGAATAAATAATTTTAGGTTTTAAAACCTTAAGATAGGTCACACCACTGAAAATGTCTACATAAAATTTCATAAGTCTCACTTAAACTTGATATGAAATTTGGGGATATTTAGTAAGTTTATTTAAGTTCTATAGAAAATAATTTATCTTAAATTCCAAGATATAGATGCAATGCAGGGGCATATTGTTAATTTTATGTTATAATTACAATGTGGTATTTTTTTTTACTTCAGTAGTCGTAATACTATGATGCAGTGCTATACTTTCTCAATGCGTGCGTGACCCGAATTTGTAAATCTTGAAAATCGTTGACCTAGAACGGTGCCAAAAGCCTTCGGATGAGCCGGAGCAATGGGATAAACCTTTCCAAAACCATTTCTATTCCCATCAGTTCCGCGTGAGAATTACGCCATCCTTCAGCACATAATAATCAGTGCTCTGCTGCCTCTGGACCAGTTTTCTGCCTTAACCGGTCCTTCGATTGGTCAATCGCGAACGACATTTCGACTTGACCCACATCTACGTACATTCGACCTTGCAGTTCCCTGTGTGACCGGCCGGTCCACAGGAGACGCTTTGAAATCGATAGCGTTTGTCACCGGACGTTCAACTTAAAAAAAGAAAATAGGTAAAAAAAGTTATACACGTTATTTTGCTCGCGTAACTCTAGTCTAGTCCAGTTTATGACAGGCGTATGATTTATCGATTAGGTATAGAAACAGAGTGACGTACTACTGATGTAATCTGGAACATAAATAAACGATAAAGATCAAGCGTGGCAAAGGTCTTCATCGCAGTAAGAAATTTAAAAATCTAAATGCACAGTCAGGACTTTCTCTAAACCCTAACAATTCACACAGTCTATATATTATATAAGTGGGGTGTCTAATGACATGAAATGTGTAGTGTTTAACGCCCGCTTTTACTACATACGGCACCGCAGGCGGTGACACTGATGGTACATAAGATGAAGATGGAGCACCGGTGGAATGAGATGGCGGGGGAAACCGGAGGTCCCGGAGAAAACCCGCCCCAGCGCCGTGTTGTCCACCACAAATCTCACTTTGCGGCATGTAAAGAAAATAATTGAACGCTTTTAAAATGAACTTATTAAAATTTGAATATACTTATTCCTAATATATAAACTTACTTTCTATATTTAGCAAACGCTGTGAATAAATTACATAATACTACTTCTGTATTTTAATAAACTTTGAATTCTTGTACCGTAAATATAGTTTTACAGATATATAAAACTATTAAACGTTTTTAGACTCTTCAAGGGAATTCCAAATCGTGTATTTTTATATCAGCATTCAAAGCATTGGGTATCATTTTGTTTTGTAGCAATTATAAAATACAGTATAACATTTTCGAAGGGGAAGAGGGATGTGAAGTTTTTCGTTATGTTCTTAAGAGACGCGTGACATAATGCGAAATTATTTATAAACCAAGGTGAATAAAATATTTTGTTTGATCTCAAAGAAATTCAAGAGATCAACATAAATACTAGTCTCGGAACAGGCCATGTTGGTCTAAACCTTGAAATGGGAGAGGAAACAGAAAAGGAAGAAATATCAACTTATACACTTTTCTGTCTGAATTGCGTGTTCACACATACACACGCACAGAGAGAGAGAGAGAGAGAGAGAGAGAGAGAGAGAGAGAGAGAGAGAGAGAGAGAGAGAGAGAGAGAGAGAGAGAGAGAGAGAGAGAGAGAGAAACATTGTTCTGCTATTCTTTGTACTTCAGATGATCTCACAACATGAATTTTTGGTGAAATCTCCATATTCTTTAAGCAGAATGTAATTTTTTCTTCCATTTGTATTTCACAGAGAAAGTAAATATATGGAATCTACTGAGGCACTCGATAGTACTGGCAGCAATAGTAAAAATAATGGTTTCTAGTGGCCATTAATGGAATCTTATCGCAACGGCCCCACGGTCAAGTAGTCAACACTCTGGCCGTTCTACCTAGTCTACCTCAATAAAATGCGCAATCTTTATCGTCCGCTTTCACTACATGCGGCACCGCAGGCGGTGACACTGATGATACATGAGGTAAAGATGAAGCCCGGTGGAATGACATGCGAGGGAAACCGGAGGTCCCGGAGAAAACCCGCCCCAGCGGTGTTGCTCACCACAAATCTCATTTTGCGGTCGCCTGGGATCAAACCGGGGTCACCTTGAGGTCAACCTCAGTTGTTTCAGATGCAATTTTCTTTGATTACTAGAATTCTCTGTCCGTAAATTGATTGGGCTATTGATGATAGCCATATTATTGTGGCTGATAAAACTAGGAATTTCTTTATATTTATTTTTGTGAAACAGTAATTAAGCTATGTACAAAATCTTTTACTTATTTTTATTCACGTTTAATTTTTTTCTTGATATTTGTGTCAACATTTTCTGTAAACCCATCACAGCGCTGGAAAAAGACGTTACATCTCTTTTGGCTTAAATCATCCCCAGAACCTGTTTTAGAAGAATGTATTGTAATGCTGATGTACTTATGTTACGTGTGAATGTATATTTAGACGGCCTCTCTTGTTTTTCCACATTTATACTCGCCATTTGGAGAAAAAAGAATTAAGCGAAATGATCCAAACAATGAAACAATCGCAAGTTGGCGATTAACAAAGAGTTTGCTTTTCACTTAATTGTGCTTTGAAACTCTAAATGAGTAAGCGATAATGCAATGGTGAATTTATTTAAATATTTTAATCGTTATATTCTATTTAGAGTAAAATTAGCCGAATTGATAATATTTGTACGATCTAATTGCTAGGGTTAGTACTTAGGTTTAACCGCGTTGTGGGCGATATAAAATAATTGATTTTCTTGTCATTTAGAGATATCTTTGGCTATTGCTATAAGCAGGATAGTTTTCCACGCGTGTATACATTCACTGTAAACTTTACATCAAAATTAATTATTTTATAAACCAGAGACGTTTTATTTTTCATGACGACTTTCTAAAATACATTTGAAAATCTCACCGATATTATTGTTTCATTGAAATCTTATACTTGTTCCTGTATTTATTATAACTTCAATTACTGGAATAGTTTTAAAATCTTAGGAAGAAATGGTTCACCATAAAATTAGTAAAGAAGCGAGTATCCATTTTTAAAAGTATATATTTTGCTTTTCGCGGTGATATACTTAAAAAATTGGAAGAAATATACAAACAAATTTGACTTAAAGTGTGCTAACAGGTGACAATAGCAGCGCTGCCATCATAAACTGATGCTGTATGTATCTAGTGAGTGAAATTATATACACTACTGCGAATAGAGAAGAGTATGATTTTACCTAAAATAGACAAATAATGTGTAATATTGTATAATATGGATAATGCTAACTTTTTATAGAATTAGCATAATGTGAGTTTGTGCAACACAGGAACACATTTAGTATCTTGAAAATTCCGTTATACAAATAGCCTCCGTTTCTGAAACATCAATCTTCCAGCCTACAATGCATATAAAAACTAGTTTTGTATATGTTTAAACTGTAATATCATTCATTTGTCGGTGAATATTGCCTTTAAAGTCTACAAGAGGGCGGCCAAAATAAGTACAGGATATATATGGGTGGGGTGACAAATTGCAACAGTTTCAAATGAGGCAGAGCTGTAATACACTGATATGTATATGAATTATCAAAATATATTATTTTATATGTATTCAAAGAAAGATGTGATATTTGCATGTATATTTTGATGTATTCTTACAAGGTTGATGTTACAGAATTTAACAAGTGTCAACATATTTTCAATTTAAAATTTTAGAAACAATTTAAAAATACAAATATGTTTAAAATACAAAATCAAGTCTTGAAACACTAATGTGATCATCCACAACTTCATCTTTAGAAACATGAGTTGAATCAAGACAAGTCCAGAATTTGTGCTTAAGTATATCTTTAATTGTCATAGGGTGCAGCGTAAATAAGCAAAATTGTTAATATCTTGAGAAGAATATAGACAACTAAAGATATAACGTTGAAACCTCACGTGTTATCAGATTGTCTTGAAAAATAAATGTTCTATTTTAAAAGAAATGCTTCCTTTTGGAAATGAATTTACCTAAAATTTTTGCGATTGCCTTTCGTTATTAGGTTTTCTGTTTTCACTATGTTTTAAGAAGAAAAAATAAATTTCAAGGAGGCAGGACCTTCAGGCGCCCCTTGCGGTGCTATAATTTCGAATGCTGCTGATCGCCTGCTCTTCGGAGGTCAAGAAATCTCGAAAAATAGGCATAGCCCCAGTTTTCTGTCCGACTACTTTCCCTAGAAGTAGTGTACATTTATTTATACACCTTCAAACCCTTGTAAATCTTAAGCATATTCACAAAGGAATTGATTCTATTACAGGACATATTATTTTATATGGTCAATGTAATTAATCTACAAAATTTAAAATATTTTATTTTATTTAATCAAATATCCATTCAGATCCACATGCACAAAATGTTAATGTTCTCGGAATCGGAGTAAGTTGAATATATAAGCTATTATATTCTACAGTTTTAAGGCAAAAGTGATGTGGCATAATGCTTTTCATTAGAAGAGGTCATAGATATCCACTTCATACATTTTTAAAATGTCTTGTATGAAGGAAATAATAGTTAATCCAGACCAAACTGAGCAAAAGGATCAGTGTCAGTGGTATACACACAACTATTTGATATTTTCTTAGAGCTCTCTAGTTTGCATTTACTACCAAGATCTGATTACGTCGTTTTCTTTCCTTCCTTATAGATTGTGTATTTTTCCAACAGAGCCTCTTTCATGCATGTTGTAATAAAAATTTATTGTTTAAGATACCATTGATGTTCATTTAAATGGAAAATATCGAATGATTCTTTGTATTCCTTTAGAATTATCATTACAATAAAGTGGTAATATAATGCTCTCATTGAAGTGTCAGGTTTAACGTGCAGGAGACAATAGGCGCGTTATCTTTATGACCTCTGGACTCCACCTTCTTTCTCCTCAGAGAATACATAACTTGACTTTTCTCTTTTATAGTTGATGTGCAGAATAAACGATCTAGCTTAGATATAAATTAAAAACCAGATCTGCTACTCTTCTCCACAGCATGAATTATTTGATACAAGGAAGAAATGGGTTTATAAAATCTGAATTATTGCGTTGTGTAACCTGTTGTAAGTCCTTGCATGATGCAGGCGTAGTTATAGATTTTATGAGCTAAGGAATCCAGGGGGTCATGCTCACGAACCGGCTTTTCATTATTCTTGCTGCCAAGGATGACCAAACCTTTCTCACATGATTTCATATTCGTCTTCACTTTTATACCTCTATGGATAACTAGTCATTGAGATGTCAAATAGTTTTAAAAGGTTTTGTTAGAACATTTAAAAGTAGAAACAAAATCTATAAGATAGATAAGTGCAGCTTCACAATATGATACGAAACATCGTATTAAATCAGCAAATCCTCTTCCAATAACATAATTTAGAGATGTATTTTTTTCAGTATGTGAAAATTCATGAATAGGAGCATGAGTAGGTCTAGGAATTAACTAACCCTCCCTTATTCGTCTGCTTTCTTCCAGAAATTTTTTTCCCACAGAAGCCTCTCTTTAATACTGTTTTTATTTAGTCCATTGAATAATGTACACATTGAAATGTGTTGATGAGGTTTTGTAGTGACACAAGGTATATTCACCTAACGAACTACAAGACTATGTGTGCATTTTGCTGTTAATTTTAGAGATAAAATGGTACAGGAAGTAGCGTTTCATCTTAACTCTTCAGATATAATACCGGCAGCTTCCATGATTTCTCATAAACACAGTTTTAGTTCATCTGCTTAAATTAGTTACTTAATATTCTTTCCTTTATCTTTACCTGTAAAATAGCGAATTGTAGACAAGCATATTACAACCTCGCTCGTGATATCTTTAAGGTTCGCAAAATATCTAAGAATATACTAAGTAATTTATGTTGGTTTTAGTAATTAGTATAATATGTTTAGGAAGCAGGATGTGATGGTTCATCCAATGAATATAAAATGTATTAACCTCTGCTCTTATTTCTGGGCTGGTAATGCCAATATTTTAGAGGGAAAAAAGTAAAGAAGCAGAGGGACATTATTGTAAATAAAAGATTAACCGTATACATTGTTAACACCTTTTCCCCCTCTGAACGCCTCGCACATTAAATCAAATTTATTAAAAAAATGTGTGAATAATCATATGTGAAAATGGCAAAAGAAGCAAAAATAAGCATTCAATTTTAGTGTTATTAATCATTACCAAACTTCTAAATTAATTCACTGTCACTTTTATAGCCCTATGATCCCTAAAGGTATGTCATTTAGCGATTTAAATGCCTGTCTGACCTAGCTTTCCATTAACTAGTAAGAAAAATAATAAGTTTTGCCGAAATTAAAATTGACAAACCACTCAAGAGATCTCTCTGGAATCTTCAAATACTGAATTAGTTGCAGAGAAGCAGAAAAGGATGAACGAAATCCTGCTTATGCACTAAATGTGTTTCAACAGGAAAAGGTTAGAAAGTGTTATTTTAGTGTTATACTTTTAAGCTCTTTTTTCTGGGGTTTTCGTTTGTCAATAGACTCTCATTTTAAAATTGTTCTATGTCATATACTTTTTAGTATAAATAAATGAAATGGTGCATAGCTCCTTAAAAACAAGAGAATAAGTTTTCAAGAAATGGCTTTTAGTTAACATTTTTAATTGTGATATTATTAAACAATAATCCTCTGCAAATTTAAGTAATCCGTAAAGTCTCATTTTTAATATTTAGTTTCTTCGAAATAAGTAGAATAAGATAAAATTCATTTTACGCATTTATCAATAAATTATTAAGCATTTGTTTTTAAAACATTACACTTTGAAAAATAATTGAAACATGTGAAGTTCAAAACAGATAGTAAATTAACAATTAACATCTGAGAGACCCAAGATATAATTATATATCAATCCTTGTTTAGTCAATTAACACTTATAGTGCATCTGAGAGAAACTGTGGATTTTAAAAATTTCACAGGTGGATATTCTTACAGTAAATGAACTTTGAAATTCGTGTTGAGGTAGCTTTAGTAATATCCTTGATGTTTTACTGTTTCAGAGTCAAAATCATAGTACACTTACTCGTTAGGAGATAATGATGATTTAAATGAGTAGATACACATCCTAACACCTAAACTGTTTTTAATTTTTAATTCTTTTAGTTTTCTTCATTCCTATTTCCCTTTTGTATAAATTTCTATGTGAAGTGTTTCAATATAATCCGTGCTTTCAGTTTTAAATTATCTACAAATCATATATTTACCTTCATAAAAACCTCTACTTCTTCTATGAAGTAACGCTGTTTATTTTATTTATTTTTTACTGAGGTTTAATTCGGTTCCTTTGTTGACTTTTATGATGCAATTTTACCACACCAGCTTGGGTTTTGACTATCTATGGTATTAGGGGACAAAAACTTGAAATTAAAATATGGCTCTAATGTGTCTATTGAATCAGACGTGCAATTAAATCCAACGTTTAATGTCACGGTTAACACACGTGAGACTATGATGGGAATTTTCCCTCCAGCTGATGAGAAGCACGTGAGTAGTAATTACGATGTATGATGTAGTCTAGAAGATGTGGAACGAGGTCCATGAATGCTGACTTCATTGTGCGAATGATTGAAGCGTTTCTGCCCATAATCAAATTTGCATTAACATACGTTCTGCAAGAGTGGCCTTTTGTATGTTTCAAGGTGAATTCTTTCGCAGTGAATACTTCAGGACTTCGAAACTTAGAATTCAACTGCCTGACTTATTTTTTTCTGACATTTGGTCTGAAGTTCGGAAGGAAAAGTGGAATGTGGTGAGAAACCAGAGCCTTGGTATCCAAATGTTCAAGTTTATGTCAAGTATTTATCTATGTACCTTGCACATTGCCTTATCTTGTACAGGGATTAAAACATGAATGTACACGTGTGCGATTGTTGAAATAAAAAATATATATTTTAAAGGTTTCTAAGGACCTGTTTTGCATTGTGGTGAAAATGAATACTTTATATATATATAAAGTAGATATATATATATATATATATCTACCTTGAACATTTTAACAAACATGTGTATCAAGATAAGAATGCCGTTCAATTATTGCCAAAATGCATTAAAGAATGGAAAAATACTGACTATAACAGTTAATATAAATATTTAATATATAGGTTCTTCAAATTCACTTCAAAATTTAAGTTATTAGCACTTTGGTAACTACTGGGATATGATAACAAACCAAAGCATCGTTGTTGGCTATAGAGTGGCTTTAAGATTTCATAAAACAATGAAAAGGACCAGAAAACTAGACTAGTTAAGATCCATAGTGGATGAACATCAAGTTGATGGAATGTGCCTTCCAATTGTTTTGCATGACCGATATCTGTAAATACAATGTGCATTTTTAAATATTAATTCTGTAACCTTTCTCTAAGCATTGATGATTCCATTTGTTTTTTAACAGCCTTAGACTGAATCTTGCTAATTGGAACAATGATTACCATTTTAAAAATTCACGTTGCAGTATTACGTAATTATATTCCAATATAATGGTAAATATGCTTCACTAAAGAATATTTTTACAAACCTTCTACTGTAAACTGTCTTCAGTATCACATTTACTTGTTTTAGTGCAAATTGTGCTTAAGCACTATTACATTATCTGTATAATATTTGGATCAATTATCTGACACACATTATACTTACTGTAAAGTTTGTGGAGTTCATACCTATAATTTTTAATTCCGCTCGCTATTTAAACAGAAGTTCCTAAAAGCACTGCATATTAAGGTAATCATAATGTTCTGCAAAAATTCTGCAAAGGATTAGGAATACTTAGCTAAATATCCCAACAGTCCATTATAATCTTTTGTGTAATTTTTGCAAAATTTTATTTTTTCTTCTTAAAATTTTTCTCTTTTTTAACATTTTCAAAAACAATATTAGAATTAGTTTTCATTCGATTTCCCTTAGTCAATTTTTGTTTTCCTTGTAATTTAAAGTAAACCTCCATCCATAAAGAAACATAGCAGTATTTTTCTTACTCTAGAAAAGTGATCGACCTCGACCGGTTTTGAGCTCACGACGCTCTATAACCGAAGTAGGCCGCGCTGTCACTATCGATAACGATGATACCGATGAAAACAAACATGCTCAATTTATTCAGGCCATATGATGTAACAAACCCATGTGTACCTCTTGGAAAGTGCGTACTTACTCATCATTGTTCTTCGAAAAGTTGAATAACAATGTAAATTCTAAATTCCTTGTGAAATATCCGTCAAAGTATTCTTAAGTTTTGTCGTCATAGAAAGTGAAGTTGTAAATAACCACGATATAGGGGATAACTTTAAATTAAAAAAATAAATCGTAATAAAAGCAGTTTTGATTGGCAACATGTGCAGCTATCTTGTTTCATTCTTTTTTTTTCCCCTAACTTATGGCATCAAACCCAAAACAATATACGGAAAGGCAGCAAAGAGGAATATTGGTTTCATCTGCTTTGAATTAAATAGAGGAGGAGTAACAAAAAATGATTTTACACTAGGCAAGGGGGTTGCAAACTTGAGTGTCTTGAATAAAAGGAAAACAAATGCAACTGAAAAGCACTGCTACACACCTTTGATAAACAGTACAGCAAAATGCATACCTGATACTTATATCCGATAAACTTCCAATAAATGTTGAAGTCTGCATGGTGAGCTGTACACTCACTTTGAGTTCATGAGTAGAACGGTTATCATTTAAGTTTTCTTCTATTGTTCCTCCTATAGAGTAAGTATTCGTTATTATGGCGAATCAGCCATATATTTATGAATAAAATAAGTGTGAAATGAGAGGGAGATTAGAAGATAAATGTAGTGCGTGGGATAGTCAAAAATAACGAAGACCCAAGTTGTTTAGCTAAACTCCATTTTACTTCGTCTAGGATCTATTTATAGGTAGAGAAAGCGTTGCGTTTCCCAAAAATTCGATATTAAGTAGATTTCACCGAATAAAAATTCATTTTAGATAAAGTTACGTGTACAAATGGGTTATGTGTATCTATTTGTGTTTTTGTGAAGATGATAACTCAAAAATAAAAGCTTGGATAAACACCTAACTACGTATTTAAATTCAGTATCCTCTAAGGTAGAAGAGAAATTATTCAAGAAAATCTCCTAACCTTAACTATACTTTACATATAAAAGTATTTATCACTTTCTGAAAAAAAAGCTCCATCTATTCGATTAAAATGCCTTACATTTAAGACAAATAAAAGGTTTATATTTTGAATTTTCTGCCAATATTCGTAGACAGGAAGTACCTTTTCTGTCGGAATAATTTTGAATAATGTATTATTGGTAAAACATAAAATAGGCAAAACTTACTATACAAAAATATAGTTGTATTTAAGATTCACAATTTGTTTCAAATAACTTTGTGACATCATTTCTTTGGGAAATATTCATTCTTATTAGTTTGGACATTTCAACCCATGTCATTTTTTAATTGCTGTCATCATTCAGTTGTTTAACGGGATATTAGGGAAAGAGTAGAATTTTAGAACCACCATATAATGTCATATTTTTAAGGACTGGACTATCGCTTGGTATTCTATATCCCTTTCGATTCTACAATGAAATGTGTAAATACCTCCGCATGTGAAGCCATTTTTGAAACACTAATCTTGATGAAGATGCAGTAAATAAAAAAATTCAACTTTTGTAATAATATAGGAAATAATCTAAAATTACGGGTAGTAAAACTCAAATGAATGCAACAATTCAGAATGTTTTGTCGTTATTTTTTCCTTTATTTGTGTTGAATATACTAACATCTTAACATTACATCTCCTTACCCATGTATTCTTGGTGTATTTCAAAGTTTTGAAAGTAGATACAATATATGGTAAAATGACATTGGCTTGCTTATTCTTGCCTTTTAGTGTAAAAGTATGTCTATTTTTTTTATCTTCGGTTTTTAATCGTTAGAGAACTTTACTTTTCTATTATTGTATATTTTCTTTTCTTTCGATAAACGGTAAGATAATTTTACTTACCTATATTTATTTCAGATTTTAATTATACTGTAATAATATTTCTAATATATATTAGATTTTATGTCTAACTTTATCCATATCACTCATAAGTAACAGACCAGGAGTAAAAGTAATCTTACTCAACGCCTCACCATAGAGCGGTAAAGGAATAAAGAAAGCGAGAAGGACGGACAGAGAGAGAGAGAGAGAGAGAGAGAGAGAGAGAGAGAGAGAGAGAGAGAGAGAGAGAGAGAGAGAGAGAGAGAGAGAGAGAGAGAGAGAGAGAGAGAGCAGTGGTAGTGTGCAGTGTTTTTATTCCGCCTAATCAAAAAACGAGGTTTGATCATTAGTTCAATGAATAACGGCCCATATCTTTAGCATAGGTGATAGTGTACATCTGCCTCATGTTCAGGAGGTCCCAAGTTCGAATCTCTGAAGGGGTGAGTTATCCGGGCTGATTTTGCCTTGTCTTTCCTCAACCGAAAAGATGAATGCGAGTAACTCTTAGCTCTACGAACCCCGGACTCATTTGAACATCATTTCATCAATTTCATTCATTGTCCGATGTGACGTCTCTCCTCTTTTCTGCACGAGGTCATTCGATTTGGAGCATGCGCAGGTTTCTTTAACTTCGAAAATCAAATTTAATTTGTGGTCCAGAGTCCATAAAACAAATTCTGATAATAATTATGCTGAAAATGTTTCACTCCTAAGAAAAACAACAATAGAGTGAGGCTGGCCCCCTACCTCAGTCGATAGAGCACCTGCCTACCGTGCTAGGGGTCCCGGGTTCGATTCCCGGCGGTGGGGGTGGGGATTTTTCTCCGACCAAGATAATTCCCCAACTTCCCAGAGTCTAGAAGCATGAATCAGAGTGTGAATGTGTGCGTGATGTAATGATTAAAAACCAAAGATAACGAGTTAACACCTGCGGTATGTTCCAAAGGAGAACGTCCGCCGTTATGACCATAGTAGTTAAAGACGGTATGAAGGGAACAAGCAAAAAAAAGAGTGATTTCTTTGAAATATTCCAATGGAGCAAGTATCCAAGCTATGTTATTAAACGACTGCGAATTGTTGCAGGTTGTATAGGTTCTCAGCATTAAAAATAAATAATAAAACAAACTTCATTATCAAGAGGATCCTTTAGACAGTTTACCTTTAAAAACATTTTATTCTTTTATTTTTTTATTTATTTATTTTTGCCTTTAGGAAAAATCCACATGGCCATCGAAGGGATTCAGAAACATTGGAACACACTCCTCTCAAAGCTAACATGCACTATTGTATTCAAAGCTATTTCTATCTAAATAGAAACTTCAGCCATGACAAATAAAATTTTCGAAAAAAAAAACAACATGATCTTATAAAATATTATATATTTATAACATTTTGATATCATCTACATGTCTCTAAAGGGTTGTATATCCTTCTCTATCTGCTACTGAGTTCCAACACACGATGCAGGAAGTTTGTTCATATCATCACTGTGTTGAAAAGGTTCTAAGATTTTTTTAGCTTGACTAATTTTGATTATGTTTATTACAAACCCTGCTCACGTTACAAACGAACGAGTTTCTATCATAAAGATAATCTACAAAATGTTCACTCATCATGACTCGTCTACATGTTCAATTTCGTACCAAGAATGGAATAAATACAAAATAAAAACAATTGGTATAACGGAAACTCCATCAGTTCGATTAATTATAATTCTAGGATAACCTCCAGCATAACCCATTTTATTATGTAGGAAATCATTTGTTAATATTCCACCCACCGTTCTTATATGAAATGCTTCCGTTCGTAGTAGTCGACCTTACTCATTTCCTTTAGGATATAGCTGGGGGGCCTAACTGTATTACACTTTCGACAGTAACCTACTGTAAACATTATAGGAACCTTTGAACTTTCTGCCAAGGCCGTCTTGATTTTAAATTGATTCTATTCTTAAGAAAACCGGGAAGTGTGTCTTTTAATTGCATATGCACCGAGCTCCCAAGTCGTGCATATATGAAGGTGTAACTGAATAGGAGAAAAAAATTACTTACCTATACTGTCAGGTAAAGTGCAAGTAACTTTCTCTAAATAAGTTCAATGATAAAACTAAAAAATGGGCTAAATTTAAAAAAAAAAAAAAAAAGTTTTATAAGAAACACGAAAAAAATAAGTTTCATACTTGGGCAGGTATTCTCTTTAGGTACTTGAGATGGACGCTTAGTACTCTATATATTAAGGTGTTCTTTTTATTTCACTAAACTACAAGATCTGAGAAATTAGCAATATTTCAGCTTTTTTCTGTTTTTCTAACCGAAACAAAAAAAGTACACTTTGAACTATTTTTTGCAAAACAAGTTCCGAGCACCCAATAAAATAAAAAATATACTAGCTTAATACATTCAATAGATGATTTTTAATGAATACGTGGATTTTGCTCCTAATAGCCTTTAGTTTTTGATAACACGGTTAAAGTGTTCGGGAAAATTAGATTCGAGATACTTATAAATTGAAATTTACTTTGAGAACTGGGATCCACTGAGCGAATTAACTATTCAACATCTGCACTCCTTGTTATCCTGTTTGACTGGTCTGCGTTTATGGGTATGAGATTAGAAACAGTAACAAACTTACTCCCAAAATATTCTTTAAAGCTCCGAATTTCAATGAAGTATAGTTTACAGAAGCCCACATTTCACTCCACAAAACTTAAAGCCTTGAGGGGTTAAGAAAAATACATACTTATTTTCTATCAGCACGATTAAGGTATTTTATTTGCATCACGAAGAGAAATAAATAAACATCATTTTACACTTCATGGTTTCCTCACAGAGATATCTCATTGGAAAGTAACATGGTTCGCTCCAGAACTTTATGCTAATTAAAAACCATTGCATATGTACTTCTGCAGTTGAAGGTATTATAAAAATAGATTATAATTAACTACGAAAATGAATTCTTTACATAGAAGTAGTTGTATTTTGGATATTACAATGTGAGAATTTCAAATATATTTTAAATAAAGTCAAAACGTCATGTGCTAATATGACTCAGTATAAGATATTTTTTTTAAATCTAACAATTCAGTTCCTTCCGCTGAAGTCGTGATGGTCTGTCCCAACCGTTTTTATTGTATTACTCCATAAACATTTTCATTCCAAGGTTCCATGTGTAATTTCGACTAATCGAAAAAAAACTTCCCTCAGGAATAACTTTCAGGATGTGCTACACTGTAATATATCCTTCCTTTGTACATCAGCAATTTCTTTAAAATCCCCCTCAAATCGGAATAATATTTGCTCATATTTTACATTCTAATCAAAGAGGAAAAGGTTTTATAGTCATTTATCTATAGTCATCACAGATGCATTATTGACGGTTGATTTGAATTAGAAACAGCTCTCAATATAGATCTACCTCAAACTATTGCTAGGCTGAATGTTTTATTTTATGCTCTTACTGCAAGATTGTAACTTTTCATAGCTTCCAGTTTAGATTTTTTTATTCAATAGGCCAAGGCAATAGTAATTTGTACTTTTTAACAATAAAAAATCTTGATTGTAAATGTATGGGACCATGTTTGATAGCTATTATTTGCAATAGTTATTATTGTGTTTATGGAACGTTTGTGTTGTAATTCCTGAATTCGAAATATCCCAAAATAAAGTCAAAGTTATTCTGGTATTACATAGGAGCATGTTGATAACTAAATAACTAAACCTATGAGTATGTTCAGCAAAACACCTTTAATTTTCTTAATAGTTAAACAGGCAAACATTAAAATATTGTGCATTTTCCATATTTTATTTATTTTCCTGATCTTAAATGAATGGAATAATAACAATATTTTAACATATAAACCCTCTGGCTACATTTAACTCATTTCAAGATCTGAGAATTGTAATACCAGTGTTGAAGATTGTTGCGGTGCGACATGGGGTCGCGGACCAAAGTTGAGCTACTCACCGAGAGTGTAAGAGGAGCGTCGTTGCCGCCGCTGTTATTGCCGGGAGTTGAATGAAGACTGCTTCGGCATCACTACTCAATTGAGGGAGCGAGTGAGTGAGTGAGGAGAGTGAAAGTGACCAATATGTTGTTACGTGATATACTTAAAGTTGCACCTTATTGGGTGGGGGGAAGGCCAGCCTCTCCTCCCGGGGATGCTACCTTAGGCTTCCGTCACACACTTGTCTCCGTGCACCACTTTTCAGATTCGCTTTTCTTCTCGGGTGTCACTCATTTGGCAGTCACCTCAATGAAGGTCCCAGGGTTAGGCATACTCCGGACAGCTATTTCAAATGAGTGATGTAGCTGTAGACGAACCAGATCATTACGCCAATGTAGCACGCTAGCCTTATTTGGAAGACCTGCTCGCTTAGGAATGTAGAATGTATTGTTTCGTGATTAATAATTAAATGGCTTAAGGTTACCGATTACAGACAAAATTTCCCTACAATTTTCAATAGATTTCTTTTAAATTGCGTGTTCTTATAATATTCTCAACAGTGTGTGTAAATACCTCATTAAAATTGATAAAGAAATATATAAGAAATTGAATTATACATTTTAAATACATAATGTGCAAATGTTCAATTAATCTACAGAACAAATCTTTTTATCAAATTTATAATGACAGCAATGCATAATTTAAAACATTATATAAAGTTACAAGGAGATTTCTTAAAAGTATTTCTTCTGATACAAAGAGAGGTTAATTGCACTTGTAAAATTATTATAGTAAATTTTGGAGCTATTGTCAAGGAATATTTTAATGTATCATTAATTAGTTCAACATTTTCGTCATTTTTACAGTAACCAAAACACTGTTTGTAATGGGTGGGATATTGTGTCGCCTTTTATATAAACAGAACAGCCAGAAATTCCTCTTTGAAGAATACTTAGCATACTGAGAGGTAATCCATTATTCCGAAAATCGATATTCTTAAAGGAATATGAAATTAAGTAGTTCAATTTTGAGAAAAGTCAGATACATACTTTTGACTCTCATCATATAGTTTCATTTTTGCAAAAAACTGAAGCTTGTATAATTTTCGCACAAGGTCTAACTTATAGACTTCAAGCAGACCTAGTTTCCGACTTCATTAATTTAAAGCATCTTTTTAAACTGTAATGGTATTTTCTGGAGGAGATCGTAGATGCAGCCTTCTGTAACTCTTGGCGGAGTTAGAACTGCGGACCTTCCGTTCGGGATTCCATGTCTCAACGAAAATACATATACATATAATTCGTTAAGCTTCTACATCTTTATGAATGCAAGTAGGAAACGAGCTTAAAAAACCTTGGCCGAACCTATCCCCCAATCCATGAACTTCTGAAGTATTTACAGGTTATGAACTTAAAGACTAACTTTGTTTATATGTAATTATTAATTACATATATTGTTGTTTGCTATTGCCCCGGATCATAGATTTCGTCCCTTCTCCGTGTAGCGTTCCAATAATGGGATTGAGCTAATTACATATGAATACTAAAACAGGCCCAACTGCCCTGTCTTTCAAGAAGCCCATATCCCTTTGTGTGTTAAAACAGTTGCAAAACGCAACGGGGCAAGTTAAACGCTTAGTAGTGGCTTGAGCGAACTTTGTTCTATTCCCCCTAGAGGCAGTTCCCAGGTTTGAGCGCCCACCTCGGTAGCGTAGATGGTAGCGTGTCTTCCTCACGTTTAAGAGGTCCCGAGTTCGAATCTCGATTAGAGTGAGCTACCTGGATACGGTTTTTTTCGGTGTTTTACCTTATTCTCATAGACGAATGTGTCTCATAGAGGAATGTCGGGTAACTCATGGACCCTGGACTCATTTGAGCATCATTTCACCCATTTCATTCATCGTCCGATATGTCTTAACGTTGGAGGACGTAAATTAAAAAAGAAACAGGTTTGAGCTAATCCACGTGTACTCCTTGAACAGTGTAAACAACCAATAAGCTCTTACCATGTCTTTCACTTATGCTTGAGGCCTTATTTTTAGTCAAAAAACTCGCGTTTTAATTTGAATTGCTTTTAGAAACTTGTCTTTGACTTATCCGTAGTTACCCATAGCTATTTTTAATTTCTCTACTACTACATACAGTGAATAAGGAAAGTATTGCATTCCACCCAAAAAATTCAATTCTGAGATTTCATTGGAAATAAACAATTTATGGCCCCCTGAATAAAAACAAATAATGTTAGAATAAATCCACGCGCGCCTGATTTCGTTTATCTGTAAACAACAGAAGTCAAAAACAAAAAGTATGTTAAATACCAAACTTGATATTTTCGTTCAGCATCTTCCATGGATGTGACACGATTTGCAAGAAGATGGATGCATCCGCTCCAAACTGTACCTTACATTAGAAAATATTTTCAAATCATGATTTTCTCAAAAATTATAAAGAAGATATTTTCATGACAAATAAAATCCGTTCTTGAATTTTCTGGGAATTTCCTAGGAAGTCCCTACATTCTGGATGACCTGTATACAACTCCGAAATCGCAAGAGATACACAAAATCATATTGTACATGAAGTGGAGATCTAGTTAAAAACACAAATTATGTCGATGGATTCATTTTATGTGAACAATTCCGAAGATATTCCTTACAGTTTGTCTCCCAATACTTATATTTTTGGGAAGTCTATATTCATTTATAAGAGTTTTTCAAGCAAAGAGAAGCAACTTCAAAGACACCACCAGCGACCAGCTCTTTAAAGAGCTGACTATCCTTAAAACCTACTGCATTACCCTATTAACCTTTCACCTACGAGAAAATTAGCAATAACATTTATCTCGATTGACAGAAGTATATATAACAATAGATACTTGTAAAATAGCTCTACAAGAGTGTAGAAAATCATGTGAATGCGGCACATCAGATTTGCGATGCTGTTATCTAGTAGTAGTAGTAGTAGTAGTAGTAGTAGTAGTAGTAGTAGTAGTAGTAGTAGTAGTAGTAGTAGTAGTAGTAGTAGTAGTAGTAGTAGTAGTAGTAGTAGTAGAAGTGAATTATGCGGAGGGGATTAGGCACGCCGACCACACTAAATCTATTGTACCTATGCTTCCAAGTGGGGCATCCTAGGGAGGGAGGATGAGGTGAGAGGAGACAAAGAGCGGCCGACCCCAAGAGGCGACTACAGTGCAGAGGGTGAGGTCATTGCACTTTACCAGATAGAAACTCCCCGGTGGTGGGCTTAAGACAATCGACATTCCACCTGCCGTGGCCCCGAAACAGTTACGAAGCCGGTTTGGAGACCGGAGGCCATCTCCCAGTGCAGGATACTCCAGGCAGGGTTTCACAACGTTTATCCCGTCTGCCGCGTTGCTGAATCGGCTCACAAGGCCGGCACGGAGACCGAAGTCCATCCCGCCGGAGGGGAAAGCGTTTTCCTGAGAGCATATCATTCCACCATGTACCGCGGAGACTCCCGCCGACACTTGCTACGGAAAGAAACCACCAGATGAGAGATGACATGAAGTGATATGGAGGTGAAATGGAGGAAAGGAAATTCGGAGGATGTAACTAACCTACCCAACATACGCTTAGAGACTCGGGAAAAAAACCCAAAACCCATGGGTCAGGTAGGTCGGCCACCGGAATCGAACTCGGGCCTCCCGAATGCGGGCCACAAACGAAACTGCCTAAACTATGCCGTTCGGTTGCTGTTATCTAATTTTACAGATTATATGTAGCTCAAAGCGCGTAAGAAAACTAAGTAAACATTAGGGCACGTTGTGTTTAAGTGCTATTTGGCCGCTTTCTATTTCTGCTATTGGTCATTTATTTATATTATTCTTGTTTATATAAGTATCATTATTATTACTATTATTAGAGTCGTTGCCATGGTTATTATTGTTAGCTCACTATACGCGTTGTAGAGTAAATCTGATTAAAATGACAGATTTGCGCCTAAGGTGAAGATATACAGAATATGAAGCAATGTTGGTTTTAGCTTTTGTATGCAAAAGGATTATCGGAACTCTGCTTAACCCTGCTGTTCTGTTTCACTCAGTGCGAATTGAAAATGCTTATTATATGCTGCGTATATACCTGTGTTTATTTCACAGCTGATGAGTTGTTTTCCACACCTATCTCTTCTGTTCCTTATAGAGGCATTTGACATTTTAGAAGCATAGTGCAGAGAGGAATACGTAGCAATGCCTGATGAGCCCAGTGACTAACTGTATCTCGCTCAAGCCTTAACCCAAGAGATATCTTGGGACCACTATCTTAAGGACCACTAATTCATTGCCTTATACAATTCTAGTGATCATATGGCATTCCACGACGAGTATACAGATATTGTTCTGATGTATTTCCGCTGAAATCTCAGAATTGACTTTTTGGATGGAATGCATCGCGTTTCCTGCTTACTGTATGTATGTAGAACAGAAGGTAAAAATGGCTATGGGTAGTTACTAACAAGTCAAATAACATTTCTCAATATATTGCCAATTCAAAACGTTAATGTATTCTCTTGAAAATAAAGATTGTGTAAAATAATTGGAGTACATGCTAAGACATTTTGGGTTGTTTACACAGTTCTTGTTTGTTATCACGAAGTATACATGCTATTTCAATCCTGGAAATCGCCTCCCGTCGCTCGGGCACAACAAAGTCCACTCACGCCACTGCCGTGCGCTTAGCTAGAATTGCCCCGTCCTGTTCTGCAACTGCTTTCACACACGAAGGGGTACCTGCTTACGAAAAGGACAGGGCAATTGGTCCACCTGGTATTATATACACATTTATGCCTGTGTATTTTCACGAATACAAAAATATTCATATTTTAAATTCTAAAATTTAATAGCACAGTGCAATTTCATAAAATAATCTAAATGCCCATTACATTTTTGTGACATCTCAAGAATCTGACAGGAAAACTCGCAAGCCTTCTTACTGGAATATCCATTGGAAAGCTAAAAACAGATCAACAAACAAGGAAGTATTTATGTATTTCATTATGCAGTCTGCATTGATATTCATTGTCTGAACTTGTACGGCTTCGTCTATGGGGTTCCTGAGCAACATTAAATAATTTTATGTAACTTAGAGATTTAGGTAAAGCCCGTTCTTTTAGTCGCTCCTGATGACTGCCAAAATGTCGAATTTAACGAACAGGAAGATTGTGAATTACCCTTCCAATTATTACTGATTGTATCTTTGAACCTCCGTTCCTTTAAGGGACGCTTGTTGATATTGAGATGAAAGCTGTAGAAAGTCGCCAGAGAACCTTCAACTCAAAGTTCAGAAAATGAAAAATTTGGAAAATGTATATAAGTCAGTATCTTTAGCATTAATTGCGTTCAAAAAGAAAAAAAAGCAGTTAATCAGCAGAGAATAATCGACTAAGTGGGCGACCCGCCTATCGATCAATATGCCTTGCTGACCTTAATTGGTTTAAACATCTAAAGCTAAGAATGTGAATGAGATATTTGTGAATCATTCGTGAATCATAATGCTGTGTGAGTCATTACATACAAGGATAAATTAGAATATACATCTCTGAAAGGAATGTCTGCGAAAAATTAATAGAAGGCGTAGGTTGGTCTATACATCTTAACAGTTGCTTATTATTTTATAAAATCCTATAATTAGGTATTAAAATTATGTTTTAGAGTCAATTTCATATTTCAGAATGGAATAGCTATAGTACACTTGATTATTTCTCACTTTGACATTAACGTATTACGAAATAGCTATATTGTACTGTAAGCAAATCATTCTTAATTTCTCTGCTTAGTGTAGTAAGTGGGGATGTAATATATAAACAACCCAAAAGTTTTATGTCCATGTTCATCGTAAATGCATGTTTTGAGGCCCCCTAATCCAAAATGAAAGAAAACATTTTTGAAAAAAATTGTGAGTGATGTGAACAGCATAACTCAAAAACGAAAAGTCGGTTAAATAACAAACTTTATTTTAAGTTCAGTTTCTTCCAAGAAAAAGCCTCATCTATATTACCATTTTTATGGAACAATTTTCGAAAATGTTGACTTTCTCAAAAAGGCTCTAAAGGTAGTGATTATAATATCTTTGTGTATAAGATACTTTGACGACAAATAAAATTTATATCGTGCATTATGAAAATAGCTTGTGAAGTCCTTTTCATTCTTAATGACTTTTGCATAGTGTAAACAATAGTAAACAAAATCGTGCCACAAATACTTGTAAATATTGCACACAAGTTATATTAATTAATTTTTATTTTCTCTAATACAGATTTACAGTAGACAGAGACAGTATTGTGTTAGTCCAAAATTTCGATATCGAAATTTTACCGGAATCATGTTTGGAGACTCAATATAAAATACTGAATACAAAAAGAGTTGTGTCATGTGTAAATGTGTATCTGCCATGGCTTATCATTTACGGTACATGTAAATCAAAGGCACCAACTTCAACTAAACCTAAATTATGCTAGAGGAGAAATCAGGACCAGTCACCATCTTTTGGCGCTAAAGTTAGCGAAAGTTAAAGTTATCGCTGCAGATAACGAAAAATTGTGTTTATTTTTATCATATTCATTATTCAGTTTACATTGTTCATACTTAAAATTAAATGATTCATTTTTTTCTAATGTCATCTACTGCTAGCAGTTCCAGTATCCACGATTAAAAGAAAGACTGTCAGAAAATGTCTCTATTCCACTTACCTTGCAAGGAAAAGTAAAAACTGTAGGTACTAACGTATGAAGTGTTATGTTTCCTTTCTTTAAATAGCTTGAGTAAAGTTGTTTACTAAGTAGCTGATTTTCGATGTTAATGTTAGAAGATAAGGTGAAAGTGAAATACATCGGAAGGCCTACTCATAATCAGTACAATAAATATAGAACAAAAACGAGTAAAGATTAGCGGTGTAAGAATTCAATAAGAAATTTACTCTGAAAATGTGGATATGAAGCAAAAATGCTTTTTATGCCTTTGTTTGGTGGCAATAACCAATGAAAAGTATATTATGGATTTACTTCATTAATTGGAAAGATTATGGGTACCAGTATCGAGCACCTCAATTTATATGTTGCTTGAAAATCTATTTGTAGCGTTTGTGGCAGCTCGAAATGTGAAACGTTGCTTGACAAAAGAGTATCAACTGGTGAGGGCGTTATATACATATTTCATCATATAAATGAGCAACATTTGAACCAATTCGTTTATTCACTGGCAAATATGACCAATCACGCTAAAGAACGTTAATTAAACGTTTTAAAGAATTCGGTTAAGCCCTGTTGGCAGTGCCAGTGCATTCATATCTCAGCCTCCACTGCAGTTGATGCCAATGATACTTCGCACTAGATTGAAATAAGTGACACCAGGTGATATAGCCTCTTTCAAAAGTTTCAGCAATAGACTATTCATAAAATAACTATTTGCATGAAGTTGGTCGAAGAACTAGAGAAAAGTTAAAATTATAAATTCGTTTTCTTGTGGAAGCGTCCATGTAATCGAGTATTTTCTTTACTATATTCAATATGTATGGAAACGGTTTGTATCACACGCGGAAGTAATGCAGTAAAGAATACCCAAACAGTCTTGAAACAGCAAAATAGTTTTGCAGCTCTAAAGTATGGAAACAAATTCTGATATGTAACTTTGATGACTAAGTCTCTGAATTATTTTACTAACATGAAAAACTTTTATATTAGATGCAAACTCTTTATCATTACCAAGTTATGCAACATTATAGTGCGAAATAACATGGTATTTCCGGTTTTATAACAATTTTTTTGAACAGGTGAGAATACGCATTAACTTTGGAACAATTTTCTAACAGTTTTCTCAGTAATTCATTTAATTATTTTTCCAGAAACGTTTCGATAACATGAAGCTTGAATGTAATACGTATAATACATAATTTTTACGGAGATAGACTTTAAAATTATTAATAATAATTGAGTAGTGTGTATATAAGTTTAAAATAGGTGCACTTTGTTCACTTTATTCTATCTGCATTCTTCAGATTAGCATGTCTGATATGTACAGCTGAATTCACCGGAGAATGAAACTGTCTATTTCAGTCAAAGTTGATCATGAGATCTAGATCGTCACTCGCAAGAGATACCGAAGCATTGTTGACATATGTTTCACTGACGCGTTGTTACAAAATATTACATTGAAAAGGATTAATTTTTACAGAAGTACCTGAGATGTACTAAATTATGTTTAAGTAACGAAGAAAATATAAACTGTAACTAAATTTGAAGACAATCTAATATCCTTTTGTGCCTTTTGTGGTTTACACTGTTCTCTTCTCATATCATGGAGTATCCTGGGAAGGCCTCTTATCGTACCGTCTCGCTCAAAATCAAGAGGAGCCTAGGGAAGTTAGCCACGTCACTGGCGTGCGTTTAGTTAAAATTTCCCGTGGCATGCTGCAACTGTTTTAACGCATGAAGGGATATCTGCTTATGCCAAAGACGTGGCAGTTGGATCACTTGGTATATAAGCATAAAGTTCCGTAACAGTTACACAAATTGTAAACCTATAAAATTACTAATTTCACACTTGGTATTAAAACTTGTTTCCGTCCATGAAAATTAATGTTTTTCCACACTAGCCGTATGTAGGCCAAAGTTTGGAGTCAGACTGAAAAATTGAATGCCATTGCTGGGATCTGAATCACGGATCTTATCACGGCTAGTGTGAAAGAACAATTAATTTCTATTACTTGACCCAATAGTGGTTGGACTGTAAAGCTCGGGACTTAAACGTTGTAGTTTTCCATCGAAATAGTACACTACACCGCAAAATCTTACTGGAGTTTTTGTCAAATTTTTACTACATGTTTTATCCCTTCCTTCTATTTACTTTTCGTATTCCTTAGCTTTTATGAGACAAAACCCTCTAGTTTGACGCATATGCAGTAAATTCCTATTCATATATTCTGTGGAAGAAAAAAAGAACACGTCAACTAACTTTGAATACATTCATTATTCTTACAGAAAAAAACCCACAGGATATTGAAATATCAAAATTGTTGTAAATAAACTAAAACCTAATTGAAACGAGCACATGATTTATTAAGGTCTAAAGTTGCAAAAGGACTGCTTGCAGTTAAATAGATAAAATAATAATACTGACACCAATAATGTAAACATTTGCCGATATAAATGTTACCAGTGATTTTAGATGTTCTAAGAATAAAAAGGAATGAAAATTTATATTTTTTAAGCACTTGATTTCTCCGCGGTTATTATGGTCATTTAAATTTACATTATCTGTATAATTGATCATATCCACACCTCTTGTGTAATAATTATTGCACATTCATATCTTAAGAATAAAAGTGTGTACCAACCTCGGTGTTATTTATTTAATGTAATGAGACACTTAAACATAAGCTGGTTTAGTCGTTATTAGATATGAAAATAAAATAATCTACTCTATTTTATTTAATGTCTTTAACTGTTACAAAATACTCATTTTCCTTGTGTTTATTTCCAATGATCCTTCAACCAGCATTTGGACGTTTTTGCATTTCATAATATATAAAGTACTCTGCGTATTTCTTTTTATTCATACTAAGTAATCGTTTAAGTTTTGCTTAGATCCTTATTAAAATATAAACAAGTGTCTTTTTGTCATGATAAACATGAAAAATTTTGCTGGAATACTTATAAGACACATCTTTACAATTAACTAGCCTTTTCCGCAACGCAGTAACCAAATTCACTGTCACAGATATCTGGTCCAGCGGACCTTCTAAACCTACTTGTCAGGTGTGATTTCCCCAATTATCTGAAAAGAAAAACGCCAAATGCCTCTAAATTGTAAGGCATTTTCCAGCAAATCTATGAAAAACAGAATACATTTAGACCTGTATGTGATTTCAGGATTGATAAAGTGTACCTATTGCATAAGGTATATTCACTTTTGGCATCCACAGTAACGCGAACGAATATGTAACACTACAGTTGCAACTTATACTCCAAAACTGTGCTTTACTAGAGAGAGGAGTAATACTTTCATACACAGCTGTAGAGCAGGAGACTTGGAAAAAAGTGTCTAATGCAGAGATTAGGGTTCCCAATCTCTCTTAGAAGTCTCGTTTAATATGCCAAAGCTTAAAACGTAATAATTTACCAATGTGTAAAGTGTAAAATGTAGTAGTTTATTATTTAATAATGTATCTTTATTGATGTAACTAATGTATAATTTAAGCATAAAAATGATGCAGGGTAGCCAAGGTTATTAAACTACGGACAAGTAAACGTCAGGTCCAGGACAATCGTGCCAGGACCGACCTTCCTGAATGAGGTTTTATAAGCTTTTGCCCGTTCCTCACTAATGCAAAATGTCGGGGACGTTCTCCTAAATATTGACCTGGAACGTTTCTTGGCCAAAGTTCCTTTTCCAATCATCAATTTATTCGCTGTATCACAGGGGGCCGCCCATAGCACTATAAGGAATAAGAACAGAAGTTGAACGCTATTAAGAATTAAAAAAATAAATAAATAAATAAACTCACACACACCGATATTTGTGCAGACGATTTTAGGAGGAAGAACACTTAACTTTTTGGCAAGGGTAAGCTCTCCTTCGTTACGCAAGATGTTTGCACAACACCACGGAGAGCTACTGGACATCCCCCCACAGCATCCGGTAATACCGGACAAGTTTCCACCGCAGAGACACGCTGATTTCTTTTCTTACGCCCGCCTCCTGAATGACGTGAATTGAAACCAGCGGCCCATTGCAGTCTTTGGCAGCTGCCCATTAAAAGAGGGTGGGACTGGATAATGTCCGGTTGCATGCATTCACTTTCAAGAAGGGGTCACTCAGCTGCCGCCCTGTCGACATAGTTTAGAGAATGCGGGTTCACCGTCCTCAAGCCTAAACCGCTTGTCCCCTTCTGGCATAACCGTGCAGAAATAAAAAGTAATTTATCATCAAACAACCTGTCTCTCTGAATGAAGCATAAAGGGCCAGCCGGTTTTATAGAACGGAAGACCTTTGTTTTATATTTGAGTGGGTCATAGTATCTGTGCTGCGTAGTTAGACATTTTCCATACTAACCAAAAGTTATTTTCTTTATGTACTTTTCATTACATTTTCTTAATTGTAGTTAATTCACTCTCTGTTTCAGACTGCAGGTACCACAGTTAGGTCCTTTATTCTGTAATCTGGAATAATGAAATCGTAATATGATTTTTATTTCCTTGAGCACTTAATTCAAGATAAAGTTGGTCTTGTAGAGACCATAGTTTTTCTTTAAAATATAACCAGCAAGAACAAGAACTGTGTAACTGTACTAACCTCCTGACCTTGAAATATCTTGACAGCGCAAAATATTTAGCCAAAACCTGTGGGAGATATAGTTAAGGTAAACAGCTTCAACATACATGTAACTTTACCTAAAGTACCGAATGTCATAAAATTAGCCCGACAAACTTTGGGAGCTGATAGATAACATTATTTTAAAACCTTTTTAAGGAAAGTTTTTTGTTGAGGTGCTTCGTTTAAGCGCTAGACAAGTTAATATCAAAGCAAGTGTTGGAAGGCTCGCCCATTGTGATTAACACAAAGAGTGCATCAGCATGCTACACTCTTGCAAAGACCAGCCATTTCTCTGATTTTGCCAGTTGCGCAGGTTGCTCGTGCACAGCTTCAACAGGTGTTTCATAGACTACAGCCCCCACAAAGAGAAGTCAAGTGGAGTGAGGTCACGGGAGCGTGCGGCCATGCAATGGGTCCACATCTGCCTATCCAGTGATAAGTGTTGACGACGTACTTCAGCACCAAATTGAGCTGGTGCCTCATCGTGTTGAAACTTCATGTTGAAGGGGAACTATTTCCACAAGATTATGCAAAACTTGTTGTAGAGATAATAAGGAATTGTGAACATTGAGTTAGGCCGGCAAAGTGTATGGTCCTATTACGAAGTTATCCACAATACCGGTCCATACATTAACATCGAATCTCGGTGATGTGAACTCTGAAATTAGCATGGGGATTTTCGAAGGCCCAAACAAGTGAATTACGACAGTTAAATAAATGCTTAAGTGTGACAATTACTTCATCTGTGAACATGGCATAGGGTACAAACAGTACGTAGTTTTCAATTTTTATCCAGATACCACTGACAAAATTGCTGTCGCAGGCAATTTCAGGCCTCATTGCGTGAACCTTCTCAAGGTGAAAAGGGTGCAACAACATTTCCTGCGGAATTCTTCCCTCAGTGTTACGACGTAGGTGCCATTGTAGAGCGATGGCGTGAGAAGTGCTGGAGGATACTCTCATTGCATCGCAACACATCTTCCTCGTTCTTAGGAGTCTGTACAGTACATGGCTTGATCTTCTGCTCGTCTACCCAAGGAGAAATAGTGGTGTCTTTGCGAGAGTACGGCAGAATATGGAATGCCGATGCAGACTTTTGTAATCGGGTCACCTAATATTTTGATTTTTCTGGGAATGGTCTGTGAAGTTCTCTTTTTACTAAAGGGACAGTATAACTGGTAAATCATAAAGTTGGACAAAAGCTTACTATTAAGAAATTGTAGTACTGTTTAAAACACATATTTTATTTAAGAAGCTCGTTGTGGTATCTGCCGTTGCTATTCCTATTGATTTTAATTTGTCAGTACTTTGCCATTCCCATTTTGAAGGCTTGCAATCTTGAAGTGTTTCTCGCGATCCCATGGAATTCTAAAGTCAGGATATGGCTAATCGTTTAAAAAACATTTAACACATATCGAAGGTAGAAAATACCCTATTGCCATGCCCATTCGGATGCAATCACTACAGTATAATTAATCGACTGGGGCTACCCGACGTGGCTAGTTTAATTTATCATGCTTATAATAATAGAGTGTCCCAATGCGATTTTTTCTGGATAAATTTACTTATGACTTAAAATTGGTGAATATGTCTATAAAATTTGGAGTGCATACTCTAAATAAACACATAAACAATTTAGCGATGTAGGATATTTTGCATGAATAGTAACACAGACAATTACAAGATTCTGATTTCTTTGCTGACTAGTTGACGAACGAGACATAATAATTCAGTGCTAGAAATTGAAATCTGTCTTCTTCTGCAGTACAGCGTAATATTCTCCAAGAAGGCGGAATCTGAATACATAAATTTTTAATGACCTTTCTTAAGATTAATGAAGGCACAGTTACTAGATTTTAAGCTGGTAAATATAGAAACAGTTATGAAATTAAGAATTTCTCTGAAGAATCTGGAATTTCCTGAGTAGGAGTGGTGAATCACATTCGGGTGTCTCCAGTTTTAAGAGACGGAAACCGATAACATAGCTTACTTGGTGGAGTAGCTCAACTTCTCGCGTGATTTGCTCCGGGCGAATTCAGCAAGAGTTGGGATAACTTGCCAACTGGAGGTATTTGCTGAAGGTTATAATTATCTGTCAACCACACTCTATAATACCGTAACCTGCTAAAAAGCCAGCAATGTCCAAGAGTTCACGCTCGAGCGGGTGCATTAACATTAACTGAAAAGTCAGCAATCCTCCCGATTCAGAGTAAATATCCACCTATGATAATCTTACATAGATTAGTTCTGTGTAATGCTTAGAATTTGATAGCGAATTGCACAGTGACTTTTGTTGTATTATTTAAAGCTTGAGAAACTGACAAGGGATTTTGTAGAGTGTAATAGTTTCCAAGTTCTTATAAAGTACATTATCAAATAATGTAATGTGTTTAAAATATAATAAAGATGTTAAATACTCCTGTAGTAAAAAGCTGTTATTTACAGCGTTCTGCTGGACAACGAGCAAGTCGTTACATATTTCAAAAAAAGTTGGCAAAACGATTTTGCAGCTTACGGATTCTAACGTTTTAGTTGTGTTTACGCCCACTATTACTACATGTATTATGTCGCTATTACCGTCATCATAGACGGCAGGATCGCGGGTTCAAAAAGGACGGAGAGTGATGGACTTTTTTCGGGCGCAGAAGTCCTTAGCATGGGTTCCATCGGAAGCACAATAAAGCCGGTGGTCGCATGTCGTAGGTTTACGTCACGTAACAGAACATCAAGCTTGATGAAGACGTCTCTGAAAAAAATTGAGCGGACTTCATCCCAATATAGAATGGGATGCTGAAAACTACATCATTTAAAGAACGTCTATAAACAAACTCAAAAGAAACTCGACAATTAACAGACGGCAGACATCTCATAAATGATATGAAACGATAGCTGAAATGAAATAATAACTGGGAAATAAATGACACTTGGGAGAGAAACATTCCAGGCCTAAATTTAGAATACCTCTCCGGCTTTTCAGGCTACATAGGAATAAATCTCTATATAACTACCATTTGAATTTATAATTTTTGCTCTGCATGATGCTGGCAGGATTTGAACGGCGAACCTCTCGCTCACAAGTTCGTGTCCTAACAATTTATTTGTCAATCACGTGTTTTGGTGTTTTTAAAGTTTTTTTTAATTGTATTAGCTTCATTAATTTTAAAATTTTAACTTATTCTTCAGTTTTTTTCTGATTAATTACACCTTTAGAATTGCATTCTAGTATCATTTTATGAATATAAGACCTTGGTAAAAGAGAAATAATCCCAATAACCTCAGCCTAGTGCGTGCAAATTTATTTTATAGGGATTTGTATTTCTTCCAATTGAATTCTGGTCATACAGCAGGTTTAATAGACTTTATGTTGAAAAATTATTACGCTATATGGTGCTAAATACAGAAAGAGGGAGCATAAAGACACCATTTTACTTTTAGAGGTTCTCTGAAACAATCTTGTATCATTAAACTATGGTTACGATTCATTCATCAACATTAATCACGTGATAAAGCAAGAAACCCAGGAGAAATTTAAGTTAGAAATAAGTAAATATTTTGGAAATACACTCATTGTTAGAAAGCCGCAAATAAAATTGTGGTCATGAAGTCGACCAGCACTCTGGCGGTGAGAGGGGTACATATGATTGTAATTAAAATAACAGCAGCTACGATACCTTCAGCAATGTTTGTTTGTGTGTGTGTATGTGTGCGTGCCCCCGTAGGGGAGGGGATTCGTCCCCTTCAGCTGCCGTGGTGCGGGCGCTGCGGACCCCTAGCATCGTGGTACCTCTGACGTTACTAGAGGAACCTCGGGCCGGACATTTGAGCCCCTCCCTGACAGGGAGTTGTTCGGATTGGGTTGGACTCGAGGGGGCAGTGGTTCCCGATATCCGTGGGAGATCTGGTACGTCTCCAGACGGGGTTGAGGGAAGTCATATATTCCCGCGTACTAGCCAGCATAGCTAGTAGAAGGTGTGGTAGATCACCAGGCGGCCCCACCGAGGTCATATCGGTAGCCTTCCCATTTTGGTGTTGGCGCGCGTAAGTGACGTATTCACTTCCATCCCGTCATGAGTCCACAGGACCAAATGGAGGGTCTTGTTAGTCTCTAGGTCTTTCCATATGGAAAGCCCCACGGAGGCGCCGAGCGCCCTTTCGGGACACCTCGGTAACTCCCTGGTCGAAGGAGACCCGGGTCCTTGGTCCTACGGGTCCAGGACTAATGGGAGTAGAACCTCTGGCATTAACTATAAGTGTGTGTTCGTGCGTGCGTATGTGTGTCTGTGAGGCTTTATTGACGCGGAACGGTGTCTGGGTAAAAAAGGGATATAAAGAAAAACCGGTTGTATATCATCAGTTGCCGAGTTTATGCCATCTCTGTGAGAAATGATCCATGCAACCCTAAATAGGAGTCGTGCTCATAACCCATCCTAAGAAATCCCATGCTGCGGCTAAACCAAAGCATGTCACCTCACGTCACAACCCCGCCTCATATTAAGGCATTTTATTCAATGTATCGAGAGAAAATAATTCATGTAAGTTATTACCAAGCGGGATGATTCAGGCGGTAGGTCTGAAGCCCACATTTGGGAGGCCGCAGGTTCGATTTCTGCCGCTAACTTCCCTGAGCTTGGGATTTTACGGTGTTTTTTCCGGGTCACTAGGCGGATATTGGAAAGGACATTTGCCTTACATACCCCGCTTCGCTTCCTCCGGTCTTTCCACATAGAGTCAGTGAAGTCGTGGATGGGCTACTCTGAGGTGGTTCTTGCGCTCTGAAAATATAGTGCTCGGTTGAGGGAAGGCGCTGTAGTCAGCTATCCACCGTTCCAGGTGAACTAATTGATCCGCTGTATCTGAGTGCTCGCGGGCTCTCTATGTGAACTTGGAACTCCATCGGCAGAAGAGCTTGCTTGGACCTTTTGGGGACCCATGCCGCCTGTAGGGTACTTTCATCTCATTCTTCCTCCTGGGGTTTGACGCACAAGAAGTCATTGTGCAGGAATTCCCCTCTGTGATAGACAGAAAGCTCCGGAGTGCATAGTATAGGTAGTATGAGGTTTACTACAAGATTAAATGTTACACATATTTTTATCAGAGATTTCTCCACCGAATATGCTCAATCCCATCGTTTTCAATTAATTTAACTAAGGTGCATGCCATGGATTTATAAGAAGTATTATTCGATATGTTCACATTTCAGATGAATATATTTTTGAGAGCTTTTTTTCTTGCAAAAGTTGAAATGTTTTCAAAGATGTGGAAATTTTGAAACATTTATATTGTAAATATAAGAAAACATTTTGAAATATCACTACTTCAAAGCTAAGAATTAGCGTTTATGTATTAACTACACTTTTTCATAAATGAATTAAATCTTATACCATGTTTGACACACTCATAAAGGTAAAATCACAGTGAAAAATAGAACCAATAAAATACTTGTATGAAATGAAAAATTGTATTACTGGATATATTTTTTTTAACTTTCACGAGTGTATTCCGCACATTTATATCAGATTAGATGAAAACTCCATCTTGTTAAATTAACTGTTTAAAGAAATTTGCCAGTAAAGCAGAATTAAGTTATAAATTCCTTTACAATGTAGTACAATATCTATTGCTGTAATCTCTTTGAAGCACTTATTAATAAAAAGAGGATAGAAAATAAAATAAACTTTGCATATTGCAAAAATTGCGATGTTGTTTCTAATGAAAAAGAAGGAAAATATTATTTTTCGGATGTATTGTCAACATTTTAAAGGAGGATTCCCTTGAAACAATTAATTTTATAATCTACAGTTTTTTTTTTCTTTTAACTAACTAATGGTACCAAATTGAAGGTTTTATTTACACTTCTAAGGCATATAACTTATGTGTATCCAAATACAATTTATAAGACTTCAGGTAAAATAGTTAGTAGGCCGAAATTTAATAGGTTTCAAAACTTTCGGTACTTATTTACAATTCCTTACCCCCAGTACTACGGTATTGCAAGTACTATCCCAGGTAAACATGATTGTCACACACTATACTATTGAATAGCTGTTCTTCATGAAGCAGGCATGTGTAAAATAGTACAATACAGAATTCCAAACCAGTACCTCAGGTTTACTGCAATCCTGTTTTGTTAGATTTAAGAATAAATGGTCACAGTGTTAACGTTATCTCCACAACCTGATCTTTTAACATAATACTCTGTCATTTGGAAATTACTAGATGTGCCTTACTAGTATTTCCACAACATGGTTGCAGTTGGACAAAGAGATGAAAGATATATTCTCTGTAGATAGTTGCCACACCCAAGGAAGGCGTTTCACACTCTTACCATTTACCGTCGGAACTTCTGAAGACTTCTTGGAGACTCCCTATCTGGCTGTGGTTAAATACTTTTTGCATTTGTCTTTTAAATCTGACTATTCTGAGTAGTATATGGTTCTGATATTCATGAGGGGAAAATATTCCAGTATGGTAGCTAAAGTAGGGCAACTGCGAGATAATTAAACAACTACCTTGAAGAGTTGTATGAATCAAAAATCATTTCATGGTGCAAATTTTCGTAATATTTCATGAAACAGAATTATTGACATACAACTGGCGAAGACAAGTCTATAGAGACAACTAATGAAGACTATTACTTTAACACTTAAGAAATTTCAGACTGTCATTTCATTAATGTCATTTTCCTCCTTTCTCACAAATAAGCTGCAAGTAACCGTGTTTTGTCTTACAAATTGATACAGTGGTTGCGTCCATAATGAACACATACGTTATTTTGGAGGAAAAAGAATTTTAGCTGCTTTCAGAATTCATTTAATTTCTTCGGCTACTTGTACGAGCATTTCACAAAACTCGACTGAAGAAGAAACTTACGATTTAAAACCAAACTGCTAATATACTTTTCCCAGTGCTCATTGACACTCATGCCGGTTTTGAATCGTTCTATTTATTGATCGGGAGGGGAAAAAGAAACAATAATGACTTCTTATTGACCAAGAGTACGAATAGTCAAAAATTTCAATAACAACGAATATCTAGGAAATGTCAACCGCCACAAAGAAATCATTTGACATAAAGCGTGTGCCATGCTTTTATAGTAAGATTTTGTCTAACTCTTATGGTTTACCAGTTATATAAAATTAATTCAGAACGTAGAGGACTTTAGAGGTAATTCAGGAGGTATAATTCATCAAAAATATTTAAAACGTATAAAAACTTAATCAAAACGATTAAAGACATTTAAAAAAACAAGATTTCCTTAACGTTATCAATGTATTGGGTGGGTGAACTGTTTTGAAAATTTTGTCATGAAAGACGCTGAACTTGAATACTATGTTTACTATTTAACTGACTTTACATTTCTCAGATAATCCGTTCACAGAAAAACAGGCAGACACAGACACACACACAACACACAGTACTGTTTGTAAAAATGTGCTTTATGTATCCAGAGAACCTCATCACGTGCAGTTCTGGTGAAATCTCAGTAATGAAATTTTGGGTAGGAGTAGAATGTGTACTTCTTTTGCTGTATAACAGAGAACATCCAGATGAGAGATTATGTGAAATAATAATGGAGGTGAAATGGAGAGACAGGAAATTCGGGGAATGTAATGAATCTACCCAGCATTCGCCTGACGACCCGGGAAAATCCCCGAAAAATCCATGGGTCAGGTCAGGAATCGAACTCGGACCTCCCGAATGCGGTCCACAGGTGAAACCGCCTGAGCCTTCCCACTCGGTATGTATAAAATATACTTCAGAATAAATATTTTGTAATGTATTATTCAGTTATCCCTCTTTTTAGGTTATAGTATGACTAAAAACAAATTTGTCCTGAAGTAAAACAATGCAAGCACCTCAACTCTACCTTAATTCCACACTGACATACCATTTTAATTGCTTACGTATGATTCTTAAGTACTGGTAAAATAATGGGTCTGAGAGAGAGATAGAGATAGAGAGAGATAGAGAGAGAGAGAGAGAGAGAGAGAGAGAGAGAGAGAGAGAGAGAGAGAGAGAGAGAGAGAGAGAGAGAGAGAGAGAGAGAGAGAGAGAGAGAGAGAGAGAGAGAGTTAGGGGAAACAAAGCTAGGGGAGGAAGAGTTTCTAGAAGTTGTTTCTTTTTACTAATACAAAAATGACAGCTTTTGCGTCAAAGAAACTGCAGTCAAAATACCATCATATTTTAGTTCCTTTTTATATCATTCATGATTTTTAATGTCAGAGAAATGCTAATCTAGCTCAAGTGTTGAAATCCTAATGGATTTGTTTGCATTAAAACAACCTCTTTTTAAATGACAGTTATAGCTACCTTTCACTAGCCTGTTAAAAACCGTAACAGTTAAAAAATATGTAAATACTAGATCACAAAGGGGATAGCAGGTTGCAAAATCTTGGTTCAAAGTTAGTGCTTTCGTATGTAGTTGTTTTATTTTTTTCAGAGACTCTTGTATTAAAGCCGGTTGTAGAGTACGCCTATCATTATGTAGTGCACGATAGCTAATGATGCTATTTTGTTCGCTGTCGGAAATATAAATTAGCATCGTGTTGTTTGTAACAATGACAAATCGTTCTACAGAAACGCTGATTACTTTTTCATCAGCTACTGTTAAGTTACAGTTAAATTAAATGTGCATTTGTATATCATAAATAAGGTATATATGCATTTCTCTTTTCCTGTACTGACACGATGTAAGACATCCGGCATGCTCCACTGAGTAATGCACGTTTAGTACAGAATAGATGGAGCACCTGTTTTATTCACTTAACATTTCCCGTTTAAGCATTCTACGTTGTCTTGCTATATATCATAAAGTTTCAGATAAAGTTTTTTATTTTCTTTGAATAATGTATCGTATTTATTGCTTAAGGGAAAGAGGCAGATGTAGAGCATAAACTCAGGTATTTTACAATGTGCCTGTAGTAAAGTAGGTGTGCAGGAACCTGGTGCTAGCCAAGATGGGGTCCCTAACATGTGCTTCATCTCGGCGCCAGGTGTCTTTGTGCAGCCGCTACCTACCTGCTTGGACAAATGATCATAGTACCAGGACAACAGTTATAGGCCGCAAATTCTACCACGCAGTAGCACCACATTCACTTCTTCGCTGACACTTTCAAATCTGGAATGTCTGGATTGGATAATGGTGAAATGAAGTGGAGGGAAATTCGCGGAAAGGAAAGTAACCAACCAAGCATTCACCTAATAATCAAGGAAAACTTTGAAAAAAACCATTGGTCGAATTGGTCGGTCAATGTGAATCGAACCGGGGCCTCCTGAGAAGGGAACTACCACTATACTCACAACCCTACACACCTGAGAATTTGATGGTTAATGCTTGCTGTACATAAACGTTGTGCACCAAAGATCTGGTGCGGAGTAGAACTGCAACGCCCAAAACTGAATCCTGAAAAGTCTCGCATGCAACCACTTGCAGCAGCTGCTGGACATCCCTCGTCGGCTCTGTGGGGTACATACGCCATGTGAAGATCGCTAACTATCAGGGGTAAACAATGCTGTGTTATTATGACTATGTTCCTACGTATTCTGGATTCAATTTTGGGTGCTTTCAGCTATACTCCGCACCCGTTTTTGGCACACAGGCCCTACATAGAGCAGAGATGATGACATCAAACTCTTGCGCGAATACAGATGTGAGCATAGTGACAGTTCCTTTGTAAGTTCAAGTCCTACGCGTTACTGCGTGCTTAAGGAAATAAGATATGTTCAAAATCTGCATGAGATTACATAATTATTATGAATGTATTAATGAACCAATTATTTCAGAAACTTCGTGTACAGTGTAACTGTTAAGTTAACATTACTGCTAAATTGCTGTTGCTCTCACTGTTAACTAGTGGAAGGCTTTTAACAAGAATTCTTGTTTTCACCGCTAACGCCCGTATATTTAAGCGAGATTTTATTGTGCACTTATGGACACTTAGGTCACGACAATTCTTGCAATCAAAGGAACTGGAACATCAATCACAAGTATTCTCTTCCTCTTATTGCTTTCAGAAGCGAGAAGTCTTGTCTTATCACTAAGGAACGATAAAAGTGCTGTCATTTTTCGAAGTCATAACCCGCGACTTTAATTCGTTTCTTCCCCCATGTGACGATATCTATGTGCTCTAGATTACAATGGGTTTGTTGCAAATGAAATGATGGGATGATTGAAGATGTTCTAGATGCCCCGCGTTTTGGCAGTCATTTTGAAATGGTTTTGTTGCAAATGGGAGTATTGAAGATGTAGAGATGATTTATTTCTCTCACCTTTGGTGACGATCTTTTAGAAATCCTGTAGGTTCCGCGGCAGCTCTGGAGCATGAAATCTTACCTCTGGACGTGGTCGCAGAGTATAGGAAGTTGATACTGCAATTGTTGGAGAATAAACAACAATTCTTCTCTTTCAAATATTGTGGATTTTATTCCACCGAAATAATTTTAAATTCTGATACAATTTTAAACGATGTAAATGCAGTATTTTTAACAAACAATGGTTGTTGCATCAATGAACTGCTTCTCTCTCTTGCACACGTTATTAGTACAACACAAATGCATTCATACAAAACACTTTCTGCACACTCGCGGAGCGACACAACTCCACGTCTTACTCCTATAAAAGTCGAGAAGAACGCTAATTACAGATAATCTTGAGCTCTATTCTCCCTACGTTACTAAAACAACCAAAGTACTTATCTTTTACTGGTTTACGTCACCACATTACGTAATCACATTCTTGCAATGACCAATAAGGACAATACTATATGGCATTTAACGTACACTGCATCAGCTCATAGCCAACCTAATTTTACGCTTTCATTTTCGTACAAAGTAATCCTTTCATAACAATTCCAAATGAATTTCTTAAAATTTAGAAACATGAGCATAGTCAGAACACAGTCAATGTTAACCGTCATGTTAATGGACCCCTCCTCCATTTACGGCTATTATTTTGAATCTCGATATCTGAACATTAAAATATCCACTTTTACATTGCTATATACAAGCAGGTATTGTCTGTTTCAACCTTTGATTTTTTAAACAAGAATCGATATCAAAATACGAGGGAGTTATTTGGGAGTTATTTGGGAGTTATTTTTAACTCCAAACTTAACCTGGAAAAACTATATTAACACTTTAAAAAGAAACCTTGATGCTGCAATTAATTGGATGTTAGTAGTAAGGGATTTTATTTGACGTCATCAGCATAACGGTACATTAAATAAATCTGATAAAGCTTTAGAGGCAGTTTAAAAGAGAACTTTATATAATACTGTGTCAAGAATGTACCGGGAATTGATCATATAAAAGTCTCGTATAAGGGGAAATTTGAAATTATTGTTGTCGCTAAGTTGGTAGATCTTTCCTCTATACCCACGTGCTGTTTGATTGTCATCTGTCTTCTAGTTTGTTTACAGAGCGTCATTTTGTTAGTGCATCTCAAAGATGCATTGCGATTTTACAATGAATTCTCCTTTATGTCTTCTATCGACTGAAAACAGGTGGCCCGCCTCAGTACCGTAGATGGTAGCGTGTCTGCCTCACGTTCAAGAGGTCCCGAGTTCGAATCTCGGTTAGGGTGAGTTACATGGATAAGGTTTTTCCGTGGTTTCCCTTATCCTGATAGACGAATGAGGATAACTCTACGTTCCATGGACCCCGGTCTCATTTGAGCATCATTTCACCCATTTCATTCATCGTCCGATATAACTTAACGTTGGAGGACGTAAATTACAATAACAACAACAACAACAAAGAAATAAAAAAAACCGGTGCCTCGAAGTGGTAACTTGAGTTTTGGAAAGAGAAAGAAGTTGGCTGGAACCAGATCAGGTGAATGCGCTGGCTGTTCGATGAATTTGTTGAGCTTTTTTGTCTAGAAATTCATTCACAATGATAGTTTTTTTTTTTTTTTTTTTTTTTTTTTTTTTTTTTTTTTTAAGGATGGGGCATGGGAGGGATGTTGTTCTGCGGTGTCTCTTTTTATTGGGGCCTGTGGTGCTAATTTATTTGGGACTGTTGAGGTGAGTTTGGTGGCCGGTACCGCCTAAGCAACCCGGCAGTTTGTGGGTATATGCTATTTGTGCGGTAAAAACCCGCTTGTGGTGGTCAGGTAGGAGCCATGATCCAGGGGACCCTGACTACGACCTGTGGACAGTGGTGATCGTTGTATGCTTGGCTGTAGGAATCTTTGAGTCCCCGTGGGAACTGCATTGAGGTGATACAGAGGGGCCATGGCCGTCAACAGCTCATGGCCGGGAAGGGAGGCGGCGTTGCAGGTCTGATGGCGGCGGCGTCCTGCGTGTGCGGGTGTCTCGTGATAGAAAATGCGGCGGAGGGACCCCGTGCTCTGGAGCCAGACACATCATGATAGCCTTGTAAGGTGGGGCTTTATCGTGGTGCAGATCACATGCGTTGTCTTTCCACAAATCTTGTCTTTTTCGACGTATTTGTTCTCTCAAATGCCGCATAACGCTAAGATAATAGTCTTTATTTACCATTTGACATTCTGGCAAGAATTCCGAGAGCATGACACTACGATAATAAAAAAAAACTGTCAACATGACTTTCACTTTTGATTGAGTATGACGTGCCCTTTTGGATTTCGGTTCAATTGGAAGGCGTCATTAGAAATTTCGTGGACTGGTTTGCGTGTCAAACTCATAAATCCGCGTCTCATCACCAGTTACAATGCGTTTCATGAATGCGCGGTCGTTCTAGCATGTAGCGATCCTTACGCGATTGAGTTTTGCAGAAAGTTCGGGTCTTTCGGAACTAATCGAGCGGAAACATATGCCATGCCCAAACAATCGTTCAAAATGGTACAAATCGATTCATGAGACACAGAGAGTTCAGCGCAAATCTCTCGCAGACCTAAATGATGATTTTCAGACACCATTGCCTTCACTTTAGTGATGTTCAGTTCAGTTAAAACTGTTGATGACCGACAGAGTGAGCCAAATCTTCCACCACATCTCCTCCACCATTGAATTCACTTTGCCACTTATACGCACGTGGTTTTGATCAAGTTGATTCAAGTAAGCACTTTGTAGCATTTTCAGCGATTCGACACATGAAATACCATTTTTAATGCAAAATTTGAGACAGCTTCTTTGTCCAATATTTTTATTCATTGTAAAATCGCAACACACCTTTGAGATGCACTAACAAAATTGCGCTCTGTAAACAAACTAAAAGACAGATGACAATCAAACTCCTTGTTGGTATAGAGGAAAGATTTACCAACTTAGAGACAATAGTAATTTCGAATCTCCTCTTATAGGAGATTTTTATGTGATCAATTACCGGTACTTTCTTGACATAATGGAATAAGAGAGATAAATAACAATGAGAATATAAATAGTAAACTTCCGTAAAAATAAGAAAGAAGAAGTAAAAAGATAATAAATGAGTATTGTTTTGAAAATCTGTCTAACGGACAGATTTAGAACTAAAGCCCCAAAACGTTTATAGCGTCTCTCCAACTCACTTCGCGTCTGGTTGGCGACGAGAACGGACTTATGTAGTGTTCTATCTCTTAAACTTCTTCATAAATCTACAATTTATGAATATATTTGATTCATAACAGGTGGATTAGTACTGTGTATGTGATCGACATATTTTGAACATTTAATATCAAGTTTTGACGCAGTAAAACTTGATTAAAAAAGTTAACTCTATGTCGTTTCTTACGATACCTACACAAACCTTGATGGTTGCCTTTCATAAGTCTGCAGAGCAAGCTTGGGATTGATGCGGATGCTGGTGAGATCTTCGAGATGTTTAATATCGATGGAGGGCATTTTATTTACTGCATCAACCTACGAAACATTTAAATATACTCTAATGCTTAGCAGGTGTAAAATGAAGATGACTAATGAATACTCAACTTCCTTTACTGCAATTAAGTTTTTAAAACCTGTTCAGCTACATAATTATCTAGAACAACTACAGGAAAAGTGAAATCCATGGCTTAAATACGCTACTAGCCGTAAACAATGGTCATTCATTAATATCACAAATTTAAGAAAAAGCCCTTATTTAATATAAAAAATTGTTTCTATCTCCTAACCCTCACTGGAGAAACACACAACCAATATAAAATAATGGAAAAAGTAAAATCAGCTTCTTAGAAAAAGTACATCGTCTCAAAATACATTTGAACATTCCTACTTCAAGGAAAACCTGTTTCTTAACAAAGCCCTACAGAATTTTGAACCAATTTACTTCAATCTTGAAGTGGGGGGGGGGGAGAGAAAAAGAGGGAAATATCTAGCTCTAGAAGTCATACATATATATAAATTCTACCAGTTAACATTTTCACTGATTTTGTTTTAAACATGGTAATGTAGACATGGTAGTGGAGTTACATGCAACGTTTTCTCATTATATCACTCACTGGAGCATTACAGCACAAAGTCTGATGCGGAAATATCAGCAATTCATAAAACTACAACTTTTAAATCTCCCAGTTAGCAGCTAGACCAAAGTAGCTTTATTCTCAAAACTTGAAAACTGCAATATATGTGATATGCTCGCCCGTCTCGGTAGCGTAGACGGTAGCATTTCTGCCTCACGTTCAAGAGGTCCCGAGTTCGAATCTCGGTCAGAGTGAGTTACCGAGATAAGGGTTTTCCGGGGTTTTCCCTTATCCTTCAAGACGAATGTCGGGTAACTCTAAGCTCCATGGACCCTGGACTCGTTTGAGAATCATTTCACCCAATTCATTCACCGTCCGATATAACTTAACGTTGGGGCGGACGTAAATTAAAACAAAATGTAATATGCTCATATAACATAAAATCGTTCCGATTTAGAGGATGTTACCAGATATTGAGCGTACAGCTATTTTAACTGAAAAGACACTAAAAAGGATACTAATTTTACCATAACAAACCGAGGGATATGGTTCAGTCGGTAGCACCTGTGGGCCGAATTCGGGAGGTCATGGATTCCATTCCCGTTGCCAACTTTTCTGACCCCTTTCCAGGATCACTAAGCGAATGCTGGGAAGTATAATTACATTCCTCGAATTGCTTGTCCATGTATTTCATCCAACTTTCCATTTTTTTACCAAACTTTCATACTGGTTGGCTACTTCAGGTTTCCAAGTGTCGGCGGGGTTTTCGGCGTTGCTTAGTAGGAATTGCTCTCTGCAAATTCTCGTCCTCCGGATTGGGAAAGCTCTTCGGGTTCCGAGGTACTCAGAGGATGTGTGAGCTCGTAACAGGCTGAGGGAAGCCGGTTGTACGATACGTTACTGCCGAGTGCAAATTGTAGCTGTTAGGGGCCATGCTCCATGTCAAGCTACACTTGGTACCCCCTCACCTCATACCTCCCTGTCAGAGACATAGGCAAAAAAGATAGTCCAGTTATTAAAGTTTGTCCTTAATTTTTTCTTTTAATTTTTAATGATCTTGCGTATGTATTCCTGCAGTTGTGAACATGTGTGACCTAATTTTCTGCGACATCTTATGGATGATAAGATATAATGTCGTCGAGAATCATAAATTTTAGTACATCTGTCTTTTTGGACGATTTGCATACACACTAACTTTTAAACGTCCATAGGAAACAATAGTAACTTGAGATTTGCATGCACACTAACTTTTAAACGTCCATAGGAAACAATAGTAACTTGAGATGTGCATAGACACTAAATTTTAAACTTCAGGAAACAATAGTAGCTTGAGATTTGGATACATAATAACTTTTAAACCTCCATGGGAAACAATAGTAACTTGAGATTTGAATACACACTAACTTTTAAACCTCTATAGGAAACAATAGTAACTTGAGAGTTCAAGCAACCGTACAGAACAGTTCATATTACTATTGTGCTCAGAAACTTTATTTTTTTGCTGTTATCAATTTGGTTTTTAATTTAAAATATCTTATGCATTGTACTCAAAGTTGATATAGTTAACAAAATATTTATTTCTTAATAAACGAACATCGTAAAAATAGATTCTCGAACCATTTTAAACGTCTTCTTTTCCTAGTTTGCAAACAAAGTACATTCCTTTTTAACTTTTTTATTTTGTATTTTGTTTTCATTTAGTGTAGTTGGTGTTTCTTTGTATTCGGTGATAAGGATTGCGATTCAGCCCTATGATGTATTTAGTGTGTCAAAACAATTAATAGTTTATTTCTAACTTCTAATTAGAAGGATAAGGAACCTCAAAACGGGTGACGTAAGCAGAAGTTATCAACTTTCAACGTTCCTGTCTCGGTAAACCAAACTAGTCCTCATTTTCTGCCAATTTCCAGAATTCTTCCTAATTATCCAGTATAACGTTCTCGTTACCAACCAAATTATGCAGGTTTGAAAGGACATGTTTTTGAAGCAAAATTCCAAGCGCTGTAGTCTCCGAAAACATTGCAAAACCTCCGACTGACACCATTTAATGGTTCTGAGCACCATCCAGATAACATCAACCCTTCCGCATCAGGCAATTCGATGTTCCAAGGTACTAATTTGGGAGCAGAATACGCAGAGGTTAGACTGCATCCTTTGCTAGAGTTTTTCCGCTGTCGGTATGATCTTGTTGCATTCCTCGTAGGCGGTCTGTTTCCAATTGGCGGGAACACGTTTACAGAAGAAATTCTCCCATATAATTTTTAATTCTCGTATCTCTTTATCTTCAATGTATATAAGTTGAATTTAGCAAACGATATTCGTTCCGCGTACACTCCAAATTTCTGATGTCATTCCTGATGTCCAGAAGGCGCTTAAAATAATTAACAATGGGTTTAAAGTCGGGAGATACCATTTGCGGTTTTTGAAACTGGTCCTCGCAAAAACTCCCGTCTATAGACTACCACACAGTGACTTGACTGCAGTTTTCCCCAATGAGGCCAAGCCTCTGTATTTCCCATAAAGGTGATACCAAGTGCGGCAAACCCGCATACCATAGTTAAATTACTTGGGTTCTAATTGGAGCTTAATTGGAGCTATGAGTTCTCTTGTACTCCTGAATGGTTGTAGGAAATGGGTTTTGGTGATTGTTGTTGGCTACTCAGTCGTATTAATGATACTTGGTTTATTGTAGAATTATTTGGTTTAATTCTTGAATCAATGTTTGTTTATCGACTTGGATCGGTGATCACCTTTCAGACTTTGAAATCATCGCTTCTCTTCTTAATGCACATGAACACGTTTTTCCCGTCATAGTATCAACTTGTAAGTAAAGTTTTTCTACACGTTCTTCCTGTCGTAGTATCAACTTGTAAGTAAGGTTTTGCTACACGTTCTTCCTGTCGTAGTATCAACTTGTAAGTAAATTTTTTCTACACGTTCTTCCTGTCGTAGTATCAACTTTTAAGTAAGGTTTTTCTACACGTTCTTCCTGTCGTAGTATCAACTTTTAAGTAAGGTTTTTCCACACGTTCTTCCTGTCGTAGTATCAACTTGTAAGTAAAGTTTTTCTACACGTTCTTCCTGTCGTATTATCAACTTTTAAGTAAGGTTTTTCTACACGTTCTTCCTGTCGTAGTATCAACTTGTAAGTAAGGTTTTGCTACACGTTCTTCCTGTCGTAGTATCAACTTGTAAGTAAAGTTTTTCTACACGTTCTTCCTGTCGTAGTATCAACTTTTAAGTAAGGTTTTTCTACACGTTCTTTCTGTCGTAGTATCAACTTGTAAGTAAAGTTTTTCTACACGTTCTTCCTGTCGTAGTATCAACTTGTAAGTAAAGTTTTTCTACACGTTCTTCCTGTCGTAGTATCAACTTGTAAGTAAAGTTTTTCTACACGTTCTTCCTGTCGTAGTATCAACTTGTAAGTAAGGTTTTTTTTTTTTTTTTTTTTACTTCACCATTCAGTTCGAACCTTATTCTAACCCCCTCTATAACTTTATCACGTGACTAAACTAGCTCACCCTTCTCAAATGTTACATTATTATTGGTTTTTCATTTTATTCCGAATTTTCGCATTGGTTTTCAAAACTCATATGACTCACTGACGTTCCGCCCACCCTGAATTGTGGAACGCCTACCCTGAGTTGTTTCTAACGGTTTGCATCGTTACCAAATCAGCGAAGTAAATCACTTTAGCGTTCATGCTCAACTGCATTTTGAAAGTCCTTTGTCCCAAAACATTCCTAGCCGAAAGAATACAATAGTCTTCAGACATTGAACTTTTACTAACACAAAGAAGGTAACGGCTCTTCTTTTCTGTCTCTGCGACATGTACAGATTTTTCAAGAATATTTTCTCTTTCTTGCCCGGATGCTAGTATATATGTTATATTAAATTATATTCTTCCTTTATTATTATTTAAGTCAACTGCTATTTTAATCATTATAATTTCATATTATTATAACAAGATTGTTATATTAGTTTGCAAAGCATTTCTATTAATTTATCTTCTCTTTTAATTATTTGACTTCGAATAATTCGCCTCCTCCTAATCGCTGCCTAATACTGCGGTTACACAAGTATCCGGGTAGTGATAGGTCCTACACTGCATTCCAAATGTATATATTGATTCCAGCCAATGTTCAAGCATTAGTATCTTCGATTTGGCTGCGTTTAACCTTGCCTCTGAAATTCTCTTATAGACCTTCAACACATTCTGTAGTGCCGCCATGTCGTGAATGTCAGTCGCTACAATGGTGACATCATTGGCATAGGCAATGACTTTAAAGCAATCATTATACAGAGCAACGCAACGTAGAGTATCTTGCAGTATTTGGAGTAAAGAATTTAATGCCAGAGAATAGAGCTCCAGGATAGTGAGTACCCTTGAAGCACTGGCCGTTTTATTCCTACCGGAATGGAAAGTCGTCTATTCCATAATGCCTAGGACTGTACTATACTATAGAGACCTTGAATAATGTTAATGACATGCATTGAAATTTCACGGCCATTGCACACAATTTTTTGTGTGTCCTATCGGACGATGAATGGAATGGGTGAATGATGCTCAAATCTATCTCTTGAACTTTCTGCCTATTGTCCTTGAAGATCAGTTCATTTGAAAGAAGTTTTATATGATTTCGTATAAGGGCAAACAATAAGCATCGACAGTAGCATATTACATACAATAGACCGTAGAAATGTATATTATATGGCGAAATGAGGTATGAGACGGCTACCTCAATTAACTTGAAGTAGATGGTGGAATTATTATTAGCTCTAACAAGCACAATTTGTAAATGCTATATAAAATTAAACAGTGGGTAGAGATAATTGCGTGCATATAACACATCAGATTGTTTTTCTATATACCCTATATAAATAGAGATAAACATTTGCATGGAATATATTACTTTGGTTCTGAAATTTCATAAATTTTTCATGACGTGAGAAAATATTGAATAGGGGCCGCCTATTAGAAAACAAAATATATTAGTAAATGCAAATTAATAGTAATAACTAGAGCCCGGATTTTGATGAAAAGTCGTTTTTTCTGAGTAGTCACAGACGATGCTTATTGGAAATTAAGTGCAGTCTGGAACAAATACGTTAGATATATATGGTTTTTATAGGTCATCAAACTGCATTTTTCCACATTTTTGTAATAAAGTCATTTTTTAATATTTATATGCATTTCCCGGTCATTTTATTTCTTTTTTATGAATTTATTGGGCATTTTCATGTGTAGCCCGCATTCGGGAGGTCCGGGTTCAATTCTCGTGGCCAACCTGACCCCGAGCTATGGGTACTTTGGGTTTTTAAAAAATAATATGTGATTGAAAGTTCATTTATATCATTTTTTATGAAATAGTAACTTTATAAGTGTGGTAAACATGCAATTAACACAGGTCAGCGTCCTAATCCCTAATATAGCTTTGCCCCCGGCACCAATTTTAACACGCTGGAGTACATGGTTAAATGCATGTATATACCACTGTGAAAATTTTCAAATAGTGAGAGAAGTGGTGAATAGTTTTGATAGGGTAGATTTTAAGACAATTGAGAGCGCAAAGGATCTGTTTTCTGATACTGAAATTCAAGGTAAATTAGCTTTCATTAAATAAAAATTTGCATTTTTGACGGAAACCATAACCCGCCTTGAAGAAAGTGGCATGACATTGGATAAGTCAACTGAGTTATTGAGGATTTCGGAAGAGAGGATACAATATGTAAAAGATGAGATTGAGGACAAAATTAGACACTAAAATTTGTGTTGGGCAAAAATAAAGAATACCAAACAGTTTGTCAGATTGCCAATATCATGTCAGGAGAAAACTTCAGAACTGATATTTTTGAACATAATTTAAGAGGCAGTGACATAGTGTTTTTCAAATATGCATCCATAACATCTGTGGAAGTGGACAGAAGTTTCTCAAAGTATAAAACAGTTTTAACTGACAACCGCCGTTCCTTTACTTTTGAGAACTTGAAGATGACCAACGCTAAGTAAGGTATGTTTTGGCTAATGGGTGCAGTAGCTTATTTTTTCATATTTTATAAAATTGAAAATGACCTGATTAATTTTGAATTTCTTTATTATTTAGTAGCAATAATTGCATTATTTACCAAGAAAGTTAATTTTAAAATGTGGTTATTCGAGCCATATATGCATTATTTGTCTGTGACTGTTATTAATTTATTATTATGAAAGATATGGTTCATTTTTGTTAGGTCATTTTTTTACAGTTTATGTGCTTTTTTATATTTTAAGTGCACTTTATAGCTCATTTTTAGAAAATTTTTTGGTCAACTTCCGGGCCCTAGTAATAACATTTGCGGTTTAAGTGGCTAATGCCACTAAAAGTATTTGAAGTAAATTGAATGTTTTAAACAGATCTACACATTTTGGTAATATATTTCTGTTAGGTTTACTCGTTATATAGCATTACACAAAATTCCTACCGAATAAAAAAAAAACATCTCATATGGTATTTTCAGATAATTCAATATGTACATTTTACTTTGCATGAGCATGTAATTTTTTGAAAATCAATCAAAATATTTGTGAGAAAATCGAAAATAACATCTTTTCTAGAACATTTTTGGGTTGGGAGGAGTTTTTCAAATCTCTGTATGGCATCTTTGATAGACGCTGAAGTTAAAAACGAAGTTTAGTATTTAATAGACTATTCGTCTTTAAGTTATACCGTTCAGTTAGAAATGAAAGAGATATACACACATGCATGACCGCACACGCTGACGTTAAAATGGTTTTCTTTTAGATTCAGATACCTAAAGGCGTGTACTTTCTAGATGATCTCGATATCGTAACGATATATGTAATATATAACGATTTTATGTGAATTTGGTTTGTCGGTATATCATTTAAGGCCTTTTTATACCCGTACGGTATGTAACTCATCTGAGAAGCAGTCGTTCGCAACAAGAATGCATTTACCTAAGAGGTGGCTGAGAGATTCCAGTTTCTATAGAAGCCTCTGAAGTGCTTTGTGATGAAACAAGTGGATTTGCGAGTTGAGATCCCACAGCAGCCGATGATGTAAGACGGTTATCTCCCTAGGTGTACGACTGGTTCAATTTAACGAACCAGATCAGAGGGTAGGTCAAGCGTACCAGGACCTCCTGACAGCAACATTGCAACACCGCCCATAATGCATCTCTACTAATGCGACGTGCCAAGTGCCAAGGAGTAAAGTGTAATGTACTAAGTTGTCCAGAACGAGATTGTTAAGACTTTATTGCGCGTGTCTTGGCTGTTTCCAGGTGAAAGGAGATTAAAATCAAGTGAGAACTGTAGTTCTCTTTAAAGTCACTCCAGAAGGTCGAAGCTAGAACTAAAATTTGTTCAAATGTCGCATATTTTATTGAATTGAATAGCCACGTCTATAGTATTGTAGCATTTGATCCAGCCTTTCTTTACGCTGCATTCTTTTAAGGCGATTGTTTTGGAAATCCTTGGGTGCTGCTTGCAACATATGTCTAGAGTCACAGAACATATTTTTGTTCAGCAATTTATATCTAATCAGATTGGAGGTCCTATTAAATCAATTAGTGTGGAATTTTAAAAATAACATCTAAAACAGGTTTACATTGGGAAGATGAAATCCTTGACGCTACTTTGTTTGCATCAGATATATTTCAAAGATCCTGTTCATTATTTATATAAGCATAATGAAATGAAACACACAAAAAGTCTCTTTGTAACTTTTGAGCTTCCATGATTGAGACGTGCTGCACGTTTCTGTTTATTGCAATATTTCAGTTATTATTAAGTATGCAAACTTCATAACGTACGAGCTTTATCAGTTATGTAGAACATAAACTCAGTTATTTTATATTTATTGTCATTCCAACAACTAGGTCACATGCGATACTGTTATTGTTATTAAAATTATATATTTTTACAAAGAAGTATAAACCAATAATTTTAATAATGTAAGTTAAAAGAGTAGCATTAAAAGTAATTAAACATTAATGCTAGGTTAACATCAACACCAGTTCTATGGTAGCTGTAACAGTATACAATTAATAAAACAATAAACAATCATTCATAATGGAATTATAACGAAGGTAATTGAGTAAACAGAATGTAAATTAAGTGTTGTAAAGAAGCTTAATGTCTCTTAGGTACGTCTTAGTATTCAGGTAAGCTTGGATGTCCACTACCCCTCTGAGAATTTCATTAGCCATATTGTGAATTTTCCTGTAAGGGTCGTAGTACTCCAAAGGTAGGTGGTATGCAAAACTATTAATATAGTATTCAGTAAAGGCATTCATAGGTTGATACTTTCTGTGAAGTGATGTACATATGCATATTTAGTGTGGCCGAACCAGAGAACTTGTTATCTTTTCTTGCTGATAGAGGTATATATATTGAAAAGGAGTGGTGGAATTATTTTGTGCATTATGGAGTTCACCATTTTGTAGGGATATCCGTAAACATTCCATTAATTTTTATTTGGTGCTTAATTACATGTGCACCTCTGAATAAGTAATTTTGAAGGTAGCAATTACTATAGAATCATAAACTGCTTCTTTGAGAAGTCAGCCAGTTAATTTCCAATAATACGTGTTGCCTAGTTGGGGATCTCAGGTACTTCATGGTATTTAAGTGTGCTTGGGTGTCTGCTACATCTCCGCGAAGTTCATTGACGATATTGTGTTTTTGCAATGTTTCAGCATCATCGTGGGTTCATCATTTTTCTGAAAAGATTTATATGTGTTAAATTTTATATGGCTAATACAAGAATAAAAACATACACACATTAAAGTGTTGATTTCAGCTTTGACATTTATGCTCATTAGTAGGGCTCGGATTCTGATATCATGTAATAGTTTAGTTTTTCATCTATTTCAGGTATTTCTTTCGGTGTTGGGTTATTATTTTGTTATTTTATGGAATTTACACTGAATACATAGAGTGTTTTATATTATTGGTACTTTTTCTAAAAGATAATTTTAACACATAGAAATCAGTATTATTATCTTTATATCGTCATGAGCTCCACTTTATTTGCAATGAATTTTGTACAATTTGGAAATTCGGAACTCAAAAGGTTTAATTTTACAGTTTTGTAAAACCAGCTCCAAAAACAATTTTCTTAATTTTCTTTTAAAATTCTTCTAACTAAATCACGCAACAAATATATCACCATTATTCTTTTCCATTTGTGTAATGTGTGTAGTGTTTAACGCCCGCTTTTACTACATACGGCACCGCAGGCAGTGACACTGATGATACATGAGATGAAGATGGAGCACCGGTGGAATGAGATGGCGGGGGAAAACGGAGGTCCCGGAGAAAACCCGCCCCAACGCCGTGTTGTACACCACAAATCTCACTTTGCGGTCGCCTGGGATCGAACCCGGGCCACCTTGGTGAGAGCCAAGCGGTTTTTTCATTTGTGTAGCACTTATAGCCATGTAAACTGATTTCAATAAACTTAAAAATTCTGTCTAGTTTTTAATTATTGGGACCAATATCAAGTATTTGTTCAAACTTGAAAGTGATCAAAACCGACCTCTGCTTATTAACATGACTTACTTGTGTAAAATCAAAAATTATCAAACAATTTTTCCTAACTTTATTTCAAATGATTTCACCAAGTGTATGAGTAAAATATCAAATACGTATTTGTGTATTATAAATGGACTATTAGTTATCTCTATCTTAATTTAAAATTTTGATGAATGGGATGTCGTTTCCCTGCGAGATCATCCTGAATATTGAAGTTCCGAAATACATCTTTCGGGGCGGTCTTTTGCATAATCTGTGCCGTATTGTAGCTCCCGTGAACGGAGAAAGTTCGTCACTGCAGACCTAAATATTTAAGAAAGGTGTCTGATCTACTAATGAGTCTCTAGAATTCGTAGAAATGGAGAGCGAGATTGATTATTACGTAAGGAACTGGACGAAGTGTTAAAGTCCAAAGGAGAAGTTTGAAAGGATATAGCTCATGATTAGAATGGGTGAAACTAGAGCAACGTAAGTAGTGACTGCAGACATTTGACAAAAGACCTCAGGGTACGAGAGTGGGAAGTCATGAGTAGGTAAAAAATAGAAAACCTGATTGAAGAATAGCCTCTTGGTCATAAAGCGCTCTGTGGTTAACAATTGGAAAACTATTGGTTGCTGATGTCAAGCAATTGAATGCATAAGGAAATAAAATGTAGCTGAATGTCCTTTAGGCATGCATGAGAAACTGAGAAGTATTGATACAAGCAAAACATTTAAATTACATGTGTTGTGAATGTGTTTTATACATAGAATGGTTAAAAGGTTACAAGGATGGGTCAACAGGCTAGAGTTATCAAACATTTCTGACATGAAGTGAAACAATTAGGCAAAGCATTCGGAAAGTTTGAAGTGAATATGCAAGATAAAAGTTTTCCTGTTGTGCTCGAGGCTCCTAGGCTTCTTGGAACAAGTTATTGCTAAACAAGGGTTAGATACTTGGTGAATGCCTGCAAAGTAAAATAACAGAGTACAGCATAAGATAATACTACACTTGTGTTATGTTTGTGTTTACACTTTTACACTTGGACTATGTTCTAGAAACCAAGGAAGGTACAGCCTCTACATTATGACAAAGGAGAACATGAGTGTACAAGGTGCCCATGAAGCAATCCATTTTGTGGAAAATTTACAGTTGGATTAGTTCTGTTATGGATGCAATGAAGATATATTAACGTTTGCAACTGACAAAAAATTACAACCCTTTAATATTGTTTAATGACGAAATATATGATGAGTTCTTGAGGTTGTCTTGGAGAAGGTATCACAAGAACCCCCTACGGGTTTTGCCACTCGAAAGCTTGTGAATAAACTCACGTGATCTTGACAAAATCCACAATATAAAAGTGTTTCACTATAGCTTTGAAAATAAACTATATCATATTAGGGTGTTTTGTAAGACTGAGGAAGACTGAAGACTTTGGGGCCCGAGATGCCCCAGTGTCATGATCTGTTGCACCCTGCAGACAAGAAAAACCTGATGAATCGTGTTTTGTTCAGCGACGAAGGGGCCTTTTTAAGTCTTTAGTTGTCAACAGACACATTGTTGGATCTGGACAGAGAAGCAGCCAAATGAAGTCACAAGAGTGACAACGGCATTCTCCGCGTGTCTCTGTAGCGTGGCGGTAGCGTTTCAACTTACATTCAAGCAGTTACAAGTTCTAATCTCGGTCAGGGTGAATTATCTGGATAAAGTTTCTTCGGTATTTTCCCTTATCCTGAAAGATGAATGTTGGGTAGCTCTAAGCTCTGCTAACCCTGGGCTCATTTGAGCATCAATTCACCCATTTCATTCATCGTCGTTATGACCTACATTGGAGAACGTTAATTGAAAAAACAAAAATCTCTCCCGAAGACAATATGTCACTTGGTCTTATTAGATATAAAATGTTTTATGTTTGCCGAACCGTTACCAAACCGCCTGCACATGCTACAGTTGTTCCTGGAGCCACAGTTGCAACAGGATGGTATCCTTGACCTGTCATTTATCAACAAAAGGGAGCACGTATGCGTACGTTGTGCGGTACTACCTGAACGAGAAATTTACTTATAGGTGGATAGCAAGAGTTCCAGATCGCACGTGGATTCCCTGCTACCCCGACCACACTTCCCCTGACCTTTTTGCATAGGATTTGCCACATTTGGATAACCTGAAAGGATGAATAAGAAAGGCATGCTTGCTAATAACCCCTCACATTTTACAGCACGAGTTCGGTACAATCACAAGACAATGGGAACAGTGTTGGCAATTAAGGTGGACATGTAGAATTGCATTAGGACAATTCTATCTACCATCTATATAAATATAAAGTTCCTTTTGTTATAGTATATTAGTGACATGAAAATGGATGCTTTGGATTATGGAAACTTGATTATTCATTTAAATATAGCAAAGTACCCATTCGAAGACTTCTATCATAATTGATTGATGAATCAGAGGTGCGATTTGCATTTTTGGCTAAAAGCCTTTCTTGATTAGCATTACTTTTTATTCTACCAGAGTATGGAAGTATGATTAATAACTAAACTCAACAGCACAACAGGCCTTGCAGGGCGAAGGCTCACCACCCGACCACCGCATACTCCACCTCTGCCTAGTACGTCCGTTTGACTCGGTTGAATCGACGCTGGCCTACTGATCTTAAGGTCGCGGGTTCATACTTACACCCAGACTTGTGGTTTTTAAGCGTGCTTAAAACCTCATTTTGCTAAGTAGATTTACTGGAATGTAAAAGAACTGCTGTGGGACAAACTACGACATATTGGTAACACTGATATGGTCCTGGAAATTGACAATCATGAGTGGGATGCTATAGTGGAGGGTAGTACGTGGTTAGTGCCCGATTGCCTCCCGGCCGGTGAATGGGAGGATAGGGAGTTGTGAGCCTGGTATGAAAATAAGGAAATGGAGGTCAGATTGAGAATATGTGGATGCACATGTACACGTGTGTGTGTGGGTGTGAGTGTGTGTGTGTGTGTGTGTGTGTGTGTGTGTGTGAGAGAGAGAGAGAGAGAGAGAGAGAGAGAGAGAGAGAGAGAGAGAGAGAGAGAGAGAGAGAGAGAGAGAGAGAGAGAGAGAGAGAGAGAGAGAGAGAGAGAGAGAGAGCCACAGCCTCCCTGGACAGATTTATGACACCCCATGTCAGTACAGTTACAGACCATTCAAAAAAATTCTGACGGCTTCTGCTTTTGTGAATGAATTTTCTCGGTTTTAGTGTACAGAATGAATAGGGCACATGTTTTTAACGGTTCTGCTCCTTGTGTGACAGAGAGAGAGAGCGAGAGAGAGAGAAAGAGAGATTCCAATGTCAGGCTGGACATAAACAACCAAGGTTATATAGTAAACCAAAAAGAGCAAACATGTTGTGATTGAACAAATATTTGTTTCATAAACTTCAAATAACAAAGGCAAACGCATAGGTATATTTAAAAAAATTCTTATATTGATTAGTCAAAAAAACTTCACCCCTTCTAAATCTCATCTGGTCAAATAATTTTCACACTGTAGTGTAAGTATGCAGGTAATCGTGAATATTATAGAATTTGTTGTATAGTATAATTGGGCTCAAGTTACACTATTCACAACACACTTTTCGGTTTCATGTCCTTCAATTTTTTGATGATGACTAGTTTTCCTCGGAGTCTATCAGGTGGTCTTACCAAGCGGGATAGCTCAGGCAGTTTCGTCTGTGGACCGCATTCGGGAGGCCCGGGTTCGATTCCCGTGACCGACAACCTGACCCATGGGGTTTTCCGGGAGTTTTTCGGGTTGCTAGGTGAATACTGGCTAGGTTAATTACATCCCCGAATTTCCTGTCCCTCCATTTCATCTCCTTTATCATTCCATATCATCTCTCATCTGGTGGTCTCTTTTAGGATAGAAGTGTCGGCGGCTGTCTCGGCGGTGCATAGCGGGATGATATGCTCTGAGATAAGCTACTTCCTCCTCCAATAGGTTGGTTGCCGGTCTCCGTACCTCTGTCGGGACCGCCAGTCAGGGACCTTTAGGACTCGACTGCTGGACTCGTTGCCGTCTTGCAGTAGGGGAGCGTGTCCATTGTCCTGGTCTGTCGGGGGGAAGTCTCTAAGTAAATTGTAGGGACTCTGCCCTCTGCACTGTCGTGGCTCCTTGGGTCGGCCGCTCTCTGTCTCCTCCACCTCATCCTTTCTTTCGGGGGTGCCGCACTTGAGGCATAGGTACAATGGGCCCAGCATGGTGGCCTATGTACCAAATCCCCTCCGTAGTGAAATCCTAATCGCCATCCTAACCAGGTGGTCTTAGTTGTGTGATTAACTTACTGTAACATCTTTATATTTGCTAATGTATTATATCATGATAATGAACATATGTAATTACGCTCTTTTCCCCGGAAACTGAGGGAAATAACGGGAGGAAAAAGTCATTGGTATCGAAATAGAGCACCTGCCTGCCGTGCTAGGGGTCCCGGGTTCGATTCACGGCGGTGGGGATGGGGACTTTTCTCCGACCAAGTTAATTCCTCATCTTCCCCAGAGTCTGGAAGTATGAATGAGAGTGTGAATGTGTGCGTGATGTAATGATTAAAAAAAAAAAAACCAACGAATACGAGTTAACACCAAAGTATGTTCCAAACGAGAACGGCCGCCGATATGACCATTGGAGTTAAAGGCGGGGTATAAATAAAACATCAAATGATTACTAGAAGGACGGAGGAAGAAATTTTGAGAAGAGCAATGTGGCGTTGAAAACTTTCAAGTGATTTCTACGCAGTGGTACACTTACGTATACAAAATATAATTTAAAAACTTCAAAAACAGCTAAAGGCGACTATAGTAAGTTCTACATTAATTCATAGGTTTCGTTTATATCTTATGGTTTACTAATTATACAAGATTCATTTAGAAAAGGAAGAGGGCTTTACCGGCTATTCAATAAAAATTCAAGATACCTATACGTTATTTTTTCATACAAATAAATTAAAATATATAACTATTTTAATCAAAATCATTTTACTGTTCTTTAAAAAAAAACTGAAAAACACGTGGGTTATTTAAAAATTAAAAAGTAAAATTGGAAGCTACTTAATGATAAATGACCCGTTTGCCACTATTCGACTTTTCATATAGTACCAAGTCGAAGATTATATGACAATTCAATATTTTGATTTTCTCAAAAATCTGAAACATTCTCGATTAAAATATTATCCGTTTGTTTCTGCTATTTACACAGCAGAAATATACTGTAATATCTTCATTCTGAATTGTTTTTGTGTAATTAATAAAGAGCAAGGGATTGACAAAACCTTATTACATAAAAAAATTAAATCCCCTTAAAGAACACACCTTATGTGAAACATATGTTCTAAATGTTAGCTTGTGGTTGCCGAGGTCGCAGCATGGAATTTTTTGGGCATGGGTTTCTTCGTAAGGGAACTAAAACCGGGGGTCCTATGCCGTAGATCTACAACACATAAAAGAACTTCAAGAGAATCCTCAAGTAAAATTAAGTGATTTTTCCGCCCCCCCCCCCAAAAAAAGGTGGATGGCTTGGACTGGATTGGGTTGGATTTTCATACTTAGGGTATTCGGCACTGCAACCAGTCTTGATCTATTGTATCTATGCCCCAAGTGGTGCATCCGCGGGAGGAAGGATGAGGCGAGAGAAGACAGAGGACAGCCGACCCAAGGAGTCACGACAGTGCGTAGGGCAGAGTTCCTACAATTGACCAGTTGGAAACTTTCCGGCTGGCCAGTAGAATCGGTATTCCCCCATCGTGGTACTGAAATGGCTCACCATACAAGGTTCGGACACCGTAGATCGTCCAACCGAAAGAGGAAATATTCACTAGGTAAATATCATCATGTCACAAGGCACCGAGACTCCCGCCAACACTTTCTATCCTGAAAGAGACCACCAGATTACAGATGATGTGAAATGGTGTGATAGGAAATTCGAGGGATTTAATTACCTAACTAGCATTCACCTGACGACCCAGGAAAACCCCGAAAAAAACATGGGTTAGGTAAGCCGGCCACGATAATCGAACCCGGGCCTCTCTAATGCGGGCCGTCTGAGCTATCCCACTCGGTAATAAAAAATCATAGCCCATAACTAAAAAGTAATTTTATTTCTGAGATATTTTCTGTTATTGGTTTAAGTTTAAAATAGAAGTATAAAATCTCTGTTAAATATTTCTCGTGGTAATGCAGGAAGCATAAAATTTCAATGTAACCACATAACCAGGGAGCATCTCGTACATTGATCTTCTGTGCTTGGGACTTACAGAAGGAATGGATGAGATTAAGGAACCACAAGAGACTCTAGGCGGCACACAGGTTCCGTGACAGAGACGCGCAGAAATCCTTAACAATTTCAAGATTGATGATCCGTCCAACTATGGACTGCTCAGAAAAAACTTCCCTGTAGAGAACCGGGGGAGAACTTGCCCACTTAAGGCGTCTCATACGCACACCTTCTGTTTGGACCGAGAAGAATTTTCCAAAGAACAAGCATCTGTGCCATGTGTCCGACACTGACCTACATTGCAGTACTCCTTAAGCCTACTTGAAACATGAAAGGGAATGCGATGTGATAGGAAATAAAGGAAAGTAAATGCAAGTGGAATCAATCCAGCATTTACCTCACTGACCAGGAGAAACCACTATAAGTTTGGGTTAGATAGGCCGGCTTCAGGAATCGAACCAACGAGCTTCCAAATGGGAGTCTCGCATGTCGCCATTGATTCATCTCTTTCGGTAAGCCACATGCTTAATGTACGAGGAAATGTGCAAATTTTCAGAAGAGCGAATAGAAAAAGTCATGTGAAGCAACATATAAGATTTGTTTCTCTATATGCTCCTTGTTAACTGAGATGATATGAAATGAACATCTTGAAGTTGTTATCTAAAAAAGTAGATATTATATGTTTTAACAAACTTTACCAGTTATGCAAAGAGCATCCAGAACAAGATTTCAAGTTTATTGCTATAAAATTTATATGTACATTTAATTTGTTACGAAGCATCTTAAGCTTATGGAAATTTAATCAAAACCATTAGAGATATTTTTTAAAAAAATCCAGAATTATAAAAAGGAATTTATGTAAAGAGTATTTTGGCATGGAAGGATTTATTATGAAAGCCTTCCGTGTCGCAGACAGACCAATCGATAGATACATACATATGAGAAATTGAAATACATCTTTAATTTTCTGGGAATGTCCTTAGAAGTTCTCTTCCTCCCGGGCGTCTTTTTCACAATTGAAGCCGTAAGATATATATATAAAATCTTACTACACAAAACATGTAGTATATATATATATATATATATATATATATATATATAAGTGAACTGTTTCAGAGATATTCCTTGTTATCTGAATTTTCCAAAACTTACACTTTTCTGAAATGTGAAGTTTTTATCTGCTGGCTAACCAAGAGAATTTGAAAGCCATTACATGGTGACCAGTTTAAGGCATTTGATTACTGCTTATAAAGCCTACTGTATCGCGATATTCTCCTTGCAGCAACAAGAATTTATTTGGATCAAAATGAAGTAAATAGAATAAGAGTTTGTAAGAATACTTTGTTCAAGAGTAGGGAAGATCATGTGAGTGCAACAAATGAAATTTTTAATGTATACAAGCAGTCGCAACATATGTATTTCTCGTGAAATGTCAATATCGAATTTCTGCCTGTAATACAAAACTTCTGTTTACTCAAAGTGCATATAGAAAAAAGTAAACATAATATTTTTGATTCAGATAGTCTCAAAACATGTGTCTCTGGTCAAATCTTGGTATCAAATGTTTAGTAAAATACGATGCTCCACTACTTAATGTAATTGTGTAATTAACAAAGTAAACAATGTTAACAATAACGATAAGTAACAAAAATGGTAGTGTATTATTTTTGAGACATTAAACACTTAATTTCCAAAGTTCATTCCACAAACAATATGTAACATATTGCCTTGTAATTCCCTAGAATTTTCTTAACCATCGAGTTACGCATAACATTTAGTTCAGAACTTAACATCTTAAGCTCCATTTAAAAATTAATGGCAAGTTACTAAGTAAAAATTAGTGTTCTAACATTGAATAAATTGAATATATCAAATGGACTCCAATTTCGAAAAAGCACATCAACTAAATAGTTTGTCGATCCCTATAATTGGCCTAAATCATTTTATAACGGGAAAGTAGGCTTAAAATAGATTGGCGCCATAAAGGGAAGGAAGAATGCGTAGGTAGATACTTAGTGCATTAAATACGTGGGCATAGTCGTATTAAAAGGGAGACTACGGGGTTCAATACACCTCCTCCAGCATTTTAACTTTCACTGGATTTAAATTAATGCTATTCATGACTTCATTTTCTACATCATGCTTTTACTTCTTGCAGACAGGAACGTTACTAATATTCTTCAAAGTAGTTCTCAAACAGACATATGCAGGATATTTATTGAAATGTTCCAAATGAGCTCGTAGGTGGCAGCATGAATATAAATGCATTATGTAAATATAGGAATGTGTGAATAGCCAGGGGAGTGGGTTGGAGAAGTAAATTTAGTCAGAGAAGGGATGCAGCTTAGCACATATCCTGATAGACTTCGTGACTTTCATACAGTAGGAATTAATGGTAGAAATTCATAGGATTTAGTAGTTCAATAATGTTCAATTTATTTCCCTTAATTACAAATTACACATTCTTTTAATGTTGTTTCTCCTTGTTTTTTATATTTATTTTAAGATAACCTGAACCTTACTTATTACTTTGCTATTTATTAATATCAGTATTATTGCATTGCATATTAGAATTCGATGTCAAAATTTTCCTGAAAATAAACGCTCTGAGGTTTCCTAAATCCAAAAGATATTTATTTTTTTAAAAAAGTTTGTGTTTATCTTTCGTGTCTGGTGTGTGTGATGTATGCTTGTTTTTATCTCTGAGTAGTGCAAACAAAAAATGAAAATTTTTGGTGTTTTTAGTTCAGCTTTTTCAAATTACAACTAAAGATTTGCAAGAAAATCTATCACTACAAACTACCTTAGTTTATTAGAGATCGTTTACTGTCGCAAAAATGACTTTTACGTTCTAGAAGTTCTCGGGCTTCGAGTCAGGTAAGAAGATGTGACATCGACGTTTTGGGAGCGTGCATCTCTCCCATCTTCAGGATGCCGCAGGATGATTCAACAACCTGAAGATGGGAGAGATGCACGCTCCCGAAACGTCGATGTTACAACGTCTTCTTACCTGACTCGAAGCCCGAGAACGTCTAGAACATATACGCCACCAGAAAAGATTCAGTTCATATGACTTTTACGATTTTGATTTAAATAACAAGAGTATATATAATATATTTTATGAAGGGTAAAATGTATATGTAGAATGTTTTTAGCTTGTTTGTGAATTTCTCTTCATTCTGAATCAGTTTTGCACAATTAGTGGAAAATTTTGACTCTAATGTTTCTAATGATTTCTATAAAAATATCTAACGTTGAAGACATATATGAAATATATAATTAAACAATATAATATATGTATATGTATATGGTAAGTAATATGAAATGTATGTCTTGGATTCTCTGGAAGTTTATTCAGAAGTATTCTTTATTCTGAATAAACTTGTGCATAAATGGTAAACCATAAGAATAAATTAACTCTTATTAGAGAATAATTTATATTTACTTAAAGCACACAAGCCACTTGTGCTTTGTTATATAGGGAGTGGTTATTCGTTTTATTTTTTTATTTTTAATTCCCAGAGAATGCAAAGACAATGAGATGTCAAAGCCATAACATAGCGACTATATATTTAATTATAGGTTAAACCTACTGTATCCCCTATTCCTATTGTACATATAAGAAAAAATGTAATATACTTACTTTCACAAAGGTTTATATTGACTAAAACAAGTATATAGAAGAATAAGTATTTTTAAGAAGATGCAGATAGAATAAAATCTGTAAAAATGGTTTGTAGAAAAGTAGATTAGGAAAGTATGTGCATATAATACGTCAGATTTAGTATGGGGTGTTATCAGTGAAGAATGCGCAGGAAAGAAATTAACCCTTATCTATCACCTGGAAACTAAATAACCAAGCAATCCTCCAATGTTAAGCCATATCGCACGATTAATGAAATGGTGCTCTTAAAAGCCTAGGAACCGTAAAGGTTAGACTTAACCAATATTCATCTTTCAGGACAAGAGAAAAACCTCATCCAGATAACTCACCCTGACCGAGATTTCAAATGACCTCTCCAACGTGAAGCAGACACGCTACCACCTACGCTGCAGAGGCGGGAAAGTAATCCGAAGATTATATCTAAAGCGAGGATTTGGGTAAAGCAAAACATAAGTTTCTTTCATTTAATTATTTGTGCACCATTTACAATTATAAATAGCTGTGTATGTTCTGAACGTGTTACATGGAAAACGACAAGATTTTGAATTGACAGCTATGCATTACACCTACAAACTAGTAAGAAATATCTAAATAATGAAAGATTTCTCGAGATGTTCGTGATTTAAACTTGAAAATATGAATGTAAAATGTTATTGCTTCACACAAAAGGTAACCGTGTTACTTTATCATTTGCTATCGTCTTTGACATTTATTTTTAAAGAAGTAGCACAGGTTGTGTTTCAGCTGTTTATTTTTTTTATCGGCAAGACTTAGTGCTTAAAACTAAAATTGAAGTTAATTAATGATTTTTAAAATAGTTCGAGGTTTTATTCAACGTAATAGGCCTAACCTAATGGTGCATATAGCTCAAAATGTAAATTATATAACAAATAATTGAAGTAATTTGGTGAATGTCTGTTCAGGATGTTACACTAAACAAGATTTGAAGTAATGATTTTAATGCCACAGTACTTGACTTTCTCTGCATAAAGCTTGTAAAATAAAACTCTAAGAAATCATACACTTAACAACCGAGAAAGCATTCCTGACGAATAAGAAAAACGCAACATGGTGTGTTATTTGCCTACCTTTGTATTAATAATGGGTTTATTCTGGAAATGGTCAATAGTTACATCATGTTTAAGGCGTAATTTCGAGTTCCAACTTTGTTATCTAGAAACTGTCTACCATTTTATGGTAAGTTTGTACCATGGATGTGCAGAGAAAATAACTTAGGTCTGTGCTACTTTTAAGTTTCTCAAAGCAGATGCAATAATGTCTGGTGGATACAATTATAATAGTGCAAATGCTAAGAATAAAATTTTAAATGACATTTTAAAACTTGTTTTAGAAATATAAACTTTGAAAAACTAATCTGTTACCCCCTTCCATTTAATGTGGTACTCCAATTCTGACTCAATCGTTTCGTAAGCGAGTTTATTGTATCAATGAAGAAATTATATATTTTAGTCAATTCATCAGATTGTTTAATGCTGTTCTAGTAAACCATTCTTTTCTCTGTTAGCAGAAAGATTTATTGACAAAACGCTATCACTGAGTTTACACTCAGTTTATATGTTCCGCAAGAAACTGAAACCTTTGTGACCACAAAAATCTCTTACTCCATGCCGAGAGAAATACAATTCCGCAAGAAAAAGCTGTTAACGAACTTCCCAAAGATGAGAGAAAGAAACCATGACACTTTTACTTAGAGTTTTATATTTCGACACTTATTACTACTGCGTATACATTTTGTTCATGAGAATCATTTCAATTTTATTATTAACAGTGATATGCCTCTATTTTGGTTTCAAATAATTATTGTAAATAGGGATATATTACTTTTCTATTAGGTCGAAACTAATTACAATTTATTTGCTTCTTACTTATTTCAATTAATTAATTCATTGCATTGACCTACAGGCACCAGGTTCTGCACAGGTAATACATACACTATTTCTACATATATTATATCATTTTTTGGACATATAGTATTACTTCAAGTTTAAGGAATTTTAATACTGAACCTAACACAGAAGATGCTTTATTCTGAATACACAAATGGAGCAAACGGCATTATAGTTCTCAGGTTTCCTTTCTCGAGATCTTTTATTCAATTAAGACCATAATGTTCTAACTATTGCACCGGTGTTTTGCTTTCTCTACTTCAATAGTTTGTGGCAAAAGTGTTTCATCCAGTCAAAAATATTCTCAAGAAATACATTTTTCTTAACCCCTGAATAAAAGAAAGATCACTCTGAGAAAACGGCTGTGTGTATATTTGTAACGTGTGAACAGCATAATCACAAAAATACCGAAATTGGTATTTAACAGTATTTTTAAAATATACTACACGAATATTTTCATAAAACTCTTCAAACCAGATTACACTTTATATAAAATATATTTCTAAATGTTTTAGTTTCTTAAAAATGATTCTATTTATTTGATTTAAAGCACCTATGTTGAAGGCATCTTCAGGACAAATGAAATGCATATTTTGAATTTTCTGGGAATGTCTTCAGAAGTCGTCCTCATTTTAGATGATTGGGAAACCGTAAGGGACAAAATGTTGCTACACAAAATTGTAAATTTCGGAAACATACAATTCATATCTTACTCTTTTTTCTTTGGTGCACTGACCATTTCAAAGATAGTCCTTATTTGCCTGAATTTTTCAATACTTATATACTTCAAGCCTAATGTATTCCCATATTCTTCTTGCAACTACAAGAATATGAACAGTAAGATAATTTCTGTAAATATGTGTTTTCAATGACATGAGGTAAATAGAGGAATACACTATTTGTAAAGAGCATATAGAGAATGTCATTTGACTGGAACACACCAGATTTTTAGCTGCTGTCAACGAAAGGATTTTACTGCATGTAATAGAAAAAATAATTTATCATAAGATTTTAAATTGCATCTAAACTCGGTTTTTATACACTGGAGAAAAAGGAATGTAGAAATCGTAAAATTATAAATATATTTGCTGATTTTTTTTTTTATAAAAGCTCCAGTTCATATGACTGCCCGAATGTATTATTTCTCTTAAATTTAAGTCATATGTTGACGATTTTGACAGACAATATATAAAAATCGGTCTGTTTAATTCATACAACATAATTTTGTAACTACAATATGTAAAAGATAAAAATCAGCTTAATAAAAACATTGCATACAGCTAACAAGACGAAGATATTAAAAATGGCTAGAAAATGCACGCAAATAAAAACCGCAATATCGCTTGATTTTTTCCGTATTTTTAAATTGGGAACTTTCAATGTGTTAAGTAACTGGTAGAATTTTTTAAGTGTAAGGGAATTACCTTCAGGATTTACTGTGTGTGCGTATGTGTGCGCGGTGTGTGTGCGCGCGCGTGCGCGTGTGCGTGTGTGTGTGTGTGTGTGTGTGTGTGTGTGTGTGTGTGTGTGTGTGTGTGTGTGTGTGTGTGTGTGTGTGTGTGTGTGTGTGTCTTAGCGTTCTGAGGCGACCAGCCCAAATTTACTTTTTAAGTTTCCCAGCCATTTGTGCAGTTAGCCACAGGACCAAAATTAAACTGAAATTGAGCTTTTATTTAAACATGCTCTTTAACAGGAATATGCTACTACACACATAGTCATACATGTCACAATGTATTAAAGAAAAAACCTACTTCTGGTAAATCGGCGTAAGATTGCAAACCTGTATATTATTTCATGGAGTTTCTTCCCAGACGCTATCCTAAATAGTAAGCATTGTTCATAATTGCGGCCGTATGTAGGTGGAGATGTTGAAATAAAGTTAAGTGTTGTGTTTTACTCTAGGCATCTTGTCTACAAGGTTGAAGAATTATTCTCATTAGCCTGTTACGATGAAACTATATGAGACGTTTCTGCACCTTTCGGTGGGGAGTTTGCTCTATTTGTTGGCCCAGGGCTCATCCACTTCGCGTTATGTTACGCCCATAAAATTATATAATGGAAACTTGTGTAAAGAAGGTAAGGCGTGTCTAACAGACCTCCAGGTAGTGTGTCCGCATAAGGCCTGAGTATAGGTCAACTGGTACCGCTGTACATACTCACTTAAATCATTTGGCAGGAAGAACATAGAGCATTAGGCCTTCCAGACATACAACTGTTCCTGATGCATTAATTCAGAATTAACGTCTTGTGTCGATTACTTACACATTAAGGGCTGCGCATTGACGTTTGCAAATAATGAGTAACTTCAACAGGTTTTCAGCTGAGTTCAGACTAGAAATGGGCAGGATTTCAGCCTACGCATTCTCCGTGCCTAAGACCGACGCCCTAACTTGAGGGGTTTTCACCAAGATGTAACGATTGTAAATTTCACATTTTACTTTTTTAAAATTAATGTATCCACATTTGTTATGGTGAGTGTAATCGCACTTCACGCATTTGTTTAGATGACGTTTATGTTGGGTATAAATCTACGAGGGTCGGCTGACAAGTCCTGGGCCACACATGGAGATGGATAGGATCATATAGTTTAACTCTATACTAGCTTGTATCCATAGTTACTGGTCAATCGCTTATTTACTTTCTGAATGACAGCATTTTAAACAAGACAAGTGTATATGTTTCTAAAAAATGTAGGGGTTGGAAAAATGAACAGTGATTAAATAACCTATTTTTGAAAGACTTAACGCCTAAAGAAATCAAGGACAAATGGACAGTACATTAAAAGACACTGCCCCTTCATATACAATGATTAAAATGTCAGTTGCAGAGTTAAAAATGGGACGTTCGGGCACTAATGATGAGCCTCGCTCTGGGCCCCTGTGGAAGTCACAACTCCAGAGAACACCGAAAAAAAGTTAATCATTTAGTTCTGTAAGACTGCAGTTTAAAGCTGTTTGAAATATCAGAGCTGTAAACATATTTTGACTTTGTGGAGTCGTGAAATTAAAAGTCCAATTGCACAAACTCAGAATGTTCTTTATTTCCACCGAATTACAGTTGGAACACTTGCTGATTACACAGAATTACGTAGCGCATACAATTACAATCCTCCAGTTCGTCTGTCACAGATCCACTCTTTTCTCGCAATTACGTACAACTCCTCTGATAAACGCACGCAGTCTTACAGTCCGTTCGCTAGCACGGCGCTCTTCACGGCTGCTCGCCAAGAACTGAACTCTCCTCCAGCCCGGCGCGTCACTTATGTAAGACCAACTGACCAATCTAGAAGGTTCCGGGTTAGATGAAATATCCTGATTGTTCCAGACGCCAGGGGGAGGGGAGAGGGATGGCTAGTGCCTAGTGACACTTTCCTACCATCTCCTATGTTAGCGCTACAAGATAAATGGGTGGGCGTGCGCTGAATGCCTCCTGTCCCCTACCCAGCTCCAGGTGGTCGTGCCTTCCGATAATTGGGGTACAATATAAAAAGAACGCACTTTGGGCATTCACAAGGTCTTGCAAGATGGATTCCGCGTTTGTTGATGCCTGTTCAAAAGTCACAAAGGAAATCTGTTCCTGTTAAGAATTTGGAGTTCTACCGTAAAAACCCAGTGACTTTTGAGACGGCTTATTATCATGGATGAAACGTGAATTTATATATATTCCAGAAACTAAATTATACTCAAAATAGTGGATAGCGCCAGGTAAACCAACTCTAAAAGAGACAAAGTCAATTTTGTTAGCTAACGAAGTTACGGCGGATGTTTTCTGGATGCGCAGGGAATTTTTTTATTGATTACTTGGAAAAGGGTAAAAGTATTCCTGGTGACTACATTTAAACACTGTTAATTGTGTAAATTATAAAATATGTTGATCATAGATTTGATCCTATTATTACTGCAATGTTTGAGTGATAAGGTGAAAGGAAAAGGACCTCATTTGGCAAAGAAACAAAATTTTGTTTCTTTGCCACAGTGCTCCGGCCCATCGTTCAGTCATTACAATGAAAGAAATGTGCGAATTAAAGTTCGATTTGCTTGAACATCATCCTACCCGCCATATCTAGTACCCAGTGACTAGCACTTGTTCCCAAATCTCAAAAAAATTCTTGGAGGTCATTGATGCGGTAAACAGCTATTTTGAGAACCATGATAAATCGTACTACAGAAATGGTTTAATTAAATTAGAACACCGGTATGAAAAATGCAATAACCTTTCTGGAGATTATTTGAGAAATAGGGGGAAAATATTTTTTTATCAGTCGACCCTCGTTGACTGTGGAGGCTACAATTTTGTTGCACCCTGAAGAACTTAGTATCTGAAGGGTTACTGTCACCACACATATCTGTTTGGCTTTGGCTAAATCTTGAGACAACCTACTTTATTTATTTTCAAAGCCGTGCCCCGATAGTGGAATCTTTAAATAGGAAGTAGCCATATTCTAGCTTTGGTAATTCATACTTTGAAATTCCATGAAATATGACATAAATAAACGACCCCAAGTGGGACTGCGCTTTTATTCTCATTTGGGATTTTCTTCAGACTCTCAAAAACTGAGTGTCTGGAGTGCCATTATCGGCACACGCTTCTGTATTCTAATTCTTGAGAAGCTTTATGGAAACACTATTCTGATAGTCAAATATTTAAATCTTGAGCTGAATTTGAAAGTATATTATATGAGGAGGCCATCATGAGAAGTAAACGAATGACAACTTTAAACTTAAACAATTTGAATCTATTACAAAACCCAAACAGTAATAATAAATACCTCGGAAATGGTAAATTGCAAAAGTGTTGTACCAAATACTGCTTTTACAAAACTCCCTTTTCTCTCTGATAAGATTTCCTCTAGTTATTATGATTTACCATTCAACAAAATTATACAAAATCCATTCACAATGAAGATGATTACATAGGCTATATATATTTATTTATTTATTTATTTATTTGTGTACTAAGCTATTACAATTGTTGAGCTGATCACCAGTATTTGGCCCAGGCCATTAATTGGTGGGCAGCCCGTTGAATTACAAAATGTGTAATACACTACTTACATTTCTATTACTACTACCATTACTACTATTGCTTACACACTATTGTTCATTTCCTTTTTTCACAGTCCACTTCCATTTATTTTTCACTTTATCTAAGAACTGTCCTACATTCTTGAGATTTTTATCTATAATTTTACATATATCAGGACTTCGCTTAATTTTTCTCCAGGTGTATTCTTTTCGCCAAATCTCTGTTTCCCTCCATTCAAAAAGGATATGTTCCACATCTTCCTTACCCCCACACAATGGGCACTTGTCTTGCACAAACCCATTCCGCTGCCCTTTTAGCCTCCACACTCCTGCCCTCAGCCATGCTATCCCCTTCCTTTCTTCATTAATGGTTTTATCTATATACTGATCCCTTCCCCAGCCTCTTTTTCACTCAACATAATATACCAATGACCTCTTTTCACCTAACTGGCTGAACAGTTTTTGAATCTCTATATCTTCAAATTTTTTTCTAACACCCCTCCAGAAACCTTTATAATTTCTATGTCTTTTTCTCCAAATATCCCCTAAGCCATTATTTTCTAAATTGTTTCGTATAGTGCTTGCCCAGCCCGAGCTTTGCAGACTTGCTTCTTGATATTTCAAACATTGTTGCAATAAGCTGCCTTCATCTAAATTCAAGATCCTATTCCAGTATTTCAAGGCTCTTTCCATTATTAACCCTTTCCTTGTTACTCTCCCCATTTCAATTTGAGCAACTTCGTTTGCTGTTGCCATTGGCAGCCCCAAAACTTCCTTACAGAACATCCTGTGTATCTGATCCACAACTTCCCACCCATTCTCAAGCCCCCATATTTCAATGCCATATAGCATTCTGGCCTCGACTACAGAACTATATACTCTTTCCAACCATTTCATCTCCATCTCCGGCATTTTATATAGACACCCTCTCACAGCCATCATTGCTGCTTTCCCTTTTGCCAGTGCTGATTTCTTTTGTTTTTCCCATTTGCCGCCTGCATCTAATTTTAATCCTAAGTAAGTACAGTCACGCACTACTTTGTATTCAGCTTCTCCCTTCTTCCACTTTTCATATTTACTCAATTTAGTTCCTTTTTTAAATACTACAATTTGGGTTTTTTCGCTGTTTACCTTTAAGCCCCACTCTGAACAGTATTTCTCCACCTCTTGCAAAGGTATTTTTAACTCATTAACGGAAATGGACATTATTACCAAATCGTCTGCAAAAAGTAAACCTGGGACTTGTAAGTTGTTTATTACTGGTATGAGACTATTATTCTTACTTATATTTTGTAGTACATCATCAATAAATAAATTGAATGAAATTGGACTTAGTTTGCACCCTTGCCTTAGTCCTTTTCCCTCCAGTTGTATTTCTCTAGTTAGTGCCCCTTCATCATATTTTATGCAAAATGTATTTTCTTTATACAATTCTTTTAGTATAGTTGCCATTTGATTACTCACTCCTTTCATTAACAGCTTATACCACAACAGTTTCAGCTCTACCCGGTCGAAAGCTTTTTCCAAATCGATAAAAGCCATATATAATTTACCTTTCTTATTTTTTAGGTATTTATCTACTAGTGTTTTTATGATGAATACATTATCAACTGTCCGCCTCCCCTTTCTGAAGCCCATTTGGAATTCTGAAAGAATATTATGCTCCTCTACCCACACTTGCAGCCTTTCTGCCAAGATACCCGTATAAATTTTTCCCACATTCGATAACAGTGCTATGCCTCGGTATATTGGGTACATCCATATCCCCTTTACCTTTATAAATTGGCTGAAATATATATATATATATATATATTGTGACTTTGTGGGTTCGTAGAATTAAAAGTCCACTTTGCCGAAATTCTAAATGTTCTTTATTTCTGTATAAATACACTGTTCAATTCTCACGTAACAACATCACATCACATATGCAACACAATCTTCCAAGGTCTATGACAATAACAAACAGCGTTCAGTTTACATCAGCAGCTCTCGCTACAACAGCACTCTCAGCTGTTCTCTGCTTAGCTCTCGCGACTCACTCTCGTTTTACAACTGTCCTCTGGCGTGTCACAATCTCTTATATATCTCATTCATCAATTAGAGAGGTTTCCGGAACAAATAAGAAAACAACCTTTCTCTGTCAATCCAGATATCACTAGAACCTTCCAAACGTGAAATCCTATCTGTGCTGGCAAGTCATTTATCTCAACTATCTTTATTTGCCGACTCTTTGTGTACACTAGCCGCACTATCGTAGATAACGGCTTCGCGCGAACCTTTTATGTGCGTTACCGCGACAGCATATATCAATCAGTGTTGTGATTTCCAACAGTTTTCATTGTTCTTATTACACAATGTTTTCATTAAGTTCTCACTGCACCCTCACTACTTTGATCTAGTTTAACTTTCATTCTGACTTTATTTAGTTTACTTAAGAGTCTAACGCAAGACATCTCCAATCTCCTTCAGCAGCAGTGCCTACTCACTGCATGTCACAAGAATCAACGCAAACTAACTCGAAGTACTGCACATGAAGTGGTGTAGACACGTACTCGCTAGCCTACTGTCTGACTCAAGACAACGCACGCTTGTTTAGTAACTCGGAATCTCCTCAGAACGTTCTAGAATGTTATGCGGGCGAGAGAAATGAAATATTTTAGATGATTCTGATTGTCTATCAACAGCGGTTCTAGTTTTCACTTTGGGTGATAGTGCTCTCGTATTTACTTATTTCTTATCTCTCTCCAACTGCCCGGCACGCACTCCCGATAGGCTTTGACCACAACCGCTGCGTCACAGTTTCATTAGAGCTTTTCTAATAAAATAATACACGAACACACATTTTCATATAAACTGTAGTTTGGATTGCGATATATTTTTGAAAATATTCGTGTCACATCTTCGGAAGACGAATATACATAAATACTAAGTTGGTTCGTGTATATAACTGACCTTCAGTTTTGAGCAACCACCATTTATGTTTGAGAATGTCTAATATTTGATTCCATAATATTGAATCTTGATGCTCCATTCACATAGAAAAGTTATCGCAAACGAAGCATCAACACTAATGCTTGTTGAATAAGATTAATAAATAAGGCCATTCACAGGGATCTTCGTTAACATGGTCATTATCGCTAGACGCTAACGCCAAACCTTGCTAATTCCAAGTTTTCATGTTCGCGGTTGGTGATTAAGCGAGAGAGAGAGAGAGAGAGAGAGAGAGAGAGAGAGAGAGAGAGAGAGAGAGAGAGAGAGAGAGAGAGAGAGAGAGAGAGAGAGAGAGAGAGACCATCGCACTGCACAGGAACAGAAAAGAAGAGATTGGAGTCACTTGACGAGAAATTTATTATCTTATTTCAAAACAATCGTTGTCTTTATGACAAAAGCATAAATCCTACAAAGAAGGAAAATATTTGGCAACAAATCGCAAATTAACTGAAATGTGAAACTAGCCATGAGTTGTTTATTATATATTGTTTACTATGGTATCTGTCAACTTTGTAAGCAACTTTAGGTTAAGTAGGCTATAAAATATTTTGCCTTCTTTATATAGGAAACAGTGATAATATAATAATATAATAATGATTAACTTGAGGTGGCAGCTGAATAAACATGCACACTAAATGGAATTATTCTGTTATGAATCCTGAAAGGAGACTGAGGATGATTTATACATGTGGAGCCGTTCATGGTGCATGTATCAACTACTGCACATGTACAAATCATCCTCAGTCTCCTTTCAGGATTCATAACAGACTAATTCCATTTAGTGTGCATGTTTATTCAGCTGCCACCTCAAGTTAATTCAACTGTATAAGCTTATTATTATTATTATTATTATTATTATTATTATTATTATTATTATTATTATTATTATTATTATTATTATTATTATTATTATTATTATTATTATTATTATTATTATTATTATTATTATTATTATTATTATTATTATTATTATTATTATTATTATTATTATTATTATTATTATTATTATTATTATTATTATTATTATTATTATTATTATTATTATTATTATTATTATTATTATTATTATTATTATTATTATTATTATTATTATTATTATTATTATTATTATTATTATTATTATTATTATTATTATTATTATTATTATTATTATTATTATTATTATTATTATTATTATTATTATTATTATTATTATTATTATTATTATTATTATTATTATTATTATTATTATTATTATTATTATTATTATTATTATTATTATTATTATTATTATTATTATTATTATTATTATTATTATTATTATTATTATTATTATTATTATTATTATTATTATTATTATTATTATTATTATTATTATTATTATTATTATTATTATTATTATTATTATTATTATTATTATTATTATTATTATTATTATTATTATTATTATTATTATTATTATTATTATTATTATTATTATTATTATTATTATTATTATTATTATTATTATTATTATTATTATTATTATTATTATTATTATTATTATTATTATTATTATTATTATTATTATTATTATTATTATTATTATTATTATTATTATTATTATTATTATTATTATTATTATTATTATTATTATTCACATCAATTGTCATTTTAGTTGGGAAAAAACAACGCTCACAAACAAAGAGTTCACTTTCAAAACACAGTTTCACGATTCCGATTACCACTTCTCATTACGACTCTCCGCTGGCGTGTCGCGATTTCTTATGTATACCTCTACTCATATTTCTAGAATGAATAAGACGGCACTAGAATCTTCGAGTTATCTATCTTTATCTGTTTCGGTAAACTCTTTTATCTCCGCCCTGCACTATCTGTCCCTTATCTCCGCCCTGCACTATCTGTCCCTTATCTCCGCCCTGCACTATCTGTCCCTTACCTCCGCGCTGCACTGTCTCTTTGTGCGCGTCGGCCACCAGGCGCGACAATATTTTAAGTGCTAAATTATTCTTAAGGTTTCGAACAAGATTAGTTTCGTTAAGTGTTGATTGGGTCGTACAAATTTAATTCAAAAACACTCCATTCAAGTATTTTAAAAATGTTTATTAAGATTGATAAGGTGGTTAATATTTTGATTTAATATTGACGTTATAATATCATTTTGAGTGACAAAACAAAATTCATGTTCATGTTATTTTCAAGTCTTCTTGTTAATGTTAAGGTTTCTATGTGAATGGGGCTTGGCGGTGACGAAGAGGAAATGTGAAACACATTCCTTGGACATATTTAATGCAATCTTTAATATAAATATATTCCAGGAATTATCAAGGAGCGACTATAATAGGCAATTCTGTGGTTACTTGAGCAACTTAAGGGAACTGAACATGCTAAGTCGAAATGATGTGGAACTAAGAGCCTTAATGTTCTGCTGAGAATGGCACACTTTCGATCTCTCTCGCCCAAAACATTCCATCCAACTCAGCGAACATTCCACACATTAGCAACACGCCATGTAATTACCAGAACATTGATGTCGATATGCGAAAATTTGCATTTTTAGAGCATAGAAACAATACTACGTGGGTTGTCCAATATCCATCAGGACAACCCAGAGTTAGATAATAAAGCTGTCAGCACAGTGTAACCTTTTATCCTTGTCGTGTTAAAAACTGATCTCAAGAAAATGAAAGGTTGTCTCTACATTGTGTAATTTGACGCTCCGAACAAGAGTACGTAAAGTCTGCTGTCTAGTTATGTGTTATACATAAATAAATACTTATTTATCTCATGATTTTGAAGGGAAAAAAAGCTTTTTAGGGATCTCAACAACGGCTGAAAACTGCTGAAACAAGAAAAATTTAATTTAACGCCTATTTCGGAAGTATAGCCATATATTTCTTAGTTTGCTTAACATTTTGAATTTTTCTACCAGCTACATACAGCAGCTAGATAACAGGAAGTAGATACTATATTCCATCAAAATATTCGATATTGAAATTACATGCGTTTGCATTCTCTAAACCCAGAAAGAATGTTTAGAAGAATATTCGTGACCGCGTGTTCGTGTACCTGTGTCATCCGCGTGTCTGAATAGCAAAGGCAATTAAATATAATAATGGAGCTTATGTTAAGCATTTTCCAACTGATATTTGCAAAAATATGCTCTCGCTCCAAGCTGGCTTCAAATGGAAGATATTTCGCTCTATATCTCCACCAGTTCTGATTAAAGTACCGCGTGTTTAAGTATTTGCTTAACAAAGAAAGTGTGTGTCTTTAATTTTCCACGAGTATAAAATTCAGAATGGGTTTTGCATAACTAATACAACGCTAAACTATATAGACAAAAAAGATAATAATAAAATATGGGGTATGGTGAGTGAAGTGAATAAACAGAAGGGGGTGAAAAATGAGATAACATCACAAGAATGGCTGAAGTAGTCTAGAGATCTAGTTGCAGAAAGGGAGTGGATAAATAGAGATCATATTGTGACTTTGTGGGTTCGTGAAATTAAAAGTCCAGTTGCATCAACTAAAAATGTTCTTTATTTCCCCCGAATTATAGTTGGAACACTTGCCGATTACATAGAATTACGTAGCGCACACAATTACAATCCACCAGTTCGTCTATCACAGGTCCACCCCACACTCACAATTACGTAAAACTCCTCTGATACACCTACACAGTCTTCCAGTCCGTTCTCTAGCGCTGCGCTCTTCACGGCTGCTCGCCAAGAACTCAACTCACTCGTCCACTGCAGCCCTTATATAAGAAGAACGCTGTTTCTGGAAGCTTCGTGGCTCGGAAAATCATTCCGACTGTTCCAGACGTCAGGGGTAGGGAAAAGAGACAGTACAGTGCCCGTGATACTTTCCTAACCATCCCCTCAGTTAGTGCCAAAGATAAATGGGTAGGTGTGGTCTGAATGCCTCCTGTCCCCCACTCAGCTGTCAGTTGCTCGTGCCTTCCGATAATTGGGTGACAATATACAGTTGGGCAGCCTGAGGATAGACGATAAGATATTAGACAGATAAATTACTCAAATTGAAGTTTTTCAGCAAATAAGAAGCTTAAAGGGCGGTAAAGCAGTGGGCATGGATGGAATTCTAGGGGAATTTTGGAAGAGATATGGGAAAACACCAAGTGGATTAAATAATATAACTAATTTGTTTAATAAGATGATAGATAGTCGGAAATTACCTGAGTGCTGGAAACCAAGTGTGATTGTACCAATATTTAAAGGAAAGGGGAGTGTGAATAGGCCAGAGAATTACAGGGGGATAAGCTTACTATCTGTAATTGGGAAAATGTATACGGGTATACTAGCGGACAGACTAATGGATTGGGCGGAAAGAAAAAATAAAATATCAGAATTTCAAGCTGGATTTAGAAAGAAAAGATAAACTATAGATAATATATTTATAATCAAGACGTTAATTAATAAATACTTGAGCAGGAAAAGGGGCAGATTGTATGATTTTTTTTGTGGATTTCGAAAAAGCGCTAGATACGGTAAACAGGGGGGCCTTAAAATGGAAATTAAGAAGCAAAGGGGTAAGCGAGAAGTTTATAAACGAAATTGATACAATTTATGCTGGGGTGAAATTCAGAATAAGATGTGGGTTGAATGTATTATCAGAAGAAGCCGAACAGAAGTTAGGCTTAGGACAGGGTTGCAAATTGAGTCCTATACTTTTCAATTTATTTATAGACGACATAATAGAGAGGATTAAGGAAAGCAATGCCCATTGTCCAATAATAATGAACAAAGGGATCCCTGGTTTATTGTATGCGGGCGATTTAACGGTAGGCGCAATTTCCGTAATAGGTCTACAAAAATCAATTGAGGCAATCCATAGGTTTTGCGCTGACTGGGGACTAAGAATAAACAGCAAAAAAATAAAAAATAATGGTATTTAAAAGAGGATTGATACTTAGGAAAAGAGAGGAATGGTTCATAGGAAACCAAAAGGTAGAAGTGGTAAACGAGTATGACTATTCAGGTGTAAGGATGTGTAGCAGTGGAGGATGGGCTGCACAAGCCAGAAAAGTGATAGCTAATGGCAGGGCGGCAATGTCAGGGGTAAGAATATGTAAACATAAACTGGAGATGTCAGATGGTTAGAAAGAATGTATGAAGAGGTCGTTGAAGCCAGAACAATGTATGCAGTGGAGGTATGGGGCACATCAGAGATAGAAACACAATTAGACCAGATGTATGGGTTGTTTTTCAAAAAACTACTAGGGCTGCCAAAATCAGCACAAGAGAGGTGGCATTACTAGAGCTAGCTAATACAAAAAGGAGAGGAATAATAATAGAGAGAATATTGAAATTATGGTATAAGTGTATTAAAGGTAGAAAGGGGAATTATTGAATATGTGCATGAAGCAACAGAATCAACCATACAAATAGTTGGTGGTCGGAATTGGAAAGAATGGTCTTAAAGATAGGCATGGGAGATCTATGGAGGGCAGAGGAGACTAATTATAGAGGTTTATGGAAGGAAGTGAGAACTAGACTACAAGACATAGATAGGCAAGAGATATGGGAAAGTATAGAAGAAAAGAAATCTTTGAAATTTTATAAACAATTAAAGACAGAATGGGTTAGGGAAAAATATGATCAATGTGGCAAAACTGGAAGAGAAGGCATAGCATGGATGAGAGTAGCAATATTATACTTAAAAGAGTTGAGAAGTAATGAGATAGGAATATGTGAATTTTGTGGAGATGAAGAAAGCACTGTTCATTACCTGATAGAATGTAAGGAGCTAACAAATTACAGGAGAAAAATATGGGATAAGAAATGGGACAGTGTAAGTAAAGAGATATTGGTATTACACATGCTAACGGGGATGGGAGAAAAGAAAAATAGATGTATAGGAGATTTCTTATATAGAATACGAGAAAAGTGGATTAGGATTACAGAAGCAACGGTCAAGAAGAAATGACATCAAGCTGCTCAGGAAAACCAAAGGCTTATGGCCTATATATATATATATATATATATATATATATATATATATATATATAGAGAGAGAGAGAGAGAGAGAGAGAGAGAGAGAGAGAGAGAGAGAGAGAGAGAGAGAGAGAGAGAGAGAGAGAGAGAGAGAGAGAGAGAGAGAGAAACTTACTACAATAGATGCGTACTTGCTAAAGCATAACTTTTTTATGTGTAACCATTGCTATTGGTTTAAATTTTCAAAAAATTTCAAATTCTTTTTCAAGTGATAAGTGCTGTTTATGTGTTCATGTGATCGTCCAAGGGCATGGAATATCAAAGCTATAACAGTCTGAAGCTATCACCATAGTGCATTAATCCTCTGGTACCTACAGTGACATATCTAACAAAAACATGTTTAAGCGTTTAACACGAAGTAACAGAATAAGCATTTATAAGAACAGTTTGTGAGGGAATGTGTACAAAAGGTTATATATGTATGACGTATCAGATCTGATTAAGCAAGAAGCGTTTATTAATAATTATTAATAAGCACTTCTTGCTTAATTTGAAATTATTTCTAAGCAAAAATGCATTCAACTAACGTAATGTGGTTAGTAGAATCACTGTTAATGAGTACTATAATTACATCTCGTATGTGTGAGTTTGTTAGTGGCATAAAGTGCTATGCGAATGTATCACATCAGGTCTTTTAACTTGCACTTTTTCATTCCGGTAATTTCTTCTGCAAGGCAACTACCCGTTCTTGTTTTAGGTTAGTTTTCTTCACATAAGATGAATTAAAATTCCTTGAGAGATGTCGAATCTATAAAGATGTCTTATTGCACTATTTTTGACCCTGGCGGTCTTGAATCTTGATATTGTTTTCATTTAAGAAGTTATTTTTGAGCGAGAAGCATCGTTCTCTGTGATCTGGCGCTAACATGTTAGCTTCCGCTTTCCAAAGTCGCGGGCTCAAATCCGACGGAGGGTGATTGATTTTATTTTCGGGCATAAAAATTCTTAGCATGGCTTCCTTCGGAAGGAAGTTAAAGCCTCTTGTCTCGTGTTACAGATTTATGGCAGACAAAAGAACCTCAAGTCTGATAAAGAGACCTCTGAGCAAAAGTAATTGTTTTTTTTCAGGCCCAATACAGAATGGGACGCTGATAACCAAAGCAGTTAAAGAGCGTCCATAAATAAAACTATTTTTTTTATAAACCATCAACATATTCATTTTCTTCGTGCTCCAACCACCAAAACCCACCGATTTCTAGTTAATCAGAGCTTCATGGGAGATCAGGCTTGTTAAAGTTAAAAATGTCGAGCTTTTGGCCATTCCGAGCTCCTTGATCTTCCTCAGGAACTGAGTGAGAAAGCTGGCCAACCGTCCCCATATAATGACCCTCGCCGTGAAAGTCTTAAGTCCCAAAATATTTAGTTTATTAAAATGAATTTATTTAGTAAATAATATAAATTAAAATATGCTTGATTAAGTAAAGGCAGCCTCTAGAATATAGACATTGTTGTCGGAAGAAAATGAATCCAATTGATAATGGTTGATTAAAGAAGCATCTCCCAAAACTAATCTTAATCCAGCTTTTGATATTAAATCTCCAAAAATTTATGCTGCTGTCCCTAATGTAATTTAATATTTTAATCATCGAAAATGGATCATATTAAATTTAAAGAAGAATTGATTTTATCTTCTACCCCTTACGTTTTTATATAAAAAGAAAGATGCAATGTTGCATAAAAACTCTGAAAGTTTTACATTACAATCATAGCATAATATTGTTTATTATATGAAAAATGTCCTCCAGAAATTCCAGTTTTACTGCCCAGTTTATAGTTTTTCAAACCATTGCTGAAAAGAAGGCATTTCTCTCGAGTCTATCGTGTGCCTATTGTTGCTACAGCTATTTGGCTTATCTTTTATTTTGGAAATTATTTTAGTATTCACTCACTCCTTTACTTGGAATGTGTGCGATAACAATTTTAGCTGAATTCAGTTATATGCTTTCTTTATATCGACAAAAGCCATCTACAGTATTCTTCTCTCATTTCTCTCTTTATTTATTTAATAACATATACTCCAGTGCCACATATAGCGGTGCGGATTTTAAGAACATTTACTGAAACTAAAGAGGGCCTTTGTTCTTATTCACTATTCCAATTTGAATAAATAATAGGTGTTCCATGTATAATAAAAATTGCATCACTTCTGCTTAAACTGAAAATGGTAAAAAAAAACGCCTGAATATAATGTTTGAGTTCTTTATACTGTTTCCGTACACCGGATTTCCTGTTAATTTGACATATGCTTAAAAATTATTTAGGTGCTGCAGAGCTTTTAACTAACCTGTATAGTTGATTGAAAAATATTTACATATGCAATACTCTAGAAATTAGATGTCGAGTAGTGTCTACTTTCCTCTCTGGAAAGTCTAGTAACAATATACATAAAGAAATAAATTATATAAAACCCCTTAACCTAAGTTCTCCTGAATATTATCTAAGCCTTTGGGCTCCATGATATTTCTTATGTTATAGCTACAACTGCAAATTTTGTTTATTTGTGTTTTGAAAGGCTACTCGTTCCATGATATTTATTTGCTTCAAGCTTATTAACATACCCAAATTGTGTACAAAATATAAACTATACAATTTACTTAAACTTAATATTCCTTCTCATTACCCTCAATTCAGGAAGTAAAATTGCAGTAGCGTAAAACTCTTCTTTTTGAATGATTTATGGGAATGGAATAAGGTTAGTAACCACGAGACTTATAAACTCTATTCAGAGCTGTTTATTACAATCGTAAATTAAACCAAGTGCGAACAAAAAGAGCAGGAAACCTCTGCTGGAAAGAAACCAGTCCTGGCAACGTTTTATTCAGCACAAATTACAAAACTCGCGTATGTTCTTATCCACGTACCAGTTACATTTAAAGCAAGATACAGAACGGACGCGTAACATGATCAGAGATGAAGATAATAATTGTTAAGTTGTCGCCCCTGAGAGAGTTGCAACACGGTGTGACATTTAGACGTCACGGTGCACAACCCCGACCTTGAGAATGTGGGGTGTCCGTAGCCAAGGGCGACCTAGTCCGCCTTTTCAATTTTGCACGCTGATTTGGAATCCCAGGCGACCTCGGCACCATGACGATATCACATTCATCTTTTGGCAAATTCCATCCATGGATGACTTGATTGTTTTTGTGTAAAAACTGTACAGAAATAAGAGTAAGCAGTACTAAGTTACGTCATTTTAAAAAGAATGGATGGGGGCAGATCGAAATATTGTTCATTCCGTTGCAGTTCTCTTCTATTAGGGATGATAATGGTTAACATAACATTTAGAGTGACCATTCGTAGCGTATGAATTAATTACCAAACAGAGCTAGAAAGAAAAATGTGATATGCTAAATTCACGTAACTGGATCTACTCAAACTTCTAGGACTATTCCTACAGGAACTTATTATTCTCTGTATTACTTACTAGTAGATAAACTTACACATTTGGGTGTAGGTATTTAAAAGGAAACAATTATTATTATTATTATTATTATTATTATTATTATTATTATTATTATTATTATTATTATTATTATTATTATTATTATTATTATTATTATTATTATTATTATTATTATTATATTATTATTATTATTATTATTATTATTATTATTATTATTATTATTATTATTATTATTATTATTATTATTATTATTATTATTATTATTATTATTATTATTATTATTATTATTATTATTATTATTATTATTATTATTATTATTATTATTATTATTATTATTATTATTATTATTATTATTATTATTATTATTATTATTATTATTATTATTATTATTATTATTATTATTATTATTATTATTATTATTATTATTATTATTATTATTATTATTATTATTATTATTATTATTATTATTATTATTATTATTATTATTATTATTATTATTATTATTATTATTATTATTATTATTATTATTATTATTATTATTATTATTATTATTATTATTATTATTATTATTATTATTATTATTATTATTATTATTATTATTATTATTATTATTATTATTATTATTATTATTATTATTATTATTATTATTATTATTATTATTATTATTATTATTATTATTATTATTATTATTATTATTATTATTATTATTATTATTATTATTATTATTATTATTATTATTATTATTATTATTATTACTATTTATTATTATTATTATCATTATCATTATCATTATAATTATCATTATCATTATCATAATCATTATCATTATCATTATTATTATTATCATTATTATTATCATTATCATTATCATCATCATTATCATCATCATTATCATCATCATTAACATTATCATTATCATTATCATTATTATCATTATCATTATTATTATTTATTCATTTATTCATTCATTCATTCATTCATTCATTCATTCATTTAATTATTTATTTATTTATTTATTTAGTTAGTTAGTCAGTTAGTCAGTTAGTCAGTCAGTCAGTCAGTCAGTCAGTGAGTCAATCAGTCAGTCAGTCAGTTAGCATATCCTGAAGCAAGGTTCAGTGCCTCCTAGGCGCAGCTCGTTCCCTATCAGAAGAGTTTAGTTGTGCTCTGAACAAAACATGTCAAAACATATGTGTGTACGCATAAATTAAGTACAACGCGTGAGAAGAAATTTTACAAAACACAGCCATGAACCCATCTGAAAAGTAGGATATAGTCGAAAAGCAGGGCTAAATTTAACCAATAAAAATTAGGAAAACAAAACACGTGATAAACCTAAACTCATAATTGAGCTGTAGAAAGGGAAACTTCAAGTATGACCGAGACATAAATTCTGAAAACAGATTACTCAGCAATCGTTACCGCAGGAGTTATCACGCGTATCACATCACACAGCAATCAACCTGCGCGCGTCGGAGTATTAAGAAATTTTCTCGCTCCATTCATAAAGGTGTTATGTGATTTCATCATATCGGTCATAGAAACAAATGATGTCGACTAGAGCAAGATTACAGGAGTGAATAAAGTACTATTTGGACTGTCGTAGTGTCTATTTCTGTGGCAAATCCATGCTACACCCACACCCTGCAGGAAAGAAGAGATCCTATGCCTAGCAACCCCGAGAAAAATCCCAACAAGTTCCCAATCTACGAAACTGTAATCCACCTTCCGCCATCATTACTAAATTATGAGGTTTAACTGTATTGGAACACCACAGAGAAGCGAAATAATTATTAATTTTTAGATGAGTCGTATTTATTACACATCTGCTTCACTTTCGTACCTATTTTGAGTACGAAAAGTACGAAAGTGAAGCAGATGTGTAATAAATACGACTCATCTAAAAATTAATAAATTATGAGGTGTTCAGTGACGAGAGAACTCAACCAGAACGAACCGCTTCATGGGTCACAGTGCACAAGATATTTCACTTGTATACCCTTGAGTATCCAATGTCAACACCAGCTAAAGTGGTACTCTTTTTAAAGATATGACTATTGCTTCATTGTTCTGCATCCTACTTATGTATGTAAAGAAATGTTTAATGAAACTATTTCTAAAACTGTTTATTAAGATGAAATGTTTTAAAAACAGGGATTAGTAAGAACAGTTTGTGGAAGAAGTGAATAACAAATGCTAGTGGACAGAAAAATTCATGTAAATTTAAAAATGGTGCACTCTGTTTTTAACGTGCACCTCACTTTGATAAATTACATTACACGAAGTGGAAGAGTGACTGATAATTATGATGGCAATGGAGTAGTTGAGAAATTAGATAATGACAACTGTAAAGAAAAATTGCCGTGTGTGTGTTTGTGTGTGTGTTGTGTGTGTGTGTGTGTGTGTGTGTGTGTGTGTGTGTGTGTGTGTGTGTGTGTGTGTGTGTTATTCACGTCTATTAATTTAGTAAGTTACCTGAAACGAGTGTTTAAATCATCCGAGGTCCACTGAATCACCCAACATTAATCTCAGGATAATGGAGACTCCGGAAGAAGTACTATTTAGGCAGCTCACTACAATCTAGGTTTGAAGTAGGATATGAGGGGTCTCGAATACTACACTACGGAGGTGGGCCAAATAACACCTCTGTCATAAATCCCCCCACTGCAAGGTTACGGTACTGCCTTCTATCAAATTAAATTATTAAAAAACTTTTATGACAAAACATCGTCACATATTCGTCTTCAGCTTACAGATCCAACAACGAAAATCGCAAGTGTAAAAGTAAACCCAGATTGTAAGAGCCCAAAATGGACCTGCCATATTGACTGCCGGCCTCACGCCCACATACGCAAGGTAGAGGTAGGCAATTATCCAACCGATACAGGAAGGAGATGTAGTCAGCCAGAAAGTTGGCTTTCTAGGCCAGGGTTCGCTACCTAGTGTAGCTCCTCAGTTTCCTCACGATGCAAAGTGGGCACCGGTCCTATATTCGTCTTCAAATCCGTACCCCAGGGATGAAATCGATTCCGGGCACTTTCCATGGCAGGGAACCAAAGCACAACGATCTAGCCCACTACGCCAAGGCGCAGGATATTTCGCAAGTGTGCTCATACAAAAAAATTAAAATTATATAAATACAATTCAAATTTAATTTAGTGTTTCCGCCAATAACACATTCCGTTGCCTGTGATGCATAAGAATAACAAAACGCTTTAATATTTTCTGCAACTATTAAAATGAAAACTTTACTTGAAGATTTCGGTGAAAGTAGAGAAACAACATTTAGGATGAACCCAGACATAAATACTGTGAGCCTTAATGGAGTTTTATTTATGTTATTGTTCGCGCAGTTTTAACTGGATTACTTTAAAACTTCTTTCTTTATTTAAAATCTACTGAAAGTAAAGTCAAGAAAGAGAGGTAAACTTTCGAGGGCGACGGACGGGAATAGTACTGCGTTGTCATTGTAGGTGGCGCTTAGTGCCAGTCGAAGTGTCGTGGATGTCACCAACCTACGTATAAAAGAAGCCGCGATGAGTTCGCCTTCCAGGTAATAGGAAAAGAGGAGTTGGCTGAAACAAGTGGTAAATTGTTTACTAATGTATTATTTGTTGCAATATAATACTTCTAGGGTACATAACAAATTTAAATCTTACTTAATCTCCCAGTCAGAAACTCAAGCTTTTAGTATAGTCCATGAAACATTAAGAGCGAAGCGAGGATGTTGCGCGAAGATTTTCAAAATTTAAATTGCCCCAAATTACATCTTATATAGAAAAAAATTCTAAAATTTTAATTCTCTCAAAAGTTGTGACAATGATTTTGCTTACATTTCAATTATACTTAAGATATTTTCGTGGCCAATGAAATACTCATCTTGACTTTTTTTTTAAAATCTTCTGAAGCCCCTTTTATTCTGAATTGACTTTGCTGAACTGCAAGGCATAAGAGATGGTCAAAATCTTCGACACAAAAATGTAGATTTTGAGGTATAAATTTTTGTGCAGTTAACCATTTTGGAGATATTTCTTGTTATTGTCATTTTTGCAATATTTTTCATTTCATATATTTTTCTCAGAAAGGAAATCGTTATTTGCTTACATTTACTCTTTAAATTTATTTAGAAAATAAAAAGATATCTAGAAAAAACTTCGGTACCTCAGTGCTCAGTGTGGGGTGTAAGTTTTTTTAATCATATATGACAAAGAATTAAACATTGACTACGTGGTAATTTACAGGTAACGCTGATGTTATAAACTTAGAATATGGCATAACTAAACTATAATACCTAATATGTATTAACTTCATAATCAATCCTCTTAATATAGCTGTGGTATAGAGTATGTGTTATAAAACTGGAAGTCGCAAAGCAATCTTGTTGGCAATAAATCGACAACTTCGCCCCCTTTCAGGATTTTCATCATGCCTCAACAAACTTAAGAGCACTGTTATTGTTAAATCTAGGATGTTACCCTTTTATGAGTTATCAAAACAGAGAACAATTGGTATTGTTGCCTCAATAGCATAGGTTCAGAGTATGTGCTAGTTTCGAACCCTATTCAGTAAAAGAGAATGACAATTACACCAACATGTAGCTGTTAATACTCAGGCTGAAAAATAATAGAATACTGTTAAGACTCTCTAACTTTCAGGAATTTCAATGAAAATAGCCTTTTAGAGCGTGATGCTTTTACAAATCTTAATTTAAAATGTCAAATTACTAAATAACGCTACATCCTGGATACATAAATAAAATTAAAGCCATTATTGGTGCTTCGTGTTTACAAAAAGTTAATTAAGCAAAATCTTGTTATATGATAATCACGTACTTGCAGAAGACGAAAAACAAATGAAGCACTCACATTAAAAGCAATAAATGTTAATTAAAAGAATTTTTCAGTTGTGATGTATTTTAAAACATCCTTGAAGTGTATATTCTGAGTTAATTATTGATACTTCTTGTTTCCAATGTACAAAACTTAGATCTGTAGGATTAACAACGAAAGAAAAATATGGCTGGAACTGAAGCTATAGAAAATTTGCTGCAAAAATAAACAACGAAAAACGCAAGGGCGCTTTAAAATATTATTTAACAAATGAACAAGAAACAAAACTAAATAGCAACATAAATTAAGGCCGATAACACACAGGGAAGTAAGATAAATTAATGCTTAGTGTAATCCCCGGTTGTCAATTACGCCTTTCCTGCATATTGGAACAAGCCTCGAACACTAACGAGGGTTACGCATGTAGTTTGCAAGACAGAGGTTTTTATAAAGTCCTGTATTTTGTTTTGTTAGCGCATTTCCTACCTCTGAGGCGTGAATGTCCACATGTGCTCAAAGAGGTTAAAATCAGAGAACCTTGGGAAGGGGTAACCAATCTTATTAAACAGTTTTTGGTAAAATTGGAGGTGTGCACAAAATGTGTCATGTATAAACAAGCATTCCCCTGATTCGGGAAATTGGCCCGTAGAGATGAAAGTAGTGTTCATTGAACCTCATTGGGAACGTACCTTGTGCCACGTGGCCTTTAGAGAAGCTGGTATTACTTTATCTACAATGATTGCTGAAATGTTTCTTTTAAAAACTGCGAGGTGAGCCGATGGTTGCCATACCCCCTGAAGAGCAAGGGAGGCATTGACAAATGTTATTCTCATACTATTTATGTAATAGATAATAACCTTCGCAAGGTTACATTGAATATAACCATTTACTTTTGAGAACGACAGACGTGATAAATGACATGAAATATGTAGTACGCTTTTACTGCATACGGCACGGCAGGTGTTGACACTGATGATACATGAGATGAAGATGGAGTACCGGTGGAATGAGATGGCGAGGAAAACCGGAGATCCCGGAGAAAATCCGCCCCAGCACCGTGTTGTTCACCACAATGTTCACTTTGCGGTCGCCTGGGATGAAACCCAGGCCTCCCTACACTCAGCCACGGCGCGGCGATGTGATAGATAAAAGAAAAAATAAAGTGTTGCATATATGACCTCCTCCAATCTCTTCTACAAGTTACACTTGTAAAAACTTATCCTCCTGCTGTAACTTGATTGAGATGAACAATCGTTACGTATATATTTGCATTCCTTACAGGTATCAGAACACACTAGGCTAAAACGTGAATCAGATTTTTGAAAAGCTAATCGCTGTGTCACAGCTTTGAAACTTCATTCCATTGCAAAACATTTCTGATATTATACTCACGTGAATTTCTGTAGCTATTCTTCAACAAACTGTTATTAAAAGAGCTGGTTCTTCTATTTCACGTTAGTCGAGATAATGCTTGTCATTTCCGTGTAGATATAAATGAAATAGGGAATCAGTAAGCTTAAGCGATGGACAAATCTTTTAAGTGTGGGTTGCTATATGATGTCTTGAAAATTCTATTTTCTTTCCAAGACATGGGGGAGAAAAAAAGATTTAATGATTTTTCTCTTCAAAAAGTATGTGTTAGAAAATGAAAACACATAACAAAAACATCTAAAAAATAATTACATCACAAACATTTTTTTTTTTTTTTTTGTATAGTGCGATCCATATAAACCAATATGCATAGCTTTTGAACCAATAATAGGACACACGTGCAACTTCGTGAGAATATAATACACAATTACATTACGCTATTTACATCTCAGAAAAATGTTGGAAGTGTCCTCCACCAGCATCTATATACGTTTGCACTCATTTCACCCTATTCTCTTAAGTTTTACGGAGAGTATCCTCACCAATGTTACTTATTTTGGTTCGAATGGATTCCTTGAGAACATCAATTGTTCGTGGCCTATTCTTGTATACTCTATTTTTAGATACCCCCACAAGAAAAAATCTGGTGAGGTTAGGTCAGGGGATCTGGGGGATCACAGACCTTTTGAGATTATTCCATTATTGAAGAATCTGGTTACAAGTTCCATGGTGTCATTAGATGTATGGCACGTTGCTCCATCTTGCTGGAAAAATTTTCTCTCAATTCAATATCATCCAGCTGCTCCACAAATGTCTTGAAGATACCCGTATAAACTTTGGTTTCTAGAAAGAATAAAAGAAAATGGGACCAACGATCCATAGATGCTGGTGGAGGATACTTCCAACATTTTCTCTGAGATGTATATATTGTAATGTTATCTCCTAATTGTTTATTATATTCTCCCAAAGTTGCACGAGTGTTCTATTATTGATTCAAAAGTTATGGCTTATTGAAACGGTTCAGGTTTATATGGATCGCATATAAATTAAATTTAGAGCCTTAAAGAGGTGAATATTTTTAAGAACTAATGTTTTATACTTTTGTAACGGTTTAATATTCATACAAAAGTCATTCAAGGCTGCCTTCGTAGCTCAGTCAATAGAGCACATGCCTGCCGTGCTAGGGGTCCCGGGTTCGATTCCCGGCGGTGGGAGTGGGGATTTTTCTCCGATCAAGATAATTCTCACTTTCCCCAGAGTCTGGAAGTATGAATGAGAGTGCGAATGTGTGCGTGATCTAATGATTAAAACCCAACGAATACAAGTTAACACCTTCGATATGTTCCTAAGGAGAACTGTGGTCGATATGACCATTGCAGTTAAAGGCGGGGTATAAATGGAAAAGATTTTTTTTAAAAAGTTATTCAAAATGAAGAGAATTTCACAGAAGTCTAAAAATTCAAGAATCCATTTCTTTTTCAATAACATATCTTTCACCCATCCTGGGTTCTCTATTCAATCCAGAGTTTTTGTTCCTCAACCCAACGTGTACAGACATAAGGAACAAGAATTCCCACGACAGTAGCAAAACCAGGGAATTTACGAAGAAGTAAGAAAATGTCTTTAAAATGTGGCATTGGAATCATAACGTTCATTTTTTAAAGTAAAAGATTTCTAAAAGTACAATATGTAAAGGGTAGGTTGAGATGGTGAGATTTTGTGGAACAATTTCGTGTCGTATCTATGAACTTAAATACCAGATTTAATACTTAAGCACTTTACGTTGCTAAATATTCTGTCCACATACATAAAACCACATACATATATTCCTGTTCTAAAAACGCTTTCTTTTGGGTTGAACTGGCCTCTGTGGAACTTCATTATCAAATTTTTGGGTAGATACATGCTTTCTCTATTTTTGCAAGGTCGTAGTAGAGAAAGTAAAACCAGATAGAATATTGTATATTGAGCAAGTATGTTTTAACATTCACACCAATAACAAAAAGAATATCTCGGGTATGGTTAACACTGCAAATATTTTTTCATGAATTGTGTAGTTTAATAAGATTACACGTTTGCGTAGTGCGTTCTGTTTATCTCTTACAGTGTACAAGTTATACAAAAGTCATTCAGAAAGAAAAAATCTTCACAGATTATTTTCAGAAAATTAAACAGATAAATTTTAGTTTGTCATAAAAAATGTAAAAATGCCGCTTTTTAAACAAAATTATTAGCCATTTTTGAGAAAGCCAAAGTTAGGGAAAATTTTCCAGTGAAGGATAGTTTGAGGTTTGGAAACGTCTTTGAAAATCTTCGTGGCGCATCTTTAGACACTGAACTTTATTATGAAGTTGTATTAACCATTTGTTGTTTATTTGTGCAGCTCACCGACGCACACACACACACACACACACACACACACACACACGCACATGGAGGTCAGGGTTCGAATCTCGGTTAGGGTGAGTTATTTGAATAAGGTTTTTTCCGGGGTTTCCCCTTATCCTGATAGACGAATGTCGGGTAACTCTAAGCTCCATGGACCCCGGAGTCATTTGAGCATCACTTCACCCATTTCATTCATCGTCCGATATGACTTAACGTTGGAGGATGTAAATTGCAACAACAACAAAAACATACACACACACACACACACACACACACACACACACACACACACACACACACATGGAGGTCCCGGGTTCGAATCTCGGTTAGGGTGAGTTATTTGAATAAGGTTTTTTCCGGGGTTTCCCCTTATCCTGATAGACGAATGTCGGGTAACTCTAAGCTCCATGGACCCCGGAGTCATTTGAGCATCACTTCACCCATTTCATTCATCGTCCGATATGACTTAACGTTGGAGGATGTAAATTGCAACAACAACAAAAACATACACACACACACACACACACACACACACACACACACACACACACACACACACACACGCACATGGAGGTCAGGGTTCGAATCTCGGTTAGGGTGAGTTATTTGAATAAGGTTTTTTCCGGGGTTTCCCCTTATCCTGATAGACGAATGTCGGGTAACTCTAAGCTCCATGGACCCCGGAGTCATTTGAGCATCACTTCACCCATTTCATTCATCGTCCGATATGACTTAACGTTGGAGGATGTAAATTGCAACAACAACAAAAACATACACACACACACACACACACACACACACACACACACACACACACACACACACACACACATGGAGGTCCCGGGTTCGAATCTCGGTTAGGGTGAGTTATTTGAATAAGGTTTTTTCCGGGGTTTCCCCTTATCCTGATAGACGAATGTCGGGTAACTCTAAGCTCCATGGACCCCGGAGTCATTTGAGCATCACTTCACCCATTTCATTCATCGTCCGATATGACTTAACGTTGGAGGATGTAAATTGCAACAACAACAAAAACATACACACACATACACACACACACATACGCACACACACACACACACATGGAGGTCCCGGGTTCGAATCTCGGTTAGGGTGAGTTATTTGAATAAGGTTTTTTCCGGGGTTTCCCTTATCCTGATAGACGAATGTCGGGTAACTCTAAGCTCCATGGACCCCGGAGTCATTTGAGCATCACTTCACCCATTTCATTCATCGTCCGACATGACTTAACGTTGGAGGATGTAAATTGCAACAACAACAAAAACATACACACACACACACACACACACACACACACACACACACGCACACACACATGGAGGTCCCGGGTTCGAATCTCGGTTAGGGTGAGTTATTTGAATAAGGTTTTTTCCGGGGTTTCCCCTTATCCTGATAGACGAATGTCGGGTAACTCTAAGCTCCATGGACCCCGGAGTCATTTGAGCATCACTTCACCCATTTCATTCATCGTCCGACATGACTTAACGTTGGAGGATGTAAATTGCAACAACAAAAACATACACACACATACACACACACACATACGCACACACACACACACACATGGAGGTCCCGGGTTCGAATCTCGGTTAGGGTGAGTTATTTGAATAAGGTTTTTTCCGGGGTTTCCCTTATCCTGATAGACGAATGTCGGGTAACTCTAAGCTCCATGGACCCCGGAGTCATTTGAGCATCACTTCACCCATTTCATTCATCGTCCGACATGACTTAACGTTGGAGGATGTAAATTGCAACAACAACAAAAACATACACACACACACACACACACACACACACACACACACACACACACACACACACACACACATGGAGGTCCCGGGTTCGAATCTCGGTTAGGGTGAGTTATTTGAATAAGGTTTTTTCCGGGGTTTCCCTTATCCTGATAGACGAATGTCGGGTAACTCTAAGCTCCATGGACCCCGGAGTCATTTGAGCATCACTTCACCCATTTCATTCATCGTCCGATATGACTTAACGTTGGAGGATGTAAATTGCAACAACAACAAAAACATACACACACACACACACACACACACACACACACACACACACACACACACACACACACACACACACACACACACACACACATGGAGGTCCCGGGTTCGAATCTCGGTTAGGGTGAGTTATTTGAATAAGGTTTTTTCCGGGGTTTCCCCTTATCCTGATAGACGAATGTCGGGTAACTCTAAGCTCCATGGACCCCGGAGTCATTTGAGCATCACTTCACCCATTTCATTCATCGTCCGACATGACTTAACGTTGGAGGATGTAAATTGCAACAACAACAAAAACATACACACACACACACACACACACACACACACACACACACACACACACACACACACGCACACACACACACATGGAGGTCCCGGGTTCGAATCTCGGTTAGGGTGAGTTATTTGAATAAGGTTTTTTCCGGGGTTTCCCCTTATCCTGATAGACGAATGTCGGGTAACTCTAAGCTCCATGGACCCCGGAGTCATTTGAGCATCACTTCACCCATTTCATTCATCGTCCGACATGACTTAACGTTGGAGGATGTAAATTGCAACAACAACAAAAACATACACACACACACACACACACACACACACACACACACACACACACACACACACACACACACACACACACACACACACACACACACACACACACACACACACACAATTTTTCTAATTAGATTGGATTAAGGTAGGGAGGGGATTTGGCACTGTGGCCATTCTTTATCTATTGTACCTATCTCCCCAAATGGAGCAACCACGGGAGGAAGGATGAAGTGAGAGGAGACAGAGGGCTGCCGTCCCAAGGAGCCCTGACAGTGCAAATGGCAGTGTTCCTACACTTTACCAGTTGGAAACTTTCCGGCAAGCCAGCATAACCGGAGCTCACCCGACTGCGACCCCGAAACGGCCCCACCAGACAGGGCTCGGAGACCGGAGGTGGTCCTACCGGAGGAGAAGATTTTACGTTTTACTCAGAGCATATCTACCTCCCATGCAGCGCCGAGACTTCCGCCGTGACTTCAACCCTGAAAAAGACCACCAAATGAAATATGAAGTGAAATGATGATGGTAATGAAATGGAGGGACAGAACATTCGGATGATGTAATTAACCTACCCAGCATTCGCCTGGTGACCTGGGAAAGCACCCGAAATAACCATGGGTCAGGTAGACCGACCACGGGAATCGAAAGACGAAAGACGAAACCGCCTGAGCCATCCCGCTCGCTAATTTTTATAACTACTTGCAATACTTTTGGATTGTAAGGCCACTGAAATGTTGGTAAGAAAGGTTTTGGTTGGTATGGAATAGGTTCCCTTCTTACTGTAGGCAATAGTACAAAATATAAAAATAAAAAACTATAAATATATGTTGGATATTCGTTAATCCACGTCAAGTAGACCATTGTGACAGTATTTTTCACAGTAAACACTCTCTATCTTCCGAACACATAGAAATATTTCAGTGGTAGCTCCGTGTTAGCGAGTCCAGCAGTGGCGCGTTACATTCTCTCGTATGTAAACTAACGTTCCTTGCATGATAGACCTTGGGTAATTATGTCAGCCAGTTCACATTTAGTGTTAGTCAAGAGTTGTATAAATTGAACAGGCGCTATTAAAACAATTAACTCCAAGTCGTTGACCATTCACCCACACTCCCTACTAGAGAAAATTTAGACCGGAAACCATGTAACACGCAGCACAGCGTTTGTAATTCGCTTATGCTGATTTGCTACCACACCTTCGAGGGAAATGTTGATAACCGTTTGAAAATTATCTTCTTGGAACTTAGCTTTCCCTTTAGGACATTTAATTCAATGTTCTTTATATTCTTAGGCAATGCTGTCTGGAAACTTGTTGCACGCTCTGCTAGCCTACCTTCCATGTTTGTAAACATGAAGATATTCAATTTTTTTATTTGCTCCATTTATACCCCGCCTTTAACTGCTATGGTCATATCGGCGGCCGTTCTCCTTTGGAACATATTGAAGATGTTAGCTCGTATTCGTTGGTTTTTTTTTTTTTTTAATCATTAGATCACGCACAAATTCACACTGGCTGGCCCCGTAGCTCAGTCGGTAGAGCACCTGCCGTGCCAGAGGTCCCAAGTTTGATTCCCGGCGATGGAGGTGGGATTTTCCTCCGACCAAGATAATTCCTCATCCTCCCCTGAGTCTGGAAGTATGAATGAGAGTGCGAATGTGTGCGTGATCTAATGATTAAAACCTTATACGAATTAACACCATCGATATGTTCCAAAGGAGAACGGAGAGTATAAATGGAACCAAAAAAAGCACACTCATTCATACTTCCAGACTCTGGGGTAGTTGAGGAATTATTGAGATATTCAATTGTTTGAATGGAAAACTTATGTTCCAAATGATAGTGGATCAGGCTTGTAATATTCTTTTGTTTTCTCTCGTGTCGCGTAAAGTCTGTTTAGTTAACTAGTGTGCACGTCGGCCGACTCCTTTGACGAACCCTTATAATCTTTTACAACCCCGGCCCTCCTTCTCCCAGACCATTCTGCAAGGTTGCCACCTTTCTCAATACGCCATGGGTATCGTACCAGGTTTCGTCTAAATAAATTATCTTATATATATATATTCCATAATAACCCTTCTCTTATTTAAAGTGCGGTATTTGAAACCCAGCTCCTTTAGGAGACCGCGCAAAGTTCACCGCCCATAAAGAAAATCACAAACTTCTTGCAAATGTGCAACCAATTCGTCTAAGGTGGGCGCTCTACCTTTTGTATGGAATCTATGAATTTCTTGACGAATTAAATCGCATGTGAAATTATCTACTTTAGAGAAACATTTCCTTTTGTTTTCACACTTGATCGGCGTCTTTGTTATTCCTTTCGTCACAATATTTCTTACTGTATTTCTGTGAATACCCAGAATTTATTATCAGGTTTATTGCATGACCCCTTACCAAGATTATTTGTCAGCACATATTTATATGTGTTCAAAACAAGCGCTTGAATTTGCTTAGAACCAGTTCCCATTATAACATTGTTTTTTGAGGCTTTTCCAGTAACATAACTCGGCCCAGCAACACTTTCCAATTTATTCACACTATTGTCATCATTTTGATTATTTTCACTTGACTGAAAGTTATCTACTACTTCATTTGCATTTACCACTGCATTTCCCTCCCACGGTCTCCACATTGTGACACACGACGAATTGCTGCACGTAATGAAACAGATCAACTGGAAGTTGGAACTTTGGCAACTGAGACTCCACGTGGAGTAAACACACAACTGTCACTTCGAGAAAATTAGGGTTGCTATTGCTCCTCAACGACAGCGTTCCCTTTCGGAAGTGTGAAGATACATTTATGACGGTCATTATTGGGCGGGAGGATCAGGTTCCTTTGAGTCCGAACTGCACACCCGTTGACTAGACAGACTTTAACTGCAGGTGTTAACAATATTGTGTTGATAGTTTAAATCGACCAAAGCTATGGTTTACTAGTTCGGTCTGTTGCTTTTATGGATCAATGGTATAGGATCTTAGAAAACTAGTTTCAAACTTTAAACAATTATAAATATGAATATTACTCAAATATCCTGACCCCTTAAGGGTCTTTCTTCTTGGATTTCCAAGGCGAATCTAAAAGCACCTATTTTCTTCAATGAATGAGTGTTCTAAGAATCGAATTTGGTTTTATATTATTATTATTATTATTATTATTATTATTATTATTATTATTATTATTATTATTATTATTATTATTATTATTATTATTATTATTATTATTATTATTATTATTATTATTATTATTATTATTATTATTATTATTATTATTATTATTATTATTATTATTATTATTATTATTATTATTATTATTATTATTATTATTATTATTATTATTATTATTATTATTATTATTATTATTATTATTATTATTATTATTATTATTATTATTATTATTATTATTATTATTATTATTATTATTATTATTATTATTATTATTATTATTATTATTATTATTATTATTATTATTATTATTATTATTATTATTATTATTATTATTATTATTATTATTATTATTATTATTATTATTATTATTATTATTATTATTATTATTATTATTATTATTATTATTATTATTATTATTATTATTATTATTATTATTATTATTATTATTATTGTTGTTGTTGTTGTTGTTGTTAAAGCATTCTTATCCTACAATAGGGAGTGTTCTGCTGCCTATTTTTATTTTGCTTTCATGCTGAGAAGCACAATGTACGATTGATAGCTACAAAACGATAAGTTAAAGCTTTATACTGGAATACTCGTGGAGTAGGTTAACTACCAACTTAAAGAAAGAATAACTAGTTCGGGGAAAAATGAAATGAGACGAAAATTATCTGTAGTTGCAGCTTTCTGAAATATATACAGATGAAATACGTAGTTGCTTTTTCCTTTATTGCTGTTTCATTATCAATGAGTGCGGTAATAAAGTGAATTATAGTAGAACTGTAATTGCAATTTTAACTGTAAAATTGTAAGCGGACTGGTTAATTCCCCCGCGAGGCAATAGACAGTAGCACACGGTAGCCCTCCGTATTATCTAATCATGGCCTGAGTAGGTGCTAGCTGTTTATCTTGCAAAAGTGTAATAGCAGTAATAACTAATAACTCTTTGATAGAATTACGCCTCCTGAGAACTTTATTATCAAGTGAGACTTTTCTGATTGTGAGACACAAAAAACAAAGAATCCCTCTACACGATTCAGTCAAGCGTCATTAAAGAAAATAGAAGAAAAGACAATACAACAAGTTTAACTGGATGTTTCTCAAAGTTTGCTTTGAGGCTTTTTTTTCAGTAAGACAGATGTTGGTAGCAGTTTGATTCACTGAGTTCTGATGTTATCTGATACAGCCTTTTGAACAACAGAACCACTTTTGGAAATGTTTTATTTCTATGTTTTAATGTAGCATTATTTATATAATTTATCCAGTTTTATGTACGAAACGTAACAAACTCCTATAAGCTTTAATCAGATGTCACGTCGTTCCCACAAAGTTCCCCACGGAGCGGCCGGGGGACCTCTTGAACGTGAGGCAGACACGCTACCATGCACGCTACCGAGGCGGGCTGAGCTACTATGGCTAGCATGCCAGCATGACATTAAATTCTCCAACTGACTCGTGTTTTTTCCGGTAAACTACTAGGAGTTCTCATAAACATATGAGACAACTATCTTAATTTTGACAAACTGTGCTCTAAGTACTTTAAGGTCAGGGCTTTATAGGTCAGACCACTATTAGGTCAATTAATGGAAATTAATTCTTCTCTCACACTAACTATGCGTTGGCCAAAGTATGGAAAGGTAGTCAGTCTGAAAAATTCAATGCAATAAACGGGATTTGAAACACTGACTTTCCTGTCTCCATCCACCTGCTCTCAATCATAGAGCTACCATGGCCGACATGCCAGCATAATAAATATTAATATCATCATATTAATTTCATTCACATAAAAACAGCTATCGTTAACTTTGTAAGTTAAGTAAAATGTCACAAGAGTGCGAATAAAAACCAAAGTCGTTAGGTAATTTCAAATAGTGCTTCTTTCTCTGTAGGCTGAACGAATACATTATTTTAAATGAACAGCCTTTCTCATGATCTCCTTTTTATAATTTAAGACGATGGCTGATCATAATGTTCTTAAATGACGATGGAAAGTAGGCCATGCAAATAACTTGCACTTTTTTATTGGCATCGATTATCATTTGCTAGTCGTACTTGGCCATAATTTGCATAGAGATAGGTACGCGGTTCATAGGCCGAGGTGCAAGTACTCTATTAACTGGCATGTTTATTAGTGGCATTACACTTAAGTCTCTTAGCACTTTCTTTTTGATGGTGCGAAACGTTTCATAAGAAAATTTTATTACATGGTCTGATACAAAGTATTCTAAGCTTTTAAATTGTGCTTCTATTCCCCCCTTCGTTCTTCTAGAGAGAGCGCTCCTAGTTATCATTTACAATGGTAAACAAATGAGTAGCTACAAATGCATTCTATAGATCCATGCAAAGGTTGTAATAATGATCATGAATATTATATGGCTTTTGTATTTCTTATTGATGTAAAAAGAAATGTTTGTCTATACTGTCACATCAAATGAAAATATGTGGATATTTCTAGCATAGGTTTCCTGTAACAAGTAATATTTCTTCGTAATGCTGTAATGGTCATAGTTTGATTAGTGCCTGCATCTGTTCTAGAGCCACTGTGATGAATGATTGGGTCAACCTCCACTAGATGGTCAGACATTTCTCTAAGTATTATTTTCTCAAGACATTATACATATTTGTTCCAATAAACATCATACAGGACTTTATTACCTAGATGGGATGGTTCAGGCGCTTTCGTCAGTGGCCCGTATTCGGGAGGCACGGGTTCGATTCCCGACCTACCTGAGCCAAGGGTTTTTGGAGAGATTTTTCCCGGGTCGCTAGGCGAATGCTGGGTGGGTTAATTACATCCCCCGAATTTCCTGTCCCTCCATTTCATATCCAGAATCATTTCACATCATCTCTCATCTGGAGATCTCTTTCAGGGTTGACGTGTCGGATGGCAGGATGATGTGCTCCTGGTATACACTTCCTCCTTCTGTAGGACGGTTTCCGTTCTCCGGGCCAACCTGGTGCGTCGTTTCCGGACCACGGCGGGTAGGATGACGGTTGTGCCGGCCTGCCCAAGGAGTTTTCAACTGGTAAATAATAGGAAACCTGCCCTCTGCACTGTGGTGACTACTTTGATCGGCCACCCTATGCCTTCTCTCGCCTCATCCTTCCTTCTGGGTTACCCAATTTGGAGCTTAGGTACAATAAACGACAGATTTCGGTGCCGAATCCTCTCCGTAGTAATCCTAATCCTAAGTTTAATTTCTAAGGAAGGTATGGTAAGGGTATTTTTCACCGGAAAAGTGAACCTGTGATACTCTTAATTCCACAGAGAACATCTCAACATTTAAACCTAAGTATATTTTTAAAATGAATTCTATTTTACATTAAGTTTATTCATTTGTGTTGGATTCACATAATCATTCACATCGTTACAAGTCTTTTAATACAGTTCTTTTCTAACCACTTTCTTAAAGAATCTATCACAGCTACAGCATAAAGCTTAAGGAAAGGAACTTTATAATATTATAGTGCATTAACCATAAACTCCTTTATAAAGCAAGCCAATACACCACTTGAAGTAATTTGCTTTATATTTAGAATTATCTTCATAATACTTAGCTATCACCTATTTTTACTGTCTACCCACCACAAGAAGGCAAGAGGCGAATGAAGGGGAGAGGATTTGAATTGGTCATCTGCTCTGTTAGTGGATCTGTTTACTAGGAAATGAGTGTATCAGAATGCATATGTGTCACCCATGTTGCCAGATCTAATGCTTGTTGCAGTAACTGCAATGATAGCTATTACGTATGAGTGAGTTATGTGACAATTCTTGAGTATTTTAAACAAATCTAGCATCCTTGTAACACTCGGAAGGCGACCATAAACACTGTGCGCACAGAAAAATTTATTACGTTACACATTCCTCTACTTTGCCTTCTTGTGCTGTGCAAACAGCATTTTTTATAAAATAGAGTAATATTAGATAAAAGATGCATTTGTAAGTGGTTCAAAGAATTTCTAATGAATGGATCTGCTATGTGTATAAAAATAATTCGCAGACTATCTTCTTTGTGTTACTGAAAGCCACGGTTACGTTCAAGAATTTCATCATAAAAGAATATCACAGTACCATAGTAATATGTAAGAAATTTAATGTCTTCACAAAACTATAACTTAATTTTAAATATAATTTGAAAGAAAGATTCAAGAGATACACATCTAAATGCACGATATACGCATGCGCATGAACGCTCTCTTCACACAGAATTGAAACTCTCGTTCATTCTTCATTATTCATACTAGTTTTGTTGCACTAATTTTATGAGTACTATTTTTTCATACTAAGCCTTATACATGTTAGACATTAGTTTTTCTGCTCTTGCACAGACTATCTTACAAACACTTAGGCATTCCTCTTCTTCGTCTTCATCGAAATAAACATTTTCATAAATCTTATTATTGCTAATTTTCTTGTAGGTGCAAGACGACTATTGCAATACAGTATCCTTTGATTAACAGTTAAATATGTTAGGAACTAGTCCCTTTGTGAAGCTCTGTTCCTCTTATCATGACCAAGAGATAAAAAAGAAATAACGAAATGTCATTTGAGAAAAGTAGAAATATTGGAAAATTAAAAAAAAAAAAAAAAACTCTGAGTATCACTGAAATGATTTCTCAATAAAATAAAATGTTTATGACATAAAACGTATGTTCTAACGAGAACTATATTTTTATGTAGTTCTATTTTGTCTATTTCTTATAATTTACAATTTTTGCAAAAGTTATCCTAAATGAAAAGAACTTCCGAGGTCGTTCCTAGGAAATGCCAATATATACATTTCATTTGTTATGCAAATATCCTAAACATGTGGCATTTTAATCAAAATGGTTAGACCTTTTTTTTTGAGGAAATCAAAATGTTCCAAAAAATTTCTATGTAGGGTAGTCTGTGATGAGGTTTTCCTGAAAATTTCCGTGTCCTTAGAAAATGCTGAACTTAAATACCAATTTTATCGTTTAACCGACATTTCGTTTTTGGATTATGTTGCTCACACTGACACACAAACGGGGGCGCGTGATCGCGCAAAATCGTATTTATTTTAAACATACGTATATACCTTTTTTAGATTCAAAGGTTGGAAAAATTTTATTTCTGGTGAAATCTTGATATTGAATTTTTGAGTGGAGTGCAATATTTTTACTTTCTATTCATGCAGAGAAAGTATAAATATGTTTGATCCTGAACTGTATTAAAGGACAAATTTTAGGAATTTAAAGTTTTTCATAACAGAATGTTAAGAACAGTATTAAGAAAAGTAATTTCCCAAGAATTTTCTTCCTTATTTTAAATAATCTTGTGTGTAGCAGTCTATGGCTTTATCTACCCACTAATGTTTACATTCATAGCTTTGTAAAGACCGCTTGAGTACTATGAGGTATAGCAATGAATAGAGCATAGAATAGGGTTTACAGACGCCTCGAACGTCAAATAATTTCAGCTCGATTGCATGTAATTCCCACATCCAAGAGATATTTATATCAATAATTATATTAACTCATTACCTTATGAATTAACTAATTCGATAATTGTGTATGCACCATGCTTAAAAATGTTTGAAGGCATATTATCGCAGAACATTTAAAACAAAATGGCAAGTTTTCATAGTTGCTCAGTAGTAATATTTTAATTAACATGCTTTAAAATATATGCTGTTCTTCCAGATACTTTACATCTTTATTCTGTTAAAGTAATTTAATATTTTGCATATTTTGAAGATAATTAATGTTTCTTAATTCAATCGTCGGCACTTATGTTGTGATAATTTGTTTATAATCAGAAATTGAGCATTAATCGCTTAGGTCATATTCGAATGCTGTGTGAAATTATATCCAAATGAGCCTGACGTTCATAGCTTTTAATATTGTTTTATCCATCTAACTCTTCGTAAACTCGTCTCAAAAATTTTCTCTACCAATATTCATTAAAATACCATACATTTAAAATATCTTTGTGAATATTAAATAACTGCATGGCATATTGCAAAGTCATAAACTGCAATATATATGGATTTAACCATTTTCAAGAATTCCTTGTTACTGTGTTGAATTTTTAAATACTTCTACATTTCTCGAATATGAGGTCATTATTAGTTTTACCTCTTGACCTTACAAGCAGAATGGAATTTCAAAGCAAAGTGGATAGCTCTTAAATGTTTGACAATTTCTTAAATCCACTGTATTCCCTATTGACTTTATACTTACAAGGAAATATTCAGTAAACCATTTATGGAAATTTCTATCTCAGTGAATTAGATTTAAGAACGACACATCAAATTTTTATTTGCAGTTTACAAAAGTTTACTGAAAATCTTAAGGAACAGAAAGAGTAGACCGAATAGAGTAACTTTTAACTAGGAAATCATGTTACTAAACAGGATTCCGTCTCAGTACCAACGATATTCCATTAAACCCTAATATACTTTATTATGCACAGGGTTTAGTATAATAGGCTACAAAAGATGTTCAAATACCGCCGCTACATTGGATACAGACATTGCACCGTCAAATAAAGCTTTGGAGCACTCACTCAAATACCTCAGGCATGTGCAAAAGTTCGCCAGACGACACAACTATTCTGGCTACTAGTGTTTCTGGATCGCCCACTAGTATCTGATAAACCACAGCTTTGATATGCCCCAACAGAAAGAATCAAATGGCATTAATTACAGGGAATGGGTGGCCATGCAAGTGGTCCTCCTTTTCTGATCCAACGTTCAGGATATTTAAGATCTTGGAAGTGCCGCAAGTTGATATTAAAATGTGGTGGCGCTCCATCCAGTTGCATCCATGCTTGCTGGCTTAATACCACTTGATTATTTCTTTTCTTCACATCCAGTGTAGCTACAACAAAGGGTATGTTAGAGCCATTTCGGCCAAAATGATCATGCCCAGCAGAAAGTACACACAAAAATGAGCCGTTATTTGATTAAGTTGTAGAATAACTATGAACTTAATGACAGTAAGCTGATTCCAAAGTATCAAACTTCACATTTTTTGCGAGGATATGCCGCTTTTTCCATGATGTGCCAGATGTCACGTAATATTCTATCTTTTGTAATCTGTAGTCTACCCCTACCACCTAGCGTTTTTAATATTCTATTTCATTTATGCCAACAGTATATTATTTTATTGATGGCTTAATAATAGTTAATCATTCTTAGCCATTATCTAATTGTTTAATTTAAACTGTCCACATCTGTCACCCGAGAACTCTTCGGATTTCTAACTATAGTTTATTTTATCTTAACCCGAAGTTAATTTTTTATATAAGCCCTTTACGTATAAGTTATTTTATCTCCAACTTGCTAACAAAGAGGATCTAATTGTTATTTTGTACAAGGTTTACAATGTTCTCTATTCGGAACAATCCCAGCAATTTTCAGTAAATTCCATAAGCTGTGATGATCGGAGGTTTAATTATTATTTGAGCATATATTTAAAGCAAGTATAACAATTTTATTTTTATTGTTACTATTATAATTTCTTATATAACTGTACTTGTGTCAATTAATGTAAATTCAGCTTCCCCTAAAGACTCATTAATTATGATAATCATGGGAAAGCAGCTATTGCTAAATATTAATTGCAAATTTTAATACTATCTTGCTATGCAAAGAAGCCAGTTAATGGCAAGTGCCACTGAACCAAATTAAACTTGCATGCAAGAAATGATTTTCTATACCCACATTTCGTCACCTTACGCTGCATTAGTGTCATGATTAAATACGGTTTGTGCATAATAAAGCAGTTACAGTTACACGTCTGGTATTTTGTCACAAGAGGGCAACTGTTTCAGTCCAACAGTCCTCGAATACGACACCATCAAGATAAGCAATTGCTGTTGACCTTGAAAGTTGCGTAATTTTCAGATAAATATTTGTTTACCAACTTTAAATTCTTCCAAATGACGAGTGCAGTTTACTCTTCGCTAAGCTCCTCAAATTTACTTGAAACTTAAGTAACGTGATCAACTGGAGCATCTTGTAAATATCCGTGGCAAGAAGGCAATATATTACATAATTTTTTATGGAAGTAAATAACCCTTAGAGATCTTTGGAACAACAAATGAAGATGTCTAAGAAGGAACAATGTTATATTTAATATATTTAAAGGACATACAATTTTATACTTTATCATTCTTTAATGGCACGCTTGTTAAAGCTAGGTGGATGATGTAGTATGAACTTTGAAGCAATAGTAGTACTTCACAAGTGAATTGCCCACCTCGGTAGCGTAGATGGTATAATCGCCCTGCTCAAACGCTTACCATGGATTTATCTTGGGTAATAGATACCTCTCAGATAACGCACTGATTACTCCACGCGGAGTAAACGTATATCTGTCATTTGTGATTTCTGCGAATTCCATTGGCTGAAGTGATGCGTTCATTGGTGCTTAGCACACGACCGGGAGGCGCGTCAGTTCCTCTCTCACTCTTACAAGAATAATCAGTACGTTATCTGAGAGGTATCTATTACCCAAGATAAATCCATGGTAACCGTTTGAACAGGGCGACTATAAGGTTTCTTCCGGGGTTTTCCCTTATCCTGAAAGACGAATGTCGGGTAACTCTAAGCTCCATGGACCCCGGACGCATTGAGCATCATTTCACCCATTCCATTCATCGTCCGATATGACTAAATGTTGGAGGACGTAATTCTACAACTAAAACATTCAAGGCTCCCAAAGCTAACTATGAAAAATTAAAAAAAAAAAAAAAAAAATATTTTATTTATTACAGTACTGGTATAAAATATGGTACTTGTACAACAATTTTTAACCCTGTTTAAAACAATATATTTCATTCTATTCCCTCTCTCTTTGTGTTCTTTATTTTTCTTTCTAACTCTACGAATACCAGACAGATTTTATTAGATCATGATGTAATTAAATGAAGGAGATCAAAAGCGCTAAGCACAGGTGATAATCATTCAAAGTACCAAAGGACGATTCCGTAAAATTATAACAGCCAGGGAGCTGGACTGCATCGATATTATAATTTGTGTCGGCCGGGTCCCCCCCCCCCTTTTCTATATAAAAGGATATATATGGGCACCTGAGATTTCCTGTTGTCTCTAATAAAACGAGCAAGATGACTCCGTGGTACACATGAGGCTCGCATTCTGAAGTTCCACGATTCAAATCCCGCAAGAATCCCTTACCCTTACTGTTGTTCAGATTTTCCTCGGTCCTTACAACTGGAAAATGTCGGGGGGGGGGGGATACACAAAACTTAGGCCTGAAACGTCTCGTTTCCAAACATCATTTCATTGCACGTATCATAAAGTCTGTGATGTCTTATGTTAAAAAGTGACGATAAATACTGAAGGGTGGGCTAAAAGTCCGCATCGTAAGGATTATAATATGTGTTCATTTTTTTATTTTTTTATTTTTTTGTAATTTACGTCCTCCAACGTTAACTCATATCGGACGATGAATGGAATGGGTGAAATGATGCTCAAATGAGCCCGGGGTCCATAGACCTTAGAGTTACCCGACATTCGTCTTTCAGGATAAGGGAAAACCCCGGGAAAATCTTATCCAGGTAACTCAACCTGACCGAGATTCGAACTCGGGACCTCTTGAGCGTGAGGCAGACATGCTACCACCCCGCTACCGAGGCGGGCATGTGTTCAATATGAAAACCGTTCACATCGATATATGTCAATAAACGGTCGCCCATGCTCCGTAGAACATTGGACACTAAGTTTGGCGTGAGAGCACAGCACTCTGCTACATTCGCTCTCGAATATGTTTTCATCCCTGATCTTCACCTTTTGCCTTCAGGTACCCCCATATCGCAAAATTGATGGGGTTTATTATCAGGGGATCGAGGAGCCCAATCGTCCTGCACGACCATCCACTGCGGGAAGTTGTGTCCGGCCAACTCCGTGCTTGAATGGCGAAATGTGGTGGTGCAGCATCCTGCATGAACCGGTCCCTTTGGTGCAGGACTTTTGGCCCATTCTGTAGAATACCAATAAAAATATATTTAATAAGAATATTTATGATTATATTATTGAATTAATTGCTCATTCGCATCACATATAAGTGTTCCAGAAAGGCCATGCACTTCGCTAGAATTTTTGTATCTCCTTTTATTTTCTCTATCACGTACAAGCAGGAAGAAAATGTATTTTATGCCACCTAAAAATTGATATTGGGATTTCACTTGTGTGTGTAAACAGAATAATTGAAAAGCAAAACGTCAAAATCTGAGCGTTTGTTATCTCCTAAAAATTAATTAGGAGGATTTAAAAAATAATTGTTCCCACTCCAAACTATCCTTTACATGGATCATTTTTGAAATTCTATTATTTTTGTGTTATCACAATCTTTGTATCATCTTGAAGATGTTCAGCTAAAATAATTCCCTTTCGTTATTGAATTGCGTTTGCAATGAGATACGCGAACAGGGATACACAAAAATATACACACATACATACATACACATGCGCGCACTCCTATACGAACATATATATGAAATTTGTTCTACAAAATCCTTTTTTTAATGTACTGAAACCTCAAAACGCGTATTTTCAGTAAAATACACGTATGGAAGAAATCCTAGGTGAGATAAAATACATATAATACTTTCTCTAATGAGGAAGTAGTGAAGAAATTAAAAAGCATACGTTTATCACCTGTTTCACCATATGAGGGTATTTTGAATACCTGTTTAAAATACGCAGGACCGATCCAACATTTTAAATATAAGATGTCCTTCGTAATGTTGTAAATGTGTAGTGTGTTCATTTTCTTTTCCTTTTTTAAATAGAGCTGCAGGCAGCGAATTGAACCGGATGTCTCTGAAATGACGTTATGGCTAAAACAGTTACCGAAGAAAGGTATTTCGTGGATTTATCATTTCCCCAAGCAAAATAGCAGCATAGGATAGGGAAATGGCTGGAAAGATATGTTACCACTTGCAGTGTAATCGATAAAGTAATGTTTAATTGGGACAGGGCTAGGTTTTTAAACAGCCGGATCTTGCTGACGAGTGAGGGGCTAAGCATGAACTGACACAGTACCCTACGTGCGGTGAGTGGATTATTTACGGGTGGACTGTTCAAGGTAACACATCAATATAGAACATCTGTGGACCCGTGTCTGAAAGCCGGTACCACCGCACATTTCAGAATTAACAAACAAGTTTGTGTAGTGCACAAATTATAAAGGTCTTGCCTCAAGGATGACCACTGATATTTGGAATTTAATGTAGCCCATCCTCAATCAAGCCTAACCTTCTGGATTACGGAAACTGCTCCGTAACTAATGTGTGCAAATAAAGTATCTAATCACAAAATTAATTTTAAAAATTACAATAGAATTCCTGAATTCTAGTGTTCGAAAGTCAAACCTAATTTTAAGAAAATAATTAAAAGTATCTAAATTACTCTTTCTTATAGAAGAATTAATCTAATTACAGATGTTCTAATCGTATATGTTGATTCTGACGATCATGTGTTTGGTTAGCCTTACAGAATAACTGTAAATAACTCCATTGACAATGTAAACAACTTCATACTTTTGAAATCGATCATATTGCCAATTTGCGATAGCAAAGGAGTTTTGTTACTCCACTGTTCCTATTAAGCAAAGTTATTATTGCAACCTGAAATGTCATATTATATACAAAATACTAAATAATGTACATTTGTGAGGTCTTTAACAGATATGGAAAATAAAAACTTTACTCCTTTATTTAAACTTATTTTGCAGCACAATAAAAAAAGATGGACTACATATTACTAGAGCTCATCTTTTTCTGATCTCACGTTCTCAAAGCAGTCAACAAGTTTTCAGTCATAAAACATGTGTATAATACAAGAATATTTTATGTACAGTTCAGGCAAATCGTCTGCAGCAAGTTGAAGTTCATTGCAGATGAATCAGAAACTGCAAACATATTAATTAGACTCACTTTATAATGACAAGCTACTTTTCATCAGAATATACACAAAACCATATTTTATAAATTGATATTTTTGTATTCTAATACATGTTTCATATAAATACTTGTAGATTTTTATTAATTTAGGAATTGATATAGGAAGATCTTTTATAAACTCTGTCCGACACTGTACGTATGATTTTCAGTGAATAATTATCAAAATTATTGTATTGGCTTTTTATATTATCCTACAATATTAATGTAGATTAACATAATCATATTATGTTCTAAACCCACCTACAATTACAAAGAAGTTGGATAAATGATGCTCAGTAACTTAAAGCATGAGGTGTTCCAAATAAGGAATGGTAAGGATATGTTTTTTATCGACGTAAAAGCAGCAGATTATTTTATGTATATTTCTAACCATTCTGGTAACGCGCGATAAATGGTAAGTAAATTGCATTCGGAAATTTTGTGTACATATTGGTATATACTGTTGTTAATCTCAGGATGATTTTCCAGTGAAAATTGGTGCCTTTAAACTTTAATGAATATTAACTCCACTATGTTTTCCGGGCTTGTAGGCCGTGGTCCATTTTCATTTCCTTCCGACGTTTCGCCGAAAACTGCGTTCAGCATCTTCAGGGTTCTAAATCAATAGACTCGGAGTCCAACACAAGACCCTGAAGATGCTGAACGCAGTTTTCGGCGAAACGTCGGAAGGAAATGAAAATGGACCACGGCCTACAAGCCCGGAAAACATAGTGGAGTTAACGACGCCGGGCGTGAAAGCCTCAGTATTTATATTTAATGAAAATGTTAATTCCTTGCACTAGATAATTTGTATTTGTTTCGTTCTCATATAAGGTTAAATCAACAGCTAAAATCTGTAAATATATTAATATTTGTTAAACATTTGCATACAGTGAGGATCTATTTAGTAATAACATAAAATATATCTGCAGTTATTATTAATATCATACGTAATTTGTGTTTTTTCTTTATGCTTTTTGCTTTTTGCATATTTCCGTTTTACTCAAACGCTGACTAAATGCATAGATTGCTAAACAATTGCTGTCGAATATACTGCGGAATTCTGCAGAATTTAAGAACTCTTAAATACTTTGCTTGTAAATTCCAAGAACATATTAATATATTGGTGTATTTCTATTTTATTTATTTATTTATTTATTTGTCCCTTGTTCCTTCCTTCTTCATTCGTTTCTTAGTGATTATTTGTCGTATATTTCTGGCCGTATGTATCCACGAAAATGTTAGTTGTACATAAGTCCAAAATTCTTTCGGAATTTGCTCAGTTTCGAAGCTTTGCTAGGGGCTTAGTATTTGCTTTTTTCTGTCTATCCTTGAAGATTTCTAATTGAAATGAACCCACCCTATCTTCTAGTATTAGCCAGAGAACTATACCCTAAGAATTTTTCCAGAACACAGATGCATCTAGTCTCCTCATATGAAGTTCGAAGTAGAGTGCTGTGCCACAGACCATATTCTATAATGTACAATACTTCAAATTATATGGAATATTCGGATAATTCACCTTGAATGTGAACTCAACGTTTGCTATTATAGTACCTCTTTTAAATAACCGGCCATCGTTTTTTTAGGCATTCACATTGGAGGTAAAAAGTTTCATAAAAATTTGTCAACTGTCTAAGAAAATCATGATGCTGGCTGTAACTTTTTCAGGGTCAGCAGCTGCCTTGAAGTTCATGACATTTGATATTCAAGTCAAGCCTGTAAGATAGTTTTGCACGATGGCGCGTTTTCTTAGCTTTTAGAGTTCAAACACACCAACTTGAACACTTTAGCAGCTGTACACAAATCTAGGATTTCCAACTTATATATCGTGTCTGTAATATATCTTTATTTGACTGCACTGTAATGGAATCCATTGACGCTGATGTGTGTCGTGTAAAGATAAGTAAGTACCTACACGTTCCATTTAATGAAAATGTGTCTTATTTTACACTGAAAGCTATATATTGATCTATCTTGTGTGAAAAAAGATTATGTGGGATAGTGCATTACTATCTTCCCTTCGTACAGCTTATAGGTAATTCCTCGTGTATTAAGTATTCATATAAATGTGATTTTTCAATTTACATTGTTTTACTTATACATTTTTACTATAAATAATATCAAGGTAAGTAATTTATACTTTGTTTTGGGAAATGTACAAACATAGCTCTTCGCGTAGTAGATGGTTTTCGTATTTAAATCCTTTAAATTCTTTGGCCATAACGGGGACTGATTTTAGAAACAACTGATAGTGTTATTTTTCGTTGAGCAGCTGGGTTTCTTAAAGCTTATTACTTTTTAACTATAAAAAAATCTTTCCTGCATTTATAGTGCCAGACTCTTGAAGTATGAATGCGATATATGGAATGGGAGTGGACAGTTGAGAAACGACCACAGAGGTACTCATAACAAAAATGTATTTTTTATTAATAATGCATGTATGAGAAAAAATGAATTGTATACTTTCTAAGATGTTTATAGATGCTGCATTACACTGAGAAATGTTTAAGTTGTAACGTTCGTGTTTGTGTCTGGTAATTTGCATGCTAAGCTCCAGATCCAAATGCTCTGAGTTCAAGCACAATGGTGCGAATTTTCCTTAGCCAGGTTATTTCCTATTCTCCTTAAAGACTGGATTTGTGAATGAGGGTGCGAATGAATGAGTGTTTTTTTTTTTTTTTTTTTTTTTTTTTTTTTGTTATTTTACGTCCTCCAATGTTAAGTCATATCGAACGATGAATGGAATGGGCGAAATGATGTTTAAATGAGCCCAGAGTCCATAGAGCTTAGAGTTAACCGACATTCGTCTTTCAGGATAAGGGAAAACCCAGGGAAAAACCGTATCCAATAACTCACCCTGACCGAGATTCGAACTCGGGACCTCTTGAACGTGAGGCAGACACTCTATCACCACGCTACCGAGGCGGGCAATAAATGAGTATGATACAACATCTAGAAGAAAAACTTAAATTAGTATAATAAACTGAGGACAACACTGGAGAAAAATATGTAAACATTACTACTCAAAGCTGCCATTATGATCCAAAATGTTAGTATTCGGATACTTTTTTCGCGATCTGTGCCCTGCAAGATTATTGCAGTTGATTTTCAATACAGAAGAAACAATGGTTAGCATTCCTTATGACAAAGGTATAAAACACTATATATGCAACGTTTAAATAAAAACGGTAACTGAAAAGCAGAATAAATTCTATAGAACTGTGAAAATGAAATTCCAAGTGTATAATTCTGCACCACGTTGCGACGGCATTTGAAAACGAACTCTTAAGTGGTAGTATATGTATCGTCAAGCTATGGCGATATTTCAAGAAATTTTAAGAAGTTTTAATTTAGGTTCGTTAAATTTGGTTTTAAGTTAATTTGAAAGACAAATTCCCAGTCTTAACCTGATGATTCTTATCCCAAGGCGTCGTCTTTCTTCACCTCAAGGAATGATTTACAATACAAAATAAATAACTGGATATCTTTTTAAATATACTGATTTTAATTGTTAATTAAATTGACACAAAACGTTTTAACACAAATGAACTTTGTATTCACTCTTTAAGCGTCCTTGTTCTGCAACGATCAAGCTAAAACTTTCACGTCCATCCTCTATGGAGGTCAAACTTAATGTCCACTTTTTTAATTTAATATCTTCTGACACAATGATTTACTTAAGTCCGTTTTGTTAACACTTATAACTGTCCTATTCGACGATCAAACTTATTCTAATTTACGTCCATCTTCTACGAACATTCAAAACTGTTCTGTAGCGTCCCTCTTCTGAGGAAGATTATTATTGGTTTTCCTCCCCATAGCAACCACACTTTTTATCACTGCGTCATTGTAGCAACCTATACCTATAAGCGTCTAATTTATTTTCACAGTTTCACTTTTTAAACTTAATTTAAACATTATAATACTTCGAAAATTATTGAAATAAATTTAAATTGTAAATAACATCATAAAGCAAATAAACAATATTGATTTTCTATTTTCGAGGCTGAATTGAAAACAAAAGTTACACCGGAATAAAAATAATTACCGTTTGTCATCTTTTTCCAAAATCGGCCTGAATTTTAAAAACGCATATTAGTTCACTACCTCTGATAAATTACATATTAGATAAATTACAAATACTGTAACTCACGACATGGTTAAATTATTATTTACTTCATGGAACGGGCACTCAATATTGAACAAACCCGATTCACAGCCCACGTCAATTTGAACCAATCCAGTCGACTATCACTGTCGGAATGTGACTGTCGCATATGATTCACAACTGCCTGGAAATTGCCAAATCGCATTGTTTCTGATTCCTAAGCTAAAGAAAGACTAGTTTAAAGAACATGGAAGGCCCACATCCGGCCGACACTGGACAAATCCAGACACGCAACAAATCCAATTAAATAATTTGCAAAATACCCATACTACTTTCAGTTTATTTAACGTTTCATTCAGTTAATAGCTTTACAAGTATCACTCATGGCTTTATCTTGTACAGATAATTTACGTCACCCTCTGATCGTGATATTTTCTGCAGGATAAAACACATCGTGATATTACTAATGATAATTACGTCGCAGACAGAACATTCCAAGGGAGCACATGCGGATACACCGAAACTGATACTTTATGTCACTGTCGTTTGGTGGCAAAGTTTCTCCTGTACGTTACATAATGAATACATGCACTGCATTCACGTGTACCTAGATATTGGCTTCCTTTATGAAGGTCGTCCTTAATGGTATTGTCTTTAAGGATATCCGATTTCGATATCCCACCCAGGACATGACACTGCGCTCTACTTTTCTTTCCGTTCATAGTCGGAGATATCTTAGTTGCCTAATGATGTGGAAATAATTATTGGTCAAACAATTAAATCGTTCGATTAGATTTATTGGCATTCCATACGCATGCGCCAGACGTGGACTTGTTAATACCGTATTAATCTGTGGTAGTACCGGCCAGATGAAAGAACAATCAGTTTATGTTTTATGGACCTTAGCGTGTCGGAAGTCCGCTAGTTAGTACTGAATAACAACTTTGGAGTAGATTTTTTTTTTATTTCTCTTCTACATTTTTATGACAAGTAGAGGAAGAATTATATTTCAATCCAAAATTGAATATGGGTGTAAACAATTCAATATATTTCGTAATTTCATCGAAGATAAGTATTTTGAGGTTCAACCGGATACAAAAGAAGCATTTTAAATATCTATGTATGTTTATAGGTAGATGTGTGTGTGTGTGTGTGTGTGTGTGTGTGTGTGTGTGTGTGTGTGTGTGTGTGTGTGTGTGTGTGTGTGTGTGTGTGTGTGCGAGCGCAGGAAAATCAAATGAAAGGTCGGTAACCTTATATTAAAATTTATCTTCTAAAGATACAAAATGTTTTCAAGTAGCCCACCTTACTTCAACTACTTACCCCTTACATTTTAATTATTAGGTTGTATCATAAGTAGTTTTCTTTTTTATGTGTGTGTGTGTGTGTGTGTGTGTGTTTTGAAGAATTCATTGAGTTTCTTTGGTTTGGCAATGCTATTTACAGGATGCTTTAGGTAGTGTTGCGTCCATTGAGAGCACGTATCAGTCCTCAGTTGTTAATAAACAATCACAAAATGGAGATAACAAAGTTTGAGTCCTTCTAAAACACTACTGAAAATAAGATTCATGCAGAAGCTGCAGATCTGTGCTTCATGAACTGGCACCCCATCAGGCTGAACTTAGGATGGATATCTGTCGTCAGCTTTAGATTTATCAGGAAAATTGTCACTTGTGATGAAAAATGGGTATATTACCAAAACCCTAATGCCTCGAAACAGTGGCTTGAATCCCACCAACCTGCCAAAGTCATCGTTAAAAGAAATTTAGTTCGGTCCCAAAGTAATGTTACGTGTCTGGTGGAATTTTGAAGGCGTGATTCACTAGGAGTTAGTTCCAAATGGCGGGCGATTAATGCGTATATTTATTCTTAAGAACTTGAACGAGTTCATGAAATTATGACACGGAAATACCCAGCATGAGTTAACCGAAATAGAGTTCTATTGCAACAGGAGAATACAACATCACATACTGCACGAGAAACCACGAAAAAAGTTCAGGAATTAGGAGTAATTGAACTGCTACCACACCCAGCATACAGCCCTGATCTCGCATCATCAGTTATCTTCTTTTTCGATCCATGACCCATGAAATAAATTTAGACAACATTGAAGCAGCCTAAATGGGTGTCACCGAAATTTTCGTATCAAAAACCAGAGACTGGTACCATCATAGGATAATAAATCTCGCTGAACAATGGCTCAAAGACTATAGAATCTACTTTGAAAATTAGTTAATTGCTTGTCAAAACACATTTCAAATAACGTTTTTCTTAAAAAGCATTTACGTCTCGTACTCATGAGACAGTGTCTATATTTTGTTACTTTGTATTTTTTCAAAACTGGCCATAAGATTTAAATTAAAATATTTTGTTTTTAAGATATTAACACAATCTATAATAAAATATGCATGTTACATTTTCTGTGAATAGCTGTGTAGATAAGAGATAACTGAACACTTACTACCCAAAATATTAATGCATATAGCTTTAAATTCACAGTTAATGTCTAATATTTTTATAGCGTTAGTAACGGCTTTTTTGCGAGATATTCATTGTTATTGATGTCAATTTTCCAATCCTTTATAGTATACTTTTTTTATGTTTCTTTCTACATTATGCATTTTGGAAGTTTAAAGACAGCTTACTATAGAAATTGGCTTTTCTAATTTTGACCTCTATATTATATTCTGTCTCCTTCTTGTATCTACATTGAAATACAGGCAGAAAAATAAGCTTTCGCAATGATGCACATGATCCAATGATCCACATTTTCATCCACTTTTTTTTTTGTGATTTACGTCCTCCAGCGTTAAGTCATATCGGACGATGAATGGAATGGATGAAATGATGCTCAAATGAGCATGGGGTCCATGGAGCTTAGAGTTACCCGACATTCGTCTTTCAGAATAAGGGAAAACCCCGTAAAAAGCCTTAACCAGGTAACCCACCCCGACTGAGATTCGAACTCGGGAACTCTTGAACGTGAGGCAGACATACTATCGAAGCGGGCATGCAGGTTTGTGTCATTTACTTCCATGTGTGTGCGGGCACGTGCGCATGTCCCACTGGTCTTTACAGTGTATATGTAGGCAATCATAATGCACGGCGAAATAGCCCGAGTCGAGCCTGACGCTGTCAACCGGACTGGCGGCCTCATGTCCACATGCACAAGGCAGAGTTAAGCCGTATGAGAGCAGATGTGGTCAGCATCTCGGCACCCCCAGCCGGAAAGTTGGTATTCTCGACCGGTATTCGCTACCTATTGCAGCTCTTCAAATTCCCTACGATGCTGTCTGGGCACCCGTCCTATACTCGCAGCTTAAAATTCGTTCCCCAATATCCGAGAGTAGTAATATAATTTTTATGTATACAAAACTTAATAAAATACAAAAATTCCAGAAATTAGAAATAGATTAAATATATGTGCAATAAATAAAAAAATAATGAATGCAGGTATAAATGGAAAGAATATCTGAATAGAATGGATTACTCGTACAGGAATACCAAAAATAATCCTATCGTATAGACCAAGAGGATGAAGTGAACCAGGTCGACCAAAGAGATGAAATGAGGTCGAAACAGGCCACTTGGGCCTAAACCATGAAAGAAAGAAGAAGTAATATTATGAGAGAAACTTTGCTGTGAATAAATAAATATGTAATTTATTAATGACACTGACAATTGCTAGGATCATTACACTACCACTGATGTACTATATTTTGTCTCGCACTTGTTTTATATGCCAGTGAATCTACTGACATAGAGTTGTCACTTTTAAACACGGTTAAAACCCAGTGTCTGAGCCGGGTTTGAACCTGTGACCTTGGGATTAGTAGGCCACTATATAACCATTTGAGGCATTCAGGCCGACAGTCTGTATGTGTGCATTCTCTTAATCCACTTAATGATTTTTATAATTATTTTATCATTGAAAAGTCATATTCTTCCACCGCTAAATCTTTCCAATAAACTGAAGCTTTGGACTTGGGGTCCGTATATCTCATTCTAGTAGCACTAAATTTCAATTCAATTAATTAACATGGTTATCAGAGGCTACTTTTAGCAAAGTAATAAATGGAGGAGCTTAAAATGTTTTGAAATGGAATTATTTTAAGGGGGGTTGTATACCTATTGTTAATTTGACTACGTCTCTCTCATATTTCACAGAAATTTTATTAAATATTATAATTTTGAAAAACCGGGTACATTTTTGTGGCCTTTAGGAAATACCCGTATGGCCATCGAAGACCGGATACATCTGGAAATTCACGAATTACACCCAGTACCTATTTTATACGCCTAACATTTAAATCAACATCCTTTGACCTATCTAGATGAGTATGCTAGTACTACAGGACCCAAAGAAATTATACGTATGCTCCTCATAGCTCTAACAAAATTATCCCTATCATATTTAACCCCTTCTGCTGTTATAACAGAATTGTCAAAAGTTGGACAATTATACAACGTGAATGGCAAATATCATACAACTTCCAAAAATTCCTAACCCTTGCTTCAATTACGAGTAATCGAATATTTTCTTGGGCAACCAAGCACAATTTGTGTAATCAGACTCATGACTTGGCAAAAATAATGGGATGCTACCCACTTCAAGAAGCTACACATACCCACGGTATTCAACCTCTTATGTCACTTTTTGACCACCTTGACAAAACTTAAAAAAAATAGCTCTTTAGGCGAAAAAATTACAAACTACTTAGACGTGTAAAAATCATCCCTAAACTTACTTTCAGCCCCTAATTATACAATGCACAGATATAGTGCCAGATAACACAGTTATGAGTGGTAAGTATTTACCTTAAAGATCTTAATATTGTGCAATAATAACGTTAAGAACAAGAGATGGTAAATCAAATTATTTCGTCATTCGAATTTAAAAATCTTCTCGTATAACTTCCGTCAGCTCGCTAGTAATTAACATAATGTTATGAACTTATGACAAACTTGTTTCTAAAGTAATTATAAAACTCCTATCGGCAAGAGGCGTAGAAACTGTGTGTATGTGGTGTGTGTGTGTGTGTGTGTGTGTGTGTGTGTGTGTGTGTGTGTGTGTGTGTGTGTGTGTGTGTGTGTGTGTGCAGGCTAACGACGAAGGATGCTAAATACCACTCGTTTCATTTTCAAATGCTTAAATTACACGGCAATCAGTGGCTCTGGAAAGACGTAAATTGCCACAACTGCTTCAGAATTATTAAGTTATTATAATATTGTTAGATAGATAATATATATATATGAAGTATGGAAAAGAGAAGGCAGCAAATGTCGTTATGAAATTAGCGTCCATTTTACAAGGATATGCCATTTGAATTTTGTAATAGGTATAATAGGATATGGTGCAAGTACAGGGGCACATAAGCTAAGGATCAAATCCTGTACAAATTTAATTCGAAAAACACAGAAGCAAATATAGAAAGTTACCTTTATATGGACAATTTTAGATCGTAAAACATTTTAAACAATTTTGTTTAAGGTATCATGGATTTGAAACATGTATAGCATTTGAATGGTTCGTTCGAATGGCCTGTGAAGAACTATTTTTGTTGACTGAACGTTATAAGCCTATAAACCATAACAGTGAACAACGTAAATAAAACACGTAAAGCTCAATAAAATATAAAATTTTGTCAAATAATTTTTCTAATTTTTCTAAAATATTAATTGTTAAATCTTTTAATATTTTCAGGTTTGAATTGTAATACCATATCTGCCAAACACTATTGAAAATTAATTAATCTTATTTTTGCTCATGGATGCATTAGTAACAAAAAATGATTTATAATGAGCAGCCCTTTAGTTTTGTATATTGCATGCAACCAAATCCACATAAGTTATCTTAAAAATACCTTTAGACCAAAGTGTGTCGTGTTTAAATTAAAGCCGACAAAATAATCTTGTTTTGTGAACAGGATATACCTATTAAGGAGTACAAAGTCACGTTATTTTTTATGTATTATGTTTTAATACTACATCATACACCAATTTATACTCCATATTTAAACGGTTAATTATTTTGTCTTAAGCGTACAAATGGGAATTTTAGTTAAATTTTTTTCAAATTGGGAGAAACAAAGGATCACATCTGGAAATTGAATACATCTGCACGCGAAAAAAAAACTGAAACGAATTCATGAGTTTTTTTATCCAGATGTTTTTTTTATCTATGGTTGACACTAGTTCAGTATCACTTTCATGTAATCACCAAGTATGTTAAAATGCCTTTAGTTTAACGAGATACAAGGCTTTTCCATTCAAAACATAGAAAATGAGGTCAATGATCTGTCATTCCTCACCCCAGACCTATATTTATGTTCTGTAATAGTAGTAGAAGTAGTAGTAGTAGTAGTAGTAGTAGTAGTAGTAGTAGTAGTAGGAGTAGTAGTAGTAGTAATAAAAATAATAATAATAATAATAATAATAATAATAATAATAATAATAATAATAATAATAATAATAATAATAATAATAATAATAAATATAATAATAATAATAATAATAATAATAATAATAATAATAATAATAATAATAATAATAATAATAATAATAATAATAATAATAATAATAATAATAATAATAATAATAATAATAATAATAATAATAATAATAATAATAATAATAATAATAATAATAATAATAATAATAATAATAATAATAATAATAATAATAATAATAATAATAATAATAATAATAATAGTAATAATAATAGTAATAGTAATAGTAATAGTAATAGTAATAGTAATAGTAATAGTACTAGTAATAGTAATAGTAATAATAATAGTAATAATAATAGTAATAATAATAATAATAATAATAATAATAATAATAATAATAATAATAATAATAATAATAATAATAATAATAATAATAATAATAATAATAATAATAATAATAATAATAATAATAATAATAATAATAATAATAATAATAATAATAATAATAATAATAATAATAATAATAATAATAATAATAATAATAATAATAATAATAATAATAATAATAATAATAATAATAATAATAATAATAATAATAATAATAATAATAATAATAATAATAATAATAATAATAATAATAATAATAATAATAATAATAATAATAATAATAATAATAATAATAATAATAATAATAATAATAATAATAATAATAATAATAATAATAATAATAATAATGTATTACACCTACTGATAAGTAATCTTTTAGATTTTATTTATAAGCACTAGATATATTATGCTATTGATGGAAATGAACCTTTGCAGTGAAGCCAGAAATACTGTTGAAATATTGATTCTGAATCACCAAAACTGCGATAGAGGACAATGCCAAGAAGGCATCTCACACAGAAATATTACGGTACACCCATCCCTGAGGCAAAATGTAAACCGCAAAATTACGGTTGCCAAGTGCTCCCATTTGGTAAACCTATTAGTTAGCATTTCTGAACAAATTATAAGTTTGGTGACCGATTCTGTCGAAACCAGCCACGAGTGCCTTAGTGCATTATGCCCTCTCCTCTGACAAGAACTCAATTAATTTAAAAGTAACAAACTACTCATTCCAGTTTCTTTCCAGCTTTGTTATTTAACAAACGTGTGTTTGACCTTACTCCATTTTGAACAAATGTTTATTGCTTTTACTTCGTGGAATTCACTATACATTCATTACTGCTTGCTTATTCCAGTGTCTTCAAAATCCTTGAAGTTTATATCCCACTAATATTTAAAAGAAAACAACTGACTTCTGTGTCTGTCTGTAAACATCATAGGTAAAAAACGAAAAATTGGATAATGTTAAATTTCGCTAAGCGAAGATATTTTTAAGGAAATTCTCTCTACCCAAATTACATTTAGAGTGGAAAGATGTTCATATATATAATTTCCCCCAAAACAGCTCTAATAAAGTGTCATATGCTTAAGATGTGAAACTATCGAAATATGGTATACCCTGAGTACCGAAATTTATTACTTAAATAATGTGGAGCTCGTTGAAATATGTATATAATTTTTGTTAAATACTCCTAAACATGGAAATTAATTCTTCTTTCACACTGGTCGTGTGTAGGCTAAAGTACGGAACGATAGAGTTAGACTGAAAATTTCAATGCCATAGCCGGGATTTGAACCACGGATCTTCTGGTTGCTGTTAAGCCGCTCTAACCCTTAAGCCACTATGGCCAACTTGCCAGCATGGCATTAAATTCTCCAACTGACTCGTGTTTTTCCCGGTAAACCACTTAGGAGTTCTCATAAACACATGAGTCAACTACCTTAATGGCGACTTACAACGTGTAAGTACACCTTTAAAGTACTTACAGCATAGTAAGTCTCCATTAAGGTAGTTGACTCATGTGTTTATGAGAACTCCTAAGTGGTTTACCGGGAAAAACACGAGTCAGTTGGAGAATTTAATGTCATGTAGGCATGTCGCCCATAGTGGTTCAAAGGTTAGAGCGACTGGACGGCAACCAGAAGATCCGTGGTTCAAGTCCCGGCTATGGTATTGCATTTTTCAGTCTGACTCTATCGTTCCACTCCTAAACATTTTCATATTATTAGGTGTACTCGAAATATTAATTTATATGTTTTTGGGTATAAATCATGCCGTCTGACTTACGCAGTGCGAACAATTGTGATGTGTTTTCTGAACATACAAGCAAATCCGTATTGTTTAGGATTGCTAGCCACAAATAATGTTTGAATAAAATAGAAATAGAAGAATTACTCTTTGTGGGCGTTTTTGTACACCTGCTTTTGGCGTAATGGTTTATCCATTGTGCTTTATGATGTATTGTGTTCTCTGTTATCTAATCTAAGCTGCAGTTTTTGCTATAAGAATCTTAATCTTTCCTTTGCTTATCTGAGCCTCTTGGTTTACAATTCAATGAAGTGTTGTAGTGATGCTAATATTTCTTTATCCACGTTGACTGGATTTGTCATGCTGCTTTGCTCCGTCTGTATTTTACGCGCTACGGAGAATTATAGTTGATTTTTTCAATTATTTTCCTATTTCTCTTAAGTATTTCCGATTTTCATTAGTATAATTTATACAATTTCTTTCATCATTGCCTCATTTTCTTCGAAATGTCGTAACCTGATTCTGTATTTGTTAATCTTTGCCGCCGTTAGCTTAATGGTGAGTCCAATTTAAACTTAGAGTGACATAGCAACTAAAAGCACTGCAATACTCAATGTGTTTGGCCACATCATCAACCGTCTCATCTTAAATTGGCTGGAGTATAGTGCGTTAATATAATAATAATAATAATAATAATAATAATAATAATAATAATAATAATAATAATAATAATAATAATAATAATAATAATAATAATAATAATAATAATAATAATAATAATAATAATAATAATAATAATAATAATAATAATAATAATAATAATAATAATAATAATAATAATAATAATAATAATAATAATAATAATAATAATAATAATAATAATAATAATAATAATAATAATAATAATAATAATAATAATAATAATAATAATAATAATAATAATAATAATAATAATAATAATAATAATAATAATAATAATAATAATAATAATAATAATAATAATAATAATAATAATAATAATAATAATAATAATAATAATAATAATAATAATAATAATAATAATAATAATAATAATAATAATAAGAAGAAGAAGAAGAATAATAATAATAATAATAAGAATAATAATAATGATAATGATGATAATAATAATAACAACAATAATAATAATGTTTTGTTTGTTAAGGAAGCTGTCAATTGCCAGGATTATTTTAGCACCGAAACTCTGTCCTGCAGAAGTTCTGTTACATATCAGTAAATCTACTAACGTGGGGCTGTCACTTTAGAATGAATGAATGAATTCTTGTATTTCCTTAAGTGGAACATAGGGCCTGCTGAACCGCGCAAGCTCGAGGCCCGTAGGCAACAGGTTGAGAATCAGAAGTTTCCTGATAAGAGATATTTCCGGAATAAGTGATCAGCCCAATGTCGGAAGTGAAAGTACAAGAGAGATGAGATGATAGGAAAGAAAATGATGGAGAAATCGGTGGAATGCTGGCGGGGGAAACCGGAGCACCCGGAGAAAACTCGCCCAGCGCCATGTTGTCCACCAAAAGTCTCATTTTGCGGTCGCCTGTGATCGAACCCGAGTCGCCTTGGTGAGAATCAAGCGGTTTAACCACTCAGCCATGACGCCGCCCCTGTCATTTTTAAGCACACTTAAAAATACACGGTCTCGTGCGGTTTAATTCCGCGGAGTTATTTACTACCCCGCTTCAATCTATTAAGAACTGATTCATATCTAACAGGAGCAGACATCAGAATACCTTCCCTGCATGCAGTAAACCATGTGCTAGTAGTTGGTTCCTCTTTACTATTGTGAACACTTTAGTTGCAATGTCAGGCTAATTTTAAAATGGAATATGTAAACGAACAACATGAAATTTTATATGTTGGAGAAAGTCATATCGTTGTAACGCACAAGGTATGTTTTATTGCGTTGTAAAATCATTAATCAAACCCTAAGGTTCCGTAAATCTAAATAATCATAATTAGTGAGAGAATAAATTATTACAAGCTTTCAAATAACTTCAAATATAAAGTATGCTAAAACACATTAGTTACTAAAATATTAAACATAGTTATAAATATTAAACTATGCTGAGCAACTGAGCAGCATTACAACACGCCTAAAATAGGAATAAGCATCAAATTAGAAGACTAAAATGTAATTCTTCTGCAAACACTAAACTTGCAAGCTTACAAGCTGTACCTACTAGAAGAGGAGACTGACTGCCCTGTTTATACTCTTAAGCACAATTGTTTTGTCTAATAAATTTATATACAACAAAAATTACATATTGAATACTTAATTATATCGTTTAAATTGTGATGAAATATTTACAATGGATGGAATAACGAAGTGGTGAACAAATGCGGATAATAAATATTCAAATTTCTGAATAATTTTTCCTTATGGAATTGTGTTATGCTGCACATCAGACGTTCTTCATAAATGAAAATTATTTTGTCTTGGCAAACATAGAACAGAAGACACCAGGTGTGTGTGTGTCTATTTTCCATGCATATTCATTGACTCACTCTTTTTTCATATAATCAAAAGTTACACTACACGATTTTATTGTGTTTAGTGTTAACATGAGAGAAAAAGACTACTACTTTACCTTCACTTTATATTTCTGGAAAGAGACGTCATCGTTTGTTTTAAAACAAGAATTTTATAGTTACTTAAGTCTTTTTCTGTCACGTCAGAAGAGGAATAAAAGGTTAAATGAAATAAAAGCAAATTTCGAATAACGATAACTTGTGGTAAGCTCAAAACTCATGAAAGTAATATTGTTAAACTACTGAAAAAAATATTTTTTTAGACTCTGTGTCTTAATTTGTTGTTATAAATCTCTAAGAAATGAAGTCTATTTGCTGCACACATTCCACGCTTGCGCGTAGTCTAACAGAGCCATTGAAAGACAGATCATTCACTATATGAATTTACATTAATTTTATTCCACTGTTTTCATTGTTTTGAATAAAATTCTGATAAAATCTCTGTTCACGTTTTACAAACGTTTGACGAATGTTTAGAATAGTCTTCAATACCAAATAATTTGTCCGCTATTTTGGGGATTTTACTGCCTTTAACATTTAGTTTAAAGTTAATTATGAGTACATTTACCAAGAATAGAGGTGTATTTTTTTCTTTCTCGCCAAACTATGAGAATGTTATGCAACATTTCATACATTTTCTTTGATTTTTAGGAAGTAAATTCTTGCTTATTCCTTAACTCTTTCAGGATATCGGGAACTGTGTAATTAAATTCTATTTCTTCAAATTTACTAATAAAAATTTCTATGGATAGAGTCAACATGAAAAATTCAATGCCATGGCCGGGATTTGAACCACGGATCTCCTGGTTTCCGTCCAGTCGCTCTTAACCTTTGAGCTACCATGGCCAACGTGCCGTCCTGACATTAAATTCTCCAGTTGACACATATTTCCCCGGTAGGCCACTAGGGGCTCTCGCATCCGAGACACACCGTTTGTGGCGACTTACTATTGTAAGTACTTAAGTCCCAGGCTTCATCATTTAACTCTTATTATTTTAGTTAATTGATGGAAATTAATCATTTCTCCACACTAGCCGTATATAGGCTAAGATATGTGTTGGATGTAGTCAACATGAAAAATTCAATGCCATGGCCAGGATTTGTACCACGGATCTCCTAGTTTCCATCCAGTCGCTCTTAGCCTTTGAGCTACCATGGCCAACGTGCCGTCCTGGTATTAAATTCTTCAGTTGAATCATATATTTCCCCGGAGATCCGGGGTTCAAATCCCGGCCATGGCATTGAATTTTTCATGTTGACTCTATCCATCAAATATCTTAGGCTATATACAGCTAGTGTGGAGAAATGATTAATTTCCATCAATTAACTAAAAAGATTTCTATATTTATCTCGTAAAAACAATATCTGCGAATCTTGAATCGATATTTACTTGATATCGAGAAACTGATTTATCGCATTATTATTTTCTTTGTATGTATCTAAATATTAAACATTAATTTTATATTTAAATTTGTTCAAACTATTGTAACTCTCATATAATGGTTACTAAGATTCTCGTGAAGCTTTCAAAGCTCGCTTGCGCAGTCCAAAGTTAATCGCCATTCGCGTCTTAGTAACTCCCATTATATGATTGTTACATAAATAGCTATAATGTTATATTTCCATCGGAAAAAAATTAAATAAAATCTACTGAAAATGGATATTCATATATCAAAATCTCAACCTAGTGAATTTCGTTGTGATATCTTATTAAATTGTATACGTTTTGCTTGTAAGTAATGTTCTCCAGGGTGAAAATATATTATAAAACCTTTATACGTTGTTTAATATTACATTATCACTGTCATGCCTTTTCTACTCTAAAACACAAATTTTAAAACAGTTTATTTTTCTTCTTAAAATAGTACAGTGATTTTAGGTCAGATTAAACAACTTGAAAACATAAACAATCAGATTTTCACAAAATATTTCACGGATTTCAGAAAAATGAATAACAACATGCACGTGTGCCTTCCAACTAGTGTATGGTGTATTTGATGCCTTATAACCGATAATAATCTCATTTCGTCGGTGGGTTTAAACTATAGTGTGGTGTAGGAATTTCTCTTTGTGTGGCGTTTTGGTGTGGTATGACAGGACGGTTAAGGATTACGTGTCGGTGAGCAAGAGTACTCTTTCCGGGTCCAGCAGTTATCACCAGCCAATGAAGAGTACTGCTTCAATTTCCTGTCGATTGTTTATTCCCACAGATCTTACTTGTCCGGTTGTTCGGCCTTTCTCACTTGCTCTCACTCTTGTTGCGAAGCCTTGTCTGTTTGAGAATATTTAATCCCACCACGTTTGAAATCTAACTCCACTATTACCTCGCCATCAGATATTAAACTAACGTGTCTTCTCCCTTTTGTTGTAACCAACCGAGTGACGCTTCTCACCTCGCCCTACTCCCGGCTTCCTCCTAGATTTGTTTGTCTATCTCCACCCTTTTTCTATTCGTTCTTTATTTCACGCCTGTCACGTGGTTTACGCTACATTTTATTGGGGGAGTTTATTTCTACGATTTTACCTTATTGATCATTTCCATTCACTGTCAACTCTGCAGCAGTCACGGGCCCACCCCCTAAAGTTGTATGACCCTTTGGCGTCATAACGGTACAGCATCCTGCCTCTACATATTTTCCTTCGCTCCGTGCTGGCGAAGGCATTTTGGGCTTCTATTGTCCTATTGTTTACATATCCGGCCTCGTCTGCCCGTTCTAGCTTAAGGCAACTTTTTCCTTATATTTATTTCATTTGCACGTTATTCCTATTAAAACATTTCTTTTTGACGTCATTTCATATATCATTTATTCCCAATTGCTTGTTAATAGTTTATATGGTTTTATCATCCCTTTCTTACATTCTTCTATCGGAAACCCGTGGTTTCCGCTTCAAGTGCTCAAAAACTAATAATCTTGGTTTTTCTCTCATATCCATTTTAGTCCTATAATCTCTGTTTCGATTCGAATAGGAATCTAGGAGTCTATTTCACGAATTTTTCTGTTTACCATTAATGGTTAGCGTAAACTGTAAACAATGTGAGATTTAGTGGTCTATGAATTTTAAAATATTAAAAAAGCAGTACAAATAAACAATGACACATAGTAAGAGATGAATCAGTAAGCAATTCTGTGATAATTCTCAAATTACAAAACAAAAAATGCCATCGATTTCACGTTATCACTTCAGTGATTATACGAAAATTACAAAAAATTGGCCCCGTTCTCACGTTGTAATTATGTTATCAAACTCCTTGCTTATAATTTTCCATAGGTAACTTAGTTCAGCTTTCAAACTCACGATTTTTTTTTCAATAACTTTAGTCACAAAATGCTTGTTATGATAATAATCATTCTTTAACTTCATTTAGTATACCGAAAAATTACTAATACTCTCATATTACTGAAGAAAACTTACTTAAACTTCTCTTGTTATGTGTAAAGTTTTCAAGCTTTTTAATGAAGAATTGCGTTAAGCAGAAAAATTCATAAACTGCGAAAACTTTTAAATGTCAGAAAATCATACTCAAAACTTCTAATGACTTCTGAAATAATAAATGTTTACAGTTTAAATCATTATGTGGAATTTAAATATCCATTGAACGAAATTTATACAGTAACTTTTAAAACCAAATAAAAGGAAAGTATCTGATTTTTTAAAATTCTTATCCTATAGTTTCACGGAGTCTTACAGTTATGAAATTTAAGGCAAGCACTTTAAAACTGCATATTTTTGTAGTCCATGTAAATTATGGAAAAGGAAAATTTTTCATAATTTTTACGAATGTGAACATGTTTACTTTTTCTTTACAAAGTGGCTATACATTTCAGAAAACGTCACTTATTCTTTTGTCATTTAATAATAAACTCTATAGATAAACAAGTGAAGCGCCAGATAAGAAGTGTAATTTTGGTTCAGGATATTTCAAGCCACTGGGAAGGTTATAATAACTATTATCCCGCTCTTAAGTTGTTGGAAACGTTATTAAATTTCATGCAAATTATATGCAATTATCAGCCATAACACCACTCCCCGTCATCACCAGTTTGCTAGACTGGATAACATTTCCTCTTATTTTAGTAAAACTGTGCAATACTAAAAAAATATTTCGTTTCAATAAGAGGTGTTGCTGCGGCAAAATACCTTTAATTATTGGCATTAAACACAGGCTAGTCGAGTTAAGAAACAATTGACAGTGACTGTGCGGTTAAATGATGTAGACCTCAGTTCATTGCCACTTGTTTTTGCTCACGTTTTCGGAAAGATGGTAGTGTTTCGGGTATTACAGGAGGCACGCAAAAAGTCATTCTACGAGAAAGGAAACTATTGATGATTTCCTGACCAGCAGATTCTTCTTCATAGGTGACTCAGATAGTTATTTAATTTTCTCATGAAGTTTTCATAAAGTATAAAGCAGCCTGTATAGGTAATTTAATACTTAAGTTATTCTACAAAATCCGTTTTGTGAAAATGAGGAATAGAGGTAACAGAGCAAATTGTTTCCTAAAAGTTAAATTACACGTGACGTTTGCAACATTTTGGTGGAAAAAAATCCATAGGTATGTATCTGTTCCTCCCTTTTTATAAAAATTTATAGCAAAATAAATGTTGATAATACACATTTTAGATAATTAAAACCTTAAAAATGCGTATGAAATAATGAAGATGATTTTAAAAACCCTTCTGTATGATAACAACGGTTATATTTCTACTTCGTGACTTCTGTGAATTCATTTTCTGAATGGCATTGTATTGTTTCAAAACGGAATATAAAAAATTAAAAACCTTGGTCTCCATGAAAGTAGAACATGGAAGAATGCAACACTGACAGCTTTGTTTCTTCTTTGAATAATGAGGCTAGGTTTTTTTTTTTTTTTTTTTTTTTTTTTTTTTTTTTTTTTTTTTTTTTTTTTTTTTTGCAGATGCAGGAAGTGACGGATCTTGTTTATAAATGGTGATTAATGTATTTAATGTAACTTTTATATTTATAAAATTGGAAGTCCAAATGTTTCCACATTATTTGCACTTATACACAGTTGAATTTGCAGTAGTCCAGCTTGTATTGGGGAAGAGTTCATACACACGTAAGCTTTACAAAAATATCAATGATAAATGCATACGACTTTATCAGTGATATATTCATATATAATCATTATATATTATATAATGTAAAGTGAGTAGTATCCACATTACCTTACAGTGCATTATATTAATTTTTCTACCACTTACGTTTATTAGATGAAAGAAAGCATTGTATTCCACCGAAAAAATTCAAACTGAAATTGTCCCGAAAATTCAGTTTCGGGATCTCAGAATACCCACTTCTTCTTATTCTTCTTCTTCTTCTTCTTCTTCTTCTTCTTCTTCTTCTTTAACTTCCCTAGTTCTAACACTACCGTGGTGTTAAGGGATTCCTGGTCCTCTGCTGCCTTATTAGTGACGGGAGGCACCGGAGATCCCGGAGAAAACCCGTCCCAGTGCCGTGTTGTCCATCGCAAATCTCAAGGGCGAACCCGAGCCGCGTTGGTGAGAGTCAAAGGATATAACCGCTTGGTCACTGCACGGCCGTCAGAATTCCCGGCAAAAAGAATTATTAGCAAAAGGTTTGCATATGTACGTATAAGTGTTCGTGTGTGTGTTTCATCCATGTGTTTAACCGTCTATGCGTTTGTCTGTCTTGCAAATGGTATAGATATCTCAAAAGCTAGATATAGAACATACCACAATTGGTATTAAATTATTCAAAGGATGACACAAGAAGATTTTCAAGAAAATTGCCCTATCTCAAACTACCCTTTATTAGGACATAGTTTTGGCTTCAAAAATGTTTATTAAAATGTTACAAATGTTTAGGATATCATGAACAATAAGATAGTTTTAACTTCTTTGGATACAAAAGCAATAAATCAGCGCCTAAAATAGATTTTATTTTCCCTGCAAGAATAAAGATGAGAACCTCCCACAACTGTAGGATTATAAACTCATCCAGCAAAAGATGGAAATGTAAAACATTTAAGAAATATAGTTCAACTAAATGTGGTCCGTGTTTATTTTCTCAGGAAAGTTAAGAGGCTATATTTTATTAATAAATCTGGGCGTCAGTTTCCCTCTAAATAGAAATATATTTGCAAATATATATAAATATATTAGAGGGAAAAAGAATGGAGGAAAATAGAGAGAAAGGAAAATCAGAAAAATTAGAGCTGTTTGAGTATTCAAACTTCCGAATTCATTAAAGTTCTGTTTTTAAATCCAAATAAGACATACGGTGGAATGATTAGTTTGGATTTACTAGATTACTCATATAGTAATACCGGTATCTTTGATGTTAAATTTTCCCGCTAAGCTTACTATTCACATAAGACATTTTAAATTAGTTTCTATTGTTCCTTTAATTTATAATGATCATATCGAAGGCGTTTACTTGACAAACAACTGTTGGTGGTATTACTTGGGGAACTGTGTTTCCTTAACATTGATTTCATAAGTTTTCACAGTTAAACGTGCTCATATTCACTTCTACATTCTCTCTTTCAGAATAATAGAGAATGAATCTGGTTTATATTTACGGTCTTTCCTTTTGGAATATTTGTGGCAGTGGTGTTATTTGTAGGTACAGGGGTATTGGGTTAATATACATTAGATAACACACACTTTATTCATACTTCCACACTCTGGGGAGGAGCCCCCCTCGGTAGCGTGGTGGTAGTGCGTCTGCCTCACGTTCAACAGGTCCCGAGTTCGAATCTCGGTGAGGGTGAGTTTTCCCTTATCCTGAAAGACGAATGTTGGGTAACTCTAAGCTCTATGGAACCTGGACTCATTTGAGCATCATTCCACCCATTCCATTCATCGTCCGATATGACTTCAAAGTGTTACGATGTTCAAACACTTTATGGATTCAGATCTGTGAAAACCATCCATTACTTGAGAAATTCTGTTAGTTTGAAAAGTAGAATAATCAATTGGTGTATTCCATAGTATTTAATTATTAGAATATAAATAAATATTAAAATAAATTATAGGAGCTCCAGAACGAAACAGAATTTTCTGCATAATCATTTAAAGTTTCTTAACGCCTTTAATATTTTAGAAAACTATTAAAGTGATAACTTGAAAATGGCGTATGAAAAGTAATAAATGGTTATAAATTTACCTATGTTGATAAATGAAGCCGAAACCAGGACCCCGGTTTCTCACTGCTACGAATTTTTCATCAAGAAATCAAGGCTTAACATTGATTTATATACAGAGACAGATCAGAATACATCTGACTTCACAGCAACACGTTTGTGGTGTGCGAACTTTTGTTAACACAACCATTGTTTGGCACCTCAAGTTTTAATACAAGCGACAATAACCTCAGAGTCATGTGGCCTCATCAATAGATACACCATTCACATATCTCATTCGAAAGCTACTGGTTGATTAACATATATGTAGACAGCAGAAGCTATAAAGAAGGGAATGGCAATAACGCTTGTGTAATTCCTAATATATTGTCAGACAACTTACTTCATCATACTTTGAAAGACTCGCTCGACATAGAATAGTCGGTAGGAAACGAACTGTAGTCCTACAAAGAAAATACGAGAAGTTATATATCTATTCTGACTAGAAAACGTATTAAATAAGTTCAAGACTAGGGCTATTTTAAGTCTACCTTCTTCATCATCGTCTTGCTTTTACATTTCTCATCTTGGAAAATATCTCAGGTGTTCTACACATTTTATTATAATTTAAAATTATATATTCCATTTCAAATAACCCATGACATCATAGGGAGACATCAAGCAACAATATTGCTTGTTTTGAAAATTTAAATTCTAATATTGTTTTTTAAACAGTTCGTGATTAAGAGAACATAATATTAGTTCGAGGTATTCTTTCTGGAATAATATTCTCTCTGTTATGCAACTCACAGAAAGTAAGTTATGGCGCACTGGTTTGTTAATGAATATAGGTATGTTGGTCAGATGTTATAGAACTGCTAATTCCTCTCGCTCTTAGGAACTACCCGTGCTGGTATAAAGAAGTTGCCATTGTAACACAACAAAAATAAACATGCTTAGAGTCAGTTTTCATCGGAAATACGTATGTTATACTTTATATATACACATAAAATCATTTTTGGAAAGGGTCTGTATGGTGCGCGTGCTCGCCCATCTGTCTGAAATAATACTCAAAAACGAAATGTAGGCGTCTTCCCAGTATACAACGTAGATGTTTAAAACTTCCCCCAACCCAACTGCATTTTATAACTGGTAAACGTTAAAATGTAGATAAAATCTTACAAAATTCACAAAAAATGCAGAACTCATCAAAACAAGCATGTTTGACAAATGTATTTTTTTTTTAATTTTAGTTAATTGATGGAAATGAATCATTTCTTCATACTAGTCATATATAGATGAAGGTTTTTGATAGATAAGAGTCAACATGAAAAATTCAACGCCACGGCCAGGATTTGAACCACGGATATCCTGGTTTCCGTCCAGTCGCTCTAACCCATTGAGCTACCATGGCCATGGCATTGCATTTTTCATGTTGACTCTATCTATCAAAAACTCTAGCCTATATATGGCTAGTATGAAGAAATGATTAATTTCCATGAATTAACTAAAATAATAAGAGTTAAATGATGAAGCTTGGGACTCAAGTGCTTACGATAGTAAGTTGCCACAAACGATGTATCTCCCCTAGTGGTTTACCGGGGACATATACGAGTCAAATGGAGAATTTAATGCCAGGACGGCACGTTGGCCATGGTAGCTCAATAGGTTAGAGCGACTGGACGTAAACTAGGAAATCCATGGTTCAAATCCCGGCCGTGACATTGAATTTTTCATGTTGACTCTATCTCCCCGTAGGGGAGGGGATCTGTCCCCTTCAGCTGCCGTGGTGCGGGCGCTGCGGACCCCTAGCCCTCATGGTACCTCTGACGTTACTAGAGGAACCTCGGGCCGAACATCTGAGCCCCTCCTTCGGGAGTTGTTCGGATTGGGATGGTCTCGAAGGGGCAGTGGTTCCCGATACCCGTGGGAATCGGGTACGTCTAAGGACGGGGTTGAGGGAAGCCATTAATTCTCCCGGGTACTAGCCTGCAAAGCTAGTAGAAGGTGTGCTAGATCGCCAGGCGACCTCACCGAGGTCATATCGGTAGTCTTCACCTTTGGTGTTGGCGCACGTAAATGGCGTATTCACTTCCATCCCTTCTTGTGTCCTAGGACCAGATGGGGGGGGCTTGTATGTTACCCAGGTCTTGTCCTATGGAAAGCCCCACGGAGGACGCCGGGCGCCCTTTGGGGCAGCTCGGATAACTCCCTGGTTGAAAGAGGCCCGGGTCTTGTTCCTACGGGTTCAAGACTAATGGGAGTAGAACCTCTGGACTCAAACTCAGACTGTTGACTCTATCTCCCCGTAGGGGAGGGGATCCCCCCCCCTTCAGCTGCCGTGGTGCGGGCGCTGCGGACCCCTAGCACTCGTGGTACCTCTGACGTTACTAGAGGAACCTCGGGCCGAACATTCGAGCCCCTCCCTGATGGGGAGTTGTTCGATTGGGTTGGACTCGAGGGGGCAGTGGTTCCCGATACCCGTGGGAGATCGGATACGTCTCCGGACGGGGTTGAGGGAAGCCATTAATATTCCCGTACTAGCCAGTATAGCTAGTAGAAGGTGTGCTAGATCACCAGACGGCCATACCGAGGTCATACCGGTAGCCTTCCCACTTTGGTGTTGGCGTGCGTAAGTGGCGTATCCAGTTCCATCCCGTCTTCTGTCCTTGGACCAGATGGGGGGGGGGCCTTGTTAATAACCCAGGTCTTGGCCTATGGAAAGCCCCACGGAGGACGCCGGGCGCCCTTTGGGACAGCTCGGATACTCCCTGGTCGACAGAGGCCCGGGTCTTGGTCCTACGGGTCCAGGACTCGTGGGAGTAGAACCTCTGGACTCAACTGTCGAGTCTATCTACATTTTTTTTTAAGTTAATCATTTCCAAAATGTTCCTTGTATCTATTTCAATTTTCAAATACTTATACTTTTGTCAAATAGGGATTCATCCCCCTCCCCCTCCTGTTCCCTATACTCCTACAATATTTGACTCTCGTTTAAGCCTACTGTATTCCCTAGCACAGAAATGTACAATAAAACATATTTCTACAAATGCTTATCTCAATTGACATGAGGTATTTACATGAAATAGATAAAAATAAAAGCGTTTCTAAGAGGAATTTTTACAAAAGTAGAGAAATTCAGGTGAATGCAATATATTCACACATTTTAATTCACAACTTTTCTCCAAATTTTGTATTTATTCAGTAACAAACTTGCGCCATGTATTCTATACAAACGGGAGATTATATTATTGAACAACTTACGAACCACGAGCCAAAGGCATTCATGTATATAACTTAACCGTCTTCAAGACATAATCATTAGTATCCTTACTGCCAAAGTAACTAGTTTCGTAAACTGAGATTTAAGTTAAGTCACCTTTAACCAGGTAAGGCATGTGGAACGATGAATGAATGAACTGGTTGAAATAATGCTCAAACGAATCCCAAATCCATAGAACTTAAAGTTACTGACATTTGTCTTCTCAGTATAAGGGAAAACTATAGAAAAAGTCCTATCCGGACGGATAACTCACCCTAGCCCAGAGAATCGAAATAGGTACCTTTTGAATGTGAAGCAGAAACGCTATTTCACAGACGCAAGCCTGGAATAATTGAAGAGTATAATCGGTGGGGAAAATTTAAAAAATATTCCAATATATCCCAAGGCACAGAATATTCAAACAATAAGACAGCGTAGAAATGCATTAATTCATTCAGAGATGTTTTCTATAACGTCGTCAGAACTGCTTAGTTAAAGGGATTTTTTTTATTTCAAACACAAAGAAATGTTAGAGAAATTTGAAACAAGATTTGATGAAAATTGTATAATTTCAGTGTTATTCATGAAAAGATTTTTGTAGGTAATAATTACTTTTATTATATTTATTCAGAATACGTTGGGTAAAAGTCAGAAATTAAATATTCTCTGTGGTTTTATAGGAGTAGTAATCTTTGTAAGAAATGTTTTTATTAGTTATATATAGTTCTCTTTTTCTTTTCAAGTTAAGATCTGGTAGCGTTATTCTGGAGCTTAATAAGATAAATTACTTGGGTATTCAAAGGACACTGATGCTATCCGTTGTGATGTGGTCCTTGGTCCCAAACAACATTAGTGTGTTTTGCAAGAGCCGTATATCCTGCGCATTTGCACATGTACGTCATTCTCGCAACAAGGGTGGTAGTAGACTGTTATCAGTCAAGGGGAATGGAGTGGGTGGGTGAAACGAGTACTACAGTAGCTGGCACTCTGCCTACATGCGCCACGCCCTCCTCCTTGAATTGCTTCAGGATGACCCATAACTTACTGTCCACGGACCACCTGTGGACCTCTGCCTTGCTTGAGGCATTTTGAACAGAAACAGTGAGCACTGTACTTCTGAAATGTTGACAGATGCTTTATAATATAACATGTAAGGAAATTTCGGGGACTTGCTTTGGTAAATTCGCGCTCTGCCGGTGTAAGTGACTAGGAGGGATTGTTTTCGCAGATGCCACATTTGGCGACAAGATATAGTCTAGTGCTGGTTGAAGCTTGCAAAGCTAGCATCTTTCCACGGGCATTTTCCAACAAAATGCTCTGACATACATTTGCCACTGGAGTTCTAGAAAATAATACTAAGAAAATTAAAATGTGTGAATATTGTTTCATATCCTCTTTTATCGAAACAACACAAAATTTAACTAACACACTTCTTGAGTCTTAAGTCAGAATTTCTAATAATAACAACCAGTTTATTTTTGGAACACCTACAAATATAATTTTTATTAAAATATCCACAAAATGAAGACAAAATGATTATAATCTACTCGTATATGCTCTAAGCTTGAAAAGCTGCTACAATTTGAAAATTCGTCCTACAATGAGCCTTTGAACTATAGATCTTTAGGGGTTTCCGATGCTCTACAGATGAGCTAACTCAACGAGATATCTATTGCACATTAAACTTCTCTTATTGCGTCCCACATTTCATGACAAAGTGGAATGTCTCAGGTGGTTTAATCTGTGGCCCGCATTCGGAAGGTCCGGGTTCGATTCCCGTGGGCGGCCTGCCTGACGCCCCCCCCCCTTTTTCGGAGATTTTCCCGAGTCGCTAGGCGAATGCTGGGTCGGTTAATTACATCCCCCGAATTTCCTCTCCATTGTCATTTCACATCATATCTCATTTGGTGGTCTCTTTCAGGGTAGAAGTGTCGGCGGGAGGATAATATGCTCCTGGTAAACACTTCCTCCTTCAGTGGAGCGGTTCCGGTTTCCGGGCTGGCCTGATGGGTCGGATGCCGGTTGTACTGGCCTGCCGGGGGGTTTCTAACTGGTCAAATGTGCCCTCGACATTGTCATGACCCTTGGGACGCCAGCCCCTGCCTGCTCTCTCTTCATTCTTCCTTCCCATTTGGAACATATGTGCAATAGACCAAGACTGGAACTCCGTGCTTAGACCTTTCCGTAGCATAAAATAATCTAATCCATACATTTCATTTTCTAATCTTAAATCACATACGACTGCATGGAGTATAACTAATAAACAATACTGACTAACCTTCCAGTGTGGTTACTGAGAATCCCGAAATTGACTTAAATAGTATTGTACTAATCACACAGTCACAGTGCAAGTCATTGTGGAGGCTCAGCAGCGTATGTGAATCAGGAACGATTCTGATGGGAGTGGCTGTTCTCTTGTGGTAGCATAAGTACATCTGCAGAACTTTTATGTGGAAAGCTGTATATACCCATCCCAATGCTTCAACTCTGATTCGATTTTCCAAAATTACTCTTGATATGCATGCAAAGAAATATCTATTCTTTCTAAATGCCACTAGGACCGCAGGATGACTTCCTTACTTATTCGCACATCGAAGTCAGCAATATGAGTAGCTATCACTACTTTTCATTTCAGTGAACAATTAAGTTATAGAGCATCAATATTTTGAACGGCAAAATGTAACACCGTTGCTTTAATTCTCTATTTTAACGTTCTGAACATTGCTAGAGTTATCCTCTTCGTCGATAAGCTGCACTTAGTATATAGTTCAGTTTTAACATGTACTATTCTATCTGCATTTGTGAACCTAAAGAATATTAATTAAATGTCAACTAAAATGAATATATTCAGCAGGATATTATAATTTAATACACATCTATTATAATCCGTAGTTGCACGGAAATTCTGCGGAAACGATTTAGAATGCTCCCAAACCTATCCTAATGCTGCACATCTTATAAACTCAACATCAATCAGAAAATGTTAGAGTGTTCATAAGAACCTTCATTGGAGGTGGTACTTTCGTCAAACGCTGTTTATCTCTACTTGCCTAAATCTCTTTATCAATACAAGCTGCCATTTTCATTGTGCTCTCAGTACCAGAAAATGGACTGTAGTATTATTAAAAAGTAAATAAAAATTCTTGGGTGCTACATTCATATGACTTTCACCAGACACTGTTGTTTACTGTTGGACACAACTTTTCTATCGTCTTCATATTAATCGAGATAAACTTTTATTGAAGCGAAAGTAAAAACTGCTATAAAAAGCAAAGCATTAAATTCTGGATTTGAAATTTCATATGCTTGGGATAGTATTCAAAGAAGTAACTAAATGCTGATGGCAAAATATGGGACAATACAATCAATGAATTTCTTCAATTGCCATAAAATTAATTAAAAATTAGTGTTTTAAAGTGTGTTTGGTGCAGGTTCTTTCTGTTTATCTCTTATAGTTTACGTATAGGTATACTAATTTTGAATGAAGAAGGGCCTCACAGGCTATTCGCAGAAAACTCAACTTATACAACTTGACAGATTAATTGTTACGAAAGAAAAGAAATGTGTTTAGGCTGGCTAAATGTAGCTATAATATAAAGAACGTTTTGTGTTTTGTTGCTATAGAAAAAGAAACATGTAAGTTTGGCTTGTAAGAAAATAAATATTTTGTTAGCTTTTGCAGTGAAAGTTTAATTTGGTTAATACTAAATCAGTGATTTAGTCCCTTAACGTAACATTAATCAAAGCTTTTAGTCATTTTAGTAAATAAAAACTAAGGAAAAAAGCGCAATGCGAAGGATAATTAGTGGTGGCAGATGTTCTTGAACATTTTCGTGTTACTTCCATAAAAATGCTGCACAAAAGTAGGAAGTTCGGTAGTTATCCATTTTTATTTTTTAAGTTATGCTGTTCGCAAACATTCTCTTTGTCTCCCTCACTCATTCCCTCTTACAGTGCACATACATGAATCTTTCTCTAAAATACTTAATATTCGTATTTAGTTTTTCAACTCAGGAGGCCTCATAACGCATTTTAGTGAAATATTGCTATTAAATACTTCCTTTACTGTATAAATAGGTAACTGCTAAAAAACTAAAAAGTGAACAGGGAGAGTAAGGACTCATATGGAGTTTTTATGTAAACGTCAACTCTAAAGTTGTGCTGAAATTGGCTTAAGGTGGAATTTCATAGAAATTATGCCTGCAGGTATCCGAGCTCTCCGCGACAACGAAGGTCTGGTAAGACAAGTTGGTTCAGCCATGAAAATGGTTCAAGTGGTAACATGGAGCCCTGTCATTGGTGATCAGTGTTTTGCGCAGCGGCTAAGGTAAGAAATAGTTTCTAAACTAGTCAGTGATGGCTTTTAATGTTTACGTGCTCTTCAATAGCAAACAGTTGCACAATATATAAATAAATACGGCATAATACAACAATTTGTGGGTGCTGTAGTATCCACTATGTACTTGAAGTACTTAAAATAAACAAACGTCAAATTTTTCGTCCATATTTCTCTTAAGCTTAACATTTTAAGCTTAAGGCCTCAAAATACATACCACTGTCAAATATTTTATTTAAATAACAGTTGACGATTACTTCTTCAAAGGAGTAGATTTCAACTTTAAAAGAAAGTAGAAGCGAAGTTCGGAAGAGAATGTTAAATCTTGTAAAGAAGTTGGATATGGTCTGGTTTTACCTCGTGCCACTTTGATACCAAAGTTGTGATTAAGGTTTCCTTCTTACATAATTAATCCAAGAACAACAGGCTAGTAAGGTTACCAAAAACTGAAGTGTCCGGAGTGCTAAGTTTTCCACTATCCAGTTTCATTAACATCGGGCCCACTTTCTCGAGCTGTGACATAACAGCATCAGCATTGTTTGGCTTTACATTGTCTTGCCACCACAAACCAACTCTAAACGGCATTGGGCTTTGAACCCACACGCTGTAAACGTAAAGCAAGTTTCCTTTAACTAAATTACAGTATCTGGTCCTTTTACATGGTGCATTTCCATTGATTCGCTGCTGTTTAGATGAAGGTAATAATGTTTTCTAGTTTGCAGAAGAAGCTTGTTGTTTCTTTCTTAACTATATCTCTGTGTTTGTTCTTGTCTTATACTCCAGTTTATATGGTGAGATCAAAATATATTTATAAATATCTCTTATCAAGGTATAATGTGGTATTATAATATTTTAAATACTGAATATTTTGTTGTACAACCCTCAACATTTTGTCTGTCATTTCAATTATGCAGTCTTCAAATGTATAGCATTCTCAGAAAATACATTTTTTCTCAAATGTTACTCCTAGCGTAATTTTTTTATTTTAAAGCAAAGCAAAATGAATATATTGTTGATTAATGACATTGCCATTTAGCACGATCATATCAGCGCCACCTATATGCCAGAATTTCGTGGCGATATTCTTTTTCAACGTATAAATGCACCCCTATGAGCTGTCACTCTTACACACACATAACATATCGGTCTGTGCCGGGTTTGAACCCGTGACATTGAGATCAGTATGCCAACGCCTAGCCAACTGGTGCATTCAGAGCTATTGTGAAATGTAATATGAGAAAGTGTAGGGGTTTGTTTTAAAAATCTAATGCATTGCATTGGTATACTTTGCTTTACCCTGTTCATCTATTTTTAGACCTCTTCTACAAAATATTGGTTACAACATCTTATTTTCCCGAGCTTCTCGTTAATCCAGATAACCGTTGGCACAAACAAATTCATTAATCATTCAGCTGCAGGAACGAGTGGAAACAGGACGCTGAAACGACAGTCAAGTCTTTAAGAAGTGAGACAAAGCTTTAAGGAATGAGACTTTGAAATTACGACTTCCATAATATCGTGAGAAACTAATAAATGGGAGCATAGCAATTCAAAACATGTATGAGGCAAGTACTGACAAAATATCAAGAGACATCTCGGAAACGCAGAATGCTAGAAGAATTTATTCACATAACTACATATGTTATGCTCTAACGAGATCTATTAATCTTTGGTCTATAGTTCATCAGTTACTCGCTTTTTAATCAACGTAGCACGGGTAGCTTTCAAATTCTACTTAGTTCATAAACATTTATTTTACACATTTTGTATTTGTAATACAATACGTTATGCCGAATATTTCCCTTTACTTTCAAACAACAAATGTTTTTAAACCTCGCTATATTCGTAATAATGGACTAAAATCTCTAAGTATATCAACAAAATTATGAAAAATCCACCACCCCAAAAGGTAAATATTTCAAATTCTTGAGCTTGACATAATAGTATAAACGTCAAAAAAATCAGTTTTATTTATGGATATAGGTTGAGTAATTACTGATCTTATGATGGACACAATTGTCTACCTTATACATGTTCAGAAAATGAATGCACACGCATTCGAATATTTTAATTCAGTGAGCCTGGGGACGGAAATGCATTGTTATGGATCTACTCCCAAGTAGTGAAGATGCCCATAAAGAGAATATCCTAATGTATTTTGTGTATGCTAATAAGTAAACTAAATGAAATAATAAATAGTCTATATGCACGGAGTAAAGAGAAAGCAGCTCAAAGATGCAAAGAGCTTTTTATATGTATATTATTTTATACAGCCGATGATACAATTCCGTTTATATGCGAAATATTAAGTAAACGATTCAATAAAAGCATACACATTATAAACTTATAAGCAATTTTGCATGTCCTTTATTCATTTTGTATAACACAGAAGACAAAGTTAAGAACAAGACGCTCCCAGGCAAATATGGTGAACGACTTTCGACATTAATGTGATGTGATGTAAACTAGATTCCCCGGAAGTATAGGCTTCTATGGATTTTTTCCTAACACTCGAATGATGCCACATTAGTTTAAATAAGTGTAGAAGAGATAGCATGAAATTTGTTATCTTACATAAATAAATCACCCTTCTCCCTTTGTGAGATATCTGAGCAGCGTTATAGGAGTGCAATAGACAATCCAGTTACAGTTAATGTTGTAATATTACTACTAGTGGTGGTGATTTTGTAACAACAAGAAGAATAAAGATGAACTCTAACCTACGTAATGTGGGATACATACAGTGCATTTTATAATTAGACTGATTTTTTTTTTTTTTTTTTTAATTTACGTCCTCCAACATTAAGTAATATTGGACGATGAATGAAATTGGTGAACTGATGCACAAATGAGTCCGGGGTCCATGGAGCTTAGAGATAATTAGATTGATATCGCAACTAAGGTGTTCACAGTAGTAAAACGAAACCAGCTCCTATCACCTGATTTACTGCACTGCGGTCGTATTCTTCATTGGCTGGAGTACAATTCGTTGCTACCCCGCTTCCATCCTGCAGGAATCGTTTCATATTTAACTTTAGCCAGTTAAAATATTTGTCCCATGTCATGTAAATCAAGTGATAGGAAGTGGTTTTACTTTACTGTTGTGAACACCTCAGTTGCAATGTCAGACTAATTATAAAATGGACTATATGTGTCTCCTTCACGGTCTTCAAATCTGTCCAACATTCACAAATATTCAACAGAATCCGTAACATTGTTCAGCAGAGCTAGCAACTTTGTTGACAGAGTAAAGGAGGCAATGCAAACCTGCGGTTTCAAATTGGGTTAAAACAGTTCATTTCAGAACGGCTGAGTCAGTATCGCAAGGTCGCTGAGTGCACGAAGGTTTAAGGACAAAGGTCCCCTGAAACAGAAGAATTTCTTAATATCTCATTCAGGATCTGCTCCGAGTATGGTGCGAATTCATAGAGCTGACTATCACTGATAGAAAGTTCTCAGACTTACTTAGAAATAAACCGAAATTAATACCAAATGGCGTAGCATACAAATTTATTATTGCACTATGAGTTTGGATGTAAGTTTCACACTTGGGGTAAACTTTAAAATAGAAAGCGTGTTTTTTAAGTAGTTTTTCCCCCTCCCTGATTAGGTTTCTTGGTGATTATGATCCAACTAGACGTGGGCTTCGACTTTTCCGGATCCCCCGGCATGGCTTGCGGGCATCCGAGGTAACCACGGAGCAAATCCACCAGCAGCAAAAGCTGAGCTCCTATATAAACCAACCAAGAGTTTTTTCGCCTCAAAAGTTTCTAACTAAATCTAAATTAAATCTACTTCATCGCCAGGGTGCTTTAGACATCGCATCCTGTCTTCCTTTACCTCAAGTCTTTCTTCCATCCTAAACCTTAAGAATTCCATCCTTAACCCATCCTAATAAAATAAAATCCTTCCTGCGGTAAAACCCAAAACCTGGGTGGGCACGCAGCAAAAATCTTCGGGCTGAACACAGATTGTCAGTACCTTGTGTGTGTGTGTGTGTGTGTGTGTGTGTGTGTGTGTGTGTGTGTGCGTGTGTGCGTGTGTGTGTGTGTGTGTGTGTTTTATTTTAAAAATTATAGTAAAAGATTTCATAGTACACTTAGTGCACTTTTTGTTTGTACGATCGTATATCTTGAATATATGATAAAAGATATTTAAGGCAGTCCGATCACTTGACATGTTCCAAAGTCGTACAATAAAACTAATATATGGAGTTTATCCTTTATATCAATTCGTCTGTTGTATAGCATTATAGATATAAAAATCCTCTTACAGTAATGAGACAAATAACGATATGTGTACAAGATAAGCTTAAATAAATATTGTATTTAGTTACACAATAAAGTTGATACTAGGTGGAAATCATAATTCTCAGACATAGTACGACAGTAAAATATTGTAGTTTGTGTAAAGCATAAATGAATTTATATGTTATAATAACATATCTTTACAAAACTTAAACCTAGATAGATTTGATTTTAAGACGAAAATTAAGTTAAATTACCATGGGGAACATTATAACGCTGGTTAATAAATTATATACTGAACCATATAATGAGCATAATAATATTACGGCCAAAAATTATAATAATGTTTACAATAATAATTTATTGGTGTTAATATTTACCTTACAAATTATTATTACTTTGTTACTTATTACTTGTTTTTAATTTAATTAAGCATTCTAAATTTCAATTAGATTATCAATTGGTTTTTAAAGATATAATGAAATGAAATTTATCTTTTGTACGTACTTCTTCCTTCAAAAGAGCAACGTAACTAGTGAAGTTCCTTGTAATAAAAACATAAAAGTATGCTAAAACTACTGGGCTTAACAAAATAATAATAATAATAATAATAATAATAATAATAATAATAATAATAATAATAATAATAATAATAATAATAATAGTAGTAGTAATAATAATAGTAATAGTAATAATAATAATAATAATCATAATAATAATAATAATAATAATAATAATAATAATAATAATAATAATAATAATAATAATAATAATAATAATAATAATAATAATAATAATAATAATAATAATAATAATAATTAATAATAATAATAATTAATAATAATAATAATAATAATAATAATAATAATAATAATAATAATAATAATAATAATAATAATAATAATAATGATAATGATAATGATAATGATAATGATAATGATAATGATAATGATAATGATAATGATAATGATGATGATGATAATAATAATAATAATAATAATAATAATAATAATAATAATAATAATAATAATAATAATAATAATAATAATAATAATAATAATAATAATAATAATAATAATTAATGATGATGATGATGATGATGATGATGATGATGATGATGATGATGATGATGATGATGATGATGATGATGATGATGATGATGATGATGATGATGATGATGATGATGATGATGATGATGATGATGATGATGATGATGATGATGATGATGATAATGATAATAATGATAATAATGATAATAATGATAATAATGATAATAATGATAATAATGATAATAATGATAATAATGATAATAATGATAATAATGATAATAATGATAATAATGATAATAATGATAATAATGATAATAATGATAATAATGATAATAATGATAATAATGATAATAATGATAATAATGATAATAATAATAATAATAATAATAATAATAATAATAATAATAATAATAATAATAATAATAATAATAATAATAATAATAATAATAATAATAATAATAATAATAATAATAATAATAATAATAATAATAATAATAATAATAATAATAATAATAATAATAATAATAATAATAATAATAATAATAATAATAATAATAATAATAATAATAATAAAGCTGCGTAACAATAATATTCTGTTGCCAAGTAAATTATCATTCACAAAGCCATATAAAGGTTGTTCCGAAGGCAGTGACAGCCCTTGGCAGCCAATTATGCACTATGATCAGCAAATCTGATATTTTATGCAAAATTTGTAAAATCCAAATTTAGCATTTCTGTGAGGTCTTGAAATGCAAATCGTGTAAATAAGAACATACTCTAGTGCTTTTATTTATTCTTTGCTGTGTTACTATCAAATCAAGGATTTATTGAAGTGTTCTGAAGTAATAATAATAATGATATATCAAATAAAAAATGAACAGCTATTCGCCACACCTCTCTGACGGGCTTGGGATGCATGATCAGTTTACGATTTGATCAACTGCCAGGTCTTCTGGTTACCAAACCTGTCGATCGAAAGTATTCTAGAAATGACATTCTGGGACGTACCTATCAAATATTTTACATCATTTCTCCAGCGCTGATGAAACTCAGTCTCTTTCAGTCTTAATCTTTCAGGTAAAATAAAACAAGAACCAGGAAAAGCAAACTGGTTTGTTAAAGCTCTCTTGCAATATTTATATTATTAGATTACTATCAGAATTTTGAAATCTAAATCTCAGTGAAACATTTTTATTCTTAGCTGTTATTAAAACCAGTTGTCTCAAATGTGATTACCTTTTGTCACAATACGATGTGTGTATGAAAACTGAATCATTTGTCTTAGCTGTAGTGAAAATGTAAACCTCGAAACTTATAATAATCAACCTTAAAATTAATTCTTAAATTCGTAGAAATCTACAGTTATACCCATTAACATTTATTATAAAGTGTTAATCGAAATCTAATTAGAAATTACATAGCAGAACATATAGATATGACGTCATGATTAAGGCGAATGACTCGCAACTATTACTGGAATGTCAAACTGTTTTGATATAAATTATGTTTATATTAGCTATAAAATGAAAATCATAATTTAATTAAATATAGATGATTTAATATCCCTTAAATGGTTGTTTTAACTGAACATAGTGGTTATTTAGATAATTATTTTAACATATTTACTGAAATAAATGTAATCCGCCACATATATTACTAGAATATAATTGCAATCATTATACATTAATTATTATATAAATTTTATTGTAAATGTCATTACGAATATTATTATTTCCGTTCATATAACAATAAGAGGTTGTTAATTAGAAATAAAGCATTCTAAAATTACAATATATGTACTTATACTGCATTCACAAACTTACGTATAATTTCTTTTCTATACTCAATAAAAGCAACGCTAGTCTTTGAACTTTTAAATTTCCAAAAGATCGTAACATTATTGCACATTTACATCGAACAAGATACATTTTTTCAACAGACTAGTAACAACTAATCATCTGAAAAGATCCTTTGGAGCTATATTTAAGTTACAGCGAGTGTTCTGGATGATTAGTCCCTAGTCCAAACGATAGTATGTATTTCATATTCGACGTTCTCTTCAAGATATGAACTTGGTAGTGTGCACTTAAATATTTTCTCGAAATTTTTCCAGAATTGGTCAAAGAATCTTTAGTTTCCACATGTACCGCACATTTTAGCCAGAGAATTCCTTCTTCCAAACTTCAAAGTGGACCTTAGGCAATTATTGACCATTATACGCTAATCCAAATCTGTTCCAAGAACATCGTCAGTAGATGGGTTTTCATTACCTAATTTCCAGATTTAAGCACCTTAAAAAATTAAGCATTCCCGGGTCAAATAATGTCCAATAATCTCTCAGTACATACAACACACATACTACAAAGAATTCGTATTATGGGCCTTACAATCCACGGTTTGACAGTTCCTTTCATTTCTCTTTCATCAAGAATAGGCACTGTTTCATAGTTTAGTATAGGTCGTTAACATTGGTCTAAGTATTACTTCCTTAGCAGGACTTAATGCACTAAGGCTTTGTAGAAATGCCTTCGCAACCAATTCTTGTAAACACATCTAAAGGTTTGTTCATTAAATCTTTAGCCTTATTGTCAAACATTAGTGTCCCTTCACTGCAAGGAAGCGTATTAGCTCAAGCATTCCACCTAACTATTCTATTAAATAAGAGAACATAAGAGGCTCTGACCAAATTATTTTCGAGTAATACTATAGAGTTCTATTGCATAAATTGTTAATGTTGATCACTGTTTTCAGTCAAATGTCGAGCTTCACAAGAGCACTTTGATTGGAGATCGGACGATGGCATTCAACAATAGTATGAATATAACTACTAGAGACACTGAACATTGTTTAAAAGGTTTATTAGAAAGCTTAAATTTTATCGTACTAGGGACATACTATATCTTTAATAAAACTCGTAAACCACTGCAAGTCTCAGTATAAAAGTAAGTATAAAAGAAAGCTGAAGCTTCCGAGGTAAAGTATTTTTAATTTAATATATCTCTAATAGGGCGGTTGTTTAGGACAATAAAAGCTGTACAGACACATAGTCCTGTGCATTTCATCCTAAGGAAGGCAGACATTTCATCCCAAGGAAGTCGCAATATAGTTTCAATAATCGTCAACCACGGTTGTTCCTTAGCCTGAAGTAATACCAAAGCAAGCAAGTGTGTTGATAAAGGTTAATTTTGGAATCTATGTGTGTGTGTATTGTTACAGTTAGTAAATTGTATGTTAGAGGTTACAATCCACTCCTTAACTAGGGGCATAACTGGAACGATAAGGGAACCAGATGGTAGAGCTAAAGTGGTAGAGCAAAGTAGGGACAAATTAGAGACCGAGTCCTATAATAGGCTAATTTCCTATATCCTAATTATTAAGTCTAAGTACAAGGAAACTCCCGAAGTCTTGGAGAGACTTGGGGGTGAAATAATGAGAACAATTATGTTATTATAGTAAAGACCTATACAGACTTACCTTGGATGTATATCGTATTTGGTTGAAGATGCATCGTGTAGAGCAGCCACCACTATTTGACGGCATGACGACCCTGATTCTAAGATCACTATGACTTCCGGAAGAACCCAAATTAATATGACCCCCGACTGCCAAAATATGCAATTGTTAACAACTGTTACTTCCAACATGGCGTCCTAGTGCCAAATCGGCAATCTAACGCTAAAGAAGCCACGTAAATGTTTCCTAAACAAACGTCAGCATTCCCATGAGTCTTAGGACATTTTGGCTGACCAAAAATGTTGTTATAGCATCCTTTTGACTCAGGTTACCAAGTCAGCAAAGTTCACATCCAGCTACCTGCACGTGGCGACATGAGCAAACAGGAAATTGATGTCATAAGCTAAATTCATGTGAAACATCGCATAACGTTCTCATAGTCAGCAGAATTAAGTATTTTAGAATGTGCAAACGAGTCAAGTCACAGGAAGTGAGCATTAAATAATAACGTTCTAAAATCGTATATGTTTTAAAGTATTCCTCAACGATACACGTGGCAATATCCATAAAAAATTGTGTGCTACAGCTTGAATTAACCCACAATAATTATCTGTAAGCAATTATTGATGCTGTACAACTTGGAATAATGCAAATCCTTTGAAATAGAAACATTCGTTGTATGACTAACATGAACAAAAGGTATAAAACTGCTGTCATTATTTTGCTCTGCAAATCGCTAGATATTTGTAATATTGTACATTTGTGCTGTGTTTTAACTAGCTTGATGTTCCCAGTCATATTGTAATAATCATGCCGAGGACATTGATTCTGTAATTAATAATAAGTACATTCAAGGCCGTTGGACTAATCTCTGTATCTCTGTGTGAATGTGTTTTATATTCTTTTATTTCTATTGTTACTCCTTTTTCATTTATAAACTCTTTGTTTCTTTTTTATGATCTTCCCGACATTTTTTATCAACTAGCCTTCTTCGTTCGCCACTTGAAGGTTCAATTTTTGCACGGCAATGTTACGGAATTAGTCAGATGACACAACCGTTACACGAAATAACCACGACTTCATTGCGCAATTTAGATTGAGGTTTAACTAACAAAACTATGACAAATATTCTCAGCTTCAATCTAAAATTAGTATTGTCTATAAATAATCATTTTCTATGATCATTCATCATGAGCTCCTGACATTTTTCCATGACCAGTGTGATGAAGATTTTTGTCTCAATGAGTTAATAGGATCTTTAGTATGACATAAATATAGTGGCCACCATCTTCAACAGAATCTTGATGTCTTTGGTGACAATTCAGTTCTTCTAACTTTGAAAGTTACATTTTCGTATACTTTTTCTGAGACATTTAGCAGGAGCTCTTCACAGGAATAGGGATGAAGACCTGAAGCTTTCCTGGTGACGAATATGCTCAAGTTGTTCTCGGGAAGCAAGCCAGGTGAAAAGACGATTAGAAATCGACGTTTCCGGAGCGTGCATCTCTTTGTCTTTGTTTATATTTGTGTTATATCCAGTGATTCATTTGTGGTTATAATATTTAATAAATATCCTGATGATAGAAAAGATGCACACTCCCGAAACGTCGATTTCTAATCGTCTTTTCACCTGGCTTGCTTCCCGAGAACAACTTGAACAATAGGGATTATTGAATTTTGTCTTAACCAACTTAAGTTTCTTTTTCTTGTATACATAGACACATAATTTTATGACATCTTAGGTAAATTCTTAATTAGAAGAAACTTTTTCACCAGTTGTATATGTAGGATTACAGGAAATTTACTGGCAATGCTGACATCGTTAAAATACACGTTTGGACAACAAATATATGGTAGTCCAACCTATAAAAAAGTAAATAACTTCTGTGGACATGTCGTAGTACCATAATGCATTTTAAAATAGTGCTATTAAAAGTTTATATTTCACATCTAATGTTCACATAATATACATAATAGTTAATTGTAATTGGAAAAATGTTTGAAGTTCATACAATGCGCATTAGATAAGTAGTGTGTAGTCTGTTCGAGATTACAATGTAATTGCGCGGTAATATCAATTTGAGTCACCTTATTAATGAGGTCGTATCAATAAACGCCCAATATTATGAATAATACATCCGTTATTTGTGGTTTAAACACCATTATCTATATAGAAACAGGATAATTTGACTTAACATTATAGGTGAGCAACAGGGAAAGTGATCATATTCAACATAAATAATTCGTTGCAGCGCTATGATTCGGTAATAAGTCAATAAATGCATTAAATTTACGTTTATCTCTTTCGTTAAAAAAAATTTCTACATAAATATTTATCATAATTCATTTAATATCGCTAAGTAGTCGCTAAGCGACATTCAGTAGTGTAGTAGAGGAAGAGGAGATATCTACACTGATGGTCAAACGTTTTCGATCCTATCACAATTATGGATTTGTGGATCAAACAGGGATTTCGTGTTCAATATTCTATCATATACATGTACTGGTAATAAAATATGTATAAATACCTAAATACTACCTGCTTCTGTTGTGTATTTGACTAACTTACCGCATCGATAAGTGCTTATGAGTATGCACAACTACACTGTTCCTTTGCCTATGACGTTTCTTCCATTCGAATGTGCCTCATTACTTCGGTAGTCTGCACTGCAAGCAGTTTACATTGATTTACAGTACAATGTGCACATCTAACAGTGTGTTTGTATACCTGATCAGGTTCATAACATTTTTCCTCCTTATGGGACGGAAGTAGGATATTGGGATAGAAAAATGTTCTGCTATTGTGTGTATGTAGCGTTTAACGCCTGCATTTACTACATACGGCACCCCAGGCGATGACACTGATGATACATGAGATGAAGATGGAGCACCGGTGGAATGATATGGCGGGGGAAACCGGAGATCCCGGAGAAAACCCGCCCCAGAGCCGTGTTGTCCATCACGAATCTCACTTTGCGGTCGCCTGGGATCGAACCCGGGCCGCCTTGGTAAGAGCCAAGTGGTCTAACCACTGAGCCACGGCGCGGCCGTGTTCTGCTCTTGTTGCTCTGCTTCTAGAGGGCTGTTCTAGTAGGACAATAGCACGAAAAGTTGGCCTAATCCAATCTACAGTGGTGTTTACATTGCAGAGGTTCAAACAAACTGGTGCCAATGCAGTGTTTCTCGATCTGAAAGGCCCCTAGTAATATCATATAGGGAAGATAAGTTCATATGTGTACAGAGTAAACGTCAGAGAACTCCCACCCGAAATTCGCGAAGTTAATAGTATGCAAACAGTCCAACCGTGCAACGTCACCTTCCTAAATAAGGTTTAAAGGGATGCACAGTGGCCTAAAAACCTATATTACGCAAAAAAGATAAGGCGAAAATATTAGAATGACACAGCAACGTAAAACCTGGAGCGTTTAGCAATGGTCCAAGGTGTTATTCATGGACGAGTCTCAATTTAAGTGACTGTAAGCCATCGTAGAAGGTTTGTTCATCGACTTGATGGAGAATGCATGAAGAGGCAATACGTGATGCTAATGGTTAAGCATGGTGGAGGGTCTGTTATGGTGTGGGGATGTTTTGCAGGTGATAGAAGTTGGTGATCTAGTGAGAATTAATGAAACATTAAAGAGGGTGAATACCACAGAATATTGGTCAAAGATGCTGATCCCCCTGGATCAGGGGGCAATGGTGCGAAACATGCTTCTAAGATGTGTAGAAGGTATGTCAATAGAAAACAGCAATATAGGGAACTGAAACATATGATTTGGCCAAGCAAATCACTTGATTTGTATCTTATTGAATTCTTATGGGACGAACTTGACAGGAAAGTGATAAAACTGAGGTCATGTAATGTTATGATCGTTAGAATAATTTTCAGACGTGTTGGACAGCAATATCTACAAAAACACTAGTCAATCTTATCACTAGAATGCCAAGAGTTTGTGCAGCGGCTCTGAGGGCAAAAAGTGGATACTTTGAAGAGCTAAAATCTACGCCATATTGTATTTAATACCAGACAGAGATAATATTGATTTTATTTGTCTTTTCAATTTTTACGACGTGTTTGTACACTGAAATAAAGTATTTGACTTTTTTCATAGACGATCTAAACTTTTGATTGGTAGTGTATCTCTGAATCAGTAACGGGTAGAGAAATGTTTACGGCTGTTACATATCATTAGAGCTAATATAAGTACCTGAAGAAGTGAAAGCAAGTGTATTAACTATTGTAAAATCTTTACAGACATTTAGCTGCACTACTGACTCTTAAAGAAAGAACTGGTGCTAAAGAGTGGGGGTAAATATTGGCTCAATGTCATGTTATCCCAGACAGTGTTAGCTACTGTAACAGACTAAACCAGAGAACGCAGGTTCATGGAGGTTACGTTGTTTATGCATACATGAACTGGGCCACCAATCTAGGTCACTTCATCTAAACAAACCTTCACTGACAGCACCCGGTTCGAACCTATGCTCCTTTCATTGCAACTCCTTATACCTACATAAGGTTAGACGTACTTGATGGAGTGTGCTGGTAACCTTATAGCAGTGGTTCAGTGTGTGCAACTTTTTTGTTAACTGTGGGAAGGATAAAACAATGATATGCCCCAATACGCACGACCAAAGACCATACTCCAAGTTCTAATTGTTACTGATCATATGCAAAACACGATACAAGTACATATATTTTAAATGAAGTGCGAGATGTATTGATTTTGGTGAATTCAAATAATTAACGGTAATATTATGTAAAGAAGAGGAATAATGTGTTCTGTCTTACTTAGAGCAGTTTTTCCCCTTTTATTTATTCCTTTCTTTCTCTTTCTTTCAGATTATAACTACCTTTGCTTAGTTTTCTCCTTGTAATTTAGTTCGGAGATATAGTCACTCGATGCTGTCCCTATAAAAATCCCCCCCCCCCCAAAATACTAACAGGTTTCGAACCTGATATTATAGGCAAGAATTTTACTTCTATTTCGTCGTAGTGAATCACTTATCTTTGGTCGTATCAGCTAGGTGCTAAGACAGATACAATAAAAGTTCTAATACAAACATAATTTTATTTCGTTGTTGCTTAGCTGTTATCGTTGTTTCCCCCATTTATGTACCGTCTTTTAATATTGCAGATCATATCGATGGCTTTGCCTTTGGAGTAATTGATAATGGTGTTTACTTTTTATTACGAGGACTGTTCAATAAAGAATGATCATATTCTTTCACAGTCATAATTTTTCGCACAACAATTCAATCTTATCATATTCTGTTAGCTTAATGTGAAACAAACACGCCGTAGTAGTTTCATTGTTGGTACTCTTGGTTCCCGCCTGTGAGAATCAGGCAAGTTTAGACATTTTCAGTATCATCTACTACTGCAATGGAGGTAACATGCAGTTAAAGTTGATGTTAGAGGAAGATCCGGAGTTTCTTTCAAACGTAATCACTGCCAATGAAACTTGGCTACATCATTTTGATCCTGAGGACAAGCAGCAAAGCTCAGTGTGGAAATATCCTTCATCACCAACCCCACAAAAAGCAAAAGTGGTTGATTCTGCTGGGAAAGTTATGGTCATCTCATTCTTTGATATTCATGGAATGTTTTATCAGCATTTGGTACCTGCACACACATCAGTAACTGGAAAATACTACAGGGATGCCCTGAAAACATCGCAAGTCCATATCAGGCGCAAAAGCCCACATTTCTATGAAGCAGGCTGGATGCTGTACTAGGATAATACGCGGCCGCATATTGCCAATGTTGTTGCTGAATATCTTGCAAAAATCGACGTGAAGTGCATCCCTCACCCTCCCTATAGTCCGTATTTAGCCCCATGTGACATTTTTCTATTCCATAACTTGAAGAAACGCCTTCGTGGGAGGCATTATCCATTATCAGAAGCAGTGATGAAGGCTGCGGAGACAATTTTGAAGGAACTCTCAAACATTGTTTCCAGCATGTCTATGAAGACTGGCAGAAACGCTGGAACAAGTGCATCGTATTCAGGGGAGACTATTTTGAGAAGGATCATTAACATTATGAGGATGAGTAAAGGTACGTTGTCAAAAAAATGTGATCTTTCTTTATTGAACAGCTCTCGTACTTTGGGTTGTCCTTAAATTCATACTTCAGATTCCCCTTCATTACTTACAAACTTGTATGTTTAGAAGGAAGGGAATAATCGTGGGTTAATATTCTGCCTCTCAAATAGGAATAATCCTCCGTACTTCTGTTTTTGTTAGCATATTACAAAGAATATCCTGTAGACAATTAGTTGGTGGAGGTAATATTAACAGCTAAGTACATGTACGTTGTATTTAAATAATGCATAGTTTACGCGAGTGGACTTCTCATAAAATATTCGTCACTTTAGAATATATTGAGCTTAAATGAAACATTTGTTGTGTAACGTCTGACCGGAAAGTGACGTGTCCTTTTTCCCTAAATAAGCTATGGATAAAATAACTCAATAACTTAACACAAGAATCAACCAGCACCCAATCTGAAAATTAGCAGGTAAGTTGCTGTATCACATACTTTAGCTGAGCTGTGATGTTATACATATACATTAATGGTTTCTGTTTATATTTAAAGTCAGTTTTTATTTGTTCTGTTGCCTCATACTACATATAAAGATGTGAAAACTAATTGCTAAACATCGAGGTGCGAAGGCTCAATCACATCTGAGCGCAACCTCAAATATTGTTTTAAAATGAAGACTGTTGGGCAATTTCTAAACATATCCCTGATGACGTCCTTGTTCTGTAAGGAACCGTGGTATTTCCTACCCAACAGCATCAATGTTACTTTTCTTGCAGACAATTTGCCAGAAACCCAACGCAGAAGTTTTATACCTTATTGCAAGAGTCGTGATGTGGAAATTTCATGATTCCTCTCATATGTTGCTAGCTGGGCTGTGAATATAAAGTCCGTTATTAATGTGCCAGCTGACCCGAGCAAGTTTCGAAATGTATGAGAGATCCTGGAGCGCAAGTATTTGTTAGACATGCATAATGCAAATTCCTATCTGAATAAGCCAGTTTAGTGCATGTCGATTTTTATTTATTAACTCTAGTATTATGCAGCACAATGCACAAATGGTGATGGTTCTCCTAGCTTACTCCTCCTCGTAAGTAAAATCGTAGGTTACTTTGCAATTAGCAACTCTGTCGAAATGTATATGCAAAAGAATTATCTACAGAAGATATAAACTAACTGAATTTGTTAGAGCTGCGAGTGACAAATATATAAACATTACAACATATCGTAGTTAACTGAATTAGCATGCTGGACTGCAAGGGAGATTTAGATAAAATTAGCATATGGAAATTTTTATAACAGCGACTCTGTATGAATCATTAATAAAGTCTCTGCAACTCTAAATTAATGGTTCTATCAAATGTTGGTTTTGAAACCTACAGCTCTCTACAACTCGCGTGTTAAACTGCGAATTTGTCTAAAAGTTCTTGGAACTTCTGCTAGACTAAACCAAATTTGTCATTTTCCCTCTCTACCTCTTTCTCATTTCCATTCACGTAATGTTTCCTAATTCGGTTTAAAAATGCTTCTAAAAAGTAAATACAGCCGTATTCTTTTCTTTTCTTCTTTTCGTCTCACCCTCCTTGGGGTACGTTGAATCAATCCCTATGGGTTGTTCTTTTCTTAGTTCATATTATTTCTTCATTTTATCTGATCTTCTTTTTTCTTTCTTCTGCCGAGATAATGGGTTTGGATTTTAATGTAGATTTATCTTTGAACCTTATATTTTCTTTTTTAGTTATTACTTTCGCTGTTCGTCAAGTAATAAATTTTCTGTGATTTTTAATTCTGCTAAGTCTTTTACAGTTTCTTTAAACCAGTTAGATTTTGTTTTACGGTTACGGAAGAAATCAAAGATTTGTTTAGTTACTTTGCTAGAGTTCATTCTGAGGAGATGGCCATACAAATTTATTCTCCTTTTTCGCACAGTATCTGTAGAGAGCTTCATTCTTGATGTACATTATCTTATTATCTTGAAATTTTTGTCGTATGGTCTTTCTTAATATTTTCCATTCGTTTAATTCGAGCTCCTCTATCTGACCTTTTAAGTTCATGTTTCTGATGCGGACAGTGCTTCTGGTTTAATCACTGTTTTATAATGTTTGATTTTGGATCCCCATGATTGTGATTTCTTGTTGTAAGTATCTTTTGTTAGTTGGAAAGCTAGTTCAAGTTTATTTTTTCTGGATTCCATTGCTTTATTTTCCTTAGTATTCCAGCTAATCCATTCTCCAAGATATTTGAATTCCTTTACTATTTCAATCATTTGTTTGCAGACTTTGATGTATTTACGTGGTTGCTTTCAGTTTGTCATGATTTTGGTTTTTTCGAAAGAGATGTACAGACCTATTTTATCTGCTTGTTTCTCTAGTTCAAGGATTTGCTCCCTTGTTTCCTCCATTGTTTCAGCAAATAAGTCATATCATCCGCAAAAGCAATACAATTAATTTTAAAATTTCTCTTTTGCATCCCAGTCTTATTCCACTTTTTATATTTTTGTTCTACTTTCTGACTACTTTTTCAAGCGCACAGTTAAACAACAACGGCAAGAGTCTATCTCCCTGTCGTACTCCCGTTATTATTTCAAATGGATCTGATAGTTCACCCAAAAATTTAACTCTCGAAAAAGTATTTGTGATAGTTGCTTTTTTTATATTAGTTGTCTTGTCTAAACCACGTTCCTCCAAGATTGATATAAGGGATTCTCTATCAATTGAATCATATGCCTTTTTAGAATTGATGAACTAAATTACGTAAGCCTTAGCTCTTAATTTTTGATATGTCATAATATTTTTGAGATTGAATATTTGTTCAGTACATGACCTGCCCTTTCGGAAACCTCCCTGGTATTCCCTAAGTTGAGGGTCTAACTGTTGTTCCTTCTATTTAGAAGGATTTTATAAGGAATTTTATATGTTACATCCAGCAACAATATTCCTCTATAATTATTTGGGGTCTTTTGTCAAGCCTTTCTTGTGAATAGGGTGGATAAGAGCTGATTTTCCACTAGAGATCTCTTCTTCTTTCCAGATTTGATCGAAAATATACTGAAGGGATGTAATTTCACTGATGTTCGCTTTCTTCCATAGTTCGGCTACTATTTGGTTTTCTCCAGACACTTTATTGTTTCTTAGTTCCAAAATTATCTCTTGTAATTCTCCAGTTTTTGGCGGTTCTGAATCTGGCTTCTAAAGTTATAGGGAATTGACTCAAATTTTTCGGGAACTGGTTCACAGTTTAAGAGTGTCTCAAAGTATTTTGCTAGTATCTTGCAATTTTCTGTGTTATTGTGGGCGACGGTCCCATTTACATCTTGAAATTGAAGAGTGGATGCTTTATAGTTTGATAACTTTTGTTTAAAAGTTCTATAGAAACTTCTTGTGTTTTGGTGAATTCATAGACCTTCTTAACCCCTTTTATCACTTTATCGACCAATTGCCTATTTTCAATGAATTTTTGTCTGCTTTCTTCTTATCTCTGTGATTGCCAATTATTCCATGCCTGTTTTCATGTTTCAAAAGTGCATCACATTCCAGCTACCACCAGGCATGCTTTCGAATTTTTTTTGAGGTGCTATCTGTTCAGCTTTACTAAGAAGTTGTTTCTGAATATTTTTCCAATCTTGGATCTGGATTGCTTCAGCAATTGAGCTTGCTATCTTTTCCGTTCTGTACTTCGGACCTTTAATTTGTGTCATGTTGTATCTTCTGTTTGGGATGACTGGGATTGTCTGTTTAGATTCGGACCATTATCTTTCTCAAATAAAATCCAAAGCCGTATTCATTAATATTAATAATTTTTTAGCGTTTGCTTTACATCAAATAGACAAAATGTTATCCAACAGCTCATATCTTTTGAAACTGCAAATGTCCAAAGCTTTTATCTTCATTATTAAATATTTTAAAACCAGAGGAATGTCAAAGAAAAAGCGTAATCAGTTTATCGTCGTTTATATTGAATTGGGAGTAAATCCAACAAATATTATAGGTATTAATTAGTTAATTAGTAAATTGTTAATAATTAAAGTTATCTAGCCTCCAACCATTGGTATACTACATCATCTCTTAAATATAAAATATGTCTGAAGAAAAAACAGTTATTTTAATATCGTGATAATATTACTCTCTAATCACACATCCATTGCATTTGTTTAATCCACTAAAGAACCAGTCTCTTAACTTTTGGCATGATTTCTGTCGCTTGTTTTGTATTTGAGTTGTCGAGAAAAGGAGAAGGAAGCTGCCACTTTGTTTACCTCTTTCAACTCTCACTGTACCTATGTGTACATCGTTGAACGCCCCTACTTTGTGCTAGAAACGAAGAATGATGGAAATTCCCAGTGTTATAGATGGCAATTAAATCGCTGAGTCATAGTCTTTGATTTATTGTTAGGAAAGGTACTCTACCAACTGATTCTTAATTTATTTCACAGTGACGTTCGCGGTTTATACAATGAGCAGCATTTGAACTGCATGAGATTTACCTTGAATGTAATGACACATTTTAGTTCACGTAAAACAATGTCTTTGATGATGATTATGGTATACTCGTGAAAGCTGCATGCCAGGCATAGGGCATAGCATGTAATCGCATTAAGGCATGCTCCAAGGCCTGCGTAGGAAAGGATGCCGACCTCCATTCTATTGAACGGTTGGAGCAGAGTCCTGATGGGTCTCAAGATAAATCATATTAGCAAAACAATAGAAAGTAATGCGTGTCAAATCTATTGGTTTTACTGCGCGATAAGCCATCTCATTGGAGATTGCTATTGAATAATGCCCTGGAGTGGGAGTGCATGGTTGAAGGAGGCTGTTATGTTCATCATTACACTGGAAAGTATTTGTAGTGGGCCATGGGATGCACCTAAGGCTGTCTTACCCCATGTTTTAGACCGTGCTCCCTGTTACAATGAAACCTTCTTTCTGCATAAAATAAATGTCCTGCTGAACGTTTAGTAATACATTGTCTCGTCTATTTTAACACACTATAAAACTTCAAGTTGTAAAGTGATATTTAAAACAAACTTTAAAAATTATATAGGAAAATAGTTTTTACATGAATACTTCAACTGCGTTCACAGTACCTACTTGCATGCTGCGATTACCCTCATGCAAATCCAATTATATTTATGGATAAACATATCACAGAATTTGAACACAGCAATCAGCATTTAATGTGACTTTAAATTCAGTAATCATAAGTGATCCTTTGGGGAAACGAGAGACAAAATATCAGTAGACAATTAAATCGCACAGTCATACTTTTCTCCCCAAGGCAAATCCAATATTGTTGTTCGCATGTACTTTTGTTTTAACAGCGCACCACTGCTAATCATCTATCCTTCTACCCTGAAACGCTTTTCAGTCACTAATTCCTCACTGCGTTTCCTTCTCTTTTTTTTTTTTTTTTTTTAATCTTACGTCCTCCAACGTTAAGTCATGAATGGAATGGGTGAAATGCTCAAATGATCCCAGGGTCCATGGAGCTTAGAGTACCCGACATTCGTCTTTCAGAATAAGGTAAAACCCTGGAAAAAACCTTATTTAGGTAACTCACCTCTTGAACGTGAGGCAGACACGCTACCATCTATGCTACCGAGGCGAGCGTTTCTTAGTAAGAAGTTTTTTCTCACCAAATGTCCCCTTTTATACATCGTGATCAGTTTCAGCACTATTTCTATTTTGTCAGTATCTTCTATACATCCCATTATTTTCTGTGTCAACATTTAAAACGTGCCAATCGTTTACTCCTAACTTTTTTTAAAGTTAAAGTTGCAGCACTATATATTGTGCCCACCTCGGTAGCGTAGATGGTAGCGTGTCTGCCTCACGTTCAAGAAGTCCCGAGTTCGAATCTCGGTCAGGGTGAGCTACCCGGATAAGACTTTTTCCGGGGCTTTCCCTTGTCCTTAAAGATGAATGTCGGGTAGCTATAAGCTCCATGGACCCTGGACACATTTGATCATCCTTTCACCCATCTCATTCATCGTCCGATATGACTTAACGTTGGAGGACCTAAAATTACAAAAAATAAAAAGTACATATTGTTACATCCCACAGAAAGGAATGTTTTCCTCTTCGTTATTTTCTTCTTCAAATTTCTAGAGAAGGCATTTCTATTTCCGTTAAAAGCTTCCTTTAGCACTTTCTTCTTCTGATTTCTTGACAATAGCCCGAGAAATTACCAATGACACATCCAGATAGGCTTCTTTCTGCAATACTAACATCTTAGTTTCTAAGCATACCCGTATTCTTTGCGCTTCTTCCGATAACCTTAATTTTTCCTTTCCCTATACCTACCTATAATAAGTAAAAAGTATTGTATTCCACCAAAAAATTCGATGTAGAGATTTCATCAGAATTACACTTTTGAGACTCCTGAAGAAATAATTACGCGCTCGTGTATGTCTCTCTTCACCTCCTCCCTCTGCGGCGATCCGGATCTCCTAGGCCTCTCGCTACCAGCAAGATGATTTAATGAGCAAACTCCCTGCTAGCACGCCTAAACTCCTGCCAACACTTAAAACCTTAAAACCAGGAATGAAAGGTGAAGTGAAAATGAGAATTGGGGTAAACTGAAGGAACAGGAAATCCGAGGGATATAATTATTACCCTTCGCAGCATTTGGCTAGCGAACCCACGGAAATCTCCGGAAAGAACTGGTCATGAAGATCTGTTACGGGAATCGAGCCCACGACTGCCTTGGTTATCCAGTTTTAATTCATCAAAAATTTTGCATCTGAGCCTCCTTATCTTGGAGTGACTGATAAGATTGGTAAGCATTTTAACATATTAATAATTACTACTACATTGCTTTAAGTTTTTATTTATCTACTGTATTATCAAACCATAAGACATACCGTATAATAGAAATACTTATCTTTATTGAAACTAATCAAATTTAAAATCCACAAGAAAGTTATTTTACTAGACTTCAGAACTTGCAATGCTATAATACATATTATTGTGTGTATTTCTTATAATAATAGTATTTTAATTGCAGCAATGGTGGTTTTTCAGCAGAAATTAGTTATATGAAGATTTTGTACTTCTTGACTGTTGCTTTGCCTTTGAAGAACGGTACCCAAGATACTACAATAATAATTGATGCTTCAAAACAATATTATTACCAGATTATTTTTATATAAAAACTTAATTTCAAATTATATGGTTTCTGTAACTCACGACGAACCTCAGTTATACGGCAGATACCGGTTAGAAAATAATAACAATAATCATTGCCTGTGTACGTACTTCTTTACGTTAGATATAACTTTTACAATTATAAAGATCTCGTGCACTCCGATAAAAACTTGTATTCTAAAACGAAAGAAAAAGAGACGAAATGAAAAGCTAGCACGCTCTAAGATATGAACAGTGCCCGAATGAGAAGTGGGAAAAAAGTGTCAAATTCCATTTGGAACGTAAGAAGTGTAAGTTTATTACAACTGCACGGCATGGTTACGGCGTACGGTTATATATTTTAACTGCTCTAAATTGTAATTTATAATTTAGTTGTAGACGTTGCAGCACTCGTTTTACGTTTTAGTTTTTTAAGATGCGATATATACGTAAACATGATGCCTTTTTATTTTATTTACTACTACTTAGAGTAAGTAGTAAAATTCGAAACCAAGATGTCACGAAATACGTCTTTTGTGACCCCCTGAATTTTTTAAAAACACTTTTAGAAACATATATTAGTGTGTGACTGTGAACAGCAAAACTCGTAAACGAAACTTGGGTTAAATAACAAACATGGTTTACAACTTCAGCGTCTTGCAAGATTTGACACGAAGATTTTGAAGAAAATCTCTTCATCCCAAACTACTCATTACGTGGAACGTGTTTCCAACATATTAATTTTCTCAAAAATGACTCTAGCGATTTTGATTAAATGATCATATATTTCAGATATTTTCACGATAAATGAAACGCACTTATTGTCTTCGTGCCCTGAGAGCTGAGAATAACCTTTGACTAATATTCCATACTTAACCGTTATGGTTGCTATACATCGTAGCTTGACAGTCCAGCCTGCAACATAATTATTGCTATGAAAACAAAAGAAATCTCAGTTCCTTAAGAAACTTACCAAAAACACTAAAGTAAAAACACTTATTTTGAAATATTGATTGTGATATTACAATGTTTACAATTATTGAATGCAATTGCACCATCTGCAATCCTGCTCTTTACATCTAAACTTGTTGTTTTGCACATTGTTCCAGAAGAGAACGGCCCTGCTGTGTCTGCTGAAATTTCTCCACTACCGTTCATACTGTACAAAATGTTGTCAGCAAATTTCATTTTACCTCGCAGAGAATTCTCCACGTAACCCTCTGCCGCAGTAGATGATTTTCATCATCCAAGCCGTTTCCGTAACAGAATATCGGCGCCAGAATCTGTAAAGAAAGTAGCAATGAAATGAAATGTATAGTGTTTAACGCCCGCTTTTACTACATACGGCACCGCGGGCGGTGAAGAAAGCAGCAGATGCTCTTCTAAAGATATGACCAATTAAATTCGTTTACACTTTTAACAAATACAATATGACGACATGACCAACAATATCTATTATTTCTCCATAGCAACAGACACACATAGGCGATGCACTAAAATGTACATTTATCTTCAATTACATTAATATATCAGTGAATACCTTAATTAGTAAAATTTAAATTGACATAGGTACACATACTGCAAAAAATTGTATGCAATACACATGTAGCAAATACATAACGGAATCCCGAAATTGAATAAACTCGGCGCGAGCGCCTTTTTTCTCACCTATTTCGGTATAAAGTGTTTACCACATTAGTATCGCAATATACTATTTTTTCAAACTGAAGACTTTTGTATAAACCGTAAGCCATAGACAAAAATCTTACTGCATAAAATGAAGATCTCGCTGAAGTACACAATTTATATTAATTACGATTTTGTGAAGCTAACCGTTCCTTAGATAATCCTTATTATTCATTTGAATTTTCCTATACTTACACTTTTAGCAAACGGGAAGTTATTATTGTTTGATACTTTCCTAGTCTGCACATTTCAAAACCATCACATAACGCATTGTTCTTAAACTATGTTACTGTCGCTTAAACCCACTGTGTTCCCATGTCTACATTATACCTACAAGAAAATAATATGTAATAAAAGCATTTCTACAAATATTTATCTCGACTAGTATAAAGTAGATGGAGGAGTAAGCTTTCTTAAGAATAGTTTCTGAAGAATGGTCATCAAATAACGTTCGTAAGATTACCGTATTCCTCTATTCTCATTGTACCTACAAAGAGAAACGTAGTGAGGCATTTCTAAAAATATAAATAACATGATTAACGATGAAGTAGATAAAATTAAGTAGATATAAGAATAAGCATTTGTAAAGTAGTTTTTACAACAGTTAGTAGAAAAAGTCATGTGAGTAACGTCAAATATTGTTCCCCTTTCTTCAGAAATAGCAGTGGAATATTTTCTGTTGTATTTTTGAACTACTTAAACATGTCCGCCACAGTTCAGTGTAAATGTTTGTTCATATGTTTCTAAAGTTTGACCACGACGTCGACATCCCTTCAAATATGACACGTTTCGCTTATTTAAACAAGTCTGCATCTTACCTTATAAAACGTGTTCGGTAAATATATGCTGTCGAATTTTTGGGAGGATTAAAATATCTTTCCTGACTGTAAGCACGTAGTAGAGAAAATTTTGATCATTATGATTATAGGTTCATTACTATGCTCTTATCGAATCTTAATGCTTTTCATGATCTCTTTCCGATAAACCTGTTTACTTACTTTTGTGTGGAAGTAATTATACTCCATCTCCTTGAGTTGCAGTCTGCAAAAGATAAGTAAAATAAGTAAAACAAAGTTATCACTGTCGTTATGCTACAACGCAGCAAAAGGAAAGAGGAGTTCGCTTGTTCAACTCCCAGCATTCTTTCAGGATAATTTAATAGAAGACCCATAGACTGCCATATCTCTACAGCATCTAAAACTAGGTAGCAAATGGAAAACCTTTGCATCAGAATTGGCTAAATTTTGCACAACAAACTAAATTCTTAGGACTATGGGTAGACAAAAATTTAAGTTGGGACAAACATATAGAAAAGTTAACAGAGAAGCTGAGCTGTGTTTGTTTTGTTTTACATCAGCTGAAGCATCGAGTAGAATTTACTGCACTCAGAACCTGTTACTTTGCTTACTTTCATTCACTACTATCATATGGACTACCATTGTGGGGAAATGCTACAAATAGTAAGATGATATTTAAGTTACAAAAGAAAGCATTACGAATTATGGTTGGTATTCCAAAAATGGAAAGCTGCAGAAATAATTTCAGAAATTTGAATATCTTGACCCTACCAAGTTTATATATGAAACAGTTATTGATTTTCATGAAGGCTGATACGGCGAACTATGTCACGAATGCTAAAATACACATCCATAACACACGTAATAAAGACGACGACGATGATGATGATGATGATGATGATGATGATGATGATGATGATGATGATGATGATGATGATGATGATGATGATGATGATGATGATGATGATGATGATGATGATGATGATGATGATGATGATGATGATGATGATGATGATGATGATGATGATGATGATGATGATGATGATGATGATGATGATGATGATGATGATGATGATGATGATGATGATGATGATGATGATGATGATGATGATGATGATGATATATAAGGGCGCTCAACTACGGCGGTCATCAGCGCCCTTCAAAAAACTAGTCATGGCAAAAGCCAGATATAAAACTTTCTAAAAACTATACAAGTGTAACAAAACCTATTAAAAATACACGTACATAAAAAACATCAATCAGAACCTACTAAAAATGTCGTTCACTAAATCCTAAACTCTAAACTAGACAAGAATCTAAAAACCTTCTCCACGGGTCTCCACGCATGGCCTACACGTGGGTGGGCCTGTTGACCGTCTCCCTCAGCCACGAAGAGGAGCCCACACGAGGGAGACTGTTGGCTCGGGATCCCGGGTGCGCCAAACCCGTACCTACCGAAGTAGGCCCCTGGGGGGACGTAATAAAGACAAATTACACACCTATATTCATAAAACAAAACTATTTGAGACTTCTGTCAAATACATGGGTTTAAAGCTATACAACCACTTGCCAAATCAATTAAAAAACATGCCCTCTATAAATAAGTTTAAGGCAGAGCTACACAATTTCTTTAAAAAAACATCACTTTTACTCAGTAAATGAATACTTAGAATATAAATCAGGTAAAGCATAAACTAATCAGTTTGTTGTGCATAATTATACTAATGTATTCTATTTCTATTCTTGTTTCATGTGTCCGAAATTGGAAGACTCATCAATGAAGAATTTTAGCTGGCCAAAGCATTAAAATTAAGTGCAATTAAAGTGTAATTGTGTAAATTATCTGTAAACTTTAGATTGTAAATACCTCATAGATGAATTGTAAATATTGTTAAATACTCTAACTATATTGACAATGCCTATAATTCTGTATGAATTCCTGTGGCTAATAAACATTGTATTGTATAAAGAATGCGAAATACCTATACCCGCCAGCTACTTATCCACATGGAATTGGAGAGTGAGATATTTGTACCCCACAAAAATATACATACACCCTTTGACAAAAAATTTAAGCAGCCTCTGAAGCGAATATTTTTCGAAGTCCACATCGTTTCCACGGCCGATTTACAATGGCGTCACAGAAAGCGTCTCTTTAACTTCATCCTGCTGAATGCTCTCACATTTGAGTCTCAGTTACTAAACGTACAGTGATAGCCGCGCAGTTATAGACAAGTATGTAAGAGCTGGACGTATATGATTAAAAAGTCAATTCTAAATATTTCTTTATTCCTCAAATAATACCTTTGAATTGATTAATTCTTTTCTCCTTTTTTCTATTATACTACTTTTATTTAATGTAATAAATTATTATTCACCTTTTGAAATTTTAATTAGTGGATGTGTTTTACGTAAAGGTTTATAAATTAGTTTATTTGTTTATGCTACTCTAGGACGATTAAATCAAGCAATTTTGAATCCAAAATATCATTTTGAGTTTTATAATTGTAGAAATACGAAATGTGCATTATGCATATTGTAATATGACTTCATTTTATGGTATTTATGCTTACACATAACAACTGAAACACTATTTACTTTTATGAATAGAGTCAACATGAAAAATTCAATGCCATGGCCGGAATTTGAACCACGGATCTCCTGATTTCCGTCCAGTCGCTCTAACCCATTGAGCTACCATGGTCAACGTGCCGTCCTGACATTAAATTCTCCATTTGACTCGTACATTTCCCCGGTAGACCACTAGGGGCTCTCGCATCCGAGATACACCGTTTGTGGGGACTTACTATCAAAAACCTTAGCCTATATACAGCTAGTGTGAAGAAATGATTAATTTCCATCAATTAACTAAAATAATAAGAGTTAAATGATGAAGCCTGGGACTTAAGTACTTACGATAGTAAGTCGCCACAAACGGTGTATCTCGGATGCAAGAGCCCCTAGTGGTCTACCAGGGAAATATACGAGTCAAATGGAGAATTTAATGTCAGGACGGCACGTTGACCATGGTAGCTCAATGGGTTAGAGCGTCTGGACGGAAACCAGGAGATCCGTGGTTCAAATCCCGGCCATGGCATTGAATTTTTCATGTTGTCTCTATCCATAAAAAACCTTAGCCTATAGTGAGTGAGTGAGTGTGTAGTGTTTTAGGGCCCGTCGACAACAAGGTCATTTGGGCCCCTTAGCCTATATACGGCTTGTGTGAAGAAATGATTAATTTCCATCAATTAACATAAAACTATGTACTTTGCTTTAATTAAATAAAATAAATATTTTATTACCGTATGTAAAATCAAATAAAATGGAAATCAATATAGTATCGGTTGTGTAAACCCTCGGCTCCTATTACTGCCCTCGTCCTGTGGGGCATAGATGAGATCAAATGTCTAGTGAAATTAGGTATTGCAAAGCTTTGAAATGAAGCCCGAGTGATATTAAAGCGTATATTGTGAATTCATCGTCATCGAATGCTTCCAGTGTTTTCTCAATCGACTCTGTCTGGGAGCTGCTCTTCCCCCCACCCCTAAGGCTGTATGTATCCAGTCCCCAATATAGAAAATGGAGACTTAGTCTACTACCTTATAAGTATGAAGCAAGATTTCCTCTATAGGACATTATTGCAGAGGTTAGATGTTCTGCCACGGCTCTACAATAAGTAATGTAATTACTTAAGATTTTAACTGATCCATGTATATACATATATGAAAGCATTAAATATGCAATAGAAAGGAATACATGTAAAAACAACTGTAATGTACGCTCATATAATGTAAGAAATAAAGATGACTATTTTAGGACCACACTAAGGGGAACACTAAACAACAGATCATTAGAAAGTATCGGAAAAGACATGTATAATAGATTGCCAGGTAAAATAAAGAATATTTAACTATGTAATTTTAAGAATATAAAAAGATATTTGTCAGAACAAGCTTTTTATAGTGTGGAAGAGTACAAAGCAAAAAATGGAAAATAAACAATGTATATTTTAGTTTCTAAGCAGTGCATATAGTAGACTTTTGGGTATATTTATGTTTTCTTATAATGTAAAATGACGTATCCTCTGTATGAAATATATGGGATGAATAAATTGAAATTAAATTGAAATGTAACAACCTCAATGACAGTAAAATGTACCTACTGCGGCCTTCAAATCAGTGGAAATCTTCGGATTATAAATTTACTCCAACTGATGTTCCAGTGTTGCAGGGAATAGTCGTTGTACCCGCAATAGCATATTTGGGGTAGTTATGAAATAGTTATAAAAGTAAGCAGACTATTTAAAGACTCTCCCATCATTATCAAACAAATTCTGAATAGCTTAGCAGGAACATGAAATTGTTCTGCCAAAAGAGATTTCGGCCCTCACTGTGCGGACCAAGAAGTAGCGATTTTCAAGCAATACCAAACATTTCGCTTGCATCGCTATGAGCTCACAACCATCTTTATTATTTGGAAGCCACAGTCGATCCTTACTTGACCTCAGGCTGCAGAAAATAAAGAAGGCATTATACGCTGATATACCATTTAAATGATTTTCCAATTAAGAAGATATTTTGATAGGATAAGAGCTGCTTACTTATTATCCAAGTGGTTAGAATCCATTTACATCATATATGTAATTATATATTACAATCCCTGTACATTTTATATTGAATTGTGAAATAGGTTGCGTCCAAGTACACTGTAGAACCTGTAACTTAGTTTTCTATTACATTTTAGCACCATAGTTACCGAGCGGGAGGATGGCTGAGGCTTATAATCTTGACCCGCTTTCGAGAGGTCGTGGGTTCGATTGGTGTGGTCGATCTTCCTAATCCATGGGTTTTTTTCGAAGGTTGCGAGGTGAATGTTGGAAAGGATAATTATACCCCCTGCGTTTCCTAACCCTTCATTTCGTCTTACCATATTTCATCTTTCAGTCTGGTCGTCTGTTTCAGGATTCTAAGTATTGGTGGAACTTTTGTTGTACATGGCACGCAATTGCTCTCAATGGGATGTGTATGCTGTGGGAAGCCATTTGTGCGAGCTGCCTCTGGAGAGTTTAAATCTGTCGCTGTTAGGGGCCCTATGCTCTGCAGTCGTCTCTCTTAGGTTCGATCAGCCTTAAGTAATCAATCATCTCATCCCTTCCTCCCTTTCGGGGAGCGCCCCGTCAGAGACATACACAAAAGATTTCAGAAGTAGAGGTGCTAAATGCCCCCTGTGACCTTCTTCTAGAGTCTTAGTGTCAAAGTCTCCCGAAAGCAATGCGTGAGCCTAACGGCCTAGATCTTTGTGCGGCTTACTATCCTTGTACCTATAACTCGCCAGTGTTTAAACTATAGAACGCCCGAATTTGTAGTTTTTAAAACTGTTGTTTTTTCTTCAGATTAGCCAAAGACTAAAGGAAAATCCAGAAGTTTGGATTTAGTGTACGTATATTAGTGGTATTGCATTTTCGGAGACTTTGAAATTACAGAGTTGGTGAGTGGTGTTTAAGTAATGACAGAGTAGGTATGTTGGTGTAGAAATTCGTGAGCCCTTCCCTCCCACATGAATGTCCACCATAAACTTGACACAGAAGGCGACGAGATCAAACGTGACCCAGGAGTCCTTGCTCCAATATGTGGCGAGGGTGTATCTCAATTGGGAAATGTGCACAGATTGCGGAGCTTTGTACACACATTCCACTTCACAATAGTAGTATCATTTGAATAGTAGGTTATCCACTATCGAAACTAATGTATTGTTTGAACAGCTACTGGTCTTTATAACGCCCAGCTATTTGCATGTCTTGTTTGTTTGGTTCGGTCACCATTTATTCCACTTCTAAATTACGTCTTGTTATTCTGGTTGTCATAATATTTTAAAAATGCTACATTTAAATCAGTTAAAACAATGTCATTCGAAACAAACGCAATTCTTCAGAAACAAGTTAGTTTGGTTGTGTTACACGTGACAAACACTGAATATTTCTGAAAGTGTTATTACTGTATTATAACTGCAATAGATAAATAAAGTTTGATATTATATTTATTTTGTAATAAAAATGAGCACATTGGGTAGAGCCAGACTGAAAAATTCAATTCCATACTCGGGATTTGAGCCACGGATTTTCTGGTCTCCGTCCAGCCGCTCTAACCATTGAGCTACTATGGCCAACGTGCCAATATGACATTAAATTCTTCAACTGACTCTTGTTTTTTTTCGGTAAACCACTAGGAGTTCTCATAAACACATGAGACAACTACCTTAATGGCGACTTAATATTGTCACCCGGGCGTTGGAACACCCTATGGAAGCAGCTGAGAGCGGAAGACAGGGGAGGTCCGTGTTAGCCACGCCTCCCCCTCGTCCGTCTTATAGTGGTGACAGGGATGGCTGGGGGAAAAAACATGATTGTGCGGTCTGTTTCTCTTCCACCTGTTCTGGAAATTACGGGATCTTTCATCTACTGGAATCTTCGCCTGGGAACAAGAAAAGCCGAGAAGACGGCGAGATGCCTATAAAAAGGGCTGCAGCTAGTCAGAAGTTTAGTGTGAGTGAGGACAGTTCTTAGTGTAAGAAGGCAGTGTTAGTCAGTGACGTGTTAATGAACGAAAAGATTGTGCAACGGAAGACTGTACGTAACTGTGTATGAGTATCGGAGTTGATGTAATCGCGAGTACAAGTGAAATTGTAACGGACGAACTGGTGAATTGTAATTGTGTGCAGTACGCAATTCTGCGTAATTGGCAAGTGTTTAACTGTAGGTCGGTGGAAATAAAGAACAGTTTTGAGCGGTGAAATTGGACTTTTCATTTCACGAACCCACAAAGTCACAATATGCTGTAAGTACTTTAAGGCCCGGGCTTTATAGTTCGGCCCACTATTAGGTAAAATTAATGAAAATTAATTGTTCTTTCACACTAGCCGTGTGTAGGGCGCACTATGAAAGGGTAGAGCCAGATTGAAAAATTCAATGCATAGCAGGGATTTGAACCACGGATCTTCTGGTCTCCGTTCAGCCGCTCTAACAATTGAGCTACTATGGCCAACGTGCCGATATGACATTAAATTCTCCAACTGACTTTTTTTCCCGGTAAACCACTAGGAGTTCTCATAAACACATGAGACAGCTACCTTAATGGCGACTTACTATGCTGTAAGTACTGTAAGGCCTGGGCTTTATAGTTCGGACTACTATTAGGTACAATTAATGGAAATTAATTGTTCTTTCACACTAGCCGTGTGTAGGACGCACTATGACAGGGTAGAGCCACACTGAAAAATTCAATGCCATAGCTTACGTAACAGAATTACGTCACATACACACAGTCTACTAAGACATCAACTCTCGTTACAACAATACTCTACAGCTGTTTACTGCTTACAACTCACTCTTGTTTTGCAACTGCCCGCTGTCATGTCACAATCTCTCATATATCTCATTCATAAATTCGAGAGATTTCTGGACAAACAGGAAACCAACTGTTCCGTGCAATCACTAGATGTTTCTGGAATAACAAGACATCGAATGACGAAATCCGAACCTTCCAGAAGCGTAACTTAATCAGAGCCGGCAATTGCTTTACCTCCACTATCTTTATTTGCCGGTTCTTTGTGTACACAAGCCGCGCTATCGTAGATAACGGGCTCGCGACAGTATCATTTCCAAAGCATTTGCCTAGGAAAACTGTTTTGCAACGTAATTCTTCTTGTACTAAAGGAATTCTCAACAATTCGTGTTTTCTATGCAATTAATGCACCTACCTTTTACTCTGTGTAATATATTCGCTGTAGTATTAGTATTCTTATGTTGTACCACTAATCTATATGATGATGATGATGATGATGATGATGATGACGATGATGATGATGATGATGACGATGACGACGACGATGATGATAATTTTTTTTATTTTTATTTATTATTATTATTATTATTTTTTTTTTTTGTAATTTACGTCCTCCAACATTATGTCATATCGGACGATGAATGGAATGGGTGAAATGATGCTCAAATGAGCCCAGGGTGCATGGAGCTTAGAGCTACCCGTCATTAGTCTTATAGGATAAGGGAAAACCCCGGAAAAAGCCATGATGATGTAAACTTGTTTGTAAAGGAATGGTTTCAAATTAAGCCATACGGAGTTTTGGTCAGCTTCAACATTTAAAAAATAATACTCAGTTCTTTATAACACAGGTCCATATTATTAATGAGTTCATAGGCAACGGAGAGCATATACTTTTACATTATCCACTACGTAAAAGTAGTGGTAGTATTGCATTACCCCTAAAAATTCGATAACAACATTTCATGATTTTGGACATACACGTTTTTGCACTCCCTGAATTATTAAAAAAATATTTTTAGAAAAAGCTCCGCTTATATATATATATATATATATATATATATATATATATATATATATATATATATATATATATCCATGCATGTGAGCATGTGTGTTGTGTGTGTGTGTGTGTGTGTGTTGTGTGTGTGTTGTGTGTGTGTGTGTGTGTTGTGTGTGTGTGTTGTGTGTGTGTTGTGTGTGTTGTGTGTGTGTGTGTGTGTGTGTGTGTGTGTGTGTGTGTGTGTGTGTGTGTGTGTGTGTGTGTGTGTGTGTGTGTGTGTGTGTGTGTGTGTGTGTGTGTGTGTGTGGAAAGCGTAATCCAAAAGCGGAAATTTGGTTAAATATCAAGCTTGGTATTTAAAAATCTCCTCCTCCCATACTACTCTTTAATTGTAACTTTTTCAATTGAATTTCTCAAAACTGACTCAAATAAATTGATTAAAATCGTTTAAAATATTCTTATGACCAATGAAATACATATCTTGAATGCACATCTATAAATGTCCTCAAAAGTCTTCAAGTAAAACTTAAGAGATAGACACTTACTACACACAAAATATAGATTTCCCTAAAACATACAAATTATATCATACACAGTTTTGTGTGCCAAGTGGACCATTTCAAACATATTCCTTGTTATTTGTCTGAATTTTGGAACACATATACTTTTATTACTTAGGAAGACGTAATTTTTTCTTTTATATCTGGGCCATGAAAAGAAAACGGAATTTCAAAGACATCACTCAGCGACCAGCTTTGAAACATATATCACTTAACACTTTGCACCTACAAGTAAATTAGTAATTATATTTATCTCGATTAACATAAAGTAGATAGAGGAATAAGCATTGAATATTACACAAATAAAAATATTTGCCACTTAGGCTTCACAGACTTAACAAATTGGTGTTGATACTTCTTTTCAAATGGAAATCGATTTCACAAACAAGTCGTTTGCGTCCTCAGTCCACAGATAAACTCCGTTGTCAAGGATAATGGTTACCACGCCTTTCTTATACTTTTTAGTATTACCAACAACTGAAAACGAAACAAACCTAAAAATAGAATCAAATGTTGGTATTTCGAAATCCATTACGCATGTTTATTCTTTAAAATAAATATTTTCCCACACTATTAAATCTATCGGTCCGTTTAATTGTTTTAATAATTTCACTTCAGGCTTTATTTCATGTATAAATGACCAAAAATGATCTGCTACGGCTGATTTATCTGTCTGTTTATACTTCATCTTACGAAAATGTTCTTTCGTTCTGGTTTCCAAATTACGTTTCGTCTTTCCAATATAACCTGATCACAATCTAAACAATTAAGTTGATAAATACCAGATTTTTATAACTAGGAATTTTACCTTTTTTAGAAAAATGTAGTAAATTTTGAATACTATATTTATTTTGAGGAACTAAAGTTATACCAACTTCTTTAAAAAAATTGAAAATGTTTATTAACCCAAGGATAGGAAGTAAATTTTTAAAATTATAATAATCTTTTATTTTTTTAGGGGTAGAAATATCATTAACAGTTTTTTTATATTTAAATTTTTCAATCTTCTTTTGTATAAAATCTTTATTAAAACCATTGATTAAAGCAGTATTAATAATATGTTTATATTCTTTATTAAATTCTTCTTTATTCAGAAGTATATTTATTAATCTATAAATCAAACTATTAAAAATTATAAGAAAGTAATAATTATATTATTATAAGAAATGCATGGTAACCATTATCCTTGACAACGGAGTATATCTGTGGACTGAACATGCAAACGATTTGTTTGCGAAATCGATTTCCATTTGAAAAGAAGTATCAACACTAATTTGTTAAGTCTGTGTAGCCTAAGTGGCAAATATTTTTATTTGTGTAATACTTATTGCTTCACTGTAGCTAATTTTATTTTCTACGTAATAAGCATTGAATAGTTTGTATAAGAGTAGAAAAAGCAATGTAAATACAATACATCAGCCCTTGTATCTCTTGGCCCTGCAGAAAAAAATGGCATTTTCCTTAAAGATTGACTATTGTTTGAACTCTAGTGTATTTCCATATACCATTTGAACATAAAGAAAATGAACAATAAGATAATTTCTGTATATGAAATAGCATTAAGTAAATAGGGAAATAAGTGTTTGTAATAATAATTTGAGAAAAATCAGAGCAAGATATGTCCTCCCTTGCCCCCTTCCTTCCTTACTTTTAACTTCACAAAGACAAAAAGAATAATTAATTAATTAACCCTTTAATTGATTAATTATTTTGCCACTTACGAGCTCTTGCTCTGTTTTTGAACTGGTTTTCATGCCGCTTTCTGCAGTGCCTCAACGCACATCGATTCGAATATCCATGGTCGTTAAAACGATAGGTAATGGACTGGCCAGCCATTCAAAGCCAAACTCCTTGCAGGTTACATGGCCAGATTTCACCACGATTTACACCGACGGTTCTAAATCTGCTGATGGAGTAGGTTATGCATACGTCTGCCCTTCTACTAATGCCCTAGCTCGATACCGCCTACCTATGGAGGCTTCCAACTACACTGCGGAGGTTCTGGCCATTCGTGACGCTTTGCAATATGGGATTTCTCAGGGCTTCCCCAAACTGCTGATCTTAACCGATGCGCAGAGTGTGCTGCAGAGACTCTCATCTCCCCGCTGGACGAGAGATATGCACTGTTATCCTTACGAGATACTGACGTTGGTGAACAACGCTACCATAGCCGGACATCAAATTCACTTCCTTTGGATCAGAGGTCATGTCGGAATTCGATACAATGAAGTCGCCGATCGCCTGGCAAAAGAGGGAGTCACCCAAGGCACCTTTCAAGGCCTCCAACTGCCCTACAGGGATTTCTTCCCGGTCCTTCATCGTGACGCCTATTGTCGCTGGAATGACGCCTGGATTCGTTCGCAGTCCATCAAAGGCAAACACTACGCCGCCGTTCAGACGCATCTATCCACGACCCCTTGGTTCTCCAGCTTCAGGATTGCACGTCGACATCTCACCTCCATCATTAGAATGCGACTTGGACATGGCTGTTACCCTGCGCATCTACACCGACTACGTCTCATCGATTCCCCTGTATGTCCTGATGACCCAGGTGAAACCGCTGACCTCAATCATCTCCTGTTCAGTTGCTCTCGCTACCGAGCCCACCGTTCTTCCTTCCTCCGCCGCCTACTTCAGCAGTCTGTTCCTTTTCCCGCTAGCGTCAACACCATATTACAGTTATGCCACAAACCTGTATACCAAGCTCTTCTACAATTTCTTAAAGAAAGTGATCTACAGATCTAGTCTCCTCCCTTCTTCTTAATTTTCCTTACATTATTTTTCTTATTTTTTCCTACGATGGCCATATGGGATTTTACCGAAGGCCAAAAAAAAAAAAAAAAAAAGCCAAACTCGTGAGTTCGAATCTCGGCAACTACAGTCAAATGTGCCTGTGGTTAAGGACGGGGAGGACCCATGTAAAATAATCGGTGTGATTGGATGTTGAAGGTGTATCATTTGACTGCAGTTGCTTGGATTTTACCTTTGTGTACTAAAAGAAATCACTACAACGTAATTGTAAAAATAATATTTCAGCGTTGTGATCTCGCGCTATCTTTAACTGCTTATGCAAGCTCTCTATTACCGTGAAACACTATCCGCCGTCTGTTATGTATTTGCGCCGAAACTTTTATGCCCGTTGCCGCAACAGTATTATCAAGCAACTTTGTTCAAAATTCATATAGGAGAGGCTGCGTAAACTAGTACTTTTATTTACTCTAATTTGATTATTACTTTAGTATATTCAATTACTTTAGTATACTCCATGCGCAACCCTAGTTAGTAGCGCACGCTTGGCAGATCCTAACAAATTTCAGCTCATGTGGATGATGTTTCATAATGCCATAGAGGGAAATAAAAAAAAATCGTACATATTTGCAAGACACGGGGTGACGGCTGTAAAGTTTATTGGACCAGAGCGACTTTGGGGACATGTCGATGTTTAGTAAGAGAGACAATTAAAGAATTGTCCAAAGGAGAATATTATAAAATGTGCCTTAAAACTGAGACAATTGTTTTAATTTCAAACCCAAAAATATTGATAATATTTTTTATATTTGTTATTTTAAATTAATTTTTAAAAAATTTAAGAGGAAATCCTTATGAATTGTTGGAAGTATTTGTGAAAGTAAACGAGATTAAATGAATGAAAAAGGAAGTCGTGTGATAAAGTGAGTTAGTAATAGAACAAAAAATCAATAATGTTAATTCGTTTTAACGGTGTGATTAGATGTTTAAAATTGTTTGAACTAATATTTGAGTATTGGATTGTTTAAATTAAGTTTTAAAAGAGAAATTATAAAAATAATCAAATGTGGTATGATTGTATTGGTCCTTAGGAATGACATGACCAATAAGAAAATGTTTAATTGCTATGGTGATGGTAATAGACTTGGTTTAGTAAGACAAAAGCGTCACCCAATGTCAAGAGGCGACAGAGAACATACGTGAGTGAATACGACACAAGCTTTCACAATGTGAATTAATTGGAAAATATATTTCATACAATATTGTGTAATCCAAGGACGTGGATAAATTTATTTGATAACTTACACTACGACGTGTATTGTAACTTTTAATACAGTATTAAAATATTGGATTATTTTAATTTAAAAGAAGTTAAATTATTTCTCAATTAATAAGAAAATTAGATCCTGTCGGGAGAAATTGTTACATCATAAAACATCGCATTTGGAAAATTCGAATCTGGACGTCTTCTTTACCCAGGGCTTACACTTCATTCCAGTATACAAGAAAGAAGATCATAGCCATCGAAATTTTTCGCTACAAAGCTCTAGGAAATAAATGTGGTAAATGTTAGAAAACCGTGTAAAAAAACTAGTTGAAATTTCACTTACATCTAATGGACTTCAGCTGAGAACGGTTACAGCCTTTCTCACAAGTTATACTTCTGAGGAAAAGCATCTCTGCACGATGGGAATATTTGGGAGTACTTATATAGCAGATCACGCAAGCAAGAAACTGAAATTGTAGGCAATTTTATGCTCTTGTGAGGCTTTTGTTAACAGAAAATTATTTACTGCTTTTAGGAATATGTTTTTAGAATCAAAAGAATTCGAAATTATGTCTATTGCGAGACTGTACTCTTTGTTAAATAAAGATACCAGTGGCAATAAGCCTAGTGCTGAATTATATCGGGAGCAATGACAGAAATGTGTAACGACAAGACAAGACATCTAGTTAGAGAGAATGTGTTTAGCACATAAGTGTGAAGAGTTAAACAAGCGTATTGTCTGTCAGTAGCAACAAAATATGACTGATCAAGGTTAATAATTGAATCAAACAGTAAGCATGCAGAAAAGGCGTGGGTTAAAACTGCAGAGAACCTCGGGGTTAGATGTAGCTCGACATTTAATAGGAACGACCTTGCTGCCAGTTGGAGCCACTCCAGCGGACAATTAAACCTGTTGACTGGACATTGCAGAAATTCGTGTAACGTGTTTTTCCCCTTATTTCTTTCCTTGGTAGGGCTTATAACGTTTATAATTCGTTAAACTGTCTTTCCTAAGAATACTAGAGGTCACTGTTTCACAGTTTCGAACGTAGATATTGCATTGCAGTTTAGAATGCTTTTAGAAGCTGAAAATGCTCATGTCCCTGACCTAGTACAAGTGGTAATTGCTGACCGAGTTTACGCATTTTTAATATATATCACTTCTTGAAAATTGATAGATCAATTAGTTCTTGGAATGAGTTAATTTAGAGAGATTAGGCATCATTTGGTTAGACAACTTCAAACGTGTTAATTGTTGAAGCATGGAAGTAATTGGTTCGTCGAGCTTTATACGAAACTTTGAGAGTGATGAATTTAGTATGTATAACTTTTATTTTACCTTGAAATCTATCAAAGGGATCTCAGGCATGTAAATGTCAAGGTAAACTTACATTCTTAGCTGATACACAGTTTTGTTGAAGGAAGGCTATAAGTAAGGACACTTTTTACAAATGTTATGCTGACGAAATCTGAGTTTTTACAACATTTAGTGTAATAAGCTGGAATTTGTACTATAGGTGCTTTGCTAATAAGTTAGTAAGGCTTCAAAATGTCATTTCTACAGGTCAACAAGTTTTATCACGGTTACTATAATTAATAATTAAAATAATCATAGTGCTTATTGCTTGGATTGAAATCATTTCTGAAGTCTGGGTATTGTAATAAATTAATATGGATGAAAATGTTAATTACAAATTATTAAATGATTTATCACATAAAATTATGCCTATAAATGTCTGTAGCATATTAGACAATCTTTTAAAATTAAGGTTTATAACATATAATCTAATCCTTTCGAAAAGTGCAGATAATATTGTAGATTCTGACTAAAATATTCATGAAATTAGTTAATATTATTGCTCTTATTAGTATATCACTTATTAAATATCTATGCATTTTATAGCTAGCGAACGAGTGGTTCTTTAGTAACACGTGAGGCGCTCATCCTGGAAGTACTGGGTTCGGTTCCAATCACCGTCATCTCTGATCTGTGTTTTTCTTGGTCGGTATAGACGATTCCCTTTCCCTCGTGTTCTCCTTCACTCGGTTTCTTAACTTTTTAGGTTATTTCTGTTCGGTGGGTGAGGCAAGTGCCGAACAGATGGTGTAGATACCAGAGGGCTGCTTGATTGCAAAGGTTGTTTGTCGTCCTCTATAGCTAGCTCCAGAAATGAGTTAGATTCTCCGGGTGTTTCTGTGGCTTGTAACCGTAAGTAATTTCTTTACATCATCCCTTCCTCTTGAGGAATTATAGTCGCAAAAGACCTATGTGGGTCGCAGTGCGTGTTGTATACCTACCCTTGTACACCATGCATTTAGGTAACATACCAAAAACAGTAAGTTAGTATACGTGGAGGATAAGCTATGTAGAATTGCAAACACAAATAGGTATCACAATACAGAAAATTAGATTCCTCTTTTATCTAGGAAATGTGAGATGATTTGAGGTAACTAGGAGACGTGGTAACCCTCGACTAACCTTTTTCTGTCTTAGATAAATTGCTTACTCAAATCTTGATTTATTTGTGCCTCAATGAATCCAAATTTTTCCCCGTTGTATATGAAATATACGTAGTACATGAGTAAAGTGTTTTGTTAAAGACACTGTCAATTGCCAGGATATTTTCAGCACTGCCTGTGTAACGGAAGTTCACTCCGCAGGAGTTCTTTTACATACCAGTAAATTACTGACATGTAAAAAAACTGCGAGTGAACTTCCGTCATACATGACATGAGGCTATCGCTTTTAAGAAACCATCGGTCTGAACAGCGTTTGAATCGGGATCAGCAGCCCAGCGCCTAAGCAACTGAGTGAGCCACCCAGGCCAACATATATGGTGTGGTCATCATACACTTGCTTTAGTTCAGATGAGCAAATAGTAATTATTAATGCCATAGAAGGATAATATAAGTATATTGCAGCACAATGATAGATGTAATGCACTATGTTTAGTTTATGAATCTTTTATTTTTAATATACCTGCGAATATGCGCTACATTCATGTAAATTTCTCTACCCACTATCGTTTACCTTATTTGTTTAACTCGTATGGTCTATTTTTTAATCTATTTCATGTTAATCAAGAAAAATATTTACATAAATATATTTAATTGCACATTTATTTTAAGCACCCTGACTTTAGGGAAACAGAATTAGTAAGTAGATCCTTAAGAACTAGTCGCTGAATGGTGGCCTTAAAATCCCATTTTCACTCTATGATATTGCAAGCTGCAGGTCAATAGCAATAGCATTTTAAAAAAGCCGCAAAGAACTGAAAAATTAAAATCAATAATAAATATCCCCAAAATTGCCAATGGCGCGAAAACATTGAAATAAAATATGTGTTTTAGAGAGATCTGCAGTTTTTTTTTATTTGTTCCATTTATACAGCGCTTTTAACTCCAATGGTCATATCGGCGGCCGTTCTCCTTAGGAGATATATCAAAGGTGTTAACTCGTATTTGTTGGGTTTTAATCATTATATCACGCACACATTCGCACTCTCATTCATACTTCCAGACTCTGGGAAAGATGAGGAATTATCTTGGTCGGAGAAAAATCCCCGCCCCCCACAGCCGGGAATCGAACCCGGTATCTTTAGCACGGCAGGCAGGTGCTCTTACGGGGCCAGCTATCTACAGTTTTGTTTTGTACGCTCTTGTCTTACATGTTTACCCGTTTTACACAATACGGCCGCGCCGTGGCTCAGTGGTTAGACCGCTTGGCTCTCACCAAAGCGGCCCGGGCTCGATCCCAGGTGACCGCAAAGTGAGATTTGTGGTGGACAACATGGCGCTGGGGTGGGTTTTCTCCGGGACCTCCGGTTTCCCCCGCCATCTCATTCCACCGGTGCTCCATCTTCAACTCATGTATCATCAGTGTCGCCGCCTGCGGTGCCGTATGTAGTAAAAGCGGGCGTTAAACACTACACTACACGTTTTACACAATCTGTACAAAATTCGTTCCGAAGGACTTCACAGGATATTCACAGAAAGTTCGAGGTATACGTTTTATTTGGTGTGTTAACATATTAATATACGTTATTTTAATGAGAAACATTAGAGCTATTTTGGAGAACATATAAAATATAAAAAGGTCGCCCATCTAATAGGAGTAGTTTGCAATGTCGTTCTTGTTTTGAAAGTACTGGAATTTAGTTTTTGAATTATTCTTCACATACACATTAACAAATATTTTTATAACATGTTTTGGGAGTTACTTAGGGAGACTAAAAGCCTAGTTATAGTAAAATCTTGACATCTAATTTTAGGTAGAATACAATACTTCCTGTTACCTAGGCGACACAGAAAGTAAAACTCAATAAGTGTCTTTCTATAATAATGCTTCAAGTATAGTCTATTTTAAAATTAGACTGGACGCAAACATGGCGTTCAAAGCAGTAAAGTGCAACCAACAAGCACGTGATTTATTCCAAGTGGAGAAGTTATTTTGATGTCTCTGACTGGCTAGACTTAGATATCAATCGATTCCTATTGAATGGGAGCAGGGTAGCAACGAACTCTGCTCCAATCAATGAAGTAAGTGACGGTAGGAGAGGTCACGAGGCCCATGAATAGTTCCACGAAGTTGGAGACCTATAAATACTCCAAAAAGGACCCTTAAAAAGACATAAAATATCCCAAGAAAGGACCTAAACATTGGAAAATAGGACGTAAAGAACTGACCCCTACAAATTAATAAATTAATTTTCATTTAGGTATTTAATGAATAAGTTTGGAAGTTCAACATTCAAGTGATATGCAACACATAGAGCGAGGAAAGCTACATGAAAGAAATGCTTCTACTGATTCAGCAACCAGCAATGGACATTCTGGTGAAAGAAATTGAAATAGATATAATTAAATCATACTTGGCTTAACCACACTTGGATTACAGAAATTCAACTTCATAAAGCTTATCTCATTGGCATCATAACAGTCATGTCTAAATTATTAGGTGTAAAGGATCGTCTTTTTTCTGACAGCCCATTGCGAAAATACTGAAAACTTCTCTTCACATCAACGGATGTCATTGGTACATACTTGAAACGAGTGAAATCTTATGGAGAAAAATAACGGGATGTTTAGAGAGGGTTAACTAGGTTCTCTGCTTGTGCTAATGACTTGAATACAACAGAAAGGATAGGTACCTGCTGTGGCCAGTCTTAGGAGTGCGTATTAGTTAAAAGAAATTAGAATTTCCGCTAAACTCTGTTGAAAAGGGACAGAATAGTCAAAAGACGTTAAAGTTGCAACAAAAAAAGTTAAATAGAACAAAAGTGCTATAAAAATGATTTTTAATTAAAAATAGTTAAAAAGGCAGAAAGGACAAAAAAATTCTCCATGTTCAGGCCTATAATGAACCATAATTAATATGTATTATGTTGTGCCTCATCTTCAGACACTAGGGGAAAAAATTATTTTTCCTCAACTTCTTAGCCCTACCTATGAGTATTGCGGTGTTCTTAGTTGCGATACCAGTCCAATTTTAAAATGGACTGTACTCTAAACTCGAATTTATCTTCCTCCAGCAGAGAGAACTTTGCAAGTAGGACGCACTGATTCTACATTAACTCAAGTTTTTTGTTACAAGCAGCACATCTTTTTTGGTGCACCTGTATACATGCCTAGCTTTCGGTATTAAGGTTTCTTGTGCAGCGTTGACTGCGAAAGTTATTGCTATTGGTAGTTCTGGAAGATGGTTCATGTATCACCACGCTTCATCGGCGACTTATTAAAATTGTGTTACATAATATGTACATATCACAGCACGTTAACTTTTTGAGGTAATACTACAGCGTGTGTTGAAGGCGTGAAGGAGTTAAATTACTGCAATCTCAAAGCCCCTACATTAGTAACTGCCTTTCTAAAGAGTAAGTAGTGCACAGAAATAATTTTTGTACATTTTCACCTGCGAGAAAATATAATTAAGTAAAAGGTATTGTCTTCTGCAATCAAAAAACCTTGTGTTTGGGTGAGATGTGATTTAAAATTATTTCAGATCTAATTTAAAGGTTGTTTGGGATTTATTTAAGTCGTAAAGTTTTACTGAATCAGCTTTAAAAGTCACTAAGGAAAACATCACTGAAGCGTTACTGCGAGTATCTACCCATTTCCAATTTATGGATATCCTCTATATGTTATAATATCCTATAGAACGTGTTTTTTCTATCCAAGGTTAAAAGTAAAACTATTATGGGTTACATTTACATTTATTTCTCTACTGTTCTTCAACAAACTATTCTCAAACATGCTAATTCTTAAAATAAGATCTGAAGCTTTCCTGGTGACGAATTCTTCTAATCCGATTTTGTTTTAATATTCTCCTGCATTTATCAAAGGAATAGGGAAATTCAGTGCAAGTCACTTAAGAGCAAGTCACTTTTGATGGCCCTGAAATTCCATTCTCTTTTCCCAGAGGGTGAAAAAGGGATTTCAACTGCCTCTTTGAGAAACGTTTAAGCATTACAACAACAACAACAACAACAATATATATATATATATATATATATATATATATATATTGGTAGTAATTAATTCTACAAAAATTTATTGCATTATACTCGCATGACTTTCTTTACTCAAAACCTTGTGCTTCTTTCTAGTCATATTAATCGAGATAAATGTTTGTAGAAACCTTTAATGCATATTTTTATAGGTACCATGGGAATACAGTGAATGTAACCGACAGTTACACTTTCAGTTACACTTTGAAATTCCGTTCTCTTTGTTTGTCCAAGAGAATTAATTGACTTCCTATTTGAATATATATATATATATAAGTATTTCAAAGTTCAAACTGATGACAACATCTCGAAAACAATTAACTCTATTAAAAGATTAATTTCTCATAAGGTGTATGTATACTTTAGGGAACTCTACATTATACATTTTGCCAAAACATGACAAATTTCATAGGGAACCGCCCTCCCTGCCGCTGAGCCAGCGTCCTGCTTCCTTTACTTCCTGCCGATACATTCCCTGTAAATCCAAACCTCAAACTAACGTCGCCCTTGCTGCGTTTTGTGATTTACTAGTTATACAAAAGTCATTTATAGTGAATAGGACCTCAGAGGTTATTTCCAGAAAATACAAGCCATACAATAACTGATTGTGGTGAAAATAACTTACACATCAATCAAAGAATGTTATAGCAGGGTTTTGTATATATAAAATGAAATGTTCCCAAAATGTTTTCATGTAAATAGTAGTTTTCCATTACATTTTCCATGTAAGCCCCCAGTAAAGATGGAGGAACGGGACCTGCGGTAATGTTTAGCTATATGGCCCTGTATATTATTTATTGTTACCGATGGTTTTAATGAAGATGAAAATGAAAATGGAGTATGGCATGGAAGACGTTAAATTTTACCGTCACGATGCTCATCGTCCTAATCCAGAACAAATCTCCTACTATGAAAAATGTCCTTGGTAAGTACGATAATCCCGGAAATTGCAGCTAGGAATGTCACGAGACTCGCCCCTGGGCCGTTACCGGCGGTACTGCAAATACAGAGTGGTATTTTTGTTGTAAGTAGGAAATGCCTTAAAGCACAAAGGATTTGGGAGAAACAAAGGTCTCGCATTCAAATACCTTTCACTTTGCTACAGAACAAGGTTGAAGATGCTCTCTTCGTAGAAAAATTCACCAGTGCTATATTATTGTCTACAGGAGGTGTGTCTGTTCCAGTGGAGGCACTGAAAATATCCTAAAATCATGAATTGTATTCTATTATTGTCTTAAACCAAAAATTTGTTTAATGTTACTTTGGAATCAAAACGATCTTCAATTGCAGTTGAATAATGAATTATTTCACTGGTCTGCAGCTTTACTACTAGTTTGATTTTCAGCTGATACACAATTATAAGAAAGGTTACTTGAAGAAACATAGTATTGCTTGGAGAGAGAAATGGTCATTTTACTCATTCTGTTGTCACAAGTAAATCTGCAAACACTTTAGCAATTTCCTGGAAGCAGGCAGCTTCCACCATTCCAATATAAATTCTGCCTTCAACAAATATCTAAAGGAAATCCTAAGGCTTAGGGCATCACTCATAGATGGATGGAGATTGGGATGAAATGAAATTTGAGAGCTACAATTTTTTCAATATTAATATACGATAAATTAACACACCTTCTAAGTCAAAACAGGGTTATTTTCCTTGTGTTTATCTTCTGTAAGTGTTAATAATAATGTACTATACTTTCAATTGCTGCTTCAAAATAGAGGTGCGATAAATAGTATATTTCATACTAAGAACAGCAAGTCGAGAATACATATTGGGAATACGAAGCCCGCATATCTAATAAGTAATTTACCGTGGTTAACGAATTACTTTTTGAAATAGTTGTAAAAAAAACTCTGAAAGCAATAAATCAAAATTGCTACTATGCTGTTGGGTGTTGTCACGTCCTACTGATACTGTATTGAAAGCTAGAACCGTAAATATTAATGACCTGTTTCATCCTTGCTGCCAATACAACTGACAAATTATAAACATAGCTTACACAAACAAATACGTGTTCACAATCAATCAATTCGCGTGAGAGTATCTATGTCGGACGTCAAACGTCCTCTCTCCTTACCCGAAAGTTATTAAAGCTATTCCCAATGGGTCGCCTGACGCACTCCGGGGCTCTTTCCTTGGGGCAAGACCTAGAGACTAACAAGCCCCCCGCCCCACTACAGGGTGGAAGTGGGTACGCCACTTATGCACGTCAACCCATATAGGAAGACTCCGCCTCGGTAGCGTGGATGGTAGCATGTCTACCTCACGTTCAAGAGGTCCCGAGGTGAGTTACCTGGATAAGGTTTTTCCGGGGTTTTCCCTTATCCTTAAAGATAAATGTCGTGTAACTCTAAGCTCTCTGGACCCGGTCTCATTTGAGCATCATTTCATCCATTCCACTCATCGTCCGATATGACTTAACGTTGAAGGACGTAAATTACAAAACAAAACACAAAACTTCGGTCGGGCCGCCAGTGATCTAGCACACTGACTACTGCCTCTGCAGGTTAGCACCTGGGCACTTAAAGGTGTCCCTCAACCCCGTCTGACGACAAAGCGTTCAGACGTCCCCGATCTCCCATTGGTATCTGAAATCTGAAATAGCAAACATTAATTACTCATTAAATAATTGATCGTATATCTGGTCACATCCCTCAAATATTGATTTCACCCTCTGGGAATGCCGGGGAGAAAAGAGAGAAGCAAACATGGAAGATTGTAACCTTTTCTAGCCGGCGAGTACGACTTTTCTGATGAGCAAGATGGCCTCTTTCTGCAGGACTCACTGCGAAAGGTTAAGCCCATCTAATTTAATCGCCCACCAAATTGCTTATGTGTTACATTTACATTAATTTTTCTACTTACTATCCTTTATTTGGTATAACTTCTACAAACTAATTTTACGAAAGAGTGCAATTTTCTATTTTACATCAATGAAGATAAACATTTTACACATTTCGTTCTAGTCAGGGATAGATACAGAAAACTGAAGCGATATTTAAATGTTTAAACCTTGTTCGTTGTATGCTGCCTAAAATACACTGCTTTTTTTATGAAACAGCTGAATGTGACAGCACTCAAAAAGCATAATTCAAATATACAAAAGAATAATAGCAGATACCCCTGAAATTGCTAAAGACAAAATAAATTGTGTGTTTTAAAATCTGAACAGTAATTGTCTTGTAATTGTTTTACCTGTCACACAAAATTATACGAAATTCTTTCCCAATGTTGAAGACTTCGTAGGCTATTCCCAGAAGTTTCTTTTTATTTAAACAAATTATTTACAACCAGTGCTTTACTTACATTTGTTGTACAAGTTTTATATTTTTATTCAAGTGTGCGGAAGATGCTCTTCGGGAATTATGCAACCTTCATGTGTTGAAATAAGTCTTCAAAACCCCTGGCAGGGGGACTGAACTTAATATAGCTGGTCGATTTCTTGAATACAGGGTGCATTCTGTCATCAGATGTCGAGTGGTGTGTGGAGGTTTATCAGGACAGCTACATAAGGGCGAGGCTCTTATGTTCATTTTGTGGATGTAGGATTGAAAACGGCCATGTTTTGTAAGAATTTGGGTTGTTATGTGACTGGCCAAGAGAGATAAAGACTGTGAAATATATTGGGGATGAAAAGTTTGGTGTGGAAGGCATCATTGGATTTGGTATAGATGGAATTCCAAATCGTGGTGTAGTAGTCCTTTAACAGCTGTTTGCTCCAGATTACGGGAATGTATTTGTAATCTAGTGTGGTCCTGTAATTGGCAGCAATCTTGGCGATAGCTCTTTCATTCCGTTGTGGTCCTTCATAACCTTTGACCCAGTACAGAGTGACTGTATTTTCCCTGTTGAGGGTGATTATTTTTTCCCTGGGTTAAACAGGCAGGGGATGGGTTTTCCTAATAGCTGTAGCGATGAGTGCTGCCTTCGAATCTGAATGTATGGCATATTTTGAAGTACCGGTTGTCTTTTGTTCTATACACTCCATGGCCATGGTAATATCCAAGAGTTCAGCCTGGAACACTGAGCATTCTGGGGCTAGTCGTCTTACATCAATGAAAATCTCTTTCGAGTTTTTCATGGCCACCATGCATTTTGCTTGCAATGTAATTATTTGAAATAAACATCACTTTAATCAAAATTGTTAGAGCCATTTTTGCTAATATTTCCCATGTAAAAGGTGGTTTGGGATGGGGATTTTATTGAAAATCTTCGTGTCTGTCTTCGTAAGATGGTTTAAATTCTTACAAGTTTAATATTTACTCACTTTGCATATTTTAATCATGCTATTCTTACACACACACACACACACACACACACACACACACACACACACACACACACACACACACATTCACATGCACGGACCTCACATTCCGCGTGACACATTCCTCGCAGTGTTGTTTTTAATTCGAATACTTTAACTTGCACTTCCATTGAAATACAACAGTTGGATGGAACATAGTATTTCCTCTCATTTATGTCAAAGTGAAAATAAAAAGAATAACAATGAGAAGCGTGTCTGCGAAAGTTCGAAGGTTTGAAATTATTCGTACAAATATGAATATGACTTGATATTAAACAGAATACCTCTTTATTGTTATGGCGAAGAGCTGAAGATGGTTTTAGCGGTGATGTAGCTGCAGCATCAAAATAGCAGAAGCAAAGTTTTGAAAAAATTTTATTTGACAATCATGAGTTGCCAGTGGTTTCTTCTTTTTCGAAGGTCCTCTGTCGTTAATCTGAAGATGGCATTATTTAAAGCACTCTTCAAGCCGCCACTGAGTGTCAGCTACTTTGATAGAACGGTAGCTTAAATTGCTGAAGGCCCAGGGCATAATGCAAGTACATCAAGGATAAATAAAAACTTAGCAGTAGCAACAGTTAGCCAAAAACAAGTTGTTTTGCCTCCAATTGGTTGCAGCAAGCTGTGTCCCACTTTATCAAATTACTCGCTATGTGTTGACTCATTAACCTCGAACTGGGTACACTTTGGCACACAAGACCATAACACCGAACTTGACTACGCCTTTCGGCTGCATAGCAACTGTTAATTACTGCATATTTGTTTACAGCAACAATCTAAGGATCATGTCGTGAAGATCATTACTAGGGGCCATTTCTTTCTTCATCTTTAAATCGGTCTTAGTTTTCTTAATTCTTATGGGAAATGTGTTACTTTTGTGTTTTTATATTAATGTTATATTGCGTTGAGACACAATTGTTCGTAGTGATGAGACCAAGAACTCAGTAAAGTGCACTGTTGCTGCTAGATAGTCACTATATTACTTTCATAAGGACTGTTTTGTAATGAATTTAGCCGGCACTGCTTATCTAGAGGCTTTATTGTTGAGTTCTCTCAGTCTCGAAACAAAATTCGTAAAACGAGTTGTATGGAAAGCGTAATTCTAAGGAAAATATACGGAAAATATGGTTAAATTTGCAATGTCTTACATACCTTCAGATGTGCAAGGCAATTTTCAGGAAAAATCCCATAAAAAGACACATCTTATTCTTTTGCTTTAAATTTTTTAAAGGTATTGGTTCAAACATCGATTATTGGATATCTAACATTCTGAATTTTAAATCGCATTACATGTTTAATTATTTATAAACAGTATTTAAACCTCTTTATCTCAGTAACTTGGAGAAAGTATACTATATAAACAAATTACAACGAAATGTTATGCATATCATGCATATTAATCTTTTGTACAAATAAAGTTCATCCTAAAAGTCTTCGGGGCTTGCATAAATTGACTATCTTCTCAAGCATTTGAGTACACCAGGTGGCTCACACAATCCGTTTATCCGGATAGTGTGGATGTTAAACGGTTTCACTAAGCAGAACTGGAATTGAATTATTTCGGAGGGGACTCGGCAAGGAGGTCTATTGTACCTATGACCCCAAGTGGGGTCTCGCCAGGGTGGAAGGATAAGGCGAGAAGCCACAAAAGGTGGCGGTCCCAAGAGTCACGATTGTGCAGAGGGCGGGAGCCCTGCATTCTACCTAGGTCAGGTCAGGACAACGGACACCACTCTACTGTGGTTCGGAAACAGTCCCACCACGAGACCTGGTTTCGGACACCAGCAACCGCCCTACCGGAGGAGGAATTGGTTTACTCAGAGCATATCGTCCTGCCATGCACCTCCGAGCCACCCGCCGACACTTCTGCCCTGAAAGAGACTACCAGATGGAAGATGATATGAAATGATAATGGAGATGAAATTAGGGGCAGGAAATTCGGGTGATGTAATCAACCTACTCAGCATTCGCCTGGCGACCTGGGAAAACCCCAGAAAAACATGGGTCAGGTAAATCGGCCACGGGGATCGAACCCGGCCTCCCGAATGCGGGCCTCAGACGAAACCGCTTGAGCCATCCCAGAGCTGTAAAGAATTCATAGCTACAGAGAGAACAACACCTTGTTGAGTGAGTGACCAGTGTTTGAAATCGAACACTGGGTTAGGCCTATGACTGGGCCCATAGCTCAGTCATAGTTCATCCTATTCTACAGGTCACGGATTCGATTCTCGGCTGGGCTAGTGAAAGTTTCTTCTTCAATCAAAACTTTCTGCAGTATCCCTAGGATCTGTTTTAGAACGCGCGCGTGTGTGTATGTGTATGTGTGTATGTGTGTGTGTGTGTGTGTGTGTGTGTGTGTGTGTGTGTGTGTGTGTGTGTGTGTGTGTGTGTGTGTGTGTGTGTGTGTGTGTGTGTGTTTATCGGTTATGTAATAACCTATTCACGCGTCAGTATGAATTTAGGATCGCCCTGGGTAGAAACCTGAACATACGTGTTAAGTTATATAATTAAACAGTAGTAAGGGAGTAAGCTCATTTAAATCCAATCTTAATTTATTACAGATCTCTCCTAGCAAAAAGAATCTTTGAAACCATGGAGCTATATTTATTTGTTTTATCCAAACATTTCAGGGTGTTCATTAAACCGTTCTCTTCTTACATCTTTCTTTAATTTGGCACACATATCCTGACAAATCCACCAATTTACTTTCATTTCTTGCCTCCTTTGTCAATGAATCCACTTTACATATTCCATTGATATCGCTGTGTTCAGGAATCCTGATTAATTTGATATTTAGACGTTTCTGATTAGCTGTGTAAATTTTCTGATTTATTTCTAATACATAGGGTTGGTCTCATCTCATAGGATTTGGTAAGAAATCTGTAGGGTATTATTTTCTTTCATGAAATGTAATTATGTTGGCTATGCTATACACCGCGTGTTTTGTTTCGTTGTTGTTGCGCCATTGTTGCTTATAAACTGTTCACATGCACGTGTTCTGGTTGCTGTTGTAAAAAGCCATACGTTGTAAACACATGTAAAGAGGTTTTTTTTTAATAAGCATGACTTATTTAATACCAGAGCGAATATTCATTGTAGAGGCGTAAGACCAGCTGTATCAAAGTATAACAGAACAATTATTCTGAGACAAATATCCGCTTCGCTCAGTACCAGCGAAATGCAGCATTCAAGATTTTAGTGCTGCGAAAATGGCGTACGACTGGATCCATTAAAAATGCAACAAGAAACAGAACGCCTTCCATCCGGGACACTCAGCTTACTGCGCAAATTAACGAAATGAATAGGAGTCCCCGGAAGTCTGTTTAGATTAACTAAACAGGTTCAGGTGAGTAGGAGAATTTGCGGACGTCTATTGAAGACTTTGAAATTCAAATCGTACTGAATGTTAGCTGTACAACAACTGGAGGAACCCAATAGAGTTAAGTGGTTGTTGGACATGTTTGCAGATTGTCACATGGGCCCGCTGGTGTCCATCATGAGTGATGAGGCTTGCTTTCATCTATCGGGATACGTAAACTCCCAAAACAGCAGGTTTGTGCGAATCAAAATCCTAACCTAATGTTCGAGCTACCCCTGCACGACCAAAAGATCGGTGTGATAGTGCGCTATGACTGCGAAACGCTAATGGTCCGAACTTCTTCGACACCACTGACAACGTGGATATCTACTTGATCTTTATGGATGAATGGTAATCCCAATTGACAGAAGAGAAACATAATTACTGCTTCTTTCAATAAGATGGGGCAACATGTCACACATCTGAGAAGATACCCGTATTCATCAGATGTTCAATGAAGAAAGAATTGTGAGCAAAAACCTTCAGCCATCGCGATCACCAGATTTGTCCATATGTGAGTTTTATTTATGAGAGCACTTGAAGGGAAAAGTGTATGAGCAGAATCCCTTACCATTGATGATCTCAAGGATAACATCAGGAATTGCATCCGCAGCATCACCCATAAGGAACTGACATGTGTTTTCAATGAACCTGTTAAGACTTACACAGAAGTGCCTAGATGGAGATTGACGACGCTTTCAATATTTATTATGAAGGTTCGTGCATTTTATTCCATTTTAGTATTTTATTCCACTGAAGTTTGTTTCAAATTCATAACATGGGCCATTTTATCTGTGCAACCGAGACTAAATTTGCTTCATAACTGGTTCCTTTTAATTTACTAAAAACATTATTAGAATCTGAAAATATAATACCTACGTTTATTGATTTTACTGTTCATAATATATGAGATGACTGTTCAAATGAAATAAATTGAGCCGAATATATAGAGAGTTCTGCATTAGCTTAATTTTAATATCTTCATTATTATGAATATAAACTGTTGCTCCCACACCCTCTTTGGGAACTTCCGATCCATTGTATAGATATAAATCCAAAGATTTTATAAAAATTTCTCTATTAATTCAAGAAACTGATGTTTTGTTTCACCCACTTTATTTCTCGTTAAGGTTAAGTTCTACGTCCACTTAAAACATAATATTCCAATGTACTCAGTATCTATATTGGTAACCTACGTAAATAATTATTTTTCAACATTTTATTCAGATTTTCCAAGATATACATAGGTAGAAATTTTTCTTTAAATATTGTAATTTGGATAGTCATCTCTAGTCATTTCACTGAATGTGTTAATAGGGTAGTCTTCCATAAAATAACTCATCTTTGCTAAGAATTTGTAGGTAAGCAATTGCTGTCTCGTTCTAAATGGTAATGCATAAAATTCTTTTAGAATTAAAATTTTTGGGGGGAACCCAGGTATTCCTAAGCATTGCTTTACCATGCTGAAAACAGTTTATTCTAGTTCTCTGCTTAACTTAATTAATATTATTCTCTTTTTTTGTGATTTACATCCTCCAACGTTAAGTCACATCAGTCAATGAATGGAAGGGGTGAAATGATGCTCAAATGATCCCAGGGTCCAAAGAGCTTAGATCTACCCGACATTCCTCTTTCAGGATAAGGGAAAATTCCAGAAAAAACCTTATCCGGGTAACTCACCCTGATCGAGATGCGAACTCGGGACCTCTTGAACGTGAAGCAGACATGCTACCACCACGCTACCAAGGCGGGCTAATATTATTCCATATAACATAACAGAGTTGACCAAGTTATTGAATAATAATTTTAATTAATAAAACTATTTCTAGTCGGTTTTTGACATTATGTCACTTACATTTTTATTTTTAAGGGACTAGTTTCAGGAGCTTTTGCTTCTATTTTCAACCTCAAAAGTCTGATTGTCTGTTGTTTTTGTCTTCAGTCTTCTCTCTGGTGGTGGAACTAGGAACTTCTTTATCAAATTATCAACTTGTGGGATTTCAAAGTTTATTACACAGTCATTTTATTTTCATTTTAAGATGTTCTATATTGTCATTTTGTTATGGTTTATCACACCATTTAATAATTTTGAATTTGGGTTAAGGTTATGGTTTTCATTCCAAAAGTGGAGTGCTACTGCTGACTTGTCTTCCACTTTAAATTTGTTGTTTCTAAAATGTTCTTTGATTTTGGTGTTTAGGTTTCTTTTAGTTTTGCCCTATGTAGCATTTTACAGAATCCTTACAACTTATTTGGTATATTCCAAATCTATTGATTGGTGGGATTTCATCTTTTGCTTTTGAATTCAACAATTTTAATACTGAGTATCTATTTGTAGGTGCCAATATGATATTTTGTTCTTTAAAGTTCTTTTTAAACTTATTAAATGTTTTTGTGAATCCACTGAATATGCTGTTGATTTCTTTTTCTTTAGTGAATGTGCTTGTTTCCCTACTGATTTTCTTTAGCTTAGCATTTTTAATTTTCTTAGATACCAGATGTTTGTTGTATCCATCTTCTTCTGATATGTGAAATATGACTTTTTGTTCCTTGTAGTGTTCTGCTTTATCCATGAGTATGTTGACTGGTATGTGTTTAAGACCGTTTATTATTGTATGTTCATTTGTAATCAGGGCTATAATTTTTTAATGTAATTTTCTATTGTTGGCTTCCTTATATTCCAAATTTTACTTTTGTGTCATTCCTGATGACATTTAGATCCAAGAAACAGAGTTATCCATTAACTCCTTTTCTATTGTGAATTTGATAGCTTTTTCCTGCAAATGGAATAGTTTTAATGCATCATCTTAATGTCTATTTAGAACTGCTGCAAAGATGTCATCAACATATTTGTACTAACCCTTGAAGATCCATTGGAAGACTATTTTTATGGGTGTTTCAAATGAACTCATAAAAAAAAGGTGAAAGTATATTGCTCATGGATAAACCTGATTTTTGCCTGTTAAGTTTAAGAAGTTTTGTTCCCTGCATAGGTTTGTTAATAACAGTCGAGAGCCGGCCGATGATAGAGGCAAAGCCTCTGAAACATGTTCCGGAAAAATTTAAAAGTAAGTGTTGTCTAGTGTCTTTAATCGACTCTCTTTAAAGTTAATTTATCAAAACAACACTGTTTTCAACACTTCCAAGAAAGGAATGTATTCTTCTGCTTCTATTGGTTCCATTTCTGTTGTAGTCGCTCCTTAGCCTACACATGGCTAGTGTGGAAGAACAATTAATGTTCACCAATTAACCAAATAGTGGTTTAACTATGAATCCTGGGATTAAGTACTTACAGCATAGTAAGTCACCACAAATGATGTGTATCTCATTGTATATGAGAACCCCTAATGGCTTACTGGAAAAAATAGGAGTTATTTAGAGAATTTAATGTCATGCTGGCATGTTGGCCATCGTAGCTCAATGGTTAAGAGCAACCAGACATGTCCATCATAGCTCAATGGTTAACAGCAACGAGACAGAGATTGGGAGATCCATGGTTCAAATCACAGCTACAGCATTAAATCCTTCTGTCTGACTTTACCTATCCAAACAGAGTAACACATTTTGAAATCTCATCATTTGATAATTTGCTAATGAAGTTCATTGTTTCACCACCAGAAAGAAGACTGCAGGCAACAACAGCATTAAAATATGACAGTCAGACTTTTGAGGATGAACATGGAAGCAACAGCTCCCAAAATTAGTCCCTCAAAAAATCAAAATTTAACTGACATAATGTGAAAAGCAACTACAAATAGTCTTATCAATTAATTTGTATGTCACTGTTACTAAATTTCTCCAAATATACATAAATAATTTTAAAGTATAAACATTACTCCCCACTTCCTTCAGCTATATATTTGAATATGTATAAAATGTTATTAATTTTTTTAACTACATGATTAATATGACTCTTCCATGATAAATTATAATCCAATTGCACTCCTAGAAATTGGATTACTATTTTCTAATTTTTTACTCATTATACTTCTTCCGTTTTTGAAAGTAATCCGATTGGACTTCCTAAGATTAATATTTATTCCTATACATCCTAGGACCTTTACAACGTTATTTATGTCTTTTTTGAAGTCATTAACCCTGTGTTTCAAAGCAACTGGATTGCACTTTGAATATAACAACAAATCATCAGGAAAAGCCACAACTTTCAAATTTGGATTAAGACTTTGAGTTAATTTCCAGGTGTAAATAATTTACAAAATAGAGCAAAATTATGCCTTGAGTTAGACATAGATTTGTTATTCTAATATCATCAAACTTAAATTTTGGATGTAATGTGATTTCTCTGTTTGCCATAAGATTGTCAATGCATCTTGAGATTTATATTGGAATATTTATCTCTTCTAAAATGTGTAGTAATGTATTAACTTGGATTGAGTCATATGCAGAACTAGTATCCAGACTTGCTGCTAGAATACATCTTTTATCTACAAAGCTTCTATAAATTTCCGAAATCAAAATAGCTAAGCTATTTATGGTGCTATGTTGCTTTCTAAACCCATATTGATTTTTTGGCCAAATGTTGTATCTTCCCAAATAGAAGAGTATTCTATTAGTAATAACTTTCTCAGAACAACACACGAATATCCTTCCTATAGTGTTGGTCTGTATCTTTAATCTAGATTCTAAATCATTTCATAAGAAACTTTTCTGGACCTGGAGAGTTGTTGTGTTTATTTTTATGTAATTTAATTCATTAATATGGATAACTTTATTCAAATCAGCTGTACCCGCATTACTGAATTCCACATGTTCTTCTTTAGGCCTTCAATTAACAAAATCTGGTGAAGTATTTCTTAAAACATGATATTGCATTTTACTATTGTCATTAATTTAGGCTCCAAGAAAGACCTTATCTCATGCCATACTTGATTTATACTCCTTGAATGGGGAGTAAAGGAATTACAAGAAGTATACCAATTATGTCTTTTAACTTATTGAATAACCTTTTTTGCTCTTTCTACCTGATTTGTCATGAACATATAATTTAGTATCCTCTCCTATCATTGCAAAAATGTCTGCTTCCTTCCATTTGTTTATAGCTTCCCTACAATCTTGATCCTACCATTCTGGTTTTTTAATAACTTTATTGGAAATCCATACAGTTTTTTCATATCCAGAAATGCATTAAGATTGTCAAATTGTGACAATTTTCACTAGTCGAGATTCAGCTGGTGATGGGTGCAACAGCTCTTGAAACATGTCCTGTGAAAAATAGTGTGAGTGAAGCAATGTATCAGTATCTTCTCGATTCAGTTTTATTTTAACTTTTGCTTCACTCTCTATGTTTCTTTCAATTTTTATACTTTGAATGCATTAAGATGTTTATAAAACATATTAAAAACTTGATCCTCCTTTATAACACCTTCATTAGAGAGAGATTCAGAAAAGTAATTTTTAAACAATGTGGAGTCGATGTCTACATCTGAATTTGCAAACATTTCTATTAACATTGATGTTTAAGTCCCCAAATTTAATAAAGATTGGGAAGTGAACACTCCCTAGATTGTCCACATTAACATTCCAGTGAATCCTAAAAATTAATTCTTTGGAACTGAAACATAGGTCTGGAGAACACTTTGCTTAAGTGAACCCAATCTAGAAGGTGAACTATTGTTTAGCACTTAAATATCTAATGTAGCTAACCATTTAAGCAATAGAATGTTCAGGATATTAATCTTAGCATTCTGTACAGAGTTATAATTAAAATCTCCTCTGATCAAGGCATCTTCAATATTGTTTAACATAAAGGTGTTGTTCCGGAAGTATTGCTAACAAAAGAGTTTGGACTTTTATAGATATTAAACGATTTTAATTCTCCAAATTGAATCATTATTCCGTTTGTTCCAGGTTTTCTATTAAAAAGTAATTTGAAAGAGCCATACTCTCTTTACAGCCTACTAATACCAACTACAACCCTGTTTGTTCCAATCAAAGTGTATTATTGTATAAGTTGAAATCCTAAGTTTGTTTCCTGATTTTAACCATGTTTCAGTGATAAGAATTATGTCTAATTGACTATCTATTAATAAATTTTGAAACTCTTTTTTTTTTCTTTTTAGCTATACTCCTAACATTCCAAAACACTAATTTTAGATTATGTTCTTTGTCTTTTATTTCCTTTGAGCATCTGTCATTCCCTTTTGAAGAGATTGTTTACTTGCTACAAACATAAATCATTGTTTAACCACCTTCTCAGGTCTTGGAATAAATAGCCTTGGTATCTTTATGCTCACCAGGTATTTACTTAGAAGTTATTTTATACTTTTATTTCTCCATATTGCTTTATGATGAGTTTTGATTGACTGTACTCTGCTGTCTCTTTCCATTTGGGAAAAAAATAACTCATTATTTAATTCAGGTACTGTTTTTCTTCGTAAAACTTTATTGTTTCCTATATTTGTCTTTTTTATTTTTATTGAGGGTGATTTATTAACATCTTCTTCACATTATTTTTTCCAAAAGTTGTGTTCATTTGAACACATCCTACTGAGTTCATTAGTTTCCACAGCACATAGTACTTGAAAATCATATGCTAGTCAATGATAACTAATTTGCCTGCTTAATCTGCAAAGGAGTTTCTATTCTTTAAAATATACATGCCTTGAAATCTTGAAACTCCCATTTTCTAAACTTTCTCTAATACTTTAGATTCAGGAACATATGTTGGACACTCCCCACTGTCAGCTTTGTGGTTAAGATCACAATTTAAACAATTCATTTTATCAATTTTGCATGGTACTGATGAACGTTCATCTCCACAATTATTTTATTGTTTATTACGACAGTGCTTCCGTCGTTAACTTGTTTATTATGATAGTGCTTCAATGAATAATCAAATTTGAAGCATCTGCTACAGTGAACAGGGTTTTTAATAAATTCTGAGACCTGGCATACTATGCCATACATCTATATCCTACCTGAAAGCTTTTGTCCTCTAAATGTAACTAAGACAGTTTGAGATGGTATAAATTTAACTCTGTCATTTTCCATTTCCTTTCTTGAGAACTTGTTAAATATCTCATAACTTCCATCATTTTCAAAATAAGCTTTGATTTCCTGTTCCATCAGATCTGTGTTGACTCCCTTTACTATAGCTTTTGTCATACAATTGTTGAATGGAATGTAATTTGTAACCTTATACTTCTCATCAAAATCAAATTGTAAGAAATCATTTGCCTCAATGAATTGGTGTGTGTAGTGTGTGTAGTGTGTAGTGTGTGTGTGTGTGCGTGCGTGTGTGTGTGTGTGTGTGTGTGTGTGTGTGTGTGTAGTGTGTGTGTAGTGTTTAGCGCCTGCTTTTACTACATACGGCACCGCAGGCAATGACACTGATGATACATGAGATGAAGATGGAGCACCGGTGGAATGAGATGGCAGGGGAAACTGGAGATCCCGGAGAAAACCTGCCCCAGCGCCGTGTTGTCCACCACAAATCTTACTTTGCGGTCGCCTGGGATTGAACCCAGGCTGCCTTGGTGAGAGCCAAGCGGTCTAACCACTGAGCCATGGCGCAGCCACATCTCAATGAATAGACTAAAATGTACCTCAATTTTATTTCTACCAAAGGGTATAATGGATTTGACCTTAAATTTCACTAAATGTATTTTATTTACGTTACCATTGTTACCATTAATAACAAGTAAGGTCCTTATTATTCATATTTGCTTCATTTATAGTATTTAATATATTTTCAGAATAGAAATTCTCATTTTCTTAGTTATATCGATGACAACGTTATTTAACTTACATGGACCTACAACAATACAACTTTAATCATCAAACACCTAAATGGGTGACTTACACCTTTTATAACATAGTTAATTCTCTTTTATAACTCAGAAAAACAAGAATTAATTAAAAGATCCTATTTAACCAAAATATGAAAGGTACCTTGTGGGAAGAAGAAAATAGTAATCTTTATTTCCATTTCAATTACAAATTATTATACATTTACATACTTATTACTACACTGAGTTGCTGGTTCCCTTGGACCCAATAGACTCAAACTCTGAGGTTGTCGAGCTAATGGGTCCCTATTGGCAACTTCTCTAAAATAACTTCATCTTCATTTTCGTCATATTTACTTATCTTCCTCAACCATTTGGCTCTTACTTTGCCCAAAAAGTTCCCAATTTCAATTAAAGTTTTCCTAGTTTTTACACTCATTAACTTCATTGCTTCAATTTCTTTAGGTAGCCTTGCCCATTCTTTTTTACCTATCTTCTCCCTACGCGACCTAGTTTCTTCACATTCTAAAAGCAAATGCCATTCTTTATCCCTTTGTCACAATGAGCATTTCTCCAGATCCCTCCCTCTTCCCAAACCCTTCAGTTTTACCACCCCTGTTTTGGCCCATGCAAAGCCTTCTCTTGCTGCTTTATCACAAATATCAATGTATTTTTCCCTGTTCCACATCACTTTCATCTCTCTATAAATTTCCAGTGAGCTTTTCAAGTTGAACCTAATATCAAGCTTCTTTCAATATCTTCCATTCTTAACCTAAGTTCTTTCCAAAATCCACTTTGCAATAATTCCCTGTTTTCCCACATGACACCCAACCCTATTTTTAACATCATTTCCTGAAAGTCCAAATTGTCCTCTGTGCAATAAAGAAGAGGAAATGACTGAAGAATATCTTTTAACCTGTGAAGCCCTACCAGAAATATTGGAGAGCAAGGGAGCTACTGGCTTCATTGCCAAAGCTTAGCATTTGAAAACAACAACAGCTTTCCTGAAAGGTACTTAATTATAAAAGAATTTCCAGAAGCACAATGATACTTTGTTTACTACCATTTACTGGTCACTGTTTCAGAACGAATAGTCTGTTAAATGTCATACTTGGTATCATACTTGGCTTCAAGGATGCGAACAAAGATTTTAAAGGAAATCCCTCAAGTAAAACCACACTTTAGATGAAACATTTTTTCAAAAGCTTCAATTTTTTGAAAAACACCAAAATGCACTTGAATTTCCTCGGAATAGTTTGTGTTGTCCTTTTCATTCCAGATGAATTTTGGATAACTGGTAAAGTGTAAAAGCTTACTGCATGAAATACAGATCTCATAAAGCACATATTTCAATCAAATTTACGGAGTTTGTTGGTTTAAATTTTCGATTAGTTATACATTTCTCAAAATGAAAGTGGTTTTCTACTCCTTCCTCTTCTGGTCACATAATGGCAAGCTGTTCTAAAAAGGGTTCTTTCTCATCTCCACATTTTCTGGAACTCTGCAGAAAATTCAAATGGCTATAATATAAGTACATTTGCATATGAGCCAGGTAGTAGGTTAGTGAGTGCATTTCAGGTGCGACATTAAGTGTATGAGTGAGGTTGCAATGCTGGTTATAATGACGTATACTGAATGCTGGTATTGCGAAAAATTTGAGAAGTCTCGTGTTCAACTCCCCATCGAGTGAAGCTGTAGGAAGAGGTGTCTGATTTCACGCTTGTTTAATCATGTCGCAAAGAAAATTGAAGTAATGGTAAAAACTGAACTAGATAACTTAACACTGAGAACATAGTGAGTTGACAGTGTAAGCTGGAGTCGACGTGCTGCAACATTAACATAGATAAGGAACGCATGACTACTCATTACTCATTTTAAATCGAAATAAGAGAAAAATGAGCAAACATTTATAAGGTTCTTTGAGTCACTTCTGTATGGAACTCTAGTACTGGTTTTCTAAATAGTTTAGAAAAGAGTAAGAACGTGGTATTGTTCGAAAATTTGGGCAATCTTTCACATACGCAATTCCTCTCGGATAACGTGATAGTGTTTTATTTTACACGCATCATGTTCATAGCCATGTACAACCACTGGATCGACGAAGAGTTGAAATATTTTGATTGTTGTTCGTCTAAGAATTGTTCATCATAGCTTCAGTCCCAGAAAACTCCACTGGGATTTCTCTTCTTTTGTTTTCGCTTTTCGGCATGCATTATTTACATTTCTTTGCGTATGACAGTTAAAATTAGTCCTCAGTTCCTCTATCAGAAATACCTAATTAGGTACTTCTTTAATAGATACGCTTGGACACTAGAGTATCAGATTACGTTCAAGACTGCGTTTGCATACTTTTGCTGCTTTCAGGGAGTCGAAATTATATAATGCCGAGCTTCTTCCTGGTTATTCCAATTAGGGTTGGCGTTATAACATTGCTGTTTTCGCATAGTTTTGTTGGAGTTTGATTTATTTTTCATTTACGGCTGCTGGTCCTCTTGACTTCACATGAATTCTATGAATCCAGACTATAAATGGTTTTTAAATCCAAAGAAAATTAGATAAATTTAATTATTTGTCCGGTCGCCGACGTCAAATCTCATATGCGTCACGCTTTTCTTATCCTGAAACATTATGCAATTTGCTAGACTTTGAACCATAAACACGCTCCAAACAATTCTTGCATAATTATTTATAGCATTTTTGCTTCTATCTAGTAGCAAATTGTTGGAAGTAAACTGATTTATCGGTCCTGATAACACACCAACCATCCTTACAAACTTCAGAAATTCTGCGCATGCTGCACCGTTGTATTCATCTGTGGCTGTATCTAATCGCAGAACCATTTACACAAAAAATTAAAAATTTGTAGGTGCCCTCGATAGATGGCAGAAGAGTAGCTGCTGTGACGTTGATAGTAATTTCGATTCTCTCCTCGGTCCTCTGCAAGTATGGCGTATTGTATGAGAGTAGTTCATCATCAGGTTAGAGAAAATATGTTAAATTTAAAGTTAAAACATTATACAATTTTATTTTGTTTGTGTTCATAATAATGTTCTTAATTATTTGATCAAAAGAAATTAACGTTTTCGAAACTTTTAGGATAAAAAAACCAATGGGGGTTCAGTCTGCGTCTGGGGTTTTAAGTACAAGATTGAATAGAGGTCGAATATTGTCCTTTCACAAACTGAATGCGAATGTTAATTTTCCATAAAACATCCCTTGTGAGCAATTAAAAGAAATAATTGTTCCTCTAATTTGGTGATATATTAGAGCTATTTGTAAGTAGCATGGTTCTTTAGGTTAAGGTGCCATTTATGTCTATATTAAAGTATGACTCCTGGATATTTCATGCAGGGCTTTTCGCTGTTTGCCCGTGAAATACAGCAACGATGTTTTCACGTATCACCACTTGCAGCGGCTGCCATCAAGGTGGCAATGAGCAAGTTCGACAAGGATGCTCCCCTACCATATGAAAAACTGCAGAGCAATTTGGAAATCATTCGAAAAAGGTATCTACCTGAATTAGTGGTATCTTTATTTTCCAAATAAAGGCCAGATAAGGTAATAGTGCATAAGGTAAATTTTCCTGTCAAAATTGTTCAAAATCTGGTAGGACTAAAGCAAAGGGTTTTGGTTACACGTTTATATGCTCTATAAGGTAACCCAGAAATTCTACACCTAAGGTATGTGGTGGTAATGCATGCATTAGTCAAATGAATGCAGGTATGGCCATAAAGATAGGATGCACTTACTTTGTAGTGCCGTACATATTCACTTAGTTTGTGCAATAAATTTAAAATTAATGTTGATTACATTATTATAATGGTTTAAATATGAAGTTATAAGCATATAGTCTTTCATATTTCCAAAATTTTCTTATATATAAAACTATTCTAAAGTTTTCTCATTAATCTTGCTTCAATTAGACAACTTACCCTTACCAAAAAAAAAAAAAATGTACTTTCTTAGTAGATTTTTAAATGTTCTTTATATATTAAGCAGTTGTTATTTACAGAAAAGCCTTATTTTTGTCAAATAAATAATTGCAGGGAGAATAAAAAATAGTGAAAAAATAATGTTCACATGTTGGAAGCTGGAATTCATATCTCAAGATAAAATTGGTAGTCGTATGTACAATCAAGAGTGAAATAAAACCACATAAATGGCTAACCTGGACCAAATCCTAATTTTCCCATTGGAGTTCATTAGTGAAGCAACAATTTGCCTCACAAACACTTAAAAGGTACAGTAGCCCATGTCATTCTTGCACATATACAGTATCTTATGCTTACCATAACATATAAACTTTACTCCCAAAAATATAGTGTTTGTGATAAATTTCAGTATAAGTGATATGTTTTTCGGTCAGTAAAATAATTGTTCAAACATAAGATAATTAAGATTACAAATTAATGCTTTTTGCAACAAGAAAAACTAATAAAACAAACAAGCATTTGTTTGTAATAAATGTCTTTTCTAGAGCCTAGAACCCACCTGTCTGCTGTTTTCAGGACAGTTTGTTTTATAGCAAAATGATAATTTAAGACAAATTTAGCAATCTTCCTGTTAATATGCGCATCTTCCCATTACTGAAAATGCACAGTGGGGACTGTCAGTTTAAATGAGTATCAAAATTCACTGGATTATTTCCATGTATCAGGTTTTAGCTACACAGTTCCAATGGGTACCCATTGTACTGTTGCTTTGCACATCTGTGGGCTACACTTTGTGGCGTAGGACCCTCATGTTGGCAGCTATGCATAACTTTGCATTTGTAAAATTGCTTAAGGTAGCAAGTGCCATCTGCCAGGAAACTCAGAAATGACATTGGATCCTTGCTGCCACGAAAAAAAAAAGTGGTTCATTGTTTTAAATAGCGAAACGTATGTATATTTAAATCTTTCGGTAACTATTTCATATCTACGCTACACTTAAAGTAGAAATAATTGTTTAAATAATGAAAATGTGGCCATTTGTTCATATGTAACGCCTGGTCCAAGCATAAGCATATTAAATAACAGCATTATCCTTACTTTATAGTATGTTTTGAATAACATTTCAGCACTTCCCATGCTGGTGTATCACATTCCATTTTTAATAAGTATGTACAAAGACCATGGAGGGTTAGGTTTTTATTATTATTATTTTTTTTTTAAATAAGCTTAATTTTAATTTTGGATAGATTAGCCCTAGTGTGTGTGGCATGGTTTTTTGCCTTATTTTTCATTGTGACCAGCGAGCCGGCAGGCCATCAGTGGAAAATAAGGTACTGTATATGAGTTTACATCATTTTATACTCTTTCCAGTTTAATGAAAATCTTCTTTGTTTCTTTCCCTGTCTATTATTCCATTTGGCTTCATAAAAGTTAAATAGAATATTTCAAGAAGCAGATTTTAAGATTTAATTTGAAATGTTCATTAGTATAACAATTATATTTCAAAGTGTTTATAAATGTCAACTAAGTGGTATTCGAAGTGTATGCTGCAATAAAATACAACAGCATTAAATGTTCCTTTCCTCATCCTTTGAAATGAAAGGTGTTTAGCAATTGATAATAAATACAAACTTGTTTTCTTCACTGAACATAATCATTCAAAAAAAGGAAAGGTTAAATGGATATCAAACATTTAAATCTGGCATCCAATTTTGAAGTAAATCTAAAGAAACATATATAGAGAGTAAAAGAAAAATATTGGTACAGCTTGAAATACTAAGTTATTCTCTAAATAACATCATGCCGTATAATCAGAAATCACATGCATTATTTTTAATGCAGAACAAGCTATTTACACACAAGAAACATACAAATTAACATTATTTTAGTACATCTTTTAGGCCAATAAGTATAGAAACATGACAAATAACATATTTCCATTCAAAATACATATTGTAACACCTGAGGAAAAAGTCTTATCTTGTGCACCAATACCTTTTTGGATTTCCTCAGACAATTGGGCATGCTCCTTATGGAGTTTATAGTATATGCAGCTGAAATTTTGGCCCACTCTTCATTGAGTCCCCTTTTCGAAATGCTCCTGTGAAGATATTGGCTGTTTTTGGGCTCTAGTATCCAACGGATCCCATAAATTCTCAATTTGATTTCAGTTTGTGATTGTAGAGGTGGATGAAGAATATATGGAGTCATTCCTCTGCACAACCCTGGAATTAAGTTTCTGGTCATTATCTTCATAGCACTTAAAACTAGCACTGATACCAATTTTCTTTACACTCCTTTCTAGATCCTCCTGTGGAAGATTCAAGTGTTTTATTTTATCCGTTTTTCCTTGAGTGGAAACCAATTTTCCAACTCCAGATGCCACCATGCCTTCCCAGACCAGCACAATCCCATCTCCATGTTTTGCAGTAGGCCATTAATTATTATTTCTTCTATATTAGATTTCCTCCACATTGTTGTTCCATCTGATACAGAAACATTAAATTTGCTTTCACCTGCAAAAAGAACTTTCTGCCAACAGTTTTCTTCTTTATAAATGAAATATTTATATAAGGCTTCTTGCTGGCTACACAACCATGGAATCCCTTCCTTTTCAGTACATTCCTAATCTTTTGGGAGGTTACTTTACCTACTTCAGCATACAATTAGGGGGACACTATTTAGGATATTTCTTCACACGCCTTGTTTCCTCTTGGTCAGTTAAGTTTTTGGACGACCAGTTTGAGGCATCAAGTCCATTCTCTCTTCTGTTAATTACATTTCCAGCTGTGTCTTTTCTTCATTTTTAACAATTCGGCAGTCATTCTGTAACACCTACCTTTTTCATAATGGAAGATTAGTTCCTTTTGCTCAAAAATTGTATCCTTACCTCCGTACACCATTTCATATAACATCACAAAAGCTCTTCAGAAGTTTTTGGGTGTCTCAGTATTATGAGGTCTGCTAGAAAGAAATTGCATCTATCTCCTTTTTAAAGGTAGAAATCTCCAATGTTGAATGCAATGTCAGAATAAGGCAGTCAGTTTGTCATTTTTTAACACATTTAATAAATTATGATTATTTTTATAGACAACTTATTATTTTCAGATCTTGTATTGGTCATTAAAATACCATAATAAGTAAATATATATAAAACCGAAAATATGTGAAGTCCTTAACCTAACATTTGCCAAGGAGTTATAGAAAATAAGTGACAGCGAGTCACTTTATTTAACATGATTGAGTGCTAAACTCTTACTTAAAATTGTGATAAATTGATAACTTATTGTAATATTAAACCTCTGTGTATTTATAAGAATCAAATAAGCCTTTGTTTTACTGAGACATTCTAAATTCAAATTAACTTCTTTTGTTTGTTGGGGTTTATAAATATAATTTTTCCACCTGCTTTTTCTACTTCATCTTACTCTTGGAGAAGTCTTCTATATTTCTTTCCTCTTCAAATTTTAACCTTTATATATTGACATTCTTTGCAGGTTGAACAGACCTTTGACCTTGTCAGAGAAGGTGCTGTATTCACACATTGATGAACCTGCAACACAGGAGATTGAGCGTGGCAAGAGCTACCTCAGGCTACGTCCCGATCGTGTTGCTATGCAGGATGCTACTGCTCAGATGGCCATGCTGCAATTTATATCTAGTGGATTACCCCGCGTAGCTGTCCCTTCCACCATTCACTGTGACCATCTTATTGAGGCCCAGGTATATATGTTATTTGCCAACATCAAATTTTTGCTGAAGTTTTTGTCACTGTCTTAAAGGATCTTTCCTGGGTGATTTAATATTTAAATTATTAACTTTTATTTTTTAAAGTATTTAGAATATCTTTTTAGCTTAAGATGCTTAAAATACTGAAATAACATAACTGCGCATAATGGTTAAAGATATGGCACTTGAACTAGTTACCTCAATATATTGATATCTATGCTGTTTATTGCATTTGCCAAGAAATTTTTTCTCTGGTTAAGGTATTTCTAATATGTTTACTCATTCTTGTACCTAAATAGCACTAACTACTAAATATTGCACAAATGAAAGAAGTAATAGAAAACATTTGCTTTGTGAGAGTAGTATGTTTCCATCTTAACTAATTTTAGGTTCTTGAACACAAATACATTGCCCACTTATAAGTATCATGTCACACTTACTGGCAATAAGTATACCAAAATAAGAGATATATTGAAAATACAATATCTGATGTTGCTTCACAAATGTAGCTCACATAAATTGTATGTTTTAACAAGATCTACATTTTTGTGTAGTTAAAATTTGGTTAAAATATTAAAAATAGAAGTACTATTGTGGTAAAACTGACTACTTCAACACTCCAACAAATCAATCTTTTGATCACACAGCAAATGAAGCTAGTCACAGTGAAGCATATGGCCGCCTCGGTAGCGTAGATGGTAGCATGTCTGCCTCACGTTCAAGAGGTCCCGAGTTCGAATCTCGGTCAGGGTGAGTTACCTGGATAAGGTTTTTTCTGGGGTTTTCCTTATCCTGAACGACGATTGTTGGGTAACTCTAAGCTCCATGGACCCCGGATGCATTGAGCATCATTTCACCCATTTCATTCATCGTCCGATATGACTAAATGTAGAAGGACGTAAATTACAAAAAAAAAAAAAAAAAAAAAAAAAAAAAAAAAGAAAAGAAAAGAAAAGAAAATTATACAAATAAAACTATTTGTAACAGTCTCCACTTAAGAAGTTGATAATTCCTTCTTCTTTATAAAGATCGATTTCGAAGGCACATCGCCTTCGTCTTCAGTTTATTAACCAAACTCTGTTGTTAAGGAAATCTCGGTTAACATGTAATTTTCTTTTATTATGTTACGTTTCCAATATTACCAACATCTGAATACGAAACAAACCCTAAAACAGAATCAATTGCTGGTATGTTAAAATTCATTACATGATGTTTATTTTTTAAAATAAATATTTTCTCCCACACCATTTAATTGGGACCATTTAATTGTTTTAATAATTTAACTTCGGGATTTATTTTGTGGTTAAATGACCAAAAATGATCTGCTAAGGCCTATTTATCAATTTGTTTATATTTAATGTTACGAAAACGTTCTTTCTGGTTTCCAAACTACGTTTCGTCTTTCCAATATAAACTTGATAACAATCCAAACGATTAAATTCAGATTTTTTATTATTAGGAATTTTTTCTTTTTTAGAAAATTGTAAGGAATTTTTAATTCTATATTTATTTTGAGGAACTAAAATTATAATCATCTTTTGTTTTTTTAAGAGTAGAAATAGCATTAACAGTTTTTTGATATTTAAACTTTTCAATTTTCTTTTGTATTAAATCTTTATTAAAACCATTAATTAAAGCAGTATTAATAATGTTTATATTCTTTATTAAATTCTTCTTTATTCAGGGATATATTTATTAATGTATAAATCAAACTATTAAAAACAGCAAATGTATGTGAAAAAGGATTAAAACTTTTATTTTTTATGTAGTTATAATAATTATTATTATAATTATAATAATGTAATGGTCCCATAGAGTTAATAGTGTGGGAGAAAATACTTATTTTAAAAAATAAACATCATGTAATGATTAATTTATAGATGAGTCGTATTTATTACACATCTGCTTCACTTACGTACGTATTTTGAGGACATGTTTCGCAAATCATCGTTTGCATCTTCGGCTCTTATGCGACTAAAGCTTGATCCAGTGGTGTGGGTAATTCTGGAGTTGCTGCTGCCATCTGTTGATTTAGTGATGAACTTAAATGTGGGATTCTCGCTTCACTGTGGTGTTCCAATACAGTTAAATCTCGATTTCACGTAATGAATTTTGACATACCAGCAATTTATTCTGCTTTTAGTTTTTTTTCGTATTCAGATGTTGGTAACATTGGAAACGTAACATAATAAAAGAAAATTACATGGTAACCTTTAAAATCTGGTTATCACACTGTTATTCATGTACCCCTATAGGATAATCATTAGGAACTAAGTATGTTTGACTAAATATACCACCAGTGTACCACACACCTTGAATACTACTAGAGAATGAGCACAAATATTTTTACAGGTAAAAGTAAAAATTTACTAGTAATTACATTTGCCATTCTTTTGGGCAAGTTCAAATATCCTTGAAGAAATTTAATCATATAGAGTTTTTAACTATTTAGTTGAAATGTTATTCCATGGTTGCTGGAAAAGCCATGTCCAAGTGTTTTCCATGTTTAGGTCCGGTGAATTCTATGGCCATTCCAGTGCATTCAGTTTTTTTAAACTGTGCCTGTACAGCCTGTGTTGATTACTGGTATTGTGGTGGAAAATAAAATTTGGATCACTTGATAAATTTTTTTTTTCTTTTTCAAATAGTTCCATATAAATATAAAAATAAGAGTCCATTTTTTAGAGTCCTGTTAGCCCATAAAAATACTGATATCCCCATTATGCGAAACTCTTACCCATACCATTAGCAAACCAGCATTCTTATGCCATGGGCACAAATTCAGTTCATTTTTTTTGTAAAATGTGAAAATACTACACTACTACAACCACTTGATTTTCCAATGCATTTTTTCTTGGGCAAATGGAAGACATTCACTTATATGAAGTTGCTTTAAAGTTGGTTTTCATTTAATTTTCAGGTGCCTTAACTCTTTCATGCCCAGTGCGTTTCACAAACAAAATGTCATTAAGGGATACACCTCTAATATTTAAAAAAAAAAAAAAAAAAAAAAAAAAAAAAAAAAAAAAAAAAAAAAAAAAAAACTTGTGTATAACTTAAATGTAGTTAGCAGTAGGCATACAAATAGACAAACATTTTTCAAAATTTAAGTTTAATTTGTCAAAAGTTACAAAAAATAGGTGGTAAATGGTGGTACAACATACGTACCACCGAGCATGAATGAGTTAAATATGAACATTGTTGTATTGTCTTCTGTACTGTTATTATTGAGGCTGTAATTCCAATGTTACATACAGATTTATCTGGTTGTCAAAGTTAAATTAGTCTTCACGTATATAAAGGCCATACTGTGACTGGTTACACAACTCAACTCTCATCAAGGTAGCCCAGGTTCAATCCCAGGTGCTGCAAAGTGAGATTTGTGGACAACATTTCCCTGGGCAGGTTTTCTCTGGGATCTCTAGTTCCCCCATCATCTCATACCACTGATGCTTCATCTTCATCTCATGTATCATCAGTGTCACCATCTGCAAATTTTTTTCATCCTTTAAAAGTTCTATCATATTTTTTTTTTTTTTTTTAATATCCTTCAAACTTTTAATTGCCTCTTGATGTCTTGAGTTAAACTATTTCTTACCCATATTGAACTTTAACGGATTTTGCAAGGCTATTTCTGTTTTTGTATATAGTAAGCACACATCACATATAATAAGCATCACCCGCTTTTGTTCCCTTAACTGTACTGCAGTAAGTTTCTAGTGGTTGTATTCTAGCAGCATGCTGCAACATGCTATATGTAATAATCTCTCCTTTAATATCCTCATCTGTAGCGTCCCTGGATGTCATTGGTGTGTAATTTTACTCTTAATAATGCTTCCAAATCCCACTATTAGTCTTGCTTTTCAGGGCAAAAGTCAATAAAATTTGTATTGTATATGGGTTATACATAAATAATTTGCAAAATGCATAATGTTTAAAGAGTATTGTGAGAAAATAGTTTGTGAGATGCTTTTCAGTCTCTAGTATTTTAATGGGGAAAAAAAAATCCTTCCACTGCACCAATTGTATCTTTTCATAAAGGAAATTTACAGTTCCAAAGGGCTCATTGTCAATTTTTTTCCTTAAGTCTATCTTTGAATTTTGAGCACTGTGTAGCAAGTTGATCTGCAGGCAGAAAATGAATATTTCTGTAAGTGAGAAATAAATTCTGCAGAAGTATGATGGAAATTCCATCCTAAATCAAAATGGTTTTCTGAATCTCTAGAAATTCCGTCACCCAGTCTATGAATTAACTGGACACTTGATTTTCTGCTTCCAGTCGTTGCTTGATAGGTTGAAGCAAGACCAATGTCATTGTATCTGAAAATCAGAGGTGAATCAGAATTGAGTTAGTGACTTTATGTGAATAAGAAGGCATAATTCATAGTATGTACAAGTGCAGAGCAGTCAGCAATTGAATTTTTTCATAAGAAATTATCTCTTATTTGTTTTCTACTATACTGCACCCAAGTCTATGACAAAATTATGTTGCATTTCTTATTAAACTGTGTCAAAATTGCTTTCAAATAAATCATATCCCTTGTGTACACTATCCCAATTATTACATGTTTTTGGCTGCAGTACCTTGAAGTGCTTAATGTATTTTAATGTAGAGTTCCAGATTCTGTCCCAGATACTGGCAGTTATATTGAAACTTCAGTTTATTTGGCCTGCATTCACAGCAAAATGTTGGAATAGCATGTCAACTGTTCAGAAAGTGCTATTTTCCTCTTTAATATTTTGAAACTTATCTTAACCTTTTTCTGTACTTTTAATAATACTTATAATTTTCTTAATACACAACTATTGTTCTCATGCTAACTTAACATTAAGCTTTCCTATTTTGTTTATAGTTAACATAGGCCATGTAACCTCTCCATACCCTATGACAGTCCATACTTTTTGTGTTTATATGTATATATTTTTTTTTAAAATTATTTTTATTATTTTGGGACCATCTTTTTAGACAAACATTACCATAAAGCAATCACCAATAAGCAACAAGTATATTGCTTAACAGTAATTACATCCATATGGATGCCCAAAGTATAAAATTTTAAAGTTTACCATTACAGATAGTCAACATGAAAAATTCAGTGCCATGGATGGGATTTGAACTCTGGATCTCCTGGTTTCCGTGGTAAATCTTACGATGGTAAGTCGCCACAAACGGTGTATCTTGGATATGAGAGCCCCTAGTGGTTTACCGGGAAAATATGAGTCAGTTGGAGAATTTAATGTCAGGACGACACATTGGCCATGGTAGCTCAATGGGTAAGAGCGACTGGACGGAAGCCAGGAGATCCGTGGTTCAAATTCTGGCCATGGCATTGAATTTTTCATGTTGACACTGTCTAAAACCTTAGCCTGTATATGGCTAGTGAGAAGAAATGATTAATTTCCATCAATTAGCTTACCGTTTCATTTTTTCAAAGTATTCTCCCTTAGCCCTCTTGGTGAAGAACCAACTAGGATCATGCTGTTGTTGCACACAAAGGTGAGCTCAGCACACTAGGCAATTGCTTTGACTCGTGATCTAGAAGGATGGAAACATCTATAAATCCTAAGAGCCTCTTTTAATATATGGCTGTGAAATGCAGCCGTTCATGTTCCTTAATAGGCTTTTCTATATTGAGCACCAATTTCAACCAAACTTGGCACTGGTTTTTTCAGCATTTGTGTTTGAAAACGACTTTGCTCACCATTAGGACTACATGGATGATGAACTGTGATCTCAATGTATCTTAGTGTAAGTATTGTATTCTATTGAGACACAGTGTTTTCTCGAAAATATTGCATCACACTTTCAATTGATTATATTTCATTTTCACCTAATTTTTAAAAATATTTCACTTTTTTCAGCATCAAACTCCACTGTTTTATTTATATTAATCTTGATTAACAAGTAGAAGAAGCATAATATGCTTTTTTAAGAATAGTTTGAAGAACAGTAGAGAAAGTCATGCAACATGTGTTGTGTAACATATGTTAAACTATTAAGCATTTTCTGTAACTTTTATACACAGAAGTAAAATTTTAATTTAATATATTCTACAGTTGCCTCTTAGATATGCTTCTAGTTAGTTGCAGCCTCTCACTTACATTTTCTTTTTAACAGCTTTTAATAATGCATCATTCAAATAGAAGTGATTTAGTGGGATTTTTTGGAGTTTTGTTTCAACTGATGTGTAATATGAAGTAAAATGTATCAAAACCATTTAGATAATTAGTGTAACTCATACAAAGTAGTCTGACTGTGAGCTGGCCTTCCATCTAAATTGTCTTTTATCCCAAAAGGTGCTTTTCTGCTGACTTGTCTAGCATTTGTCTACCTAAATACATACTTGGTATATAAATTGTTAATGGATGGTAAAGCTATACTTAAAGCACATCTGCAAAAATAAAAAAATAATTACTAGAAGCCAATATTGTGAATTCTTTTCACTTACATTTATAAAATCACTTACATTTATAAAACTTTGAAACTTGTTCCAACCTTTGTGCTGTACATCCCCCCCCCCCCCCCCCCAAACTTTTGTAATATAGTAAAAAGTATCAATAGTTGATACAAATAATTCAGGTTCACGGTCAGAAATAAGACCTATAAACCTTAACGTACATTTATAATATTGACAATAGAGCTTTCTGTACAGTCCTGTCGTGATGTTCTTCCACTTGATAACAGAATATTGTGACTTTGTGGGTTCGTGAAATGAAAAGTCCAATTGCACCACTCAAAAATGTTCTTTATTTCCACCGACTTACAGTGGAACACTTGCCAATTACACAGAATTACGTAATGCACACAATTATGATTCACCAGTTTGTCCTTTAAAGTTCCACTTGCACTTGCGATTACGTAAACTCCTCTGACGCACGCACGCAGTCTTCTCGTCCGTTCACTAATCTCTGTTTCATATAACCTTGCCCGGCTGAAATGTATTACTCCGCGTTCAACAACCCTCCCCCTCGCCCTAATTGGCTAATGCTTTCGCGTCATACGCCATAGGCGGTGCCTTCCCGTCACATTTCGTAATAATTGCCGGGAAGATAAATAAAATCATACAAAAATCATACAAATAAGGATATGAAGGCATGCAAAAATACAAGTTTATAATGAACTGAGCAAATTGAAACAGAATGGCTGAGCAATGAAACTGAAAGAGTTTATAATGAAAGGCCTTCGGCCTTTTCCACTGGAATTTTTTAAACCAGCACACATACCTTTCGAAAATGCTTGTCTTTCAGTCTTAAAAGTCGTGTCACACCATACTTTACTTTTCGTGTGTTCTTCGTGTATATTTAGCGATTTGTATCTCGGTGCAGTGTGGTTGTCAAATAGCGTCTTCGCCACACAGCAATATCGCCTCTGTCTTTTAGCACATTTTTCTTGCCTCTTTTTTCATTCACAAATCCCAGCTGTATAAGCAATCTGCTGAAATTTGGTAAATCTGCATCCTCATTTACAGCAGACGAAATGTTACTTATGTTAGGGAGTTCGTTTCTAAAGAAAAACTACACACATGAAGACGCACAACACTTTTCACGTATTTTCTCCAAGCACGCACTTTTGTTTATTCCTGCTTTTGCCTGGAGTGGTAAGTTTTCCTGTTTCCTCAATTTCATGTCGCGATGTTCCTACAGATCTAACACTCACACCTGTAGCTTCAGAGCCCAGCTGTTTGACTTCTCTCACTGACAAAGACGGATTGTTCTCTGTGAGTGCATTAAACACATGCAACAATTCTTTTTTCGTCTGTTTGTAAATAATTATCCTTGCGATACTTAAGCGAAAAACTGGCGGTAGACTCTGCCATTATACATATAATACATGCGCAATAAACGATCAATAAAATAATTTAGCTCCCGCACTTTCGAATGGCGATGCATGACTAATCCAGTTCAAAACAAGGTCAGTGATAAGTCTTATAAACAAATGTCACCACTACCGCTAAATCACATGCTATTGTGCCATGTGCTTGAGAGCAAAGGAACCTCCTCTTTACTTTGTTTAAGAATTAACATGCATTTCAGATAAATCAACTCTGTTGCGTAATATATTTAATTAAAACAGTTACGAAAATATAAATTTGACAATTCTCTTCCAACATATAATGATATATCACTATGTTAAATAACGAACTAATTTTTACTGCACGACAGTCATTACCACAACAGCAACCAATGAGAGGTGATTAGGTCACGTGACCGTTAAGAGATACTGGGCAAGCTTACATGAAACAAGGTATAGCTCGTCAAGCACTGACTGACTGACTGACTGACTGACACTCCAGCCCGGCGTGTTGCTTATATAGGGTCAGCTGGCCGATCGAGAATGTTCTGGATTAGATGAAATATCCCGTAAGTTCGAGAAATCAAGGGTAGCGGAAAGAGACGGCACAGTAATGTTTTTTTTTCCAGCCACCCCTCGTTACCGCTATAAGACAAACAAGGGGGCGTGTCCGAACGCCTCCATCTCCTGCTGCTGCCTCCAGCCGGTTCTATAGGGTGTTCCAACGTTCGGGTGACAATATCATACCAGATATTCTGATATCAGAAGTTATTAATTTTAAAAGCTTAAAATTCTGAAGTGTGACTTGAATATCGGAATACTTGGCTGTGAAATAGCAAGTCTGTAATTGTCAAAGAGAGCAGTAAAATACTTTAAAAAGTTAGTTTATTTGTTAATTAGCTCATTATTCTTAATTATTTAATAATTTTTTTCAGTAATCAAAATAACTTCAATAGGATTAAGGTAACTGCGCTCTACTTGAGATTAAATATTTTAGTATATTTTGCATCATTGTTTTCTGTAAGATCTGTTGGTTTTTCAGGTGGGTGGTGTTAAAGATTTGGAAAGAGCAAAGAATATCAACGATGAAGTGTACAAATTCTTACAGTCAGCTGGTGCTAAGTATGGTGTAGGTTTCTGGAATCCTGGTTCTGGGATTATTCATCAGGTAAGGAACATTACATTAATATTCTGTATCTACCCACACTTGGAACTTGAAACAAAAATATTTATTCACTCATTTAAATATTTTCCTTCAAGCCAGTTAATATAAAATTGTAAATACAGTTGCTCCTTGCACAAAACTTTCTAGCAGTTTTTCAGCAGCTGTTTGGTCATAGAAATTGAAATTAAAATTTTGACATGTTATGGTAATTACCTGACCATTTAAACTTACGTATAAATGTGAAAAAGCAGTTGAAAATGAAGTTTTAGCTTTTTAGAAATACAGGGTGTCCCACCTAACTCTGCAACCTCAAATATCTTCCGAAATGAAAAAAAAAAAATGAAAATTCCAATTGACCAGGAATGTACATATGTCAGGGGCTCACACAATGAGAAGGTATGCACAATCCATAAAGATAAACAACACTTCCAACGCAAGTATTGTTTTTTTTAAATGGATTTGTATGATTCACGTGATCCTTCTGCCTTGGCTATTGACGACATCAAGTCTAAGACCATTTACACTCAGGCCACCCTAAAACAACACAGACATGCTTATAAACTCTGCTCCAAGGTTGGCTCCAGCAAGTGTGCTTCTCCAAAGGCAAGGTGTCGCCTGTTGACATTACTATTAGTAGGGCCAATCCAGTTTCCTTGATGGCAACCCTCTGCCAAGTTAGGGCTGATTATGGTTCCGCTGCACTTGTGTCCACCAGTATTTAGTACCATTTTCCCTGTATTCTGCCATCTGCAATGAGTTTCTCTTCCACTTTTTTGTCCAATGTATATGTCACTCAAGAAGGCTCTAATGGCACCAATGTGCTACACATCATGCCAGCCCTTGAACTGCCTTTGATATTACTTCACAACATGTAGTTGGTCACATCTCCATCATACACCGTTGGGAGATAGTTGATCTTCTTGGACTGATTCTCTGTTCTCAATATAATGTTAATCTTGAAAATGGGGATAGCCGTCATCTTGACTGCTAGCTTCTCCCTTAAGCCTGCACCACCCAATATATTTGTGATGGAAGTCATTTGAATAAGCATGAATTTTCATGAATTGCCATTTCCATCTCAGAACCATGGCCCATTCCAAATTAAGCAATACTTATTGCTGGTTTTTCTGGGTCGATTTGGTCATGGATACAATATATCCTGAAAAACATACAACTTAAAACTGTACTTCATTTCTTCCATTATGTTTGTTTTATTTCTCTAATGGAATGGGGAAAATACATAATGTATTTTAATGTAATTGCTACCAGAATAATCAAACATGAGCGGAGCATTTGTTTAATGCAACCTGAGAAGTCTGGGCTGGCAGAGCATTGTTTCGATAATGACCATAGAGCCAATTTTCGGGAGACGACCATCTTGGCAATATACAACAGTTACCGGGAGCGGCGAATTAAGGGGGCTTTGGTGATTTCCTCTGAAAGAACACACTTAATCATGATGCTGGATTTCAGTTCAGCTCCTCTTGGAAACCAGCCTTAAAAATGGAAATCTGTCGATTTAAGAAGCAAAGATCAATACAGCTTGATAATCAAGTTAAGTAGTTACGTTTCTTTGACACAATTTCCTATACTCACACCATCTCCTGACCTGGCATTTAATTTACTGAAAATATTCTTTTGTTCAGTAATGCAAATTTTTATATTGTTTTGTCTTTGTTTATGTTAGTGTTATATCCAGTGTTTCATTTGTGGTTATAACATTTTATAAATATCCTGATGATGGGAGTGATGCACACTCCCGAAACGTCGATATCTAATTGTCTTTTAGCTTGGCTTGTTGCCCGAGAAGAAAGTGAGCATACATAATGTTTTCATAGTAATGACATATTAAACTTAACACAGATTAACCATATACAATGTTAATCAATGATAATTGGTTATTGTAACACAAAGTAATCCCTGCATTCAGCCAAAAATTCACTGTTCAAATCCCATCTATGGCTTGAACTTCTACCTTTTAAAGGCTGAGTATTGTTTGTCAAATTCTTAATACTTTGAAGAACAAAGAAAACTTTTTTTCTAGATTATTCTGGAGAACTATGCATTCCCAGGATTGTTAATGATTGGCACTGACTCCCACACACCTAATGGTGGAGGTCTTGGGTGTTTGTGCATTGGAGTTGGAGGTGCTGATGCAGTAGATGTAATGGCTAACATTCCATGGGAACTGAAATGCCCCAAGGTAAGTGCAGTACAGCTCTAAACCTCATTATTACAAATTCATGCAAAGATATAGAAACTAATATACTTAAATTTAAGATGTCATCTCTTCATATTTTAAATAGGGATCATAAATGTGTGTGTGTGTGTGTGTGTGTGTGTGTGTGTGCGTGTGCGCGCGTGTGTGTGTGTGCGTGCGTGTGTGTGTGCGTGCGTGCGTGTGTGTGTGTGTGTGTGTACTTATGCCTTCTCATAAGTTAAACATTTTTTATATTTTAAAAATTTTGATTTCTGGATGATCAAAATGCCATAAATGCATAACTTAATATGTCAGATAAAATGAGAATCATTAAGGCTATATAGGTTACATTAAATATAAAGAACACCAGTTTACTCTTGTTGTTCCATATCAACATACTCTCAAAAGGAAAATTTACCTAAAACATTGCTTTAAGCAGAGTTGTAAAATTCAGTGTACATGGTCATCGAAAAATGTTGCAGCAATTTAAAAAACTTAGATCAGGAAGTTTGTTTTTTCTTTCCTTTTTTTCCCACCAACTCAAGAAGTTTCTTACCTTAGAATGTTGCAATGTACATTCCATTTGTTGGTTGCTGTGCAAACATCCAGCCAATAGTCAATTTCAGCCTAACAGCACTGGATCATCTCAGAAGTGATTATTGCGACACCATCAGTAGTCCTGATCCATAAATGTTGCCGATTTTTAATCGGATTACTACACACAATTTTTATTGTGTATTGCTATAAATAAAAGTAGGGATGTCAAGTTGGGCCTTCTAAGAGGGTATTGAATAGGACAAGCCCTACCAATCTACCAACCAGGGAATCTTGCATGCACAGCATCTCAAACTGGCATGGAAAAGTATGGGGTGCACCATCTTCTTCAGTTAATGTTACGTTATTTTCTTCTTCTATTTTGCCTACTTGCAGGAAGGCATACTGTTCCAGCATATCCTAGTTAACATCTCCTGTGACAGTTAGCTCAATAAAAAACAAAGGGCCAATGACCTCATCATGCATAAAACCACATCACACATTTACTTTTGGAGAATCTCTGCCATACTTAAAAATTTCATTGGGTGGTTCAGATCCCGAAATTCTCCATTTATCCTGGTTGACCCAAACATTGATATGAAATGTAGCTTCATCTGTAAAAATTACATGTTTTAAAAGCTTTCGTTGTCAATTATGTTAAACATGTTATTTGAGAACTGAACAAGCCTTGATCAATCTATAGGTTTAATGTGATGTCTGAGCTAAATTTTGTAAGCGTGAAAATGCTTGTGTATCACATTTTGAATTGTTGACTTATGTATTCCAAGTTACACTCTTCGCTATGCAATATATTTTTTTGGACTTTGAATACAACTCGACCGTATACACTCCACAAACCAAACCAAACAAAAATGTGTACAACCAAATGTGTACAACCAAATGTGTACAACCAAATGTGTACAAACCAAAAATGTGGTGGAGATACGTAGATGACACGTTCGTAGTATGGCCGCACGGAGATGAAGAATTGGAAAATTTTCTTCAACACATCAACAGCATCATTGAAAATATAAAATTCACGAAGGAGAAGGAGAAACAAAAAGGTATCCCCATTCTGGATGTTCTGGTCACCAGGAAACCTGATAGGACTCTGGGACACATGGTTTATAGGAAACCAACGCATACAGACCACTACCTCCAAAAATCTTCAAATCACCCACGGTAGAAGGTTGGTATAATAAAAACCTTAGCAGAGCGTACCAAACATATTTGTGAATCAGATGCGCTGAAACAAGAACTACAGCACCTGCTCAAAGCGCTGCAGTCCAATGGATACGCTGATCACACTGGCAACAAACCCTAGAAGGCTGCGGGTAAGCACAGAGATGACAAAACAACACATTCCTGCCCTACATCAGTGGCGTGACAGACCGGATTGGCAAATTGCTGGAGAAAGCCAACATAAAAATGATCTTCAGGCCAACCAAGAAGATAAAACAGCAACTGAAATCCACAAAGGACAGACAAGATCCTCTCTTGCTACAAGGAGTGTATCGCATACCATGCAGCTGTGGCCAGGTATACATCGGCATGACTAAAAAAACAATTTCAGCAGAAAGGAAGAAATATCACGTCTTCACAAAGCGTGGATACTGGTATTACAAGACACAAAGTAAAGCCATAGAGATCAAACCGGACCAATAGCAGCACACACTTACAGTCACATGGAGATTGGCTGATAAGGAACCAATGGCAGACAAGTAGGCGTGGACAGACCAGACTATATATTGACAAGGCCTCGTGCCGAACGACATTCCAGCAAATACCGAGCTAGAATCATCCTCTGAAGATGCTCGTCGGAGTTATGAGCAAAACGTCAGGAGAAGTTTCATCCTTTGGACCACGGCCCACAAGCCTGGGAAATACATTTTATTGGATATACATTCCACTGTTTTGTCACTCGTTCTGGGATTTCCGGTGGACTTCTTCAGGTAAGTGCTGGAAATTTCCTGAAACTGTTGATACCACTGTATGAACATGAGGGGGATCAACACCAGAAACATGTCAGCAAGTGTGCTGAACAGTTATAACAGATTCAAATTCCGCTAACCACAACATCCACTGTGCCTTCTGCTGAAATGTCACCATTGCAATCATACTCTCTACTAAAGCAGTGTGGTATGGCCACTTCCTGTCAAACACTCATTCTGTGCACCGGTTGAAAGTCACGGGTGAAGTACTGTCACATCTAAAACTTGAGTTTCCGATTATTAGAAAAATTTTGATAGATGTGAAAAAAAATTTTTTATAAATGTCAAACATGCATCATTGGTATTCGTTTGGTAAAGAAAACACATCATGAGCGTCGTTTTTGCAAATTTGTCCCTTTTTCACTAGCATGTTGCACCGCAAGTGGTCGTTCTCCCATGTACAACGCTAGTTTTGGGTCAAATTAATTTCTCTGAATTACAATGGAACATAGGATTTTGTGAAATTATTGCAACTTTTTTCAATCACCCTGTAGTTTTGTAATAAAAATTGCTCAGATTTATCTATTTGTGAAATTTCTGATGTCTATGTGCATCCGTTTGCCTATGTGCACTCTTCCCTAATTGATTTTTATTGTAAGTATGCTTTTATGCTAAGAAAACTAAAAGTAACCTGCAAGAATTTGTGCAATAAGCTTTGAAAATGCTTCTGTAGCAAATGAAGCTGTGAATGGAATAGAAATCAGTCCATAGTGATTTTGAATAGAATTTAATACCAGTTTTAAAAACAGGTTTTTCAAAATGCAATAAATGTACAATATTGAATTTTTCGAGAAGTGTGTTTTTGTTTTCACCTAGAGAAAGGAATTACAAGAATTCAGTATTTTCCCCAATGTCAAATTGTACTGTTTTATTAAATAAAATGTCCTAGTATCTATATTGAAACAAAATTTACATTATGGTATAATACAGAGTGATTTATTCCATTTTTTCAAAAGCAAATTAATGCATGTATATGGAAGAGGAAGTTGTAATAATTAGTTTTATTTTTCCAAAACATGACAACTCTCTGCCTCTGCCTCTCTGCCATCCTGTTAAGGATGGCATTACTTTGAGGTTTGGATTTACAAGGTATGTATGTGCAGGAAATAAAGGAAGCAGAAGACTGGCTCCATTGCCTCTCACCCTGTTTATGACGACTATCTTTTGTTGGCTATGGTTACAATCCAGCAGCAAAGGAGAGCAGTTCTCTTTGAAATTTGTCATTTCGGCAAAATGTATATGATACAATTTTGTTTCTGTTTATTTTATGTTATTCTTTTTATGCTATAATAAGTACTATGCATAAATAAGTTCTACGCTTTACTATGTGCCGATGTTATTTTACTTTCATTTTTTATTTCTTAGTTTCCTCATTTAATTTTTTTGAGAATAAACATAGTAACAAAAGTACAACAAAAAGAAAAATAATATATTAACATGATCAGAGTGGATCATTCTTAATATGTAGCACACCAAATAAGCAATTGCAACAGTTATATAATATATACAACATTCCTAGTGAATCAAGACATTTAGATTTGTAGGTTTCTTCTAGTACATCTTTGTAGAATTCATTTGCATTGCCTGGTACTTCAGAGCACTTAAATAGTGCAAAAACTTCTTTTCTTTGCTATCTGTTGTAGGTGATTGGTGTTAAGTTGACTGGAGAACTGAGTGGATGGACTTCACCAAAGGACATCATTCTTAAGGTAGCTGGTATTTTGACTGTGAAAGGAGGAACTGGAGCCATTGTTGAATACCATGGCCCTGGAGTCAATTCTATCTCCTGCACAGGTGAGAGAAACCATTTGTAAGAATGATATGGGCTTAGCATAAATAAATAAAAAGAATGTTATTGTGAATATAAGCCTGTTCATTTTAAAAATGAGATTAAATTTGTGATTTTTGTAAACACATGTTGGCGGGGGGGGGGGGGGGGAGCTGTGAAAGAAGGTAGTATCAAACTAAGCATTGTGACATGAGGCTTTTATGGCAGGCATGTTGCGGATAAACATATTTCTAGGGCATGTGAGCTATGGGGGCACGCGGTAGCCTAGTGGCTATGGCGCTACACTGAAAGCCAGGAGGTTGTGGGTTTGATTCCCAATGGTACCATTGTACTTTATTTTCTGGTATAATACTTCTGGTCGCACTATGGCCCTGGGGTTCACTCAGTCTCTAACAGAAATGAGTACCAGGCTAATTCCTGGGGGTGAAGGTGGCTGTCTCGTGGGGTTGACAACCTCATAGGCCTTGTATGCCGATCTCTATATAGATGGGTGCCATAACCACCCGTCACGACAATATAGGCCACCTAAGACCTCTCATGGGGTACCTTTACCTTTTTTATTTTTTATTTTTTATTTTTTTTTTTTTTTACGTTTATGTGGACTATGATGTGGGTTTGGAAACAGATGAGCCTTCTAGTTGTATTAGTCATCAAAACAGCAGCAAACCAACTCACACTGACAATGCGATTTATTATGGTCCTCAAAATAGCTGTTTATCTCATGATGACCTCATTGCTGTGAAATCTTCGTCCAAGAAATTTGAGGTTTGGGAGCTTCTGGTAGTCACTAGGTGCTAGATATGGCAAATAGGGTGGATGTTCAAGCAATTCAAACTTTAAATTCTCACATTTTTCTCATTGCAATGACTGAACAATGAGCCGGAGCATTGTCATGAAGAAACAAGGGTTTTTTTTCCCCCCTCCTCTCTGCCAAATGTGGGCTTTTTCTTTTCACCTCATCACTCAAACATTGCAATAAGCCTGCATAGTAGTCACTAGTGGTACTTTTTACCCTTTTCCAAGTAATCAATTAAAATAATTCGCTGTGCATCCCAGAAAAAACACAGCATAACCGAGTTAGCTGACAAAATTGACTTTGCCTTTTTGGAGTTGGTTTACCTAGCACAATCCATGTTTTGACTGATTTACTTTTTGGAGTGTGGTGACATATCGAAGTATCAAAACTTCACTGGGATTTTTACAATAAGAGTTCCAAATTCTTAATAAAAACAGTTTTTCTTTGCAACTTTTGATTAGGTGTCAATAAATGCTGCATCCATCTTGCACAGACCTTGTGAAAGCACAAAACATTACTTAAATTATTGCATGTTCTTTTGATATGTTTACAGCCTCTGCTATCTCAACCAACTTTAATCTGTGGTCTTCCAGTACTAAACAATGAATTTTTTCAATAGTTTCTAGAGTTGTGACTTTCACAGGCAGAGCGAGGCTCATCACTAGTGCTCGTACATCCCATTTTAAACTCTCAACCCACCTTTTAATCATTGTTTATGAAGGAGCAAGGTCTTTCAATATACTGTTCATTTCCGCCTTGATATCTTTAGGCATTAAGCCATTAAAATAGAAATATTTAATCACTGCTCGTTTTTCTAAATCCTCCATTTTTGTGAACCTCTAATGTTTAAAATGCTGTCAATCAAAAACTAAACAAGCTATTGACGTGTAACTATGGATACAAGCTAGTCTAGAGTTAAACTATATGAAACTGTCCATCAAACTGGCCCAGTGGCGCCATATCTATGTGAGGCCCAGGACTTATCAGCCAACCCTCATATTAGTAGTCAGTGAGTATTTGTTCATCGAAAGACAGTTTACAGCACGGTAGAGGACTTACGTACTTTCTGCAGTAATTTTTACATCTGGTAAATGAGTTACAGTGATATGAGAACATACACACAAGTTCTTTTGGTGGAGCACATGAGTTCCTAATTGTTCCATCTTTACCAATAAACACTTCTGCACCATTCTCACTTTCTCCTGTTTTATCACTAGATACTTCTTGTACTGTGTCAGGATCATTGTTACATTTTGGGTCCTGGTTTTTTTTAATTAAATTTTTTATATTCAGAATCATCAGCTTCATGGTCAGCCATTACGTCTTCAATGTTTTGTCTAATTCTCTCCTCTTCAGCTCATAAGAATATGCCATGCAGCAGTTACAGTACTTACAATATAGATACTAAAATAAGGTACCAAGCTGCAAAAGGTGTGTTGTAACACTAAACAAAGCTGATAACGCACACATGTGCTCTTTAGAATAACTATTCAGAGGTAACAGACACCAGTGCCTGCAGCTGTACCATAGTACATATCAAGTGAAACTTTGTAACTTTGACCATGTGAGATAGCAGTATCAGCTTCCATTGACAGCAAAGATGTGATTATGATTAAAATTATTTTTCAGGTATGGCAACTATTTGCAACATGGGTGCTGAGATTGGTGCTACTACATCCATTTTTCCATACAATTCTCGAATGCGAGATTTTCTTAAGGCTACAGGTCGGGAAGAAATTGCCAAAGAAGCTGACAAATATTCTTCTAGTCTTCTGACAGCAGACCCCAATGCTCCATATGATCAGGTATTATAAATCTCACAAGAGCGTAGGTCTTTGTTTAATTGCTGCATGAGGTTAATTCAAGTGCATACTTGTAGTAGATTAAGTTACAGCCAAAATAGATATTATAGTTTTGAAATTGCACAGGAAAAACATAATGGTAAAAGAATAGCACAGAACATTGACCAGACAGTATGCAAGAGAATTTGGTTGTTTAAAAAAGCATCGTTCCAAGTGTGTTTCCTGTTCTTGCATATTTTCTAATGCCATGTAGTAATAAATGTAATAGAACATTTGTAAATTGGTTATTGCTGCATCTAACAAACTAAAGATTGTGAGATAACAATTTTTACTCCAGACTGGGGTTTGAACCGCAAACTGGATTAGCCCTACTAATAGTAAGCAGTATAGTATCACAATCAGCAGAAACCAAACCTGTGTTCTGCACTTGTTGGAAAAATGTACGACGGAATAAATGAAGTAATCGTAGTGTGAACGATTACACCAGATTCTAAAACACAATACTTTTATTTCCATTCTTTTTTCCGACAAATTGTCATAAAAGAAATAAATTTTCTATACCTCTGAAATGCTTCATAATTTAATTCCTTTCTTAATATATGATGCGGTTGCATAATTAAATAATTTCCTAAGTTGCTTTTTAAGCACCATTACTCTTGGGTGTCATCTTCTTTTTGCGACAAGTGGAGGGACTCTTTTGTAATTAAGAATGTCACAGAACATGCCCTTTCTATACTCCATTGGATTATACTGAATTATATTGCAGCTGTAACTTTGTTCTTCTCTAGAATAGAACTCTTAGGTTTCTTTTTACTTTAAGCGTAAGTTTATTGTTATGATCAGATGTACTGTATATAGAATTTATCGATTGAGTCTATTAAAATGATTATTTAACCTAATGGCATTCTCTTTCAAATGATACAGTAATGACAGCCACAGGAGCAAAACTGTAATTTGATTCATTAACTTGTATTACAAAGTAGAAAAAGTATGATCATGCTCCAGGTTCGAACTGTGATCGCTCTTTTCCCCTTCATACAATGTGCATTTTATCACTGAGCTACAATAACAGATACTAGAAAGTAGGTTATATACAACATAGATGGTGGTTTTATAAAAATTGTCATTCCAAGCGTTTTTCCTGTTCTTGCATATTTTGTAATGTTATGTAGTAATAACTGTAATAGAACATTTGTAAATTGGGTATTACTGCATCTAACAAACTAAAGATTGTGAGATAAAAATTTTCACTCCAGACTGGGGTTTGAACCCCAAACTTTTGGTGTCTTTGATTGATACAGCTTGCATTTTACTAATGAGCTAAGAGAGCACTCGTTTGCATGCTACTTATATCAAATGTAAATGTTGGTTCTATTAAAATTATTATTTCATGTCTTTTCCAACTTGTTTTTTTATTTATTTGTTCTGCAATGCCATATAGGCAGGCCAGCTGCAAGAGCACAATTATAAATTAGTTCATTACAGCGTCTAACAAAGTAAAAAGTTTGGAGTAATATGTCAGGGTTCGAAGCGCGAAACCTTGTGTCAATTGTTCCAGTCTGCATTTTGCCACCGAGCTATGATAACAGTTGATAGAATCTTCCTTATGCACAATATAGATATTGGTTCTGTTAAAGTTTTTCCATTTTCTAGCATAGTTTCCAATGCCATGTAGTTAATAGTTCATATGCAAGAGAATTGTTACTTTGTGATGCTTAGTCTTTTGTCATATTGGGTTAATATAGCCTTAGAAATCTTTGAAGTGAGTAACAGGTTAAAATGGCAACCATGACACTATACGTCTACGAATATGGTCGATTTAGCATTCATGCTCTCTAGTAATGGAATGCCTGAATGATATTGTCCTGCAGAAAGTCTACATTTACTTTCTTGAAAGATAGTGATAATATGTAATTATAAAGCATAGCCATGTTTAATGTTTGGATTGTGATCACAGTGATGCTATAAATTAAATGTTCAGAAGTGATTTCACATTGGTAGAAGATATAGAAGGAGAAAGTGATAACCAGCCAATCATAACTTACCTTTCCATCTTGCTGTCCCTATGCTCCATGTTGCTCACAAGCATCTAATGCCTCTAGGAGGTTGAAGATGCAGTTGTGTTGCTCCCTCAGTAACTAATTCATAACATTTTACACTATCTTTATAGGAATATTACATAAAGTATCAATGATATCCTATTTAAAGTTGAGATTTCAAGTTAAATATAAAAGTAGCACATCCTATAGTTTTGAAGTTTACCCCAGCATGCTTCAGGGTTCGAATTTAGGTCCACTACTATTTCTTTTGTTTATGATATATATCATCTGTTGTTACATGTTCAAATATATTACTTTTTGCTGATCTAAAGATCTTTAGTTCCGTAAAATCTATCTCTGATTGTGTAAAACTTCAAAAAGACCTGAATGCATTAAATAAATGGAGCAAAGACAATGATCTTCCTTTTAATGTATCAAAATGCCAAGCTAGGTCTTCTCTAGACTTACAAAAATATTGTTTTTACTATGAAATAGATGAAGTTAATTTAAAAATTTTAGAAACAACTAATTTAGGAGTTATTTTTGATAAGGATCTATCTTTTAATAAACACATCAACACAGTACTCAGTGTAACATATAGAAATCTGGGATTCATAATCGTAACTCACATAACTTCAAGGATGTTAGACTTTTTGTTACATTATATAATTCATTTGTAAGATCCAGACTCGAATATGCTTCACTAGTATGGAGTCCTTATACCGCCATATATATTAAATTTATCGAAGTTATTCAATACAAATCTCTAAGGTATTGTTTTTCAAAACTTATCATTATTTTCCCAAGTTCATATCATATGATTCATTGCTTCATTAATTCGACTTCAGAAGTCTATCACATAGGAGAAATTGTCAGTTATTGCTTTTCCTTTACAAATTACTTCATAATATGATTAATGACTCTAACCTAAGTCAATTAGTATGCTTTTACGTTCCAAATGTTGCCCCTAATAGATTTCGTAATATTTTTTTCTTCCTCAGAAGAATACTGATTCATATAAATATTCACCTATGCATAGAATGCAGTCATGTTACAATAAATTACATCCCTTAAACATTGATATATTTAGTATGAAAGTCAGAAACTTTGCTTTATCCTGTGAATATTTATTACCAATAGTAGAATGATTAACTTGCTGTACATGTGAACCAATGTTACCAACTTGTTCGTGTTTGTTTTTATGTTATGTGTTCTGTAATTAGTTTTGTGTTTTTGATACACTTTGCTCATATTGTAGCTTTATAGTGATCGTTGTAATTAGGGAAACCTGTAATGTTCATATTAAATAAACAGTGTCAAAGAAATAGACTGCAGTTCTAATGAATTCTGTGAATATTTTATGAATGAACACTGCACTGTGAAATTTCTGTGAGAAATTATTGCATCTAGTTAACACACCAGCAGCAAAATGATCAACATTGTTCAGTGGAGAAACCCTGATGAATGGTTTCCTACAAGCTGATGTAGAGTTCATTAAGTCTTATGAAAGTTCAGCTATCACTACTACCTCTGACTAAATTTCAGAAAAGTGCAGGTCAGGAAGTTTCTGCCTTTGGTAATATTGTTGGGACACTAAGAAAGCTTCCCTGAAGCACAAAGGACCCTTGGAAGGCATCCACCTTGCATCACATAATTGGTGCCAAAGGTGTCTCAGCATAATCTTGATGGTCCATTGTGTTGCCATTTAAGCCCTGTTCAAACTTTATGCTTTCCTGTGTACTAGAATGCAAACTTAACAGATCACCATTATAGAAGTACTTTAATATTATTTTAACCATGTATATATGTTTGTATAGTAATGTTTGGTGTTCAGGTATCACGTACTCAGAACAGACATATTGAAATATAAATCAACATGTCGTAGATGTGGATAAAACATGTCCAAGAAGGTTTCCATATATTCTATTAATTCTGTTTAAATACTTTTACATGTATCTTACACCTAAATCTTTATTCAGTTTCCAAAAAATAGGGAAGGTATAAAAATAGGATTTTATCTTCCAAATGTGTGTCAAAACTTAATTACTCCCATAGTCTCATGTTCTTGTATTCAAATAGCATATTGTGATTGCAGACTATTGAACTTGACCTAAGCACATTGGAGCCACACATAAACGGACCTTTCACTCCAGATCTTGCTCATCCCATTTCCGAAATTGGCACAACTGCAAAGGAAAAAGGCTGGCCTGTGAACATTAAAGTTGGTAAGTTACTAATATTGAATGCATAGCTATCAAATCTTTTTCTTTCTTTTTCTATTGCTTTAACCGCTTCACTGATGGCCATTTAAACCCTTCAGTGGCCGGAAACGGATATTCCAATAAACAGAACAAGGCATTTAAATTGTTAAATGCTGTAAAAATGCATCATAAATACAATTCCATATCTTCCGTATTTATTAAGTTAAAACAAAAACTGGTTTAAAACCCATTAAAGGCAGTATACATCTACAGTAATGAAAAAGTGGAGACTACAGTAATAAATCGTTCGAATTTCACTTCTTTGTTTCACGGTAGCAAAAGCCATTCTTTGTGCCGAACGTGCCTAATATTTGAATCATTTTGTTTTGTGTGTATACGAACGAGTGTATGTATGTATAGCTACACAAGCGACTTCTCCGGTTTAAGTTGAGTTTATTTATGCTATACCAAGTGATAGTCATAGGAGTATATGTTGCGTTACACTGGAAAGAAAACTTCCTGTCAGCATCTGTTATTACAGTGTTTCTCAACCAAAGTTTCTGGTAGCCTTATGCAGCTGTTTTGGCTCAGTATTTTAGTTATTTATACTCTCTCTGTGTTCAGAGTGATTTCTTATAGCTATCAAGAGCTAAATGAATGGCACATTTGAAATTGTTAAATTTCAATGTTAACCATGGCTTATCCTCGTAATGTAGCAAATAAATTACCTTGCATATGATGTATACAGGCTTCTGATATTACTGTAGAAAATCTGGAATATTTGTTGTGCGATTATGAAGATGTTTACCAGTGACGTGTACTGGTCTACAGATGGCATGTTACTCCATTGTCTGGGGGAAGTAGCGGGTCAAATATGGGTGATGTGGATCAGCTATTACTAGTTATCCCTCTTTATGAAAAACAGTTAAATGGTAAAAAAGTATTTTTATACCACTGGATGTAACCATTCACAATTGTTTAGTAATTTTCAGAGCTGTGAATTTATGCAAGACATTCACCTACCTGTACTTGCGCATATAAATAGCTTGTAACCTAATTGAGTATTAATACTCAGAGGGCGTCTTTATACTGGGGGTAAGAAATTTACCACGACATCACCCCTCATACTTGAGAGAAAACACTTTCCTAAAAGCATACCACCCACAACCAAAAAAGTTGCAACCATTTCGAAAATGTGTAGTGTGTTGCAAAAAAGAAGTTTGCAAGGAAACCAATATTATTTGGTGTGAATCTGCAGATGTGCCCTTGGGTGTTTATCGAGGTTTGGAGGTGTACAATTCAAAAGGCAACCTTTAAGGGTATGTTTACATTCCTTATAGAACTAATTTAAATTTATTGTAAAATAGGATGATTAAAATAATTGGCGTTAAATGAGCATAAATGCATATATGCGCAGGACGTCTATACACGTCCATATCAGTTTGGTGCATTTTAACTTGGACGTCATATGACGTCCATATCGGTGAAAGAGGGTTAATGAAAAGAATCAGAGGGTTAATGAAAAGAAGGTTCTCCCTGGTAAAAGAGGGGCAGTTTCGACTCCGGGTGGACCTTGTTATAACAATCACCTTTGCATATATATAGTAGGCTAATAAAGTAATATACTTGTGAAATTCAGTATTAAGATTTCACCAGAGATAAAATTTTGATGCTCCCCAAATTTAAAAAATACGTTTTTATGAAAACGCCCACACACATGCTTGTGCTTATACAGCATAATTTCAAAATAAAAATTCAGTCCAATACCAAACTGATATTGAAGCAGAAAAAGTAAAACCTCATATTAAACAAAAACAAGAAAAACCTCAATCAAAATTTCTTTAATTTCAAATATTTAGGGTGAGAAGGTACTGCCGATCTCCAGAACGCTATTTTCATGATTTTTGGGTGCACATTACTAAGAAATTATTATTGATATTTACATGAAAATTTTCAGGCATGTTCTTAAAATCTTTATCTTTTATAATACTTATTATTATTTGAACATTTTGTGCTGATAATTTGCTATAATTTTTTAGTTTTTGTAAAAAGAAAATTGTATTGTTTTAATCAAGTATTATGAAACTCAGAGGAAAACCCCTTATTATTATTATTATTATTATTATTATTATTATTATTATTATTATTATTATTATTATTATTATTATTATTATTATTATTATTATTATTATTATTATTATTATTATTATTATTATTATTATTATTATTATTATTATTATTATTATTATTATTATTATTATTATTATTATTATTATTATTATTATTATTATTATTATTATTATTATTATTATTATTATTATTATTATTATTATTATTATTATTATTATTATTATTATTATTATTATTATTATTATTATTATTATTATTATTAGTATTATTAGTATTATTAGTATTATTATTATTATGGGTCTGCTTAATACACACACAAAAATTGATGTTATGGTTGATTAGTCTTTTTAAAAAAAAGTGTACCGGAACCTGAAAAAAATGTGAAACTGAGAAAAACACCTTTAAAGTTTATATATTGATTACTGACTTCTCACATGATTCAGAACATTCCTGCTGCATTGTCTTGACCTTTTGTATTCTCACTTGTTCTTTTCAAGTTCCTCTATTTTTCTTGCCTTCTTGGCCAGTTCTTCAACCATTTTATCTGCTTTCAGGACCTGCAGCTCATCAATTTCTGTATATGACTACTATCATGATTAGCACATGTATTATGTGAACTGGGCCTACTAACCTCAATATTACATGTGGTTTCATTGTCTTTTGTATTTGTATTTTCTACATTTACTTTTCTATGTTTAGTAAAATGATTGCCTATAAGGTTTCTCTTTTGAAATGTTTTTGGCCTAACCATATCATATATTCACCAATAACTAGTACAAAATACCGGGTGTCCATAAATGAATATCGGGGTTTTAACGCTTTATAACATTAATTTTATTCTTATATATTATTATTATTATTATATATTATTATTATATTATTATTATTATTATATATTATTCTTATATATATATATTCTTATATATTCTTAATAAGTTTAATAAAATTAATGTTATAAAGCGTTAAAACCCCGATATTCATTTATGGACACCCTGTATTATTCAGAATAAATAACTGTTCACATACACAGCCAAAGACAAAAGAAGAACTAGCATCATTGGAGTTACAGTGATACCAGAAGAAAGCTTGGAAGATCCCTTACAAAACAAGGTTAGTTCAGAATTATCTATTCAGTATTACAGAAGTTATGATCGATTTTCTGAAAGGTTACGAAAAGGAGCGTGGTAAAAACTTAACACCCACTAATATATGAGCAAATTAGGTTTAAAATATTGCTCCAATGAACTTTTTAACTATATATTTGTAATCTAGAGGGATGACATAAAAAAAAAAATAAAAAAAAAAGAAGTTAATTTTAACTCCAAGTGCAGTACCTTCTCACCTTAAAGTGACTTCAGAAACTTATGAATATTATTTTGTTCTTAATCTCAGTTGTTTTTATAGGATCACATATGCAATTTATTGATACAAATTTTAAGCGAAGTGTATAAGAATAATAAATGCAGTTTTAACATTAACTTTAAAGAGAGTCGATTAAAGACACTAGACAACACTTACTTTTAAATTTTTCCGGAACTAGTTTCAGAGGCTTTGCCTCTATCATCGGCCGGCTCTCGCCGATGATAGAGGCAAAGCCTCTGAAACTAGTTCCGGAAAAATTTAAAAGTAAGTGTTGTCTAGTGTCTTTAATCGACTCTCTTTAAAGTTAATTTATCATAACAACACTGTTTTCAACACTTCCAAGAAAGTAATTGCAGTTTTAACAATTCATTGCAGAGTGTTTAGATAATAAATCTCGCTAATAAATCTTAGATATCTATAATGCAGAGAAAGAAGGTTACTGGACAATTGAATACGGACTACAACTCATTTGATTTGGATGACCATTCATAGTCAACTTCAAAATGCATTGTTTGATCATAGCAAAAGTGTCATTTCTTAGTGTACAGTCACAGAGTAGTTTGAAACTGTCTTGAAAATTAATGATTCACATCAATAACATGTACGTATTTTAGTATGTGTTTTCTTATTATGAAGCATTAGCAATGCACAGTATCAAAGTATAAAAATTGAAAGAAGCGTAGAGACAGTAAGCACAAGTTAAAATAAAAGTGAATCGAGAAGATATTGACACATTGCTTCACTCACACTGCTTTTCACAGGGTATGTTTCAAGAGCTGTTGTTTCCATCAGCTGAGTCTTGACTCATCCATTTTAATGCACAGTATATTTACAGTTTGAAAATATTGAGTTGGTTTATAATATAAATATTTCACTGCTCGTTTAAATAGAGAATATGTTTTGAAAACCATACTTATATGATTGCAGTGTAGTTAGTGTAATGTTTGTTTTCTCATGAGAAATTTGTGTGTGCCAACTTGATTTTTCTACTTATTCATTATTTCCTTTTGCAATTGTATTTGGTGATGTGAATATTGTTGGATTTTGTTTCTGCTATGTATACTTTTGTATATTGTATTCTGTTTCTTTTAAGATCTCAGGTTTATTTTTATGGTTCCTGCTCTTTTAGGAGGTTTAATTTGGGTTTACTCTGGAAGTTAGAAAAATATGTGCTTATGAAAACTTTAAAATTTACCATGCACTTAAGAGTAGCAGGTGAAATGTCTGAACTTGCTTTTTATCATGGTTGTCAAGGTTCTGTTTTTTATACTGTCCTTTATCTTTGTAGGTCATATCTGACACTGAATAAAATGGGTAAAATGATACTCAGATGCTCGCAAGTCCATGAAACTTAGTCATGCATTGTTTTCCCCCTGAGAAAGAAACATGTTACCCGAAAAACTCATAAATTGAGATTTAGATTCTCAAATTCAACCTCTTGAATTTAAGGCAACCATGATATCTTCTCACTACAGAAGTAGGCGTTCTAATTTTATTTGTCTTAATACATCTCAATTTTTCCTGCTGCAAATAATAAATTATATAGAGTCAACTTGAAAAATCCAATGCCATGGCCGGCATTTGAACCACAGTCTCCTGGTTTCCGTCCAGTTGCTCTTACCCATTGACCTACCATGGCCAACTTACCGTCATGACATTAAATTCTCCAATTGACTCATATGTTTTCCCAATAAACCACTAGGGGCTGTCGTATTCGAGATACACAGCTTGTGATGACTTACCATTGTAAGTACTTAAGGCCCAAGCTTCATCATTTCACTCTTATTATTTAAGTTAATTGATGGAAATTATTCATTTCTTCACACTAGCTGTATATAGGCTAAGGTTTTGGATACAATAGTAAGTCACCACAAGCGGTGTATCTCAAATACGAGAGTTCCTAGTGGTTTACCAGGAAAATATGAGTTAGTTGGAGAATTTAATGTCATGACAGCAAGTTGGCCATGGTAGCTCAGTGGGTAAGAGCGACTGGATGGAAAACAGGAGATCCGTGGTTCAAATCGCAGCCATGGACCTGGATTTTTCAAGTTGATATCCAAAACCTTAGCCTGTATACAGCTAGTGTGAAGAAATGATTAATTTCCATCAATTAACTTAAATTATATTCCTATTTCATTGTTACTTCAGGTCATTTAATTCAACAGTATTGCCCATATTAATAATTGTAAGTGTTCTTTGATGACAATTTCCTGCTTTGTTTTGATGTGCAAAACCCTTTACTGTGAACTTTTTATTTTCAGGCCTAATTGGCAGCTGTACGAATTCAAGTTATGAAGATATGGGTCGGTGTGCCAGCATTGTAAAACAGGCATTGAAACATGGTCTAAAATCAAAGATTCCCTTCAATGTGACACCTGGTTCAGAACAAGTTCGTGCTACTATTGAACGAGATGGAATTGTAAGTGCATAAAAAATTATAGTTATTGTTTTTAATCATCTATTTGAACAAATAGGTCCTAAAAGAATAATTCCTACCCAAAATGTTGTTGGAATCAGAGCGAAATAATTATAGAATAGCATTGAGTAGAATGTACAAGAGGTTAAAGATGAGGGAGGTTAAAGATGACTCCATTCTACATCTACTGTTGACACTCATGCCAGGAACATCAATGAAATTGTGCCTGGCAGTGTCCAAGAGGTTGCAGAAGACTGTAATATTTCAGTTGAATCATGTCATGATAACCTGACACAGCATCTTACAATATATCGTGTTGCCACAAGTTCATCCCATGATCATGAGTCGAGATCAGAAAGACCATTGCCTAGCAGTCTGTGAAGAACTTTTAGATTGCGCAAATGAGAACAAGAAGTTCCTTCAGAGAATCATAACTGGTGATGAAATGTGGATTTACGGTTATGATGAAACTAAGGTTCAAACTTCGCAATGTGTTGAAAGGTTCTCCAAGACCGAAAAAAGCTCAAGTTAGGTCAAATGTCAGTCATGCTGATAATTTTCTTTGACTTTGAAGCAGTAGTTCATTGTGAATTCATGCCACAGGATTAAACTGTTAATTGATGCAACTTTTGGGATGTGTTGTGACTCCTTGGAAAAAATGTGAGAGCGAAATGGCCTGAAATGTGAGACGATTCTTGGCTCTTACAACATAATATACCTGCATATTCATTCTGTTGAAGCATAACAATTGCAAAAAAAAAAAAATCTCTGTGCTGCCTTATCCTCTGTACTCTCCAGACATTAATCCAGAGTCTCCAGGACGGTGTAGACTTTTTTTTATTCCCAAAGTTGAAAACCCTATTGAAAGGATAAAAGATTTGCAACAATAGACCAGATAAAAGAAAATTCATAGATTGCACATCATGCAATCTAGAAAGCGGTGTACCAAGATTTCTTCCAGAAATGGTGTTGGGAGAATTGTATTAATTTTTGAGGAGAGTATTTTGAAGAAAACCATGCAAAATAAATAAAAGGTAAGAGTAGACATTTTGTGGACATTGTTCTGGAATTATTTGAACAGACCTCTTATAAAGTTACTTTTGACTTGATCTCACTGATTGACCCAATAGTAGTTGTAAAATTCCATACCAAGTGAGTATTGGGGCATATTATCTCAAATTAATTTAAGAATCCCTGAAGTTCACCTAAAAATATGAATCTGTTTAGGAATTGAGCTGAATCAATGAATGTTGATTATTAAAGTTAACTCATTGTGTGTTCTGCAGGAGAGAAGTTATAGCAAAATCAAATGAACATTATTGACTTTGAAGTAATTATTATTTAGAAACAAATAAGAATTGAGGTATTTTGCATACCAGCATGTTACCATGGTAGCTCAGTTGGTTAGAGAAGTAGCATGGTAAGTCAAATATCCCATTAGTACTTAAAAAACTGAATGTAATAACAGTGAAGCAATACATATAAAAAGAAACTTATTTAATAAACTTAAATAATATTATGTAACAAAGATCCCATTAGTTAATTGATAGAAATTAATCTTTTAGATACACTAGTCGTGTATAGGCTAAGGTTTTGGATAGATAGTCAAACTAAAAAATTCAATTCCAAGGCCGGGATCTGAACCACGGTTCTCCTGGTTTCCGTCCAGTCACTTACCCATTGATCCCATGTTTCAAAACAACTCCAGCATTGAATTTTTCAGTCTGATTCTACGCTTCCATCTTTAGATATTTCCCATCTATTTGCTATGTTTAATAAATAGTTATCTTGAATTACTCCATGGAATGTTACTATTCAAACCATTCTAGCCATGTTAAATTTTATTGACTGTTTTGCAGGCAGAAACGTTACGACAGTTTGGTGGCACTGTGTTAGCCAATGCCTGTGGTCCATGCATAGGGCAGTGGGATCGAAAGGATGTTAAGAAAGGAGAGAAAAACACCATTGTTACATCTTATAATCGAAATTTCACTGGACGTAATGATGCCAACCCAGCTACTCATGCCTTTGTAACTTCTCCAGAATTGGTTACAGCTCTCTCGATTGCTGGGAGTCTAGATTTCAATCCTCTAACAGACAAACTTAAAGGACAAGACGGTATGTGTATACCATTTTTCTCACAGTTATATATGCATACATTTATAGTAAGTTATATGTTGACAAACAAGTTGTGCATTTCTCAAACTGTTACTACTATTGACTGTTTAAAGGTAAGGAATTTAAGCTTGATTCACCTTATGGTGATGAGCTCCCAACAAAGGGTTTTGATCCTGGTGAGGACACTTACCAAGCCCCCCCAGCTGATGGCAGTAGTTTGAAGGTGAATGTTGACCCCAAGAGTCAGAGATTACAGCTTTTGGAACCATTTGATGTTTGGGATGGTAAAGATTTGATAGACATGAGCATTCTTATTAAGGTAGGCAACATATTTTGAATTGAACTTAAAAGTGCATGTTTTTGTTTCTAATATACATATGCACTTTTATCATGAACACGCTTGTGGCACAGGTGAAGGGAAAATGCACGACAGATCACATTTCTGCAGCTGGGCCATGGCTCAAATACCGTGGTCATCTGGACAATATCTCCAATAACATGTTCATTGGTGCCACCAATGCTGAGAATGACGAGATGAATAAGGTAAAAAATCGTCTAGATGGATCTTGGGGCACAGTTCCTGAAGTGGCACGAGCATACAAAAAGGCTGGAGTGAAATGGGTGGCTGTTGGAGATGAGAACTATGGTGAGTACTCATTTGTCAGAATTATTTTGGAAGATGATGCAGGACAAAAACACTTATTCCCTAGATTTGCAGTCAAAAGTTATATGGAAGGGGTAAAACTTTGCAAAGATTCCTAAATCAATAATAAATAGCTCACCTGAAGGATTACTGATATCCTCTTAACTCTACTGAGAAAATTTGTAACATTAAAGAAAAGATAGTGTGCTTTAAAAAAAAAAAGGTTCTTTTTAATTACTGAATACTATGTAGTTCAACAGCCCTATCATATTGTGACTTTGTGGGTTCGTGAAATGAAAAGTCCAATTTCACCACTCAAAAATGTTCTTTATTTCCACCGACTCACAGTTTAACACTTGCCAATTACACAGTATTACGTGCTGCACACAATTACAATTCACCAGTTCGTCCGTTACAATTTCACTTGTACTCGCGACTACGTAAACTCCGATGCACGTACACAGTCTCGTTCGTTAACACGGCGCTCCTTTCCACGCACGTCACTGACTAACACTGACTGCCTGTCTCTCTGAAACCCTTTTTATAGGAATGTCACCGTTCTTCTAGAAGTCTCTGGTTTCCCCCACGAAAGTTCCGGAGGGCAGAAGAAGGGGAGAGAAGCGCCTAGGGACAAGCGACTTTTCCCTAACCACCCCTAAGTTAGTGACAGAGACTAATGGGAGGCGTGGCTGGTTTCCTCACAGCTGTGGGCCTCATGCCTACCGCTAATTGGGTGACACTGCTCCCTCCTCAAAGCTGGTCGTCCCGAACAGCACCATCGTAGCGGGCGAGGCGGTCCAGGTGTACCACCAGCATCCGCTCGGAGTCTCAGCCAGAAGTAGCGCTGTCGTAGTTTGTGAATCATTCGGTTCGCTCCCAGGTGTCCTCCTGAAGTACCGGCGTGCTCTTCCTGCAAGGCTTCCGGGACCTTGCTCCAGGGAAGTACCAACTGTTCTCTCTGCGCCTTCCCATCGGGTGACTCCCATACCCGGAACAGCACGCCCTCTCTGGTCTTCAACGAGTCCCATTGGGCCCAGTACGACTTGTAGGTGGCGCTCCTCGGTGCGATGTCCTCCCAGGTTGGTCTCGTCCCTGCGTCCACTTCCCTCAAGAGTGGCCCCAAGTCTGCGTCCGCCAGCTGCTCCCTCCTCAGGCCTGCGCTATCCCAGCCTTCAGCAGGCACTGCCACAACTACTCGGACTGCTGCGGCACGCTCCTTCTCTTCCACTCTTGTGCGCTCATGGCCGTCCTGGATCTGCGATAGGACACCTCCAATGCAATGGTCGCTGGCGTCGGTGTCCACAATGAAGGCGCCACCCGGTTGTGGGAAACCCAAAATTGGAGCACTGCACAGGGTCCCCTTCGGGTGCTGGAAAGCGTCTTCGGCGTCCTCCGTCCACACATAAGGCCGGTTTTCCTCCGTCAGGCGGGTGAGGGGTTTTGCGATGTTGTCGGCCTTTTCCTCTAAATCATTAAGGCGGTCGTCTACTTGACCCTTCCGCTTGCCCAGATTCGTGACGTCATCCCTCACGCTGGCCAACCGTTCCTCGAACTTTGCGGCGAGGACCTCGTTCGCCACCTTCATTTCTTCCGTCTTCTCCGTGAGGTTATCGTTAGCCGTCTTCATTTCTCCCAGCTTTGCGGCCAGGTTGTTATTTGCCGCTTCTATTTCCGTTATTAATTCGGCCTTCATTTCTTCCATCTTCCCGGCGATGTTGTCGTTGGCCGTCTTCATTTGTTTCAGTTCCGCGGCCAGGTTGTCATTCATAGTCTCCAGCTTCGCGGCCAGGCTGTTATTTGCCGCTTCCGTTTTTGTTGTTAACTCGTTCATCTTCGCCAAAAGCATTTCCAATGCGGATTCCATGGCTGTAATGTTCGGTGCTGTTGTCATCCCGCTTCCTGACACCAGTGTGACTTTGTGGGTTCGTGAAATGAAAAGTCCAATTTCACCACTCAAAAATGTTCTTTATTTCCACCGACTCACAGTTTAACACTTGCCAATTACACAGTATTACGTGCTGCACACAATTACAATTCACCAGTTCGTCCGTTACAATTTCACTTGTACTCGCGACTACGTAAACTCCGATGCACGTACACAGTCTCGTTCGTTAACACGGCGCTCCTTTCCACGCACGTCACTGACTAACACTGACTGCCTGTCTCTCTGAAACCCTTTTTATAGGAATGTCACCGTTCTTCTAGAAGTCTCTGGTTTCCCCCACGAAAGTTCCGGAGGGCAGAAGAAGGGGAGAGAAGCGCCTAGGGACAAGCGACTTTTCCCTAACCACCCCTCAGTTAGTGACAGAGACTAATGGGAGGCGTGGCTGGTTTCCTCACAGCTGTGGGCCTCATGCCTACCGCTAATTGGGTGACAATATGTAAACAAGCTAAATGTCTTTAATATAATTTTTAGTCCAGCTAGTACTCCATGCTCCTATATTTCTAGTGTTTACCTAGAATGCATTTCATTAGGGCCTTCATAGTATCCTCAGCTGATGTCAGCTGTATTTTGATTCGGTGAACTACTTGGTAGCAATTGGGGTGTCTGTTGGTGTCCTGATGAACTTGGAGTTCGGGTTCTCATCAAAGGTGGTGTCGAAATCGAAGAGTACTAATTCATGGCATACTAGTTCAACCCCTAATTGTATTAATTTTGTGTATCATGGAATATCATGGTACATACTCATTAAAAATAAATGTATTTTTATTTCCATATTACATTTAGCATTTAAATTTGTGACAAAAGGGGAGGAGGGCTCACCATATTGTTTGACAGAGAGAGAATTATGAAATTTTAGTTTCATCCCTACTGGCCATTAGGAGTTATTACTTAGGTTTATCAGCAAACATCAATGCTGTATGTGTTGGTAAAATTTATGTAATTATTCATGATTTTTAGAAATCATAAATAATAATCCATCTTCTCTACTGTGGTTCTTGGCAAGCAATTATATAGGAGAGCAAATGAAAATTTAACTATACCTCAAAATTGTTATCAATTTTATCATCAAGTGATATGATATCACATTAGAAAGATCAGGTTGAAACAAGAAGAAAAGTCAGCAGTAGCATTTCATTTTTGGAATGAAAATCATGACATTGATCCAAATCCAAAATTATTAAAAGGAGTGATAAACCAAAATAAACTAACAACATGGGAGAACATATTCCTATGGAAAAATAAGGACCGCATAATAAACTTTGAAATCCCACCAGTAGATAATTTGACAAAGAAGTTCATAGTTCTACCACCAGAGGAGAGCAGACAACAGATGCTAGTTGGAGAGAGATTAAAATGGAGGCAACAGCCTTTGAAACTAGTCCCTCAATAATATAAAAAAGTGACAAGTGTCAATAAACCAGCTACAAATAGCTTTTATGATTAATTTTGACGTCACTGTTACTAAATTCCTCCAAAAGCACATACTTTGCTGTTGTTCACATCTCACCAATTCTTCATCCAGAGCTGCATTTACTGACCCATGAACTGCTTTGCCCATTCCATAGCCTGTTGACTCTGGCTTGGAACATACCACACACTGTTCAAAGCACCACACTGCACTGTACAACTCACAGACTCTGATTCTGGCCAACTCACTTTTGAATGACTTGTCGGCCTTGCATCGGTTTTTATATATTTGCTGGGTGCAGTAGGTCTTTCTGGAATTGGAGGCCTTTGGTATTACAGTCATTAAAGTTGTTTTTATGTAGTAACAACACAATTCTGCCCTAGCCTCATGACATGAGCTTGTGATTAGCTTTGAAGGCATGCCACTTCCCTCCTGCCAAACAATAAGCAACAAAATGATTCCCCTACTCCCAGTTCTTTGTGATGGAAACAAAGCTAGACTTGATGCTTTTTCTCCAAAACAGACAGCAATAGCAACTCAATCTGTCCGCAGGCCACACAAATGCTGCTGTGAGAATAGATTTAAGCTGCTTAGGTTAGTCTTTATACCAGAGTTCTTTCGCATTTAGGCTCATAGGCATGGATTTGAAATTATATTTCATTAGTTGCAGAGTTAGGATATGAAGACTTGAAAGAACAAAGGATACAAGAAATATTTATGTAATTAGTGCATTCTTTTGATACCTTTGGTCTTAGACACAACACTTATATGCTTGATTTCACTGACATGTTAAGACTTAACACGGCTGTTGGTCTGTTTAGCAATAGTTATAACAAAAATTGCATTTCACCAACAAGTGTTAGCTTAAGACTTATGTTAAATCTCTTGTTAAACTAATATTTCTGTTTTTAAGTCGTTAACAAATGTAGAATTGTCAATATATCAGGCATGAACACAGCTTTTGATGTCAATTTGTTATATTTAGACTGTCTAAATGGTATTTGTAATAAAGAGTGGCCTATGAGGAGGAATGATTTTGAGGAGCTATTAGAAAAAGATTTTCTATGGAGGTATAGACTGTCAAAACAAGCTATTATGAAAGTTATTGAGGAAGTACAAGAGATCTTAGAACATGTATCTTATAGGAATATGCTTATCTTTCCTTTGCTTTAAGTATTAATAACTTAATAATTTTATAATTCACTGAATTCTGTGTAGGTATAATACACTGTCCACCTCCTGTCTTGAAATGCAAGTCACTTGACAAGTGACTTCTGTCCTTTGCACCTCCTTTTATTTGTATGTAATATTGACGAAGTTGCTTTGTACTTCTGGTTGTGCAAGCAACATTTCTGAAGTCTCCAGCTTTGCAAAATTCACTCTTGGATATATCATTACATTTACACTAGTGTCCAAATACAGATGTACATCTTGTTCATTAAGATTAATGAAAGATTTCTTTTTTCGAAAGCTAAACCAAAATTACGTGTTTTTCTTCTACTTCTGTTAAACTGTAGTTGTATTATATGAACTACCTCTACCTTTGTAACATAAGGATTACAGTCTTAACTGAGTGCAACCATGTTGGCTTTTAATTAATGCAATGTATAATTGCAGGTGAAGGAAGCAGTAGGGAACATGCTGCTCTTGAACCTCGACATTTGGGTGGCCGTGCCATTATTGTGAAGTCTTTCGCCCGTATCCATGAAACCAACTTGAAGAAACAGGGTCTTCTGCCCCTTACTTTTGCCAACCCAGCAGACTACGACAAAATCCAGCCTACAGACAAAATATCTCTTCTTGATCTCAAGAACCTGGCACCAGGAAAGGTTGGTCACATTTTTTGGATTTCTGTTTAACTAACCAATACAGTACAGCAGGGATTCTAAAAGTTAATATAATTTTGATAAGCATAGTATATATATATATACGAGGGCTATCCAGAAAGTAGATTACGTTTTGGAATAAAAAGTAAACAAAGTATAGGAAACAAACTTTATTATATACAGATGAAAGCCACACTCAAATACTACTTTTCGACATAGTCACCATTCAAATTAAGGCATTTATCGTAGCGATGTACGAGCTTGGAAATTCCTTCGTCGAAAAATTCGGCCGCCTGCGCCTTGCAATTTCATTTCACAGTTCACGTGTTTCACCCATGTTTCGTCACCAGTAACGATGCGATCGAGTAAAGAGTCACCATCCTTATGGTAAACGTCCAAAAAGTTCAACGCTGCAGCCATTCGCTGATTTTTGTGGTCCTCTGTCAAGATTTTTGGAATCCATCTTGCGCAAAACTTCTGGTAACCAAGCTTTTCGCTGATGATTTCGTGCAACAAACTTCGCGAAATTTGTGGAAAACACAAAGAAAGTTCCGTTATTGTGAACCTTCGATTTTCACGGACTTTAGCATCGACTTTTTCGACAAGTTCGGCAGTCACTATGCTGGGTCTCCCACTTCGATCTTCGTCGTGAACATTGGTTCGGCCATTTTTAAATCTGATGACCCACTGACGCACTCCACCTTCAGTGATAATGTTGTCCCCATACACTTCACAAAGCTGCCGATAGATTTCTATCGGTTTACAGTTTTTTGCAGTCAGAAACCTTATTACTGCACGCACCTCGCAGCTCGCGGGATTTTCAATTAACGCAGACATTTCAAACCGTCACAGTATCTGAACGGAGCACAGCACGAACCTCTCACTAGCACGGCTAGATGCCGACTGAGCTGCGCAACGCTCTGACCCCAAGATGGCCGCGCTAGCCCCGCCCCTAGCGGAAACAGAGGAAAACGTAATCTACTTTCTGGATAGCCCTCGTGTGTATATATATACTGACTTGTCCTTTACCTCTTATTCTCTATAATGAATCAGATTGCTTGTTCCATTGAGCACCAGTTCTTTTCAATGCTGACATTTTAAAATGACCCGAGATGTCTACACTAGTCAAAGAAATGGAAATTCTTTGATACAATGAGGACCTCTCACTCAACTCTGTCATTTCATGAGAATAGGAAGTACCAGCATTTCTTGCACTTATTCATTTCCTCACCAACAAAGGTGTGAAATAAGTAAACTTTTGTTGAGACTGCAAGTTCAGTTCAGTGATGCTATTTTGAGTAAACCCTAAGTGTTCGATTGGGCTCAAAAGTTTGGTTGTGATAAAGTGGAAAATCAAAGTCATAAATAACATCCGCCATCCAGCATCAGTAAAGGCAATATTTAGGTCATATATAAGCTTATGGAAGGTGATGGCGGCATTACTGTTACTGAGTTTGCAAGAGTGGTGAGTGTAAGTGTTGAAAGTATTCATACCATTGCATCTGACATAATTGAATACAGGAAAACATCTGCAATGAGGGTTCCATGTCCTCTTACTGAGGCACAAAAGAATGTGCTAAAAGAAATCTGGCAGCAAATGTTTAAATTGCCTTGAAGAAGAAAGGGAAACATTTTTGGACCATATTATCTTTGACAAAATGTGGATCTATCACTATTCCCCAGAGAACAAGAGAATGAAGGAAAGGTGTGAAGGAAAGTTATGAAAGCAGCACCTTGACTAAAAGCCAAGGGAGTTTCAACTATTGTGTTTTGAGACTCAAAAGTTATATTATTCATTGACTACCTACATGTTCAAAAGACAATGAATATGTGCTACTATTGTGAATTATTAGATAAGGCCAAAACTGTTTCACAATAATTAATGCTGGTAACCCATTTGCAATGTTCTTTCCTATATGATAAATGTATGGTTGCATGCAGCAGCTCTAAATAGTGATAAACTCTCACATGGGCCACTTCCTGAATATCCATCCTATAGCCCAGACTTGTGCTCTTGCAACTATCATAGTTTGGTCCACTGAAGGAGGCATCAAGAGGAGAAAATTGGAAGATGATGCTGCAGTTCAGCAGTACAGAAGCCATTGGCTACTGGGACATCCCTCTTTTTTGCTTGAAGGGATCAGAATGATTTCTATCTGATGAAGAAAATGTATTTCTCTTGAAAGAAACTATGTAGTTAAATAAGCCACTCAATACATAAGGAATTTATTTGTATGCATCACCATTAAAGTATTTTTAAGAAATTCCAGTGTATATTTTAATGACTTAAGGTAACTTTAAACTAGTATAAACAAGTAATAGAGCTGCTGCTAGTGCAGAGAATTGTCTGTAAAATACAATTTATCAGAACTAGCAAAGACTACAAAGCTGTTTCTAAATGCAGAATTTTTAACATCCATTAAGCACAGTATACCTTTTTAAAGTTTAAAAATAGGTTCTTGTCAGCAAATACTGCAATATAAAAGTACTTTAAGTGGTGTGTGGTGGGATTTTAATGACTGAGTAATTGTATAGTTATACTTACTGCTGTGAATCATAAAATCTGGATATTGGTGGATATAATTATTTCCTCTCTGAAGATGGAATAATTACACTATGACTCAGGTCTCCTGAATCTGATAGTGTTATTTTGTTGTGTTAACCTATATCTAATGTCAGAAAGTAATCTTTAAAGAGCTAACTGTTGTACATTAAAATTATTCAATCGGCTTAAAATCATTTTAAGTGTGTAGAGTTGAAGAAATAATTTTGTTCATGATTTTGTTTGCATTTTAACTCAAATCCATTTGCACAACAGAAATGCTTATGGTACTGTTTGCTTTCTCTTTAATACTGTACATTTTATACAATACCTTGTAATAATTATTTGCATTACAGCAAGTGAAAGCTGAGATAAAGCATGAAGATGGGAAGAAGGAAACTATTATGCTGAACCACACAATGAATGAGCAGCAGATAGAATGGTTCCGTGCAGGCAGTGCATTGAACCGCATGAAGCAGATTGCAGCTGGAAAGTAAATGGCATTGCACTAGCAATAAAATCTGGTGGAAGATAGAGAATTGCTGTGCCATCCCCAATAGCACATCTGTCCTTAACAGTGCTCTTTTACCTTATTAGACTTAGTTTCCAAGATATTTTAATGAAATGCAGGTAATTTTTTCTTTGCTGCAGTTTTTGGCAAGGTAAAAATTTTTAAAACATCTCCTGTGGAAGATTTACTGTGCAGAGCAATAAAAGAAATCTAATTCTATTCAACAGTAGCAGTGCCTTGTCAGTTTATGCCTTGGGGAATGGTAAGCATTTAAGCAAGATGGTACATCAGCATTCTAATGAAATTGGCTGCGAAAATCTTCTTGCATTGTTATCCGGTACAGATTTGTTAAAGCTTGTACAAAATATGAAGAGATTATTGAATCAGACTTTAGGAACCAGTGAGGTAGCTTTACCAATGAGAAGTCTTTGTTTTTTGTAGCCACCTTATGTACAATGCAATTAATGTAAACTTTGCTAGTCCCAAGTATTCAAGAGGAGTATTTATATTCTTTTGTAGAGAAAGGTCCTATCCTGTGAGTGTATGTGTGTGTATATGTATATATGGATGAGGATAATGAATTGGTTTTACACCATGTGAATCAAAGAACTAATAAAAGTTCAATTTAAGTACACTTTTGTTTTTTCTTCTTACCTTTTCTTAACCTTATTTGTCTAACCACATCATATGATAAAGACAAAAGTTGGAAAAATACTCCAAGGCACATGTTAATAATTTTGAAATAACTGAAATATGTACAGGATTTTGAATGAATCACACAATAGAATTAAATCTAGTAGTAGGTATGTATAGCAATTGTATGAAAGTAAAGAAATTACTTATCAAATGTAAAGTTTGCAAAATCTAACACCAGGACTGCTGTTCAACGTTTTCATGCTCATAATATTAAGTGTAGCCTAAGAATTTGGCTTTGGGCAACATTCAGCAACCAGCTCTACAAGGTTAGTGTATAATACCAAAGATATAAATAAGCAGTAGTTCATTGTAAAATAGGTAAAATGCTTCAAACCGTAAAATCATGACAGCCTCATGTCAATAGATTTACTGACATATAAAAGAACTTGTGCTGGAAAAAATTCCAGCACATTGATGACATTGTTAACAAATTGAATATTGTATAGAAAGGCAGTCAGACTGAAAAATTCAATGCCATAGCCGGGATTTGAACCACGAGTTGGTTGGAGAATTTAATGTCATATTGGCATGTTGGCCATAGTAGCTCAATGGTTAGTGCGGCTGGACGGAGACCAGAAAATCTGTGGTTCAAATCCCGGCTATGGCATTGAATTTTTCAGTGTGACTCTGCCTTTCCATACTTAAGCTTACAGATGGCCAGTGTGAAAGAACAATTAATTTCCATTAATTGACCTAATAGTGGTTAACTATAAAGCCCGGGCCTTAAAGTACTTACACATTGTAAGTCGCCATTAAGGTAGTTGTCTCATGTGTTTATGAGAGCTCCTAAGTGGTTTACCAGGAAAAATATGAGTAAGTTGGAGAATTAATGTCTTATCGGCATGTTGGCCATAGTAGCTCAATGGTTAGTGTGGCTGGACGGAGACCAGAAAATCTGTGGTTCAAATCCCGGCTATGACATTGAATTATTCAGTCTGACTCTGCCTTTCCATACTTTAGCTTACACACGGCCAGTGTGAAAGAACAATTAATTTCCATTAATTTACCTAATAGTGTAACTATAAAGCCCGGGCCTTAAAGTACTTACACGTTGTAAATCGCCATTAAGGTATTAATTGCCTTACAAAGCACCTGTGTATGCAACAGAAGCAAGTAAACATTAGGGCTACAGCAATCTCAAGGACCAGTCATGTTTGCTCTGAGTCTTAACAAAAGCAAAATAAAGTGTGAAATAAAGCTGTGCTAACAGCTTAAGTGAAAAAGTTTACCAGAGCTTAGTGTTGTCATTTTGTCGCATGGTGTCAGAAGTGGGAACAAACACCACAATGGAGGTAATACTTCAATAATTATTGATTGAAATGCAGAATGTGAAGGGAAAAGTGGGGACAGAAATGATGAGTGTAGAAAAGAAATGAAGCATGAAATGAAATATGGCATAGACAAGATAGAATGTAAAAAGAAATCTGGCATGAGAAGATAAGTAAGAAATGGAAGACATTAAGGAAGAAATGTCAGAGATGTAGGTGGAACTAAAATCAATGAGCAACTGGCCATAGTGAGGAAAGATGTAGAAGAACTTGACAGAAAAATAGAAGACCTTATGCAACATATTCATGCCCTGGAAGATGTTGGAGAATGGGTTATTGTTCTGGAAGAAAGAGTGGACATTGTGCCAAGGAACGAATGCCATGATGGAAGAGATGCTTAGCTAAAGACTAGAACTTAAAGGTGATGTAAAACATCTTTGCACGTCAAGCCACACATGTGCAAATGGAAGTCATTCTTTGAAGTCTTCCACCAACAATTTGCCACCACCACTACTCACAACCAATGGTGTACAGCTAGCCTCTGTATGGCATACAGTTTTAGAAGGCATGTGAGCTGAACCAATGCATGCAAACTGTGGCTGCCCTGTTGCTAACTGATGTGCCAGGGAATGGAAGTTAGGGAGAAGGAATGAGGAATTGTCATCTGACAAATTGTCAGAACTTAAAATTATGCAGCAAAGGATAATTGTGATAGCATTATAAACTGTAACATTCAATATATCGAGATTCAACTGTATTGGAACACCACAGTGAAGCGAAAAATTATTAAATTTTAGATGAGTCGCATTTTTTACACATCTGCTTCACTTTCGTACCTATTTTGAGGACATGTTTCGCAAATCTTCGTTTGCATCTACGGCTCTTGTGCGACTGAAGCTAGATCCAGCTGTGTGGGTAATTCTGGGGTTGTTGCTGCCATCTGTTGATTTAGTGATGAACTGAAATGTGGGATTCTCTTCTAGCGGGATTTCAAAGTTCATTAGTTGGTTTTTATGTTTTTCTATGTATATCCTCTCCCATATGACGAGCTCACTATGTTTTTGTACGTATTTTAGTAATTCTGTGCTATCTTCAATTTCATGATTTTCAGACCAGAAATGAGATGAAATTGAAGATAGCACAGAATTACTAAAATACGTACAAAAACATAGTGAACTCGTCATATGGGAGAGGATATACATAGAAAAACATAAAAACCAACTAATGAACTTTGAAATCCCGCTAGAAGAGAATCCCACATTTCAGTTCATCACTAAATCAACAGATGGCAGCAACAACCCCAGAATTACCCACACCGCTGGATCTAGCTTCAGTCGCACAAGAGCCGTAGATGCAAACAAAGATTTGCGAAACATGTCCTCAAAATAGGTACGTAAGTGAAGCAGATGTGTAAAAAATGCGACTCATCTAAAATTTAATAATATAACATTCAATATTAATATGCTTATTTACTGAAAATAACATACCTGGATTTCTGAAAATGACTTATTTTAGAGGAGTTGCTAGCTTAATTAAAACAATGGTTTTCCAATTTCTGTGCTAGAAGTTTTGTCCTATTTCATATTATGCACACTCTCATTGCATGCCCTGGTCGTGAGTTCCTGACTTTGTGAAAAATTGATCCAGTCACACACTTTCTTAGATGACAATTCCTTAAAGAAACTGTACACTTTAAAAATAATATTTCTGGCCTGGGAGCTGACCTGCACATTGGCACAAGGCCTTGTTAGTCACATTAACAGTTCACAAAACACAATGTAAACATGTGAATTATCAGCTTATTGTCACAGTTACATGAAGCACCTTACACTCAGTTTGCATTATGCACTGGTCTTGAACCAAACTTCAAATAATACACATGCACTCCTGGACTGCAGTGCTCCGTGGTCAGTTAATTTATGAATTAAATATATGCAGTTCCTAACGAAACTTTGTAACGTCGTACACAATAATGTGTAATGAAAAGGAATAACATGAGCAAGATTAGAAATTGAAGCATACCATAAGTATAAACATGGAAATCAGGTGTTTATTCTCTAAGCGATAACTCGAGAACCATACGTTGTAGAAAAATAGCCTTTGTGCAAGCTGATTCAAAAATTGTTGCTTCATATACCAAGGCATATTACAATGTTGAGTTTCCGGTAGTAATTTTGGGCACATGAAGAAGAGAAATCTCTGTTGCTCACACTTGTGCTGTGCATTCTGAACTAGGTAATGCTGCACACCTATGATAGGACAGTTGCTCTAGGCGAGCCCTCCCTAGCTCCACCTCATATGCCTTTTAATACTGTATGCCTTAATGGCGGGCTATGGCAGGACTTAAGGGTAATCCAACATCAGCGATATCCAGAAAGATCTGAGAGGTTCTTGAAAACCATTTTGGAAACAACCGTCTCCCTGCAGCCTGTCTTAGCCAGCTTAAGTTGAGGTTGCAACAGCCAGGCGAGAAACTGCTGTTACTCACCCTGGCAATTGAGCAGTCGCCAGTTAAGCTTTAGTTAACCTCCAGAAAGTTTTGTGTATGAAGACTACTCTGTCAACAAGGTACATCAGTTTTCCTGCAGAACTTTTTCAAGATACATTTTAATACATTTCAAATTATGTTTCAGTTCAATGCTTTGGGCAGGTGATAATATTCATGCTGAGCTATGGTATGAAAATATCGGTAATAAATTCTTAATGGTAAATGAGCACAAAACATTTTTCTGTGCATATCAACTTAAGTTTCAAAGCAAATACTCAATTTATCTAAATATAAGATAATGCCTTTTTTCTTTCCCCCTCCCTTTTCTAAGAATGAAAGCCAACATCACCTTGGATTTGTGATTTAGGTTTTGATATAAGTATGTTTCCAGTTTTGCAAGAAAGGGATGGGTGTCTGCAGTGGAGAATCATGTAGAAAATGTTAAAAGCTGCTGTAAAGGTAGTGTATTAGGCAGATTTTGTGCATGTCATTTTGCATTTTAAAGTGAGTTACCAAGACACATTGAAGGATTATTTTTTCTACTCACAGAAAGCTTTGTTTTAAGGCTAAAATACAAATGCGAGGATTTTACAGTTTTCATGGTTGAAATATATTTACTTATATTTTAGTTAATTGATGGAAATTAATCATTTCTTTTCACTAGCATACATAGGCTGAGGTTTTTGATAAGAGTCAATATGAAAAATTCAATGCCACGGCCTGGATTTGAACCACGGATCTCCTGGTTTCCATCCAGTCGCTCTAACCCATTGAGCTACCATGGCCAACTTGCAATAATTAAAAATTATATAATAATTAAATTTTAGATGAGTCGTACTTTTCACACATCTGCTTCACTTTCGTACCTATTTTGAGGACATGTTTCGCAAATCTTCATTTGCATCTACGGCTCTTGTGCGACTGAAGCTAGATCCAGCGGTGTGGGTAATTCTGGGGTTGTTGCTGCCATCTGTTGATTTAGTGATGAACTGAAATGTGGGATTCTCTTCTAGCGGGATTTCAAAGTTCAAACCTTGTAGATAAAAAACTAAAATTATTCAAACTTCAAAAGAGATTAAAACAGATCACAGCTCTCACACCAATAAAACAAGAAATTAGATTTGCTAAATTTACTTACCACCCCTGGGCCACAAAAAAGTTCCAAAAAATATTCAAGAAATACAATATAACATTGGCACCAAAAAACAATTACAACATTAAAAACCTACTTCACAGTAATAATACTGATAAGATAAAACCAGAGGAAAAGTCAGGCATTTACAAGATTAAGTGTAAAGACAAAAAATTTACATAGGGAGGACAAAAAGAAACATAGGCACTAGAAAGAAAGAACACTTCAGGCACTTAAGATACAAAAATATTGATAAGTCCGCAATAGCAGCTCATTTCTGGTCTGAAAATCATGAAATTGAAAATAGCACAGAATTACTAAAATACGTACAAAAACATAGTGAACTCGTCATATGGGAGAGGATATACATAGAAAAACATAAAAACCAACTAATGAACTTTGAAATCCCGCTAGAAGAGAATCCCACATTTCAGTTCATCACTAAATCAACAGATGGCAGCAACAACCCCAGAATTACCCACACCGCTGGATCTAGCTTCAGTCGCACAAGAGCCGTAGATGCAAACGAAGATTTGCGAAACATGTCCTCAAAATAGGTACGAAAGTGAAGCAGATGTGTGAAAAGTACGACTCATCTAAAATTTAATAATTTTTCGCTTCACTGTGGTGTTCCAATACAGTTAAATCTCGATATATTATATAATAAGTTGATTGAGACACATTGTACTTCACATACCTCAATTTTCTTTCAACGGGATTCGCCTCGCTCTTGAAGGCATTATCAAGAAGTTGGCGACTGGCTAGAACTTTGGTTTTCTGACTAATGATGGTTCTCTGGAGAAGACACATCTGACAGGGATTCAGTTAGACTGAATAAATAATTTTTTTCCCCATGTAATTTTGAAATTCATTAAATGTGTTTTGAATTTCTTTATATAAATGTTTTCAAAGATGTTTAATTTGTGATTCATGTAAACTACTAAAACCAGTGCAAGCTCTTCAAAATGTGAAGAAAGAAGACAGAGGTACCAATCACTGTTGAAAGTGCCCTGAATCAAGCAACAAGTCATTTTCCTTTAATAAAGAATTATATGAAGTGTTAGTGCAAATATTTATTAGGAAGATTAAGCAGCTCTAAATTATGCAATGTTCTTGAATGTCACAACTGCTATGTATGGCAACTTCAGCAGGTTCCGTCAGAATTTTTTGAGCCAATCCAATTTTGGACTAAAGTTTCTCCTGGACGTAATCTGAACATTGTCAACTACTCTTCTCATTAATTTGGCTTAATAGTTATTATAATAGGCCGATAGCTATTGATCTAGTATGGTGGTTTTTTTTTTTTTTTTTGGAGTTTCAAGATTGGTACTATTACTCCTTTTCTTCAGATGGCTGGTAAAGATGTTTCACGATTAAATTAAATATTGTTAAATATTGTTTGTCCAAATTACTTTTATCATTTGCCCTAATCTGTTCCTTGACTTTGTTTTCCTTTTATCTGTGATGTTGCTGATTTCAGTTTCTTCTAGGTTAAATTCATTTTAAAAAACATCTTTATATAATATATATATATGACGTTAAGTCATATCGAACGATGAATAAAATGGGTGAAATGATGCTCAAATGAGTGTCCGGGGTCCATGGAGCCTTTTGCTGCTGATTACTGCTATAAAATTATGTATTTTTTTACTGTCCTTTCCTAAAGTCCATAGTATTAAAAAAGTTCTCATATATTCCCTTAACAGAATAATTTCTCAATTCCTTTCTTGGAAGTGTTGAAAACAGTGTTGTTATGATAAATAAATAATAATTTCTTCCCTCATTTTTCTTCTGATTTTTGGCTTTTCTTTTTCTTTCCTTAGTTGAGACAATTTTTGTTCCAGAGAGGTTTATATTTGAACACCTTTCTTCTTTGAACACTATTAAATTACAAAATTTGCTTGTTATGATATCAGTTAATTTCTCATTTATTGGTGGGTTTTTACACTCTAGCTCTTTCCTTGCAGAGTAAATGATTTTGTGCTTGTGAGTATAATGTTGGTAAGGTAATTAAGTAATTTATTCGAGAGGAATTAAGTATAACTAGATGTTTTGGATGTTCCGGTGGCCTTACTCTGTTGAAGGTGCCTAATCTAAGTGATGATTATGATAATTTTTATGTGGGCCAATCATGGTTCTCCGGTGATGAGACAACTGGAACACCACTGTTCTAGCCAGTCAGAAATTTATTGTAAATGCCTTCAAGTGGAGGCGAAACATGTTGAAAGAAAATTTGTGATATGTGAAGTTCAGAGTTTCTCAATTGACTCAGTATAATTTTAATTATTACATTACTTCATAGTGTTAATTCCAGTTTACCTTTACAGATTAACAATTTTAAATATTTGTATATCTCTAATATGGTTATGCTTATTATTGTTCAAACCACAGTGAAATGTTTTGCTGTTGACAGAAAACCACAGATCAAGCAAGTCACCAAGTTGTAGGTTTGCAACACTATTACATTACTATGCTATGGATTGCTGCCATTACAGTCTGGCACGAAATTACAACAATATTGTAGAAAACAGCAAGTTCATTTGATCCTCATCGAGTTGCTCTCTGCCATTAAGATAGAGCCCATTTAACAGCCGGAAATATCAAAGTATAAACTTGAAAGAAGCGTAGGGACAGTGAAGCACAAACTAGTACAAAATTGAATCGAGAATATATTGACACATTGCTTCACTCACCTGTTTATTCACAGGACATGTTTCAAGAGCTCTTGCTCTTATCCTCAGCTGATACTCGACTAGTGCAAGTTGTAGTGGTTTCTTCTTTCTCCGTACTGTCAATAGATGGCGTGATGTACTTGTCAAAGATGTCCGGTGGTGGAGTTTCAAAATTCATGACTCTATGACGATTTTTGTTAATGAAGATTTTTTCCCATACGGAAAGGTCTATGGGGTGATTAACGTATTTTATTAGAGATGTTTCCAAATTGATGTCATGTCTAGTATTCAAAAAATGAAAAGCCACTGCTGATTTTTCTGTTTCACCATTTTTAATGTTTCTCATATGTTCTTTAGTTCTGATGTTAATATTTCTTTTTGTTTTTCCTATATAAATTTTAGGGCAAGTTTCACATTTGATCTCATAGATTCCTGGTTTTTCTTTGGTAGTGATTGAATTTTTGGGAGGGCCTTTTAACAAATTTCTGATATTAAACCTATTTTGAGGTGCAAGAGTTATGTTGTGTTTTGAGAAGATTTTTTGGAATTTGTTATAGGCTGATGGGTGGAAGGTGAATTTTTTAAAAAGTTTTTTCTCTTTTTCTCCTGTAGGTTCTAGGGTGGTGGTTTCTTTTATTTTCTTAGCTTTGTTGAGTCTGTTAACAGTTTTGTCTACTAAATTTGGGTTGAAACCGTTGGATATAGCTACTTTTTTTATGTGTAGGTATTCTTCTTGATAATCTTCTCTGTTTAGTGGAAAGTTGATCATCCGAAAGATTAAACTGTTGAAAATGGCATGTTGGTGTTGTTTTGGGTTGAAAATGTTGTTCTTAATGTAATTATCTGTGTGTGTCGGTTTCCTGTAGATACCAAAAGTGAGTTTGTTGTTCATTTTTTTGATCTTGATGTCCAAAAAGGGGAGCACACCATCCTCTTCTGTTTCCAATGTAAATTTTATAGCTGGATTTTGTATATTCAAAAGTTTAAGACCATCTTGTATGAGTTTTTTAGGTACTATTGCAAAAATGCCCTACGCTTCTTTCAAGTTTATACTTTGAGTGATTAGGCCTACAAGTCTGAGAAGCATTCAAATCTCGATAGTGCTATTTTCACATTGTCAACCAAGATGGAGGACCAACGAACCAACATGTTTTCATCGTTCAACACGGTATCGGAAGGTATGAAAAAAGATATCAAACTGTTTCTAAAGCTGAATCAAAAGAAAAGAAATACTTTTGCGGACATACGTTTTCTAAAAAAATGCTTGAAATTCAATATAACACCCATTTTCGTCAGAAAAATTGTTAAACACAAGAATAATAGCAAACAACAGAAAGCAGCAGGAAAACGTGTAATGAAATTGGAAATAAACCACCACTACAATTCGTTACATTCCACAGAACTAAAAATATACGAACTACACTTAAAAATTTCGAAATGCATGAATCCGGCCATGTGGTCTAACTTAGAAAATAATATGCTGTCAATGCTTAATTTGAAAATGCGTAAGAAAACAGCCATTTTAAAACAAAAATTCATGAATCTTCAAAAGAAGCAAGAACAAAATCCACAAAATAAGCAAGATTTATTACTCCCATGTCAAAAACCTAACAATGTAACGAATCTATCCACATACAACTTCACGGAGAAAGAAACAGATTTTCTAAACAAAGGCCTAAAAACATGTGTAGATTACACAAAAAACATTGAAAACTATATCGCGGACATTGAAATAGCGATATATAATTTGCCCGATAACAAAAAATCTACGATCAGAACACAATGCTTTGAAACTCTAGATCATATTCAAAATGCAAATTCAAAAAAATATTCATATAAGAAATTAATCAAAAATTTAAATGAAAAACCGGTAATCTACACAAAAGCAGACAAGGGTAACAAAATAGTAATATTGGACGAAGAAGACTATCGCAAAAAAATGGACAACCTTTTAAACGGAAAAGTATTTGTTAAACTAGAAAACAATCCATTAAAGAAAGCATGCAAATCTGTGGAATTAGCAATTAAAAACAGTAAAATCATGACTAAAAGAGATAAACTGAACAACAAAATAGACAGTCCAAAAACACCATACATATATGGTTTACCCAAAATACATAAACCTGAAATTACCCTCAGACCAATAATTAATAACATTGATGCACCCACTTACCAACTATCAAAATGGCTGGTTCAAATCTTCAGATCCTTCACAAAATTTGAAAATTTAAGTATCAAAAACTCGTTTGAATTGTTAAATCTCCTGAAGGATACAAAGATCAACTCTACAGATGCTTTAGTTTCCTTTGACGTCATTTCTTTATATCCAAGTATACCTACCAATGAACTGATTCCACTTCTCAAAAAATGGCTGGAATCAATACAATTAACACCTGAAGAAATAGAAGAACTTTCACAACTTACAGAAATTTGTATCAATCAAAATTTTTTCAGCTTTAATGGACAAATCTATAAACAAAAAACGGGCCTAGCTATGGGCAACCCATTGTCTCCCTTCTTGGCAGATTTATTCATGAGTGCTTTTGAAACACATATCACAAAAGCTTTTCCAAATTATTTCAAAGTGTGGTATCGCTATGTTGACGACATTTTTGCAATAGTACCTAAAAAACTCATACAAGATGGTCTTAAACTTTTGAATATACAAAATCCAGCTATAAAATTTACATTGGAAACAGAAGAGGATGGTGTGCTCCCCTTTTTGGACATCAAGATCAAAAAAATGAACAACAAACTCACTTTTGGTATCTACAGGAAACCGACACACACAGATAATTACATTAAGAACAACATTTTCAACCCAAAACAACACCAACATGCCATTTTCAACAGTTTAATCTTTCGGATGATCAACTTTCCACTAAACAGAGAAGATTATCAAGAAGAATACCTACACATAAAAAAAGTAGCTATATCCAACGGTTTCAACCCAAATTTAGTAGACAAAACTGTTAACAGACTCAACAAAGCTAAGAAAATAAAAGAAACCACCACCCTAGAACCTACAGGAGAAAAAGAGAAAAAACTTTTTAAAAAATTCACCTTCCACCCATCAGCCTATAACAAATTCCAAAAAATCTTCTCAAAACACAACATAACTCTTGCACCTCAAAATAGGTTTAATATCAGAAATTTGTTAAAAGGCCCTCCCAAAAATTCAATCACTACCAAAGAAAAACCAGGAATCTATGAGATCAAATGTGAAACTTGCCCTAAAATTTATATAGGAAAAACAAAAAGAAATATTAACATCAGAACTAAAGAACATATGAGAAACATTAAAAATGGTGAAACAGAAAAATCAGCAGTGGCTTTTCATTTTTTGAATACTAGACATGACATCAATTTGGAAACATCTCTAATAAAATACGTTAATCACCCCATAGACCTTTCCGTATGGGAAAAAATCTTCATTAACAAAAATCGTCATAGAGTCATGAATTTTGAAACTCCACCACCGGACATCTTTGACAAGTACATCACGCCATCTATTGACAATACGGAGAAAGAAGAAACCACTACAACTTGCACTAGTCGAGTATCAGCTGAGGATAAGAGCAAGAGCTCTTGAAACATGTCCTGTGAATAAACAGGTGAGTGAAGCAATGTGTCAATATATTCTCGATTCAATTTTGTACGAGCCGGAAATATGCTGTTGAGAGTAAAGCTGGTTCTACTGGATGCTTCTATCTCAGCTCTGAATAATGACATTCCATTGTTAATCAGTAATATGCCATATCTAGTTGATCATGATGGGGCAGGTACAAGCATTCAGCATGATTCCTGTTTCCTAAATTTTCTGCATTCAAATTTTGAATTAATATTGCATTCTGAACATTGATTTTGTTACAGAATTCAATTGAGACTAGAACAAAAATCAGTTTCTGAGAAAACTGATACCTCTTTTAAATGCAGCAATATGAATGCATAAAGCTACAATAGTTTATATTTAAAACTTGCTTTTATGACTGATTTTTTTCTGCACATTTCCTCATTTAAAACATTACACAGACAGGATTTTCATTCCATTCTTTTGAAATTCCTTATACACATTCTGAAAGTTTAAATAAAAGTTATGTGAAGGCTTTGGGCTGTGAAACATTTCAGATACATTCATTTTTAAAACCAAGGAAAAATATAAACTAATAATGGGTATTTTTGAATTTGTCAAGTTATTTTCCTGTGTACCGATACTGAATATAGATAAATGAAAGTTTGTGTAGCATGATCGGTTAAATAAATTGATCACTTAATATTTAAGTGAAAGATTATTTGTTAAATTGTATTATGTAGAATATTTGAAGCAGTGCTTTAAAATAAATTTTGAAATACAATAACTTGAAAACTAAATCAGTTTTTTCTTCAAAATTACAATAAATTAATAATTTCAGTAAATATTGCAATACTGCATAAATAGCAAGGTACAGTGAAATAACTAAGTAAAACTTCTCTCAAGATAGATGTATTTGGAAAATGTACCTTTTCACTTGTGACGGTAGCAGATAAGTATACAGATATTCCTGAGAATTTTGATCTGACTATTGGCTTTTATATCAATTATGAACTTATTTTATTCATATTCCAATGCTGATATTCTCAGGTAAATGGCCGGCTGAGGATAGAGGCAAAGTCTCTGAAACATGTTCCGGAAAAATTTAAAAGTAAGTGTTGTTTAGTGTCATTAATTGACTCCCTTTAAATTTAATTTATCATAACAACACTGTTTTCAACACTTCCAAGGAAGGAATTGAAATAAATTCTCATTCACAATTCCTTTCTTGGAAGTATTGAAAACAGTGTTGTTATTTTTTTATTTCCTTTTACATCAACAAATGGAAATACAAAATCAAGATTACAATTATAAAATCCATACTGAAATATGTCATATATTCCTAAATCCTGAAAATCCTATCATGTTATCATGTTGCCCACCATTGAATAATAATTCGGTCCCCATACACCTAACCCTAGGTACAGTGTTGTTATATTAAATTAAATTTAAAGAGAGGCGATTAATGACACTAAACAACACTTACTTTTAAATTTTTCCGGAACATGTTTCAGAGACTTTGCCTCCATCCTCAACCGGCCATCAACTGGTTCTCATTGGTGTAGTTGCCGATATTTTGTCATAGGTCTCTGGTGGCGGTTCAAGGAACTTGCTGAACAAATGTGTTTGGGGGATGACGAAATTGAATATTTTGTTAAATTAATTGGGAGTTGATTAATGACACTAAACAACACTTACTTTTAAATTTTCCCGGAACTAGTTTCAGAGGCCTTCCCACTACCTTCAGCCAGACATCGACTGGTTCTCATTGGTGTAGCTGGCAATATTTTGTCATCAGTCTCCTCTGGTGGCGGTTCGAGGAACTTGCTGAACAAATCTTTCTGGGGGATGTCGAAATTGAATACTTTGTTCCTATTTTTTGAAATAAAGATTTGTTCCCATGTGGACAGTTCTTTTCCTGTTGTATGTTTTAGTAGTTTTGGTTCTGGATTTATGTTGTGGTTTTTTTCCCAAAAATGCGTGGCAACTGCTGATTTTTCTAATTGTTTGTATTTTATGTTCCTAAAGTGTTCCTTTGCTCTTGTTTCTAAATTTCTTTTGGTTTTTCCAATATAAATTTGACTACAGTCACAGCATTCAATTTGATATATACCAGATTTGTTGTTAGATGGAATGGCATCTTTGATGTTTGAGCAAATTAGGTTTTTAAAGGAGAATTGGTTGACTGGTGCTAGTTGAATGTTTTGTTTTTTGAAGACTTTTTTGAATTTATCAAAGGCCCATGGATGGTAAGTGAATTTTTTGAAGATCATTTTAGTTTCTGTAGCTGAGAGGGTTGTGGTTTCCTTTAGTAGTTTCTTCTTATTTGCTAAGTTGACTTTTTTTGTCTACTAGTGATTTGGGAAAGTCATTTTTCTGTGCTATTTCAATAATGTAGATGACATATTTGCCATAGTGCCAAAAAGACACATCAGTGATGCACTAAAACTTTTAAATATTCAAGAAAAAAGCATCAAGTTCACTGTAGAAGTTGAAAAAGACGAGTATTTACCATTTTTAGATCTAAAAATAATCAGGAATAAAAATAGAATAAACTTTGGCATTTACAGAAAACCAACACAGACAGACAACTACATAAAAGCTAATGGCTACAATCCAAGATCCCACAAACAGGCAATCTTTAATAGTTAAGCACACAGACTGGTCAACATCCCTCTCACAGCAGAAGAATACAAAATAGATTACAACAAATGATTTTTTAATTAATAAAGAGGACAATACCATTATAGACAGGTACGTAGAAATTCAGAATTGTATTATATCGGAGTAGCTCAGTAGTTTCAATGGTGAATCATATTGAGGGTCCGTGTTTCGACTCCCAGTTCTAAGTGTGAGTATTTTGTCAGCCCTATCCAAGCTCACTTGAAGTATCCAACGTGATTTGTAGTCCATGGTAAAAGCGTAAGTCCTCTCATATCGTTTCGATCATCATCAACCTACCATCAGAGGAAATATTCTCGCTAAGGCTACCTTCCCCTTAGAAAGGTCATCTGTAGGTAGAATGACATTATTCCCGAAGGTCGTATAGACTGTGGGTAACATTATAAAACAAGCTTATTGGTCTTTCGAGCAGATACAATAAAATACACTGAAGTACAGAATACATTGCTACTACATATTTTTACATTTGATATTTTGCTATAAATATTATAATTTTTGTTACCTTTGACCTTCCATTTTTTATTTATGCTTTTATTGTGCATCAATGTCCCAATAGCTACAATAGTGACTATTAAAATAACCAATTTACGAAGCATTTCAGTGGACATGAAAAATTATTATATACAATGATGCTTTAGTTCAGTGGTCTTCATGACATGCTAAACGGCTATTGGGTAAGCAGTGCACCAGCTAATGCACTACAGTATGGGAAGGGAGTGAAGAGAGGGGCAAACTGTTAGCTTCTGGGGTGATCAGTATAGGCTCGTTAGTTACCTGTGTATAGACGTCGTATACAAAATGGCTACATGTTCACGAAAGTCTTCTACCCCTACGTTATTTAACCCTTTATGGGAGCAGGCCATTTTTACACCATTTGATAATGCTGCGTGATGTTTAATATGCAATAACGTCCTGAATGTGATACGAAAACATGATCTCCAGCGTCACTTCAACACCTGCCATGTGCTAGTGATTACGGGTGATGAACGAATCACAATGCGAGCAGTTACGGGACACCAACAGTTTTGTGAGCATTTGCGACTGTGCTAACACTTTTAAAGAATATTAAATTGTTTAGTTGATGACATTGCTGCAGAACTTGGTAACGTAAAGTTAGGATTCCTCCTTATCACAGCCATTATAATCCAATTGAATGAATCATTGCCGAAGGAAACGATTATGTTGCGCGAAATAACGACGATTTCACTGTGTCGTCGGTAAAAGCCAGAAGTAAAATAAAAAGGTTTTTTTTTCTTACTATCTCCAGGATTCGGTGTTTACTTTCTCTACTAAGTAGAACAAGTATGGAAATTATTGCATTCGAGGAAAACATTTCTTATAGGGATTTCATCAGAAATATGTTTTGGGTCCCTATGAATCTAAAAGGAAAAAAATTTATAAAAAGGTACGCGAGCGTGCGAGCCTGCGTGTTGGTGTTTGTGAACAGAAAAACAATCGGGGAAATTGCATGTGTGTTATTTAACAACTTCCAATTTCCGAGGCTCTACACGAAACTTTTTAAGAAAATTCTCCCCACCCCCAGACTACACTTTATATGGGAATATTTTCGATGTTCTCAAAATATTTTGAGAAAATACGACATGCTTAAAATTGGTTCACGCGTGCAACACAACATTCTCTTCAATATGCAAAGAAACGGAATTCCAAGGCCACCACACAGCAACCTCCTGTTAACATATTTCTCTATTGCTTAATTCCTACTTGTATAATCATATTCCCCATGCATCTACAAGAAAATTAGTAAAAAGATAACTTCTAGAATTGTTTATCTCGATTAAAGATGAAATACATAGAGGAATAGCCTGTCTAATAATAGTTTGTAGAAGGGTAGAGACTAGAGAGTATAATATGATTGCAATTTGCAACAAATCAAATGTTTTATTTATGCACCGTTACCTTTCCAAGTCTTAAAGGCCTCTTCAGTTCTCATAGAGCTCAGGCATCAGTATTAAATAAAATGAACTGTAAAATAAATTTTATTGCTGCTTTATTTGGTTATGTAGTTATTCTTCTTGTTCCGGAACTCTATTGTAAGCTTTAAAGACACATATAATTTGTTGATTCTGTTAGAAAACCACTAGGGCTGAACCACAGATTAATGGGCTGAACCTCAATTTGTTTCTTTTTTTTTTATAGGGGCGGCCCCACACCCGCCGCCCCCGATGACGATCGTCACCGCCTTGAAGAGGCTACATCGTTTTTTTTTTTTTTTTGTTTTTTTTTTAATTTTTTTTTTTTTTTTTTTTGAGTTAGGAGGTGAAAGTTAGGAAGGTAGTTTGAGAGGCTTTGTGGGATCCCGCTAAAAGCACTCCCGTTAGTAGAGGTAAAGTGTAGGAGCTGGCCGTCAATAACGGCGAGCGGGTAAAGAATTATGGCCAGGCGTCGAACATGACCAAAAGGCCCTGAACGAGGCGCGTGGAGAGTAAGGGGCGAAAAGTGGAAGGCTCCCCATATGTTGCCTGTAGTAGGTTTTGTTCTGTTTAAGTAGAACCTGTGAGTAAAACCTACTTACGGTCGGTTATGCCACAGATTGTATATGCCGTGGTTCCTACGAACTTCTGTGACTTTGTGATTGATCATATGATGATTATGATTAAAGAGTCAGCGAATCATATTATAGAGTAACTAAATGTACAATTGAATACGATTAGAGCTTGCACTGCGCATCTTAATTGAAACTAATAAGAGGTGAATGTAGTTACAGTATAAATCGTACTGTTTAAGAGCATATAGTAACAAAAAAAGGTAATGTACCACTTTCTTCTTACCATGAAAAGAGTGGAGTTTTGTTGCTAGTTGCAGTGGTGCTTTGCTGTAATTATCATTGAAACTTTTGAGGCATTTTTAAGTTACGTTTGCTTCTTCACGCGAAGATGACTTTAGGAAAATGCCGCTGTTTACAACAATGAAATGTTATGTGTCTGGTTGGCCTGCTTTCAGATACGTAATATTTGGACACTTTTTTATCTTACGAATGACAGACGTTCTATAATGAACAGGAGTTTATTTATCCCGTTAATTTACATTTGGGACAAAAGAATTTACAATAAACTATTATACTTGTAGCAAAGTTTGTCTCACGTCAGCAGGTCTCGCTAAAAATCAGTTTCTAATTCTCGCTGAAAATGCTTTGAGTAAACAAAATATTGGGAAAGCTTTAAATTCGAAGTTATTTGTGTAATAGCATCACATCTGTAATCAGAATTCATCCACATTATTTATAATGCATAACAAGCTAATAGCAAACAAAACCCGAAATAGCATTTATTTTCCGACATTTTTATAGCCAGCAAATATAAAAACAAATAATTGCATATTTCCATGCAAAATAAGTATTAGGATACCTGGACAAAATAGTATATCTTATACAATCAAAACAGAAGTTTCAGTACAATGTATATCCTCTGATTTATGACGACTCTTAGTTGATTGGATATGCTCGTTACAAGGTTAGTAGTAAATGCAGCTGAAATTTCAGCCCAATCTTCGCTAACAGATATTGGCTGACTGTGGACTCAAGTATACAATAATAAGTAAGTAGGAATATACAGTAATCATGGCTTCGTCAAAGTTGAATTATACAATTCCCATGAGTAATGCATCCCATAAATTTGATGATTGTGCAGGTGGATGAAGGATTCATAGACAGCTGTAGAATAGCCATTTCTGCGAAGCCTCAGGATTATGTTTGGTGTCATTATCTTCATAGCACTTAAACTAATATTGATAGTATTGATACCAATTTTATCTACACTCTTGCATAGAATGTCCTTCAGAAGGTTCATATATTCCATTTTATCCATTCTTCCCTTGATGAAGACCAATTCTCCAACTCTAGATGCTGCTGGCAACCCTAGACCATCACACTCCCACTACCTATTTTACTTTAGGTTAATACTTTTTTCCATTTCCATATTAGGTTTCCTCCAGACCATTATTCTTCCATCCGATGAAAAAGTTTAATTTGGTTTCATGTTCAAAAATAAGATTCTCCCACCATTTTTTTTTCTTTGTAATGAACTCATTTGCAAATATTAGCCTTTTCCTTCTGTTCTTTTAATTTACATTCTTCCTGACATACAACCATGGAATCCTTCCTTTTCAGTACATCATACATACATTTTGGGTCCACTCAGTTTAGAATATTTCTTCACACTCGTAATAATATTTGTTTCTTGTTGGTCAGTAAAGGCTTTTGGATGACCATTTTTAGGTATCAAGTCGATTCTATCTTATGGTTTAAATCTGTTATATTTCCAACTATAGTTTTATTCATTTTTGACAATTCAGCAATAATTTTGCAACTTTTAGCCTTTTATAATGAGAGATGACAAGTTTTTGCTCTGTGCCTTATTTTGTGTAATTAAACTGTTTTCCAATTTTTGAGATTACTGAGCTTATTAAAGCAACAGAAAACAAAATCATGATTTTCAGTTTCAGATTTCAGTTATACAGCTAGAACAGAAGGGATATTATTGGATGATTCATTAGCATCATAGCTTACTCTGATGTCACATGCTAACATGAGAATAACAAACTATCTCAAAGGGCAGCTGATAGATTTGTTTTATAAGCAAAGGTGTGGAGCAGTTGCGGCCAGTGAATGAAGAAGAAGCATAGCCAAAGCATAAATGTAGTTAAATTCAATAATAGGTTGATGGCAGGTATCCTCATTCAGTACCACCATTGTGGTTGTGCTATGGTCTGATGCCCAACAATTTTCCTACAGTAGAACATAAAGGGGTGAGTGAATGAGTCACAAGCTGTCAAAGAAGCAGTACATATTCCTGATTCCTTTCATGGAAGTGTTTTGTGTGTGGGTGGGTGGGTTGGGGGGGTGATTTATGTCTTGCAACGTTAAGTCATATTGGACAATGAATGGAAAGGATGAAATGATGCTCAAATGAGCCCAGGTCCATGGAGCTTGGAGTCACCCGGCATTCATCTTTTAGAATAAGGGAAAACCTCGGGGGAAGCCTTATCCAGGTAGCTCACCTTGATCGAGTCTCAAACTCGGGACCTCTTGAATGAGAGACAGGCATGCTACCATCTACGCTACCAAGGCGGGCATAGAAGTGTTGAAAACAGTGTTGTAATAAATTAATTGTGTTGTTTAATGTCATTAATCAACTCCCTTTAAATTTAATGTATTCCTGGAATCAATTAGTGTTTATAACACTTCCTCAACTCTTTTTCTATTATGTTTCCATCTTAGGACCATTACTTTAGATATCCAACAGGTGACAGTTTCTTTAGCTTTTTGTTTTTAAGAGGCGGAGGCACTTTTTGTTTTGATATTTGTATTGCCCCATGGGTATCAGTTCTGTTGTATAAAAGAATGTCTGCAAGCTGAGAAGATATATAGATGTTTGTTGTTAAGCAACAGCCTTCCTGCTTTCATCAGTACCATCAACCTGGAAAGCTATTTGCATGTCCTTGCGTTACTAGTCTAAAACTGTTCCCTTTGCAGTATTAAATATCTACTAGATTCACATAACATGTATATATTTTCACCAAGATCTAACATGTTTCAATGGCAAATAATGTACTCATCTCAATAATCTTTATATATCATCAAAATTTTGTCAATTGTAATATCCCTCATGTGCATAAAATTGTTGAAACTTTCACTTTAATGCTTGTATGTGTTCCAAATTTTATTCAATTTTAGGTAAAATTTCTGTATCCGCCACTAGACATAATATGTATTCTCATTGTAGATGGCATTTAGTGATATTCTATGCATAATGATGTAAGCTTATACATAAAATTAAAGCAGAGCTATCCTAATCTTCTTTCGTTATTTTCATATGAAACAAATACTTGTTAAACTGTGGCTTTATTACTGGTCTGAAAAGTGCTAAAATGTTATTCAAAATGCATGATAAAAGTATGGTAATGACTTTCATATGATAGTTACCCTTGAGCCAGGGAAAATGACCCAATTTTGAATTAGAATGTATTTCAGGGCCATAAGGTTAATTGTAGAAGTGTAAGTGTTTCTTCAATGTAGCATATATCTTGTATGAATTATTCCTTTAGCCTATTTACTCTTCTCTTATCCTCATGGTACCTACAAGGAAGTATCAATAAGGCAATTTCTGCTAATGTTTCTTTATTAATATGAAGTAGATAGAAGAATAAGTTTTTAAAGAATAGTTTGTTGAATGGGTAGAGAAAATCATTAAATATAACACAGAACTTTTCCATTGTTTTCCTGTATAGCCCCTTTAACATTTTTCCTGTATATTGTGACCAACTTTCCTCCCCCCTAATTTATATCCTCATTTGCGAATCAGAAAATGTATCCTATTTTTTCTTCTGTTCCTGTGTGAAGAGGGTCAGTCTGAGAGTTTTGAAAATTGACACAGTAAAATGTTTAAAGTTTATTTCTGACCATTGCATTAAATTCAATGCCTCATCCATTCAAACCATTTTACAAATGCTGAAGACCACCACCACCACCACCACCACCACCACCACCACCACCACCACCACCACCACCACCACCACCACCACCACCACCACCACCACCACCACCACCACCACCACCACTCTTCTTTAGAGAGAGTGCAGATACATTCTTCAAAAGCAGCATCTGCAGTTTTTTCGTTTATTCTGAAGGGATTGTGGAGGGTAGAAAAGTCATATAGGTCCAAATCTGGTCTTTAGGGAGGATGGAACAAGTATTTGACTCATGACTGCTGCAGAAAGTCTGTTGTTTCTCGTGCTATGTGGGTCCTTTAAGTGGAATTGTCACAATGTGGCCATTAGCTGAGAGAACAAACAGAACATGTTGTTGCCAACACTTATTGTGTGGCTCATTTTTGGTGGACTCTCTCCTGAGAAGGCCCAGACCAGTGACTGGCATAACTAGCTATTATCACCCGTTACAAAGTTAAATATGTTTTTGGGTCTCATTTTCTGTTTGTGAGGAAATAAGGGATCCAGAGCTCCCTCTTTTGAAACTTTTCTTTAAAAATTGCCTTTACTGCTGCTGATCTAATATTCAAAGCTTCTTGAATCTGATGTGTAATGATCATCTTCCCACAACAAGTGCTCTGCTTTCACCACATTGTTGCTGAAGCTGGCTGTCTTGCTCAGTCTTTCTCTGAGGGAAACCTTCTTCCTCAAAATGCTGCAAACTATCGATTTTTTTTTTTTTTTGGTCATATCGGATGGTGAATGAAATGGGCGAAGTGATGCTCAAATGTGTTTTGGTCCATGGAGCTTAGAGCTACCTGACATTCGTCTTTAAGGATAAGGGAAAACCCCAGATAAAACCTTATATAGGTAACTCACCCTGACCGAGATTCAAACTCGGGACCTCTTGAACGTGAGGCAGACACATCGTCCCGTCTAGAGGCGGGCTATATCAATAAATGATGTATAACAAAAGCCAAACATCCGCAAATGCATGGTGCAGTCTTGGAAAGCATTCTGTCTCTCCTAAACCAACTTTAAAGTTGTAGAAAATCGTAGCACAGAAATATTCTCACTTGAGATCCATCTTAGCATCTGGTATAACAGCACCTGGATGTACATACACAGCAGTACTGATACTGCACATTTTGGAGCATGCCCAGGCTTGTATGCATTACTATCTGAACTTCGGTCTCACACTAGGAAGAACTGCTTTGATTTACCACAACTGATTGTTGGCCCTTCTCAAATCTTTACAAGTGACACTTTTTTATACACTGATAATTTAGCTGACACCCATCCTTTATTTTTATTTTCCATTCTTGTCTTCCATTTTCCACTTCTCTTTTTACTTTTATCTGCTTTAATTATTTTTCCAGATTTTCTTTAACAGCAATCGCTATACCAAATTTTATAATTTTCTGTATCTTAGACTATAAGGCATGCCAAATTAATTTTGTTTGTTCCTCCCTCCATTTCTTGGTAGGTTTTTTTAGTTTTTGAAATAATTGTGAAACTATCTAGATTAAAATTTGTAATCATATTGTGAGCGATGAGATTTACTTTATCTCCAGGGCATAGTTTAATTGTAATTGAAGTTTGGGTTCCAAATATTTAAGAATGAATTCTGTTAAATGAATAGTGTGTTGAACAATTTGCAAGTAGTGATATATTTATTATTGTATTGGCTTCCCATTCACTACAAGTACTTTGTGACTAGTTTCTTCCTCCTCTCACTCAATTTTTAAAAGAAGTGTATTACCATATTTGCTTGCCACTAAATCTTTAAGAGAAGTGATGAAAATTTTCTGTAATTATTGATTTCTGGTTACATTGCTTTAGTACAGAGTGATCAATCTCTTATATTCCCATGTGTAAGGACTGTGATACAATGAAGCACAAAATTAATATAATTTTGAGTTGAACTAATACTCAATACTCTGTTTATTGCTAGTATTTACCTAGAATGCATTTTGTCAGGATCTTCCTAACATCATCAGCTGTTGTCGACTAATGGATGTTGGTTTAGTGAACTCATTGAAAGCGATAGGTGTGTCTCTGTCAGTATCTTGATGAACTTGAAGTTTGGGTTTTCTTCAAAGGTAGTGTCAAAATTAAAAATTTTCTTTCATATTTATGAAGATTTTTTCCCACGTGGTTAATGCAGCTGGACCTTGGACACTTTTTAATAAGTGGATTTCTCGTTCTATATTATGATTCTCCTTCCAAAAATGGTACGCTACCGCCAATTTATCTATTTCTTTGTTCCTGATGTTCCTAAAATGCTCTTTAAGCCTAATATTGAAGCTCCTTTTAGTAATAAAACATGCACATTCCGTAACATAACAGTTTTTATATTAATGGGACCAGGATAATTTATATTAAAGCATAACTTAAATTCATTTTGGTTTTCCAAGCATAGTGTGAACATTAAATGATCTACAACATGTACAATTGATGATGATAGTAGTAATAATAATAATAATAATAGTGTGAATCAGTGTGAAAGTCATTTGCATTATACTCAAATATGACAGATTTATAAGCCATTTAAAAACTACAAATTCATGTTGTAATTTGTTTGAATTTAAATATTCTAATTGTTTTTGGTTGTATTACTTTTCCTTGTTCCTTCACTACATGTTCTTTTACACTTATTTCCTGATTATATGCAAATAACTACTGCTGCTTATGTCATTTCTTGTTTTGAAATTAGCCATTTTTTTCCTCTATTTCAAAATTATCATATAATGTATAACTCTGATATTTTTTTATTTGCAAATGTAATACTTTAATAATGTTGGTGTCCCAGCTAAGAGACAGTTTAATTTCTGGTCCTTATAAAAATTTGACTGATGAAGGAATCCTTTTTCTTCAGAATGCATGGTCTGATGAAGGAATCCTTTTTCTTCAGAATGCATGGTGAACAAGATTAATCTACTTCTTACAGAGGTGATAAAAGTGAGATGGAGGCCAAAGTAGAAATCAAAGAAGAGCCATGTTGGACAGAAACAAAATCTCCTGACGAAATAAAAGTAGAGCCACAAGAATCTCCATTTTCAGATGTTGAACTGCAAAATGAGCCGAAGGTAAGATTTACCAAGGTAACTAACTGCTTTATTTCTGTTTGATTACAGGGTGCTCAAATGAGACTAGACTAAACCTATATTTTCATGATAAGGAAAGTCCTGAAAAATGTTATATTCAGGAAACAATTTTCAACTGAGATTCAACTCAGGCTCAAGGTGTTTTCTGTTTTGTAGTTCAAGTAATTCATAGATGAATAGTGTACATAAAAATAAATTATTCTCAGACTCCTTTAAGAAGCCATTTGACAAATTTTCTATAGTATAGATAAATTATAAAATAATAATTGGTGGTGGTAGCAGCAGTTAATTAAATATGCAAATCTGGTAAATATGCCAATAACTCAGTACATGTGTCCACCACATGTGCCATTGTTAGAAGTGAGCTATCTTTACCTTTTATTGGTATGAAAATGCATATGCTGTTTGATTCCTGCCATTCAGTAAATAAATTTTGTAGTTAAAGTTGTGTTTCCTGCTATGGCTACATTTAATAATAATGTTGATCTCATACCATTGTGTTATGAGGAACAATGCATGCAGTTCCTATATGACAAAAATTTACTAAGAATGCATATGTTGTGAGTGTGATGCTGGCCTTCACCCTTTTAGGAAATGGGATCAGAGATATTTTTGTGTAGGCAAGGACATGAACAGTTCTTGGATTCTATGGCTAAGGATACATGGTTTGAGAACTCAAGGTTACCACTTGCCCAAGTACTCCTAGTTACACTCAGCTATGCTCACACTGTCTCATGAACAAACTGTTATCCATTGTTTCAATGGTGTAACATACTTAAACCACAGAATAATATCTGATTGGTTCAGCTATTGTCAGGAGGTATGCTTACCCTCAGTGAACAATAAGTACATAAACAAGGGCAAAATAGTCAGTGTTGTTCAAATCGATGAATGCAAATTTGGAAGGAGAAAGTTAACACTGCAGCTGCATTGGATCTTCAGGCTGATAGGCATTGTCACTAAAGAAATGCAGATGACAAAATGTCCTAATGATTCAAGAGATGGTGCTACCCTCTTTGCTTTACCTGAGGAGCATGTGTAGTTAAGTAGCATTGTCCACACTGACTCCACGAATGGATACAGTGACTTAATGGTTGGGGGTTTTGTGGCAAAGCTAACTGTAAATTGCAACGTGCATTTTGTGGACCCAAGAACAAATGTCTGCACTAACAACATTGAGTCACGCTTGCGATCTCTCTGGCATTGTCTAGGGATGGTATTTGACACAATCAAATGGATGTACATTTAGCGCAGTACCTGTGCTACCAACTGCAAAAACAGATAATTCTCCATTTCAAGAGCTGATTGAGGAAATCTGACAGATTTGCCCTATGGTTTAATTAAAATGTTAGCTTAATTTAGATAATCATTTAGATATACTTAAGATGAGTGAAAATGATTGAAGACTTCCAGGAGATTTACCCTCTCATTGAATTAAAACATTTAATTAAGTTTAGATACTAGTTTAGTTATACTTAGATCAATGAAAACTTTTGCAGTTTATTGATTAGTGACTTTTTAATGTTGGAAACAAAGAGCAGGGTGATTGAGGAGCAATTTTGGTAGCAACACAACTTGTCTTTTACCGATATTGTTGCATGTACAGTACGTACATTTGGGTCTAGATTTTATTCATTTCATTTCAAATGAATTGATGTATTTTATAGGTTTAGAGAGTATTTAAAGTATGTTTCAGTGGTATTTGTGACTTCTTATATGACACAATGCTGCTAGTGAGTTTGAAACTTCTAAAATTTTTTTGCCAGTTGTAATGGAAAAAAGAGCCCACATCACTCCAAAATATCATACCTAACTCATGGTATTATAGTATTTAATTTCTAGCTTCTGATAAACCAAAGATCAGTAATTGAAATTTCATCTGAGGCATTGAATTTTTAACAGCTAGTTCCATTTTCCAATTATAACCATATGGTCATGTGATAGAACAGTTATAATTTTTCATTTAATTAGATCTTTTCATATCATTATATGGTTAAGAGTGTGTAACCAGGGGAGTAGATTTAGGGAACAGAAGGCAAAGCAAAACTGAAAACTTGCCTTGAACAATGTTGTGTATTAGTAATAATGTCAGCATTTGAAGTGGCAAGTGTCTGATTTACAAGACTGGATGTCTAAGGCAAAATAATTACAATTGAAATTAACACAGCTTATTACCCAAAACGACTTACCTCAGAGATATGTGGTCACGGGAGATACCAAGGAGCAGACTGACTGGTCTCGTGCATTGGGCAATTTGGCTCTCATACTTGGCTTTAGTTTTCGTTCTGGGTCTTTTTGTCATAGTTCCAGCATTAGTATATTTGATCTGCTACCACCCTGTATCTTCAAGGATTCTCTGGATGGTAAAATCCATTGGAACAGCCATAGGATGCAATAAACCATATGCATCATGTATACAGCAAGTAAAGAAGATTTAAAATATGTTATATAAATTCAATTTATTGTTACGGGCCCATTAATGTGTTACACAATTAATTCAAGTTAATGCACTCCTCATTGCCATGCATGACAATATCAATTCCTTTTTTCCAAATATATTAAAAGTTAAGAAGATAATATACCTAAATGGATTGCTTTCAATGGATACTGGTAGATGTATAAAATATGAAAATGTGTAATTTACAAGGTCTGCATTAATTATAATTTTGTTTTCATGGAACTTTTGTAAATAAATATACAATGTATTAATGCAAAATTACTATTTTTCCGATTAACTATATCCGTATTTCAAGTTCATGAAATCATTGTTAGAAATGATCAAAATGTACCAATTGGTGTTAGTTGCTGAGGTGGAGAAAAAGCTAATGAAAATGTTACATAAGGAATGGGTTAAAAATTACAAATTTTCTTTCACCCATACTTATCTTTTCAGTTTGATGTTTTGCTGCAAGAATTTCTGCTTTTTGTTGAAAAATATCAGTTTTCAGCAGTAACTTTGAAAATATAATTCACGATTCTGTATACTGTGAAAATATCTATTTGCATAAACTCGTGTACAATTTTCAATGTATAATGTTGTTTAAGTATTATACCCATTACAAACTTCCATCTTGGTGTGGAAAAGATCTGAAAGATTTGATTTGAAACTGAGTATCACTTTTATCATCTTTCTACAGTAAATATAATTGGAAATCATTTCCAGGCTACTATGTTGTGGTCTGCTGGAGTTTTAACAGTATAACAGCCTGGGAATAACTTCCAGTTATGTTGACTCCTGGCATGAAAGCCTACACTCTCTCATGTTTGCAGTAATATATACAAAAAATACAATATTGTAAACAAATGGTGGTAAATGCCGGTTAATCTGCAGATAATTGAATATTTAATAACTGAAAGGCCTAAAGTGGCTTACATTGCTATAAAGTGTGAAACAGCAAATGAATATACCATGGGAGTAAATAAATGAAATGAAATTTATCATACAGACATCCTATAAGGGTAAAGACTTCCTGTTTACACAGGGACAAGCTCGTAAGTAGGCTCCAGTGATTAGCAAATTCTTGGAAGCTTTTGTCATGTTACTGATACTTTTTTTTCTGTTCCTGTTTTCTACTCTTATATCACTTTCACTTTTATTCATCTCCTGTCACTTCCACACTGCAATTTTTCACAACTTGGACATATCCTATGCACCATCATATGTGTATACAGCAGGTTTAACTCCACATTCTCATTACTATGGAAATTATTAAAACCAAACCAAATTTAGCTTAACATTTCCATCTTTAGTAATTTATCTCAAAATTATTGAAATTTGATATATATTGGACATATAAGTGCAGACCTTTGTAAACAGCTTATTCAATATAAAATGTCTCACTCGTAGTAGCAACAAATCTAGTGTTTTGCTTACCTTATAATTTCAATCAATATGTGAACTCATGTTTTCACATTTATTGCAGGATCCTGAGAGTGGAAGCGAAGAGGAGATAACTGGGGATTTACCAACAACAGAATCATTCAGGTAACATTTTTTATTATCATCTAGAATAAATACAGTAACACTGATATAACAGATGCTCATATAGATAGATGCTTATATCTATTAAAAACCTTAGCCTATATAAGGCTAGTGTGAAAATGATTAATTTCCATTGATTAACTTAAGATGCTCACATATTGCTTCTTGCATTTGATATCAGATATCTGGTCACAACTTCTTTTTCATTTGATTTGATTAACAGCTTTAGAGCTAGATCCACCAACCAGTGTTAAGTTTTAGCTCAAACCTGTGTTTATTGATTGTTTATCATATGAATGCAGGAGAGGTTGAATAGCACCAGACAAAATTACATGGTACAACCTTCTTCAATTTTATTACGAGGGTGGTCTGAAAAGTTTCCGACCTAAACATGAAGATGGCAGTACTCGTAAATAAAAGCTAGTGAATTTCGTTTTGTATCTATTGAGAGTTACTCACCAAAGTTTCAGCCATGTTGGAGCTCAGTTATTATGTAACAGTCTTTTGAGTGAGTTTATGTGAGTGTTTTTATGAAAATGGACAAAACTGGGTATTGAGCTGTAATTAAATATTTGTTTTTGAAAGGCAAATCAAAGATGAGTTGGATTCTGTGTTTGGGGACTCTGCATCATTTGCCACAGTGAAATTTGGGGCAGCTGAATTTAAATGTGGTCGTAAGAGCTTGGGAGACAAATGTTCGGGATGTCCAAAAGCTGCAACTACCAACATAAACATTGCCAAAGTTCACCAAATGGTGCTAGACCGCCAAATTAAAGTAGCGAGATAGCAGAGGTTATGAACATGTCAAAAGAACGTGTTTGTCCCATATTAAATCAACACCCAACACGTTGGGTGCCGTGTTTGCACCCGTTAGACCATAAACATGTTTGAACATTTCCAATGCCCTGTTGGTGCAGTTTAGGTGCAATAAATAATCCGAGTTTTGGTGCCAATTAATTAGTGTAGATGAAACTTGGATACACCATTATATGCCCGAAACAAGAATATAGTTTAAACAAAGGAGGACCTGGCTCCAAAAAAAGCAAAAAATGGTATAAAATAAGACCTGAAAAACTGGTATTTTTTGCTGGAAAAGGATGGCGACTGTTTTTTGTAATTTACATCCTCCAACCTTAAGTCATATAGGACGATGAATGAAATGGGTGAAATGATGCTCAAAAGAGTCCAGGAGCCATGGAGCTTTGAGTTACCTGACATTCATCATTCAGGATAAGGGAAAATCTCGGAAAAAAACCTTATTGAGGTAACTCACCCTGACCAAGATTCGAACTTGGGACCTCTTGAACGTGAGACAGACATGCTACCATTTACACTACCAAGGCGGGCATTGATTTTTGGGATAGTCATGGAGTTATTTTAATCGATTATCTTCAAAAAGGAAAAAACCATTACAGGAGTAAACTACGCATCATTACTTGACAAGCTGAAGGCAGAACTTGTGGAAAAATGGCCACATTTGCAGAAAAAGAAAATCCTGTTTCACCAAGACTAGGTGCTAAGATTTTTTCTTCAAACCTCATTAAATGCAACCCATTTAAACCAGTACAACATCAATATGCAGTATTCCACAGTTTGGTTCACAGATTAATCAACATTCCGCTAACAAAAACAGAATATGAACAGGAGTACACTTACATACACCAGGTTGCCGAATTGAACTATAACACAAATTTCATAAAAAAATTGATCTACAGTCACAAAAGAAAAAAAAACTTAAAAGACATTACTACGTTAAAAAAACTAGAAAACCCAAATACCAGATATGGCAAATTTGCATTTCATCCAAAATACTTCACAAAATTTGAAAAGATATTTAAGAGCTTCAACATAAAATTAGCCCCTCAAAACAAACACAACATCCGCAACTTACTAAACCACCCTCTAAAAAATAGCACACCGAAAACTCAATCATCAGGCATTTACCAAATGAGCTGCCAGGATTGTGACAAGATATACATTGGTAAGACCAATAGGAATCTAGGAACAAGAATGAAAGAACACTTCAGAAATATTAAATTCAAACACATGGACAAGTCGGCCGTAGCACATCCCTTTTGGTCTTGAGAATCACAACATAAAACAAGAAATAGAACTGATCAAACATGCAAAGAAACCTCTGGAACTACAGATTTGGGAAAACATATTTATTACAAAGAAACAGGACCTCTTGATGAATTTTGAAATTCCCGCGGTAGATGATGTCATCAAACTTACCAGAACATTAGATGGCAGCATGACACCAAGCCAGATGCAGACAGCATCTTCAGTCAACCACAGAACTGACTATAGGGAAAAAGTTCCCAGAAACTAGTCTTCATCAAAAAACTTGTAAGTGGAGGAAAGTATGTACTCCACTTTCTGAAATACTTTTTATGCTGTATAATTTACAACTGTTATCTTGCAGCTAAGCTGTCTCTACATGGCATTGCAGAATATAAAAGAACATGGAGAACACGTGTAATGATTTTAATAGAACCAATAGCTACATTTGTATAAAAGTGGTTCCCACCTGACAGCTCTTGAGCTCAGTAGCAAAATGCATGATGTATCAATGGGACCGAGAATTAACAGTTCAATCATTCCACTTGTTTTCCATTTTCTGTCATACTTTGCAATGCCATGTAGAGACAGTCTAGCTGCAAAGCACAGTTGTCAATTAGCTGGTTACTGCATCTAACAAAATAAGCAATTTGGGGATAAAAACTATGCCCACATATTAGGGTTCGAACCATTAAGGTGTCCTGGCTTGTCACAGCCTGCGTTTTGCTACTAAGCTATGAGAGTAATTGTAGAATATTGTCACCCAATTAGCGGAAGGCACGACCGGCGACAGCTGGAAGGGACCCAATTCAGCCAAGTCACGCCCCCCCCATTAATCTCAGTGACTAACTGAGGGGTGATTAGGGAAATGTCACTTGTCCCTGGACGTTTCTCTCCCCTTCTCCTGTCCTCTGGAACTTTTGGGTGATTCGCGGAAAACCAGAGACTTCTAGAAAAACAGTGATATTCCTATAAAAAGGGCTTCAATGAGTTAAGGAGTTCTTCTTGGCAAGCAGCGGAAAAGTGCAGCGCTAGTGTAAGGACGAGAAGACTGTGTACGTGCTTCGGAGGAGTTTACGTAATTGCGAGAGCAAAGTGGAATTGTAACGGACGAACTGGTGAATCGTAATTGTGTGCATTTCGTAATTCTGTGTAATTGGCAAGTGTTTAACTGTAAGTCGGTGGAAATGAAGAACATTTTTTAATGTGGTGTAATTGGACTTTTCATTTCACGAACCCACAAAGTCACACTGGTGTCAGGAAGCGGGACAACATCACCGAACATTACAACCATGGACGCGGCATTGGAAAAGATTTTGGAGAAGCTGACAGAAATGAAGACGGCAAATAACAACTTGGCCGCGAAGATGAACGAGTTAACAAAAACAGAAGCGGCAAATAACAACATCACCGCCGAGTTGAAACAAATGAAGACGGCCAACGACAACATTACTGAGAAGATGCAAGAAATAAAGACCGAATTGACCACAGAAATGAGGGCAGCGAACGCCAGTCTCGCCACGGAAATGAAGGAGGCGAACGAGGTCCTCGCCGCCAAATTTGAGGACAGTTGGCCGGCGTGAGGGATGACGTCACGAAGCTGGGCAAGCGGATGGGTCAAGACGACCGCCTTAATGATTTAGAGGAAAAGGTCGACAATAACGCCAAGACCCTGAACGCCGTGGTGGAAGACGTCGAAGACCTTGCGAACCGCGTAAACAACCTGGAGGGAAAGGCTGACAGCAGCGTCAAGTCCCTGAACGCCATGGTGGACGTCGTTGGCAGGAAGCTGAAGGATATAAAGGCCGATGCGCCGGGACGCGACACATCTGCGCGCGTCAACGTTTTAAGTCTTCCGCCGCCAGTTCGACACAGTGGCCAGGCACAACAGATGGTCACCGGAGGAGGAGGCCACATAGTTAATAGCCAGCCTCCAGGGACGAGCCGCGGAAGTCCTAAACGCGGTGCAGACAACGGCGGCGCCCAAGGACATCTGGGAGGCCCTGGAGAATCGTTTCGGGAACCACCGCTTAGCCGCAGCCAGCTAAAGGCAAGGTCACAGCAGCCGGGGGAGACGCTGCAGGAGTTCGCCATAGCGATTGAGCAGCTGGCTAGCAAGGCCTTGGTTGACCTGCCACTGGAGTTCGTATCCCGGTAAGCCGCCTACAACTTTGTCGACGGGGTACGGGACACGGAGATTCGTCAGCGCCTAATGCTCGGCGATTATAAAACCATCCACGAGGCGCTGATAGCGGCATTAAGGATGGAGGCGGCCAAAGTAACATCTATCCCGACGTCGAGAATGAGGAGTGTCCGCCACGCCGGAGACAAAAGACCAGCTGAGGGACGCCGGCGAACACCTAGTGGCATGTGTTGGGGGTGTGGACAGCCCAGACACTTGCAGAGAGACTGCCCACACCAGGAAGAGCAGCCGGAAAACGAGTAAGGGCCGTCGTGGAGAGGGGCACGTCGGCGCCATCACCACCATCCCCTCGAGTGACACTGCGCGCCGTCAGCCGGCGTATGGATGACAGCCTCATCGCGGACGGTTGGGTAAGAGGAAAGCCGTGCCGCGTGCTAGTGGACACCGGGGCGGCCGTGACCATCATCAGACCTGACGTGGCGAAGGGTTTGCCGGCAAGGAAGCCGAGCGTACCATACCAGCTTGTCACGGCATCGGGCGACAACTTGCCTGTGGAGAAGGAGGCCCTGCTGGAGCTGAACTTGGGACGGAGTGCCGTGCGTCTGTGGGTGTTCGTCGCGAAGGTGGCTGAGGAGGTGATTCTGGGACTGGATGCCCTCAGGAGCCATGAGGCGACGGTCGACGTCGGCAAGAAGGTCCTGCGGCTTAACGGAGAAGAGGTTATACTCCGTCAACCCGAAGAGCGCTTTGGAATTTGCAGGGTCGTCTTCGACGAAGACGTGGTTGTCCCCGTGAGGAGCGAGGTGGTGGTGGTGGTGGTGGTGGTGGTGATGGTGATGGTGATGGCGCGACTGGAGGACCAGAGAACCAGGAACATGATGCTGGACCAGAAGACGCCTGTACACGGACTGTGTGCAGCCAGGGCATTGCTGCCGAGCCGAGAGGAGGTGCCCGTGAGACTGCTAAATCCAACGGACGCCGATCATGACGTCCTGGCCGGGACGGATTTGGGAACGTGCGAGCCCGTGGTGAGCGTAACAGCTATCGACGAGACACAGGAGCCGGCGCCGAAGCAGCACCTGGGGCCCCGGCTAGAAGGCTTAGTGAAGAGGGCAGCCGACCACCTGACCGCAGAACAGCTGGAGAAGGTTCGACAACTGCTAAGACGGTATCAGCGCGTCTTCAGCCAAGGTGATAGTGACTACGGCCGCACGACAAAGTGCTTCACCGCTTCGACACCGGGGACGCCCGGCCTATTCGGCAACCGCATAGACGCGTTCCGCTGGCGAAGCAAGGGGCGGTACGAGACATGCTGGAGGACATGAGATCCAGGGGAGTGATTGAAGAGTCTGACAGCCCTTGGTGTTCCCCTGTAGTCTTGGTGATGAAGAAGAACGGCGAGCTGCGCTTCTGCATAGACTACAGAAAGCTGAACGCTGTCACCCGGAAGGACTGTTTTCCCTTACCCCGGATTGACGACACCCTGGACACGCTAGCTGGTGCACAGTGGTTCTCGACCCTGGACCTGAAGTCGGGCTACTGGCAGGTAGCTCTAGACCCGAGAGACAAGAAGAAGACCGCATTCTCGACGGGCCAAGGGCTCTGGCAGTTCACGGTTATGCCCTTTGGCCTCTGCAACGCACCAGCTACCTTCCAGCGCCTCATGGAGTCAGTGATGAGAGCGCTGACTTACGATGCCTGCCTGCTATACCTGGACGGCATCATCATCGTCGGGAAGACTTTTGAAGATCACCTCGAGAATCTGAGTAAGGTGCTACAGAGACTGCAGGCGACCAACTTGAAGCTGAACGCGAAGAAGTGCCAGCTCTTTCGCAAGGAAGTTAACTACTTGGGCCACATAGTCTCAGCAACTGGAGTGGCCACAGACCCGGAGAAGACAAAGGCCGTGAGAGATTGGCCTCGCCCAAGGGATAAGAAAGAGCTGCGCAGTTTCCTGGGGCTGTGCAGTTATTACCGCCGCTTCATAAAGGGGTTCTCCAACATTGCCAAACCCCTCACCTGCCTGACAGAGGAACACCGGCCTTATGTGAGGATGGAGGACGCCGAAAACGCTTTCCAGCACCTGAAGGAAACCCTGTATAGCGCTCCAATTTTGGGTTTCCCACAACTGGGTGGCGCCTTCATTGTGGACACCGACGCCAGCGACCATTGCATTGGAGGTGTCCTATCGCAGAGTGAGCGGGTGATAGCCTTCTACAGCAAGACGCTATCCAAGGCAGAAAAGAACTACTGCATCACCCGACGGGAGTTACTGGCGGTAGTAAAGACATTGGAGCACTTCCACAAGTACCTGTAAGGTCAGCCATTCCACCTGAGGACTGACCATTCCGCCCTAACCTGGCTATTGAGCTTTAAGAACCTGGAAGGCCAGACAGCACGTTGGGTTCAGAGGCTGCAGGAGTACGACTTCACCTCGGAACATCGTAGAGGGAAGAGCCACGGTAACACAGACGCCATGTCCCGAAGACCCTGTCCAGAAGAGTGCGGCCAGTGTACAAGAGTGGAGAAGGAGTGTGCCGCAGCAGTCCGAGTAGTCACGGCAGTGCCTGCGGATGGCTGGGATAGCGCAGGACTGAGGAGGGAGCAGCTGGCGGACGCAGACTTGGGGCCACTCTTAAGGGAAGTGCAGGCAGGGACGAGACCAACCTGGGAGGACATCGAACCGAGGAGCGCCACCTACATGTCGTACTGGGCTCAATGGGACTCGTTGAAGACCAGAGAGGGTGTGCTGTTCCGGGTATGGGAATCACCCGATGGGAAGACGCAGAGAGAACAGTTGGTACTTCCCCGGAGTAAGGTACCGGAAGTCTTGGAAGAAGTGCACGCCGGTACTTCAGGAGGACACCTGGGAGCGAACCGAACGATTGACAAACTACGGCAGCGCTACTACTGGCTGAGGCTCTGAGCAGACGCTGAGAGATGGTGCCGTCAGTGTCACGTGTGCACGGCGAGTCGCGGCCCCCAGACTAGGAGTCGGGGTCGCATGCATCAGTACAACGTCGGAGCGCCATTCGAACGGATCGCCATTGACATTGGTGGACCGTTCCCAGTTTCCGACCGAGGCAACAAGTACCTAATGGTGGTCATGGACTACTTCACTAAGTGGCCGGAGGTGTATGCCATCCCAAACCAAGAGGCAAAGACAGTCACAGACTGCCTCGTGGAGCAAGTGTTCTGTCGATTTGGGTTGCCGTTAGAGCTACACATTGACCAGGGTACCACCTTTGAGTCCAACCTAATGAAGGAGGCACTACAAAGGCTTGGGGTGAACAAGACCCGCACGACACCTCTACATCCCCAGTCGGATGGCATGGTCGAAAGACACATCAAGACCTTAGAGGAACACCTGAGGAAGGTCATGGCCAGCCATCAGCGAGACTGGGACGTCAAGGTGCCACTGTTCTTGCTGGTCTACCGCTCGTCTACACACGACACAACTGGGATGACGCCAGCCAGCTTAATGTTCGGCCGAGAGTTACGCCTCCCTTGTGACCTGGCTTTTGGAAGCCCTCCGGAAGCGAGACAGCCAGCGACCGAGTATGTGGAGAACTTGGTGGACCATCTCTACGACATGCACGAGTTGGCTCGCCAGAACATCCAGAAGGCGAGCGACCGCATGAAGACCAGGTATGACAGGCAAGCCAACAGCCAAGGATTCCAGCAGGGTGACCTGGTCTGGTTGTACCGCCCTACCCGGACTAAGGGACGCTGCCCGAAGCTCCAGCAGCCTTGGAAAGGACCGTACTGGGTGGTGAAGAGGATTAGCGACATGGTCTACCGCATCCAGAAGGTTCCCCGAGGAAAGATGGTGGTACACCTGGATCGCCTAGCCCGCTACGATGTGCTTTTCGGGACGACCAGCTTTGAGGAGGGAGCACTGTCACCCAATTAGCGGAAGGCACGACCGGCGACAGCTGGAAGGGACCGGAGGCAGCCGAGCCACCCCCCCCCCCCCCCCCCCATTAATCTCAGTCACTAACTGAGGGGTGATTAGGGAAATGTCACTTGTCCCTGGACGTTTCTCTCCCCTTCTCCTGTCCTCTGAAACTTTCGGGTGATTCGCGGAAAACCAGAGACTTCTAGAAAAACAGTGATATTCCTATAAAAAGGGCTTCAATGAGGAGTCAGGGAGTTCTTCTTGGCAAGCAGCGGAAAAGTGCAGCGCTAGTGTAAGGACGAGAAGACTGTGTACGTGTGTTGGAGGAGTTTACGTAATTGCGAGAGCAAAGTGGAATTGTAACGGACGAACTGGTGAATCGTAATTGTGTGCATTTCGTAATTCTGTGTAATTGGCAAGTGTTTAACTGTAAGTCGGTGGAAATAAAGAACATTTTTGAGTGGTGTAATTGGACTTTTCATTTCACGAACCCACAAAGTCACCATATACCTTATATACAACATACATAGATATTGGTTCTGTTAAAATCATAATTTCAACTGATTTCTGTTTTCTTGTATAGTCTCATTTGCCAAGTAGTTAATAGCTCATTTGCAAAAGACTCTTTACTTGTTTTGATATTTAGTCATTCTTTTGTCATATTGGGTTAATATAGCCTTAGAAATCTTTGAGGTTAATAATAGCCTAAAATGCCGACCACGACTTTTACTTCTGTACATTCACTTTATTGAAAGATAGTACAATGCTTTGTATACATGACTGCATCTGAGTTCTGATAACACTTCTGTCCCTTAATCCATTACTCTCTTATGCACATGGAGTTCACTCTGGGAGAACACATTGTTCTATGCCTCATGAAAGCATTTTTAAACCAAGGTAGAAATGTGACAATAGACTATTTGTTCCCCTCTGTTCAACTTGCCAAGAAGCTCCAGGCAAAGAAAGCATCTTTGGTAGGAGCAGTAAACAAAATTAGCATGGAGTCCTGATGAATTAAAGAAAACCAGTGCTAAATTATACTCCAGCACCATACTGTGATAGGGATTGAACCCTGATAGATCATAAATATACTACTAAGTAGCATGCAGGAGATGGTCAGTGCATGTTTTGTGTAACATATTAGATATTGCTTCTATAATGTATGGGTCATTTGCAATCAAGTAAGGTGTACGAAGGTGAAGCCTGTAACTGAATTAAGCAAAGAAAAAGAACCAAAAAGATAAACCAGAAAAAATGCAGGACCATTACCATCTGGCGTTCAGAAAAAATGCCAGATTATATGTAAAGGAATTAAAACCATTGATGCTTGTAATAAGTGTCAAAAAGCAGTGCATGGAAAATGTGTAGGAAAAGGGCAAATCAGTATGAAAAGTGTGTGTAGCATGTACAGCAGGGAAATCCATTGATTATCATTATAGGAGAAAGAGAATACAACATAGAAAAACAAGAGCTAATGCTGTTGTTACACAGAGAGTACAAACTAAAACCATAATGTCATTCTTTAAAGTAAAATGTTTAGAGCCACTTTTTATTGTTATAAATGATGCTCTAAATTATATTAAGGTCATTCGGTTTTACTGTAGACCTGTCTTTTATATATTATTGGAGGGGTCAAAATGATCTCTAACAAAGCTCTAGGTATATGAGATTCCTCGCATTTCTAGCATTATAGCAAAATGTGAGTAACTGAAGTGCTCAGAAGATGATTGAATATGTTCCCAGAATATTCTAACCATGAGAAAAATTCTCTAATCCCTCAGTTTTAAAATTGGAAGGCTGCCGTAGGTGGATATGAAAAAATAAAAATGGACAGATCTTAAAAATTGGTGTGTAATTTGAATGTATCATATCAAGTTCTTACGCACTCAAGTACTGAGTTTTGCCCATAAATTTGTTTTAAGACTACTTGCATAACTTTTGTCTGTGGATGTGTTTTTAATTTTTTGGTCTTTCTCTGCCATTGTAATTAATGTTTTCACATTGCAGGTTATATGCAGAGGCAACATACAGTGGTGGGGATGGTGTTTCAAGCCTTTTTGCTACTGCAACTTTAGAAGAGGAAAGCTATTTGAAAGTGAAAAAGGAGGTCCTTGATCATGAAAGAGAGATTATTCTCCATGATCTGCATGGTAATATCTCAGAAGAGTTTCATGAGGAAAAGGATATTTCCTCACTTGATTCAACACAGTCACATACTACGTTTGATGTTGACAGAGGGCAAGAGGAATGTGAAACTCAAGAAAAGAGCTCCTTATCAAATTCTAAAAATCCCTCTGGTAGTAAAAGGCGCAAAAGTTTGCATGAATGTGAAATATGTGAAAATAGCTTTATTAGTGCTTATCACTTAAAAAAACATAATTCAATTCATGACCCAAACAAACTGTACAAATGTGAAGCTTGTGAGAAAAGTTTTACACAGATGTCAAAGTTTAAAAAGCATATTGTTACACATGAGGAGAAAAGACCACATCAGTGTGAAATATGTCAGAAAAGGTTTAAAGTTTTAGAAAATATGAGAAAACATTACTTGATCCATGAAGGCAAAAAACCACATAAATGTGAAGTATGTGAAAAGACATTTCTTACTAGGTCTAACCTGAGAAGACATCATATTATTCATGAGGACATTAGACCATACAAATGTGAAATCTGTGACAAGAGTTATAGAGATAGAAGTGATTTAAGGAGGCATTATAGAGCTCATGAAAAAGCTAAGTTACGTCACGCAAACAGTAATTACATTCATGAACTAAAAAGGCCACATAAATGTGATACTTGTGATAAAGGTTTTGTGCGGTCTTCAGACTTGAAAAAACATAAAGTGATACATCAGAACATAAGGCCACATAAATGCGAACTTTGTAAGAAAACCTATGTGTGGTTGTGTGATTTGAAAAGACACAAATTGTTTCACGAGGGTAAGCGACCACATAAGTGTACAATATGTAACAAAACCTATGCTCTGGCATCTCATTTAAAAATGCATAATATGGTTCATGAGAATAAAAGGCCGCACAAGTGCACTATTTGTGATTGGACATTTATAAGAGCATCTGACTTGAAAATGCATTATTTAACTCATAGGGACACCAGACCCAATAAATGTGAAATTTGTGGCAAGGGCTTCATTCGAATGTCCAATTTAAGAATGCATAGTTTGATTCATGAAGGGAAAAGTCCGCACACATGTGAAATGTGTAATAAGAGTTTTCTGTGGTTTTCAGAACTCAAACGACATAAGTTGATTCATGAAGGTAAAAAACCACACAAATGTGATATTTGTGAAAAAACCTTTACTCAGGTATCACACTTAAAAGTGCATCAATTGGTTCATCAGGATAATAGACCTCACAGATGTGAAATTTGTAATAGGGGCTTTGCTTACTTGTCTCAGTTGAAAATGCATAACACTTTGTTCCATAAGGAAAAACCATACAAATGTGAACTTTGCTTGAGGGGCTTTAATTTTGAATCCCAATTAGAGAGGCATAATTTAAAAGGTGATTGTAGAAAACAACATAAATGTCAAATATGTCATAAGAGTTTTAATCGGGTAGGGGATTTGAATAGACATAATATGATCCATGAGGGGAGGAGACCACACAAATGTGAACTTTGTGAGAGGAGTTTTACCCAATTATCACATTTGAATGCACATTATTTGACACACGAAGGCAAAAAACCTCATGAGTGTAACTTTTGTCCCAGGAAATTTACTTTAGCATATCAGTTAAAAAGGCATATTTTGAAACATGGGAATAAGAACTCTCAAAATGAAGTGATAAAGCAGCCAATCATACCAAACTGAACTATTTCTTTTAAAATTCATAATGGTAGGTAATACATAGAGAAAGCCAACTTAAATTGCATCCAGAAAAAAATGCATTTTAAGAATCCGTTTATCTTAGTGAAATAGTACAGACCTTCTAATTTCCATTCACTGTTACACGTTTGAAATGACTATGCCACATTAACATTTTATTGAAAATTAATTTAATTTGGAATAATTTAAATTTGCAGATTTCATGAAATTTCAATTAACTCGCATTTTCTTTTTGATATTTATGTGAAAAGAAAACCATGTAACATACTAATATATTAGATAATGTGTACACCACATAAGCATTAGTTACTATTGTATTTTCAGTTCTATGCTGTTTTTATTATTTTTTCATTAAATGTTGATATGTAAAACATATATGATAAAAGAAACTTGGAAATGGATTCTATAGAGGTTAGTTGGAAATGAAAGCAACATTCTAGGTATTATTAAATTTTAGATGAGTCGTATTTCTTACACATCTGCTTCACTTTCGTACCTATTTTGAGGACATGTTTCGCAAATCTTCGTTTGCATCTACGGCTCTTGTGCGACTGACGCTAGATCCAGCGGTGTGGGTAATTCTGGGGTTGTTGCTGCCATCTGTTGATTTAGCGATGAACTGAAATGTGGGATTCTCTTCTAGCGGGATTTCAAAGTTCATTAGTTGGTTTTTATGTTTTTCTATGTATATCCTCTCCCATATGACGAGTTCACTATGTTTTTGTACGTATTTTAGTAATTCTGTGCTATCTTCAATTTCATGATTTTCAGACCAGAAATGAGCTGCTATTGCGGACTTATCAATATTTTTGTATCTTAAGTGCCTGAAGTGTTCTTTCTTTCTAGTGCTAGAAGAGAATCCCACATTTCAGTTCAGTTCATCGCTAAATCAACAGATGGCAGCAACAACCCCAGAATTACCCACACCGCTGGATCTAGCGTCAGTCGCACAAGAGCCGTAGATGCAAACGAAGATTTGCGAAACATGTCCTCAAAATAGGTACGAAAGTGAAGCAGATGTGTAAGAAATACGACTCATCTAAAATTTAATAATTTTTCGCTTCACTATGGTGTTCCAATACAGTTAAATCTCGAAACATTCTAGGTGTTATAATAACCAACAATATTAAATAAATGCTTATTGCAATCTTCATCGCTGTTCATAATTATACACCTGTGTACTACATTAATAAAATTCATATTGAGTGATAAAATATATTACATAAGTAAAAATAAGAAAATTAATAATGTTCTATAATCTGAACTCTATAAACTTATAAAATGGTACCTTTTTCCATCCCTAAGCTTGGCCAAGCCTCCTGTTTAAGCTACATTTAAGCCAAAAAGCAGCTCTTTATCATGGGATATAAAGTAGTTAGTAAAAACTGAGTTATAAGCAAAGCAAGGGAATAGTTGCCTCTGCAGTAAATCATTATCTGAACCAATACTAAAGACATATGAAGTAATATTTATTCTTTAATTAGCAGTTAAAGTACTAAAACATCAGGTTGAAAGGGTATATTTGTGGGTGCTCGTAAATTGCTGTTCTGAGCATTCCACTCTATATTGTGCATGAGACTATTTTGCTCAGAGGCCGTTGTATTGGATTTTAAGTGTTTTATAATCTAAAACGTGGGACCTCTGGCTTCATTTTCCTTCCGAACAAAGCCATGCTAAAGATTTTTATCCCTGAAAAAATTCCATTACCCTCCAGGAGATTTTAAGCTGTGAGCTCAGGAACCAGAGGCTGGCATGTTGTCCTTAGATCACAAGGACTATGAAAGGATACAACCCGTAGACACTTTTTTAACAGTTATAACGAAACAAATATATTAAGGTTAAATGGGTCTTATGATCAATCGCTTCATTAATTTATAAATAAATGTAATCTCATGTTCTTGTTAGACTAATATGTAATTAAGTACAGATTATTGTGTTGTAGTTTGACACCAGTTTTGAAGCACAAAGTGAAGTAGTGTAGTGGTAGTACAGCTTGGCAGAATTTCAAATTCATCAACAACTTTCAACTGATTTAAGATTTAAGTAGCAAGCAATGTCTGAAGATCCTTATGTTACTGATTATGAAAATTGTATGCCTCAGTAAACCAAATCAGCTTCACCACAGTCAGTTTCATGTGTTTCTGCTTTTACTTTCTGTGTTATGCCTAATAAGATTGCTAAGAATAAAATTACCTACCTTAACATGGATAAAATAATATAATAAGCTTTCTGAAAGAAGATAATTTGGAATTCTCAGAGTTAACCGCTTCACCGATGGCCATTTAAACCCTTCAGGGGACGGAAACGGATACCCAATAAACAGAACAAGACATTTAAATTGTTAAATGCTCTAAAAATGCATCATAAATACAATTCCATATCTTCCATTATTTATTAAGTTATATAAACGAAACAAAAACTGGTTTAAAACCCATTAAACACAGTATAAATCTACAGTAACAATAAAGTAGAGACTACATAAATAAATCGTTCAAATTTCACTTCTTTGTTTCACTGTAGCAAAAGCCATTCTTTGTGCCGAATGCACTTAATATTTGAATAATTTTGTTTTGTGTGTATACGAACGAATGTATGTATAGCTTCGCAAGTGACTTCTCCGGTTCAAGTTTAGTTTATTTATGCTATACCAAGCGATAATCATATGAGTATATGTGTCATTACACTGGAAAGAAAACTCCCTGTCAGCATGTTATTACAGTGTTTCTCAACCAAGGTTTCTGGTAGCCTTATGCAGCTGTTTTGGCTCAGTATTTTAGTTATTTATACTCTCTATATTTAGCTCTGTGTTCAAGAGCTAAATGAATGGCACATTTGAAATTGTTTAAATTTCAATGTTAACCATGGCTTATCCCCGTAATGTAGCAAATAAATTAGCTTGGGTATGATGTATACAGGCTTCTGATATTACTATAGAAAATCTGTAAGATTTGTTGTGCGATTATGAAGGAGATGTTGAAGTTTCGTTGAGTCACACTTGTTTACACTCACTTTCACTTATTAATTATTATTAAGTGAAGGTGAGTGTAAACAAGTGTGGCTCAACAAAACTTCAACATGAAGGAAACTTCACTGTTAATGATTCTATTTGTAATATTTTATGAAGGAGATGTTTAGGATATAGGTAGCAGTGACGTGTACTGGTCTACAGATGGTATGCTAGCTACTCCATTGTTTGGGGGAAGTGGCGGGTCAAATATGGGTAGTGCATTTCAGCTATTACTAGCTATCTCTCTTTACGAAAAACAGTTAAATGGTAAAAAAAGTATTTTTATACCACTGGATGTAACCATGCACAATTGTTTAGTAATTTTCAGAGCTGTAAATTCATGCAAGACATTCATCTACCTGTACTTGCGCGCATAAATAGCTCGTAACCTAATTGAGTATTGTAATACTCAGAGGTAAGGGATAAGAAATTCACCACGACATCACCCCTCATACTTGAGAGAAAACACTTTCCTAAAAGCATACCACCCACAACCAAAACAGTCGCAACCATTTCGAAAATGTCTAGTGTGTTGCGAAAAAGAAGTTCGCAAGGAAACCAATATTGTTTGGTGTGAATCTGCAGATATGCCCTTGGGTGTTTATCGAGGTTTGGAGGTGTACAATTCAAAAAGAAACCTTTAAGGGTACGTTCACATCCCTTATAGACCTAATTTAAATTTATTGTAAAATAGGAAGATTAAAATATTTGGCGTTAAATGAGCATTAAATGCATGTATGCGCGGGACGTCTATACACATCCATATTGGTTTGGGGCATTTTAACTTGGACGTCATATGACGTCCATATGGGTGAAAGGGTTAAAACATAATTAAATGTGGAAAACACAGGATAATAGCCTTCTTATACCATTTAAATGGTTTTATGCATAAATTGAAACTGGTAAGTTTCCAGATTGCCTACAAAGACTTGTATCACCTCTCATGTTTGAATTCAGTTATTTAGAGCATGATAATATTCACATTAGATATAAGAATATTATAGAAGATCTAGAGGATATCCATACCAGGTTACGTATGAACAAATTGGACAAGAATTGGAAACTATTCAATAATATTTTCTGCTGTGTTACTGATGCCCTGTTTGTCATAGTTAGAACTTATTAATATACAAAATGACACTATTGCAATATCTATTTTGGGGATGGAACTTTATTACCCTGCCAGAGAGAGATATTAACCAAGTTTTATTCTCTTCAGTTTAACATTTATGTACATTTTTTCAGCACACTAAACTTTCAGAAGAATAACTTTTTAGCAGCATTAGTAATGAACATTTGATTTCAGTATTACATTTAACTGATTTTAACATTAAGCCTTATCTGGATGAAATTTTTAATAACAATAGATTACAATTTTAGTTAATTGATGGAAATTAATCATTTCTATACTAGCCGTATATAGGCTAAGGTCTTTGATAGATAGAGTCAACATGAAAAATTAGATGCCACGGCCGGGATTTGAACCACGGATCTCCTGGTTTTTGTCCAGTCACTCTAACCCATTGAGCTACCTTGGCCAACCTGCCGTCATGACATTAAATTCTCCATTTGACTCGTATATTTTCCCGGTAGACCACTAGGGGCTCCCGCATTTGAGATACACCGTTTGTGGCGACTTACTATTGTAAGTACATGAGTCCCAGGCTTCATCATTTAACTCTCATTATTTTAGTTAATTGATGGAAATTAAGTAATTACAAGTACTTACAATAGTAAGTCGCCACAAACAGTGTATCTCGAATGCGGGAGCCCCTAGTGCTCTATCGGGAAAATGTACGAGTCAAATAGAGAATTTTTTGTCATGATGGCAGAATGGCCATGGTAGCTCAATGGGTTAGAGCAACTGACAGAAACCAGGAGATCCGTGGTTCAAATCCCGGGCGTGGCATTCAATTTTTCATGTTGCCGCTATCTATCAAAGACCTTAGCCTATATACGGCTAGTGTGATTAATTTCCATCAATTAACTAAAATAATAAGAGTTAAATGATGAAGCCTGGGACTCAAGTACTTACAATAGTAAGTCGCCACAAATGGTGTATCTTGAATGCCAGAGCCCCTAGTGGTCTACCGGGAAAATATACAAATCAAATGGAGAATTTAATGTCGTGATGGCAGGTTGGCCATGGTAGCTCAATGGGTAGAGTGACTGGACGGAAACCAGTAGATCCGTGGTTCAAATTCTGGCTGTGACATTCAATTTTTTCATGTTGACTCTATCAATAGATTACAAGTTTGCAAAACTTTTAACCCAAAGTGAGGTTCTGTGCGTAAGTTATTGTTCTGAGAATGGCTTAATCACTACTGCAGCAGTAAAATTTAAAACAGTACATAATAATTTGTATTCAAAGAGTTTTAATAAAATACTGGATGTACATATGATCATTCTGTATATATAAGATATAAGTGAAAGTAAGTGCAATAAACATCTCAATTGAATTGTCTTTTCAAGACTTGTATACAGTGTTCTTTGTGCTTAATACTATGTATTTGTTAATGAACTCAGTTCTGGGTATGTGATATTTAGGAAGTTAGAAAATAAAATTGTATAATATTTCAGTGTGATAATATACAATGAGACATAATGGAAGTAATTATGAAGCATATTTATGCAACGAATGGAGCAAGCATACAAAAATCTTAATTATAATCAAGCTTCATAGAGTTTTTTTATGCTCATCTAATTTTAAAATATTTATAAATTATTTTTAATATTTTATACTTATTTAAGTCAGTAAGTGACCTTAACCTTATGTAGTGAACCAGCTGACAGGGTTGTGGTATGTGTGCAGACTCAGAAGTATTAATGAGGTCCATTAACATGCAGGTACTAGACATATAACTACAATTCAGCATATTGAGATAAAAGTTATTTGACAAATAGTCACTATTTGTGAATAATTAATGTGTTTTCCAGGCTTGTAGGCCATGGCCTAGAAAGTACTGAAGATGCTAACATTTCACCAAGATCTGCACTTGGCATCTTCAGAGTGATTATGATTCGTGGTCAGAACTCTATGCCTTCTGGAACATGGCCTACAACATGGGAAATTAAATTAGATTCATTTGGATGCTGGCCATGAAAGAAGTTTATACAGGACAATTTGTATCTTTAGGAAACCATAAAAGTAAATTATGGATGGTTAAATGTGGCTTCTCAAGGATTAGTTAGATCTTCTTCCTTATATCTATGTTCTAAACAAAGAGTAATGTTGTCTAACTTTAGAAGATATGCAGTGCAATTTAATACAAACCTGACTTGCAGTTAAAAATAATTGCTAAATCAGCAAAAAATAACTAAGTTTTATTTAGCAAATCAGATTTGGATGTTATAGCATGTAAAGATATTTTACTTAATAATATTATGTAATGCAGAGGGAAATCAGTACTAAGTTTGTATGATTGATTTTATCAACATTCAGCATGGTACGAAAATGTTAAGCATATGCACAAAAGAGTAGCTCCTGTAGTTGGTATTATTGATCTTCTGAACTGTATGTTATTGTGCTGCTCAGAACGTCACCATGGTTTTATCTTTGTTAATGTAAACATCTCAGATAACACACTGATTATTCTCAGAAGGTGAGGGGGTTACTGGCACGCTTCTTGAACGACTGCTAAGCTCCATTGAATTTATCACTTCAGCCAATGGAATGTGCAGGAATCATAAATGACAGGAAGATGTTATGTCCATGTGGAGTAATCAGTGTGTCTGAGATTATGTTAACAAACATACAACCAGGGCAACGTTTTGAGCACAGGTTAATACATTCACCTGCATATGTTCAGGTCATGTACCGTTCCTTAATTCTTATCTTACAAGTTATATGGTGACATAGTGTAACAAAGTTAATCCAACCTCTTCAAAAATTCAAAGCTGTGCAATAGAAAGAATATATGTATTTCACCTGCTTTCATGACCAATGTTTAAGTCTACAAAAATAATTTCCTGAAATCACATACAGCTAACAATAAATAAAACTTTGACAATCAAATATATATGTTGCTAGTGTTGCATAAATTAGTAAAGTATCACAATAAATTTCCTACTGTAATTATAAATTGAAATAAATTCTACCATCTTAAAGGGGATAAGTGATATAAAATATCGAGCAATAAATTACATATTTAATTATGGAGTAAACGTTTTGGATTTATAATAGTGACAAAACATATAGGTAATCAGCCCTTATTATATGACAAGACATTTTACAATTTATTATGATTTAGGTGATATTATTAAAGCTATAATTTTTAGACCACATTGTGCATCAGTCTCAGCTACATCGTGTGGAAAGGAATGAATGGCAAAATTTGTCCCTGTGTACCTACATAGCCAAGAACACACCACCCCAACTAGTTTCTTGGTTGTACACTTTAGTCAAGCTATTATGACTGTACTCGCCTAGACGAAGGCCAAGCAGTGGACATTGGATCCCATGCACATGTAAGCATGCTAAAATTTGTGGCTTTAATTATTAATTTTTCTATTTGCAAACAATAAAACATTTATTTCAATTTTAAAGTACTGTTGTATTCCAGTGTCTTATTTCTATGAAGTTGATTGTTATACCTTTAAGGAAAGGAAATGCGCATTTTGTATTTTCTTCTTAAAAAGAGCAATGTAGATGCTGGAGGTCCGTAAAATAAATAGTTTATTTCGTACTTCATCTATGTCTGTTCCAGGATTTGGATTCCTGCAGCTCCGTTTGCTTTGCTTGCATTTACTGGAAACACTGTAGTGCATGTGTTTACTGCAGAAGAACACATGTTTTATTAATTGTGAACTTGAGTTTTGTTAGCATTCTTATGACATTCTCTACTTTAAAAACTATTGTTCTATTTCTCTTGGAGATGAATTCATTTACACATTTGCTACAGGAATAAGGATACAGTAGGCTAAAGTAATAATCATGTTTTTAAGAAATGAATTGCTATGTGATAGCTTTAAAATTACCTTGTCTCTGAGTGAGGTACCCCTTGCAAAATCATATTGCAAACTTCACAAGTTATTTCTAAAAGTGCAATAAATATAGTTTGTTATTTCAATGTTCACCAAAATTTGTTACTTTACCAAAATTGGTAGACATTTTAGAAAACATGACAAAAACATTTCCATCTCTGAGAGAGAGAGAGAGAGAGAGAGAGAGAGAGAGAGAGAGAGAGAGAGAGAGAGAGAGAGAGAGAGAGAGAGAGAGAGAGAGAGAGAGAGAGAGAGAGAGTTTAAGGATTGAAGAATTTTCTTTAACCTTTTGATGTTCAGAAAGTCACTGTGCACTTACAATGTTTGGGAATGTCTTCCACAAGATGAAGTGGCTTAATTTTATTAGGAAGAAACACTTTCTGCAGATCTGCTTGATGTACCTCTGATGTATACAGTTATTTAAGTCATAAAGCGAGATCTCTGACTGCGGAAGGTGTCAAACCGGCTGATATTCATCGCCGGATGATGGCCGTATATGGGGAGGCAGTCTTTTACATTTCTTCTACATTAAGGGGGAATTTCAAGGAACTTTAGTTGTTAACCAATATTGACCAGTTAAAATTCAAAATCCTTTGATCAAAACCAAGGATCTATGCTGGATATTAATAATTGTATAAAATGACTATGTATATGAGAGCACATTAATGCATATATTACACTGGTAATACACTTCTGTTGACTTCCTTTCTATCAATTCTGATAACACCACAAATGTCACCCACATATTCCGAGGTTCCATCATTGTAATGCAAGTGCACATTAATGATGAATTAGCTGAACGCATTTTAGAGTTTTTTTTTTAAGTTGAGTTAATACAATACATCCAGTATGTTGTTTATTTTGGTGGAAACTGGTTTTGTGACGCTTGATTAAAGTCAGTGCTTGTGGGATAATATGATGGTAACAGTGCAGTGGCTGGGCATTTGAATAGTGTGACCAAAGGAAAACACCAAGTTGTGCTAAATTGTTTCACTTAAAGTGTTAGCATGGCCCAAATTTAAACTTAATTTTATTTCTATTAATGCTTAGAGCAAACATTACTGTTCCCTAAATATTCCAGTAGCGCCAATGTTTACTTAAGCACTAGCCTAAGTGTTTTTGCTGTGTACTCAATAGGTTTTTGTCACAGATACAGTGTCGAAGTATACAATGAAGTGCTGGAAGTGCCATTTACCCAATAATTTCAGGAGAAAAAAGAAGAAAAACAAAAACTTCATGCCTAACCATATTTTATTTGTTCTGGATGCATATTCGAAATTTATTGCCAAACATCCACGGAGCTGCGGATAATTGGACAGCTGTTTAAGCTCAAGAAACCAGTTTCGCAAGCTCATTCAACACTTTCTGTATTCACACATTCGTAACCTTGAATGCATTGCTTCGTATTTCTGGAAGCAATCACAACTCTAATCGCGACTAGTTTCCTAACAGCAGCTAAAGCAGAGCTCCTCATAATTCTTCTAAGCTGTTTGGCATCAAAATTGTCCAAAATTTGTAACCTCAAAAGAAACTCCAACCTCAAAACCTACAAAATCCCAATTGAAAAACCACCTGCGATAAAACCCTTAATGGGTGGGCATGCAGCAAAAACCTTCTGGCTTTATACAGCCAGCCAGCACCTTGGTCAATCGGCCTTCGGTAGTTAGGAAGCGCTGACAGTTTGTCATGGGAAGTGTCTATAATGTTTGCAGAAAAGTTAATTGTTTTATTTTATGTGACACTTTTAAGTACAACTGAAAGTATATTTCAATAGCATTAGCATTAATATTTTACGTAGATTGTGTAACCGCAGTATCAGACAGCGATTAGGAGGTGGCGAATTAATCGAAATCACGAGAATTAAAAAAGAAGATAAATTAATAAAAATGCTTTGCTAAACTAATATAAAATATTGTTATATTAATATGAAATTAGAATGAAATTAGAGTAATGATTAAAATAGCGGTTTAATTAAGAATAAGATGGGAAGAATATAATTTAAGACAACTAACATGCTAGAATCCATGTAAGGGAGAGAAGATATTTCTGTAAAATCTGAACACAAGTCGGAGAGACAGGAAGAGGTGACCGTTAGCCTCCTTGTTTAAGGAAAGGTTCAATGTCTGAGAACTATAGCCAGGGATGTGTAGGAACAATAAGGTTTTCAAGATGCGGTCAAGCATAAGACCTAAAAGGATTTACTTTGCTGAGGTGATAACGATGTATACCGTTACAGAGAGCCCAGGGTAGGCGTGACCCAACTCACGGTGGGATGTAACGTCAATGAGTTCGATGAGTTTTGCTAACCAATAAAGAAAAATCGAAATAAAATGAGAAACCAATAATAATGTAAGATTTGAGAAATGGGGAGAAGGGTGAGTTATTTTGGTCATGTGATAAGAGTTAGAGTGGGGATCAGAATAAGGTACGAACTGAATCGCAGAGTAGACGAAAACTCACTTCAACAGTCATACTACGAGGGGAAAGATGTGTTAGTGCGCGTGAAGAAGAAGTAGTAAAGATTTCTAAGTCAGAAATGTAGGGAAGTCAAGAATAACGCAACCAGCGTAAGAGAAGCAGCAGAAGAAGTTTATAATAGCAAAGTATTCGCCGTATAAAGAAGTAAGAGAATTCTGTTAGGAAGTTTAGTAACAGGTGGTCGCCGCTACAAATCAATCTGAATCAACGAACTTAGTGAGAATTAAATTAAATCATTTTTGCAACGAACCAGTGTATTATTGAGACAACTGAGCAGCCAACAAACAACAAATCCATTTCCTACAACCATTCACCTGAGGATAAGAGATCTCATAGCTCCAATTAGAACCCAAATCAAAAGTAAACACCAACCAATTGAAATCTGACATGTGGGTATGCCGCATAATGGCGCCCAACGTGGGGCTTCGAATTGTAGGAAATGGGTGAAATGTAACGACGACAACGACGAGGAGAAGTGAGAAGAACGACGACGAAGGACGACTACGAGGAAAAGTGAGAAGACCGACGACGACAACTACGATGAGGACAGCAGAGACTACGAAGAAGACGGCAAAAACAACTAACAAGTAAAATTTTCCCCCAACCAAGAGAGAAGTTCAAGTTCTTTCGACATCAACTGAGCCTACTAGACGACGAGCAGCACGACAAAAATTGGTAAAGACATCACATAAACACCACAGCCGTACAACAGAACTGTGAGTTACACATACTCAATTTATATTTCTTGTAAATGTAATATCATTCATTGAGATCAATATCTATGTAATGTCTTAGTAATAAGTATTTTGGAAGGGAAATTAGAAAATTTAAAGGGGAAGTTCAATGCTTTTGAGAAATAAGAAGATCGTACAGAATAAATTTAAAATGGAAAATTCTGGGTAACAAATAGTTATGGAGACAGAGAAAGAGTTAAAAGTTGTTAATGAAGAGATAATGGAAAGCAGTGTTATAGGATCAGTAGATGAGGGTGTAAATGGTGTAAGTAGCTTAAATGTAAATAGGAGAAGTGACAATCCTGGGGTAATGGAAAATCTACAAGAGATGTTCCAGAAACTCATGGCGCAAATGACTATTCAGAGTCAATCACTAGAGGCTAAATTACTAGATCAGAGCAAAGCTATGGACAAAAAATTAAGTCAAATTACAAGCCAAAGGAAAGAAACAGAAGCTAGAATCACTGTCAAAATTCAAGGAATAACAGGGGAAATCCAGACTGTAAAAGAGGCCCTGCAGCGAGAAGTAGGTACTATAAGAAGTGACCTAGAAGCTACCAAATCTCTCGTTGCAGGAGTAGAAAATAGAATAGGGGAGGAAATTAATAAGGAGAGAATAAGATTAGATGAACTGACCACGACACAGGTAACTTTTGTACAAGAGATAAATGACCGGTTTGACACTGTAAACAATAGTATAGCAGCTGACATGGAGAAGTTAAAAGAAAAGGTAGCACGTGTAACAAATATTCAATCAGAAAATACACAAATGTTGAGGGAGACAGTAAGCGAGATATCTCAAATCAGAGATACTGTAACTGGCTTACAGCTGGGACAGCAAGGGCAGGTACCTGAGAGTTCCAATTGTTCTATACATACACACAATGGAGAGAGGCAGAACGAACAGGTTAGCGCCCCTTCTGTCTCTCCTCAAAACAGCAATAATAGCGAAGTAAATATGCAAAACGTAAATATGTATCCACCAGTGCACATGAATTTTCTAAGCGAATTGCCCCTCCCGAAATTTAATTGTCGCAATGACAACGCAGTACAATTTTTGGCCGACTTAGAAAAGTATTTTGCCATCAGAGGTGTACCCGAGCAATATAAGATGATAATAGTTCAAAGGGCGTTACAATCTGCCGAACTTAATTGGCTACGAGTAACTGTGGGAGAAGGATGCAGCTACGAGTTGTTCAAAACAGCTTTCCTAGAAAAGTATTGGAACGCCAATGTCCAATACCAAGTAAGGAATCAGATAACAAATGGCCGATACCAAGGTAATAATGGAGAGTATTACTGATTATTTCCTGAGATATTCGCAAATGAGTAAATATCTACAACCTCCATTACAGGAAGCCGAACTGATTTCTCTTCTCACGCCCCACCTTCCTGAGAACATTAGAAATCACATGGTGGTAGCAAGACCTCAGACATTGAGAGAGGCAATTACATTATTAACAGCTTTACAAAGCGTTGGGACGCAAAATTCACAAAATAGACATGAGAATCGAATGCCAGTGAGAAATCCACACAGACCGTGGAATAATAATCATGACGGGGAAAGGGCACACAATCCCCGAAATTTTAACACAAACCATATGGCTACTCGTCAAAGATACGATGCCCACGTCCCGAGGGAATTCCCTAACAACAATAGAGGGAGACAGGGACCACCAAATTCAAATTCATATAATTTCCCTATAAGATATGTACATGTAACTAGGAATGGAAATAGGGGTCACAACCATTTCTTCGAAGAGGGAATGCAAGACCGACGTTCCGACTACCAGAAGCTAATAGACAGTATCAACCACGTGACGCTGGTAGAGAGAACAATACAGACAGACCTGAAGTAAGACAGAGGAATCAACTTCTCTCAAGAGAATGGGTGCGTTCTCCTCCACCCACACCGAGGTACGCGGCGCCCGAGGTAGATGAAAGGCCAGATACGACACAGCAGACGGGAAACGACTCCAGGGTGCGATAGAAGACGTCCCGCATCGGACCCGGATGAACACGCTAGTTCTTAATTTGAACAGGGACACAGCTCTGAGTAGGGTGGTACAGAATAAAACAGAAACAGAAATAGTAAACGGTACTCAAATAAACAATCACTTAACAGAATTGCAAGAAGTGAGAGATGCTCCACGTATTGCTGCAATAATAAACAAAGAAAAATGGCACATTACCATAGATTCAGGATCCTCAGTTTCAGCTATAAGTCAAGCATTCTTTTATCACTTAAAAAACAATGGAATGAAATTGCAAACATTGCCCGTGAAAAGTGCATATTGTACTCTGGCGGTAGGTCGCGCCAAACAAAAGATTAATACACAAATGCTTTTGAAAGTCGCCATTGGGGAGGATACAATAGAATTTGTATGTTTTGTTATTAATAGGCTATCTGTAGACATTGTTATGGGTAATGACGTGTTGTATGCGCTTCAAGCTAAGTTGAATTATCAAATGGAAGCCTTGGAAATCAAAATTAAAGACGTCATAGTTAAAGTTCCGTTTAGCTCAAGGGAAGCAGAAAATGAGATAAGATTGACAGATGAAGAAAAAGAAATAGATGGAGAAACATTTTTTGTAGAATTTATACGAATAGGAGGGATGGAGCTAGTTAAAATGAATCCATTAGAAGCAGAAGAGATGAGAAACTATGATAAGGATGAGTATATAGCCGGAGAAGAAGGGCTTTTAGAGATGACGTCATACGGACTTGGGCAAGAAGAAGCAAGTGGGAGAGAAGTGATTACCCAAACAGATGATTTCCAGGTAGCTGAACATAACATAAACATGAGCTACAAAATAAGAGAAACAGTAGCAAACTCAAACCTTCTCAACGACCACCAAAAAGAGATTTTTTATAACATTTTATGTAAACATAGAAATGTATTTTCGGAACACACTGGGACCTATAGTGATTTTGAGTATGAATTCGAGATACATGATGTTCCCCCATTCAAATATAAGTGCAGACCTATTCCATTGGATTTACAGGAGGCAGTGAACCTTAAAATACAGGAAATGTGGGAAGATGAAAGCACTATTAGTAGATAACGCGTCCATACACCATGGAAGACGATTCGTGCACACCATTCAGGATGCCGGAATTCGCATCTATAATACAACGTCGTACCATCCATGCTCTAATCCAAGCGAGCGTGTACTGAAAGACCTAGGTGTTCATCTCCGAGTCCTTTGTTCATTGAAACAGTCTACCTGGCCAGACCACATCAACTATATTGAGTTTATATTCAATAATTCAGTCAATCTAACCACAGGATATGCTCCTATCCAATTGCATAGGAATTTAACACCGGAACCACTAATAGAGGGTGTTCCGGAAAGTATACAAGTGACGACCGAGACAGATCGAGAACGGATCCAGAATGCTGTTAAAAGAATAATGGAAAAAGTAGAGAAAAGAAACGCAAAGAAACTGCGGTATAAGAAGAATTGGGAACCAAAGGTCGGCGACTTAGTTCTAGTGAAATCGTTCGACAAGTCAGATTTGTTAGGAAAGAAGACTAAAAAGCTATATATGCTATGGAAAGGCCCATACCGGATTGAGAAAATATTTGGTGACAGAGCGTATGCTCTAATACACCCAAGAAATGGTAAACCGATAGGCAGATATAACATCTCCCTAATAAGGCCATATCGTCAAAAAAAACGTTGTAAACAGTACAGAGCAGACCCAAGAATCACCTGTGTGAATGTGATTGAAATTATATATACGAAGATGTAAAGAATACCAAGTAAAAGTTATATAATTAGTACGGGTAACGTTTTCGTTTGAAATTCAAACACTGCGTGGGAGTTGCAAGTTCCAAAATTCCTGTGCACAAACGAAATTATATTATTAATAACTACAGCTAAATAAAATGTTTTAGATAACTTTAAAGTAGTTTGTGAAATGTAAATATCTCATAAACTCCAGGTGTATTAATGTGTCAAAAGGTAAATACCTATAGTCATTGTTATTGTAAAGGTCACAGACTTTCGCCGTGACATTGTGGAGGAAAATTGAGTGAAGTGTTAAGTGCGGAAAGACAAGACAATAGACTGCAAATGTTTACCAACAGGCAGGTAAACGACACACCTCGTTCCAGGTAGACAAGAGAGGTAACCGTATTTGTGCTTCATAACACAAACATGAATAGCGTGCGGACGTATGTTCTTGCAGTGAAAAATGCAAAAAAGAAACGTCCCAATAAGGAAATGTAAATATATATGAATCATTGAATGTAAACGTAACATTGTAAGTAGTAATGTACTAGTATTTAAGGAGTGTGATAGAATATAATCAGGTTGATCTCAAGTGAGACAAAAGTAATTCAGTCAAGTACACATAGCTCATTTGAGCTAGTGAATTGTAAATATTGGGAATAACATGAATGTGATTTTGTTTCTAGAGTATTAACCATGTATAACAGTGTATTTTTCTATGTATGTAATGTACCATGTTGATAAAGATGAGGGAACGGTGACCACCGAAAAATGTTTCAAGTAGGGAATGAGAAATTATAAGATATATAAGGAGGAAATGTCATGACGGGGGTTTGACAAAATTTAAATAATGGGTATTTCATTTTTGTCAAACGGGCATTATGTAACCGCAGTATCAGACAGCGATTAGGAGGTGGCGAATTAATCGAAATCACGAGAATTAAAAAAGAAGATAAATTAATAAAAATGCTTTGCTAAACTAATATAAAATATTGTTATATTAATATGAAATTAGAATGAAATTAGAGTAATGATTAAAATAGCGGTTTAATTAAAAATAAGATGGGAAGAATATAATTTAAGACAACTAACATGCTAGAATCCATGTAAGGGAGAGAAAATATTTCTGTAAAATCTGAACACAAGTCGGAGAGACAGGAAGAGGTGACCGTTAGCCTCATTGTTTAAGGAAAGGTTCAATGTCTGAGAACTATAGCCAGGAATGTGTAGGAACAATAAGGTTTTCAAGATGCGGTCAAGCATAAGACCTAAAAGGATTTACTTTGCTGAGGTGATAACGATGTATACCGTTACAAAGAGCCCAGGGTAGGCGTGACACAACTCACGGTGGGATGTAACGTCAATGAGTTCGATGAGTTTTGCTAACCAATAAAGAAAAATCGAAATAAAACGAGAAACCAATAATAATGTAAGATTTGAGAAATGGGGAGAAGGGTGAGTTATTTTGGTCATGTGATAAGAGTTAGAGTGGGGATCAGAATAAGGTACGAACTGAATCGCAGAGTAGACGAAAACTCACTTCAACAGTCATACTACGAGGGGAAAGATGTGTTAGTGCGCGTGAAGAAGAAGTAGTAAAGATTTCTAAGTCCGAAATGTAGGGAAGTCAAGAATAACGCAACCAGCGTAAGAGAAGCAGCAGAAGAAGTTTATAATAGCACAGTATTCGCCGTATAAAGAAGTAAGAGAATTCTGTTAGGAAGTTTAGTAACAGGTGGTCGCTGCTACAAATCAATCTGAATCAACGAACTTAGTGAGAATTAAATTAAATCATTTTTGCAACGAACCAGTGTATTATTGAGATAACTGAGCAGCCAACAAACAACAAATCCATTTCCTACAACCATTCACCTGAGGATAAGAGATCTCATAGCTCCAATTAGAACCCAAATCAAAAGTAAACACCAACCAATTGAAATCTGACATGCGGGTATGCCGCAATTGGTATTTAGTGGTGGCAAACAGGAAATTCTTGTAATTTTTTAAATTATTAGCAGAAGTGCCTGATTTGCATACTCTTTACATTTTGCTTAAAAATTTACGCGGTGTGGGCCAGCTGGAGGAGAAATTGGAACGTATGAGTGGAGAGGGGAAGCAGGAATATGTCTGCTTGTAGTGGGAGCAGTCTTGCAATGCTAGAAGGTCTACGTGTGACTACAATAAAAAGGGCACTGAAGAGTAACCCAAGTTCTTTGAGTTATGAGAAAAAAGTAAATATAATTAAAAGTGACAAAAAAAAAGTCTTAATAATGATATCCGCATGCAAAGCAAAGGCATTGAGACATTTATGTGCCACTTTAATAATATATGTATAATACAATTCCATGGTTATGTGGGTGTCATAGGCTGTGAAATCTATTTTGCTGGCCATGCTTGCTATTTTTGCAAGGGGGGGGGGGAACACTTGGAGTTATCCAGGTTTTAACGACTTGAACAATTTACACAAAGCTCAGAAAAGGCATCAAGGAACTCAGAATCATATTGTTTGTCTCAATTTGTGCAATTCAGAAATACACAAATTGAATCATGTTTAAGTGAAAAAGTCCGGTTCACAATACAGAAGCACAATGAAGAGATATGCAGAAATAAGGAAATTGTTTCGAAACTGATAAAGGTGGGAAAGCAGGAATTTGCTTTGTCCTTAATCAAACAATTGAACAACGTAGGGAAAAGAATTTGGAAACACATATCGCATTCATTGACCTGGAAAAGGCTTTTGATAGAATAAATAGATCAAAACTGTGGCAAATATTAGAAAGTAAGGGTTACCCACCACATATTATTAATGCAATGAAAAGCATATACACAAATAAAACTATAAGAATTGATACTGGGGATAGGTTAACAGAACAAATTTCTACCAATACTGGACTAAGACAAGGGTGTAGTTTATCACCTACTCTTTTTAGTATATACATGGACGATATTCTAAATGAATGGAAGATTTTAGTAGACCCAGGAATCAAAATATATTTATATTAATACCCTGCTGTTTGCGGATGATTCATCTGAATGAAAATCAACTGCAAATATCAATGTATATTCTAAATAATATAATAATATAGTACAAAAGTATAATTTTAAAATATCAGAAGAAAAAACAAAAATTATGGCTTTTAAAGGAAATTATAATTTAAGATCAAAAATTGTTTTAGAAAATAAGATTTTAGAACAAATATCGAGTTTTAAATATTTAGAATGTAACATAAGTTTTAGAAACAATGCTGATATAGAAGAAAAAGTAAACAAATTACGAGCAATATGTGGGACAAAAAAAAATCCAAAGAACTTTTAAAAACAGAGTGAGAAAGGATACAAAAATGAAAATGTATAAGGTAATAGCTATTCCAACTTTACCAGATGGAAGCGAAACCTGGGTGCCAACACAAAAGAATTTAAATAAAATACAGACTGCAGAAATGAAAGTTTTAAGAAGTGTTAAAGGTTGTAAAATATTGGACAAAAATAAGAAATGAAGATATTAGAAAGGAATTAGAAATCGAACCAATCCATGACAAAATATCAGAACAAAGGCAACAATGGCATGAACATATATTAAGAATGGAGGATGGAAGATATCCAAATGCAGTATTAAGCTATAATCCAAAAGGAAGAAGAGACAGACGATGACCTAGGAAACACTGGAGAGATCTATGATCCTGGAACGGGCGATATGCCTAAATCATGGAGTGATGAAGAAGAAGAAGAGGGAAGAGGAAGGAATTTGCATTATGAGAACATGATGAGTCCGAAAGCTCTTTGAATAGAGGTAATTAATATAACAATTATTTGTGGTTGGTTTATTGACACTCGTCACTTACTTTTTCATATATTTATGAGAGACTAGTTTCAAAGGCCTTGGCCTCCATTTTCAATCTCTTTTCAACTGGCATCTGTTGTTGTCTGCTCTCTCTGGTGGTGGAACTATGAACTTTTTTGTCAAATTATCTACTGGCGGGATTTCAAAGTTCATTACGCGATCCTTATTTTTCCAGATGAATATGTTCTCCCATGTTGTCAATCTATTTTGGTTTATCACTCCTTTTAATAATTTTGGATTTGGATCAATGTCATGGTTTTCATTCCAAAAATGAAATGCTACTGCCGACTTGTCTTCTTGTTTCAATCTGATGTTTCTAAAGTGTTCTTTGACTCTGGTTATTAAATTTCTTTTTGTTTGACCTATGTAGCATTTTTCACAATTCTTACAAGATTCATTTCACTCTTATTATTTAAGTTAATTGATGGAAATTAATCATTTCTTCACACTAGCTGTATATAGGCTAAGGTTTTGGATACAATAGTAAGTCATCACAAGCGGTGTATCTCAAATACGAGAGTTCCTAGTGGTTTACCAGGAAAATATGAGTCAGTTGGAGAATTTAATGTCATGACAGCAAGTTGGCCATGGTAGCTCAGTGGGTAAGAGCGACTGGATGGAAAACAGGAGATCTGTGGTTCAAATCGCAGTCATGGCATTGGATTTTTCAAGTTGATATCCAAAACCTTAGCCTGTATACAGCTAGTGTGAAGAAATGATTAATTTCCATCAATTAACTTAAATTATATTCCTATTTCATTGTTACTTCAGGTCATTTAATTCAACAGTATTGCCCATATTAATAATTGTAAGTGTTCTTTGATGACAAACAAGCTCCTGCTTTGTTTTGATGTGCAAAACCCTTTACTGTGAACTTTTTATTTTCAGGCCTAATTGGCAGCTGTACGAATTCAAGTTATGAAGATATGGGTCGGTGTGCCAGCATTGTAAAACAGGCATTGAAACATGGTCTTAAATCAAAGATTCCCTTCAATGTGACACCTGGTTCAGAACAAGTTCGTGCAACTATTGAACGAGATGGAATTGTAAGTGCATAAAAAATTATAGTTATTGTTTTTAATCATCTATTTGAACAAATAGGTCCTAAAAGAATAATTCCTACCCAAAATGTTGTTGGAATCAGACTGAAATAATTATAGAATAGCATTGAATAGAATGTACAAGAGGTTAAAGATGAGGGAGGTTAAAGATGACCCCATTCTACATCTACTGTTGACACTCATGCCAGGAACATCAATGAAATTGTGCCTGGCAGTGTCCAAGAGGTTGCAGAAGACTGTAATATTTCAGTTGAATCATGTCATGATAACCTGACACAGCATCTTACAATATATCGTGTTGCCACAAGTTCATCCCATGATCATGAGTCAAGATCAGAAAGACCATTGCCTAGCAGTCTGTGAAGAACTTTTAGATTGCGCAAATGAGAACAAGAAGTTCCTTCAGAGAATCATAACTGGTGATGAAATGTGGATTTACGGTTATAATGAAACTAAAGTTCAAACTTCACAATGTGTTGAAAGGTTCTCCAAGACCGAAATAAGCTCAAGTTAGGTCAAATGTCAGTCATGCTGATAATTTTTTTTTTACTTTGAAGCAGTAGTTCATTGTGAATTCATGCCACAGGAATAAACTGTTAATTGATGCAACTTTTGGGATGTGTTGTGACTTCTTGGAAAAAATGTGAGAGCGAAATGGCCTGAAATGTGAGACGATTCTTGGCTCTTACAACATAAAATACCTGCATATTCATTCCGTTGAAGCATAACAATTGCACAAAAAAAAAAAAAATCTCTGTGCTGCCTTATCCTCTGTACTCTCCAGACCCCCGTAGGGGAAGGGATCCGTCCCTTTTAGCTGCCAAAGTGCGGGCGCTACGGACCCCTAGCACTCGTGGTACCTCTGACGTTACTAGAGGAACCTCGGGCCGAACATAACGAGCCCCTCCCGCATGGGAGTTGTTCGGATTGGGTTGGTCTCGAGGGGGCAGTTGGTTCCCGTCACCCACGGGCAACTGGGTACCTCCGGCCAGGTCGCCAGGGCCGCCCGGAGGGGGCAGAGGGTTGTCCTATAAGTCCCGGGGACTAGCCTGCAGAGCTAGTAGCTGGTGAGCTAGACACTGGCGGCCCTACCAAGGTTATTTGGTAGCTGGTTCATTAAGGACTGGCGCGTATGTGGCGTATCCACATCCGTCCTGTTTGCCGTAAGGCAGACGGGGGGGCAGCTTATAAAACAGGTGCTGTCCTAATGGAAATAACAGATGAGGCCCGGGTTCCCGGTCCTACGGGGCTGGGGCTTATGGGAAGTAGACCTCGGCGAGTATGTACTCTCCAGACATTAATCCAGAGTCTCCAGGACGGTGTAGACTTTTTTTTATTCCCAAAGTTGAAAACCCTATTGAAAGGATAAAAGATTTGCAACAATAGACCAGATAAAAGAAAATTCATAGATTGCACATCATGCAATCTAGAAAGCGGTGTACCAAGATTTCTTCCAGAAATGGTGTTGGGAGAATTGTATTAATTTTTGAGGAGAGTATTTTGAAGAAAACCATGCAAAATAAATAAAAGGTAAGAGTAGACATTTTGTGGACATTGTTCTGGAATTATTTGAACAGACCTCTTATAAAGTTACTTTTGACTTGATCTCACTGATTGACCCAATAGTAGTTGTAAAATTCCATACCAAGTGAGTATTGGGGCATATTATCTCAAATTAATTTAAGAATCCCTGAAGTTCACCTAAAAATATGAATCTGTTTAGGAATTGAGCTGAATCAATGAATGTTGATTATTAAAGTTAACTCATTGTGTGTTCTGCAGGAGAGAAGTTATAGCAAAATCAAATGAACATTATTGACTTTGAAGTAATTATTATTTAGAAACAAATAAGAATTGAGGTATTTTGCATACTAGCATGTTACCATGGTAGCTCAGTTGGTTAGAGAAGTAGCATGGTAAGTCAAATATCCCATTAGTACTTAAAAAACTGAATGTAATAACAGTGAAGCAATACATATAAAAAGAAACTTATTTAATAAACTTAAATAATATTATGTAACAAAGATCCCATTAGTTAATTGATAGAAATTAATCTTTTAGATACACTAGTCGTGTATAGGCTAAGGTTTTGGATAGATAGTCAAACTAAAAAATTCAATTCCAAGGCCGGGATCTGAACCACGGTTCTCCTGGTTTCCGTCCAGTCACTTACCCATTGATCCCATGTTTCAAAACAACTCCAGCATTGAATTTTTCAGTCTGATTCTACGCTTCCATCTTTAGATATTTCCCATCTATTTGCTATGTTTAATAAATAGTTATCTTGAATTACTCCATGGAATGTTACTATTCAAACCATTCTAGCCATGTTAAATTTTATTGACTGTTTTGCAGGCAGAAACGTTACGACAGTTTGGTGGCACTGTGTTAGCCAATGCCTGTGGTCCATGCATAGGGCAGTGGGATCGAAAGGATGTTAAGAAAGGAGAGAAAAACACCATTGTTACATCTTATAATCGAAATTTCACTGGACGTAATGATGCCAACCCAGCTACTCATGCCTTTGTAACTTCTCCAGAATTGGTTACAGCTCTCTCGATTGCTGGGAGTCTAGATTTCAATCCTCTAACAGACAAACTTAAAGGACAAGACGGTATGTGTATACCATTTTTCTCACAGTTATATATGCATACATTTATAGTAAGTTATATGTTGACAAACAAGTTGTGCATTTCTCAAACTGTTACTACTATTGACTGTTTAAAGGTAAGGAATTTAAGCTTGATTCACCTTATGGTGATGAGCTCCCAACAAAGGGTTTTGATCCTGGTGAGGACACTTACCAATCCCCCCAGCTGATGGCAGTAGTTTGAAGGTGAATGTTGACCCCAAGAGTCAGAGATTACAGCTTTTGGAACCATTTGATGTTTGGGATGGTAAAGATTTGATAGACATGAGCATTCTTATTAAGGTAGGCAACATATTTTGAATTGAATTTAAAAGTGCATGTTTTTGTTTCTAATATACATATGCACTTTTATCATGAACACGCTTGTGGCACAGGTGAAGGGAAAATGCACGACAGATCACATTTCTGCAGCTGGGCCATGGCTCAAATACCGTGGTCATCTGGACAATATCTCCAATAACATGTTCATTGGTGCCACCAATGCTGAGAATGACGAGATGAATAAGGTAAAAAATCGTCTAGATGGATCATGGGGCACAGTTCCTGAAGTGGCACGAGCATACAAAAAGGCAGGAGTGAAATGGGTGGCTGTTGGAGATGAGAACTATGGTGAGTACTCATTTGTCAAAATTATTTTGGAAGAAGATGCAGGACAAAAACGCTAATTCCCTAGATTTGCAGTCAAAAGTTATATGGAAGGGGTAAAACTTTGCAAAGATTCCTAAATCATTAATAAATAGCTCACCTGAAGGATTACTGATATCCTCTTAACTCTACTGAGAAAATTTGTAACATTAAAGAAAAGATAGTGCGCTTTTAAAAAAAAAAGTTCTTTTTAATTACTGAATATTATGTAGTTCAACAGCCCTATCATATGTAAACAAGCTAAATGTCTTTACTATAATTTTTAGTCCAGCTAGTACTCCATGCTCCTATATTTCTAGTGTTTACCTAGAATGCATTTCATTAGGGCCTTCATAGTATCCTCAGCTGATGTCAGCTGTATTTTGATTCGGTGAACTACTTGGTAGCAATTGGGGTGTCTCTGTTGATGTCCTGATGAACTTGGAGTACGGGTTCTCATCAAAGGTGGTGTCGAAATCGAAGAGTACTAATTCATGGCGTACTAGTTCAACCCCTAATTGTATTAATTTTGTGTATCATGGAATATCATGGTACATACTCATTAAAAATATATGTATTTTTATTTCCATATTACATTTAGCATTTAAATTTGTGACAAAAGGGGAGGAGGGCTCACCATATTGTTTGACAGAGAGAGAATTATGAAATTTGAGTTTCATCCCTACTGGCCATTAGGAGTTATTACTTAGGTTTATCAGCAAACATCAGTGCTGTATGTGTTGGTAAAATTTATCTAATTATTCATGATTTTTAGAAATCATAAATAATAATCCATCTTCTCTACTGTGGTTCTTGGCAAGCAATTATATAGGACAGCAAATGAAAATTTAACTATACCTCAAAATTGATATCAATTTTATCATCAAGTGATATGATATCACTTTAGAAAGATCAGATTGAAACAAGAAGAAAAGTCAGCAGTAGCATTTCATTTTTGGAACGAAAATCATGACATTGATCCAAATCCAAAATTATTAAAAGGAGTGATAAACCAAAGTAAACTAATAACATGGGAGAACATATTCCTATGGAAAAATAAGGACCGCATAATAAACTTTGAAATCCTACCAGTAGATAATTTGACAAAGAAGTTCATAGTTCAACCACCAGAGAGGAGAGCAGGCAACAGATTCTAGTTGGAGAGAGATTGAAAATGGAGGCAACAGCCTTTGAAACTAGTCCCTCAATAATATAAAAAATGTGACAAGTGTCAATAAACCAGCTACAAATAGCTTTTATGATTAATTTTGACGTCACTGTTACTAAATTCCTCCAAAAGCACATACTTTGCTGTTGTTCACATCTCACCAATTCTTCATCCAGAGCTGCATTTACTGACCCATGAACCGCTTTGCCCATTCCATAGCCTGTTGACTCTGGCTTGGAACATACTACACACTATCGAGATTCAACTGTATTGGAACACCACAGTGAAGCGAAAAATTATTAAATTTTAGATGAGTCGCATTTCTTACACATCTGCTTCACTTTCGTACCTATTTTGAGGACATGTTTCGCAAATCTTCGTTTGCATCTACGGCTCTTGTGCGACTGACGCTAGATCCAGCGGTGTGGGTAATTCTGGGGTTGTTGCTGCCATCTGTTGATTTAGTGATGAACTGAAATGTGGGATTCTCTTCTAGCGGGATTTCAAAGTTCATTAGTTGGTTTTTATGTTTTTCTATGTATATCCTCTCCCATATGACGAGTTCACTATGTTTTTGTACATATTTTAGTAATTCTGTGCTATCTTCTATTTCATGATTTTCAGACCAGAAATGAGCTGCTATTGCGGACTTATCAATATTTTTGTATCTTAAGTGCCTGAAGTGTTCTTTCTTTCTAGTGCCTATGTTCCTTTTTGTCCTTCCTATGTAAATTTTTTCACAGTCTTTACACTTAATTTTGTAAATGCCTGACTTTTCCTCTGGTTTTATCTTATCAGTATTATTACTGTGAAGTAGGTTTTTAATGTTGTAATTGTTTTTTGGTGCCAATGTTATATTGTATTTCTTGAATATTTTTTGGAACTTTTTTGTGGCCCAGGGATGGTAAGTAAATTTAGCAAATCTAGTTTCTTGTTTTATTGGTGTGAGAGCTGTGATCTGTTTTAATTTCTTTTGAAGTTTGAATAATTTTAGTTTTTTATCTACAAGGTTTTTTCCATATCCATTTTTAATTGCAGTTTTTAAGATTTGATGGTATTCTTTTTGATATTCTTGCTGGCTGAGAGGTAGATTTACTAATCTGTGTGTCAGACTGTTGATGGTTGCATGTTTGTGTGGAATTGGGTTGAAACTATTTGCTTTGATGTAATTATCTGTGTGTGTTGCTTTTCTATGAATGCCAAATTCTAGTTTTTCATTGCCTTTTTTGATTTTAAGGTCTAAAAAAGGTAGAGTACAGTCCTCTTCAGTTTCTACTGTGAATTGTATGCTGGGTTCTTGCAGGTTGAGTAGTTTCAAAGCATCATCTATTAGTTTGTAGGGCACTATTGCAAAGATGTCGTCTACGTATCTGTACCATGTTTTAAACATATGAGGGAAGGCTTTAGTAATATGTGTTTCGAAAAAGCTCATGTATAGATTGGCCAAAAATGGTGATAGCGGGCTTCCCATAGCTAGTCCTGAAATTTGTTTATAATATTTTCCATCGAAGACAAAATAATTTTGATGTATACATAATTCAGTCATTGCCACGTATTCTTCTATTGCATTGGCATCCAGGTTTATAGACTTTAGCCATTTTTTCAGTTGAATCAAAAGTTTGTCTAATGGAATGCTAGGGAAGAGGGAGCGGACATCAAAGGATACTAAAGTGTCATGAGGTTTTAGTTTAAGATTTTGAATTTTTTCTACCAGGTCTAAAGAGTTTTTTATACTCAGAGTATGGAATTGTGGAAAGGACTGAAATTTTTTGGTTAGCCATTTTGCCAGAAGGTAAGTAGGAGTGTTTATATTATTTACAATGGGTCTCATGGGTATGTTGGGTTTGTGTATTTTAGGCAAACCATATATTCTTGCAAGGGTAGGGTTGTCTGGTTTGATAGTTTTTTGTTCTGTAGTTGTTAAAATTTTACTATTACTGATGGTTTTTTGTACATCTTTTATGCATCGGTTGAGTGGATTAGAATCTATTTCCTGGAATTCTTTTTGTTGTAGTAACTCTAACATTTTTTCTTTGTATGTAGCTGTATCTAAGATTACTATTTTGTTCCCTTTATCAGCCCTTGAGAAGATTACATCCTTTTTCCTTAAAGATTTAATTATCTGAATTTGTTTCAAATGTTTTATTGGCTTTTTATTTATTAAGTTTTCCAATATAGGAGCTGATTTTTTCCTAATTATATTTTTGTCCATGGTTTCCAAGCCTTCTACTGCTAATTCTATGTCTGCAATGAATTCATCCGGGTTGCTGGAGTATGTTATACATGTTTTTAGGCCTTGGTTAAGTACATCTATTTCTTCATTGTTAAAATTTTGCTTTGAGAGATTAATTACACTATCTAGGGATGTGTTCTTTGCTGGAATTTTGTTATGTTTTGGTTGCCAATGATTATGATTACGTTTCAGTTTCTTATTTTGACGATAAACTTTCTCTTTGACTAAATAATTGATATGTTCAAATGATTTGGCTTCTAAGTGGTCCCATGCTGTGTTTCCTAGTAATTTTACAAGTTTCAGGTGTAGGTTATACAAAGCGAGGTCTATATTCTTTATTTTTCTGTAGTGATTTGTTTTTTCGGCTTTTAACACGGCTTTTTCAGCCGCTAATTGTTCTATACTGTTATTGTTAAATTTTACTATTTTCCTTACAAATTTTGGAGAAATGTTACGTTTTAAGCAATTGTTGATAAATTTTATGTCCGCTGATATTAATCTTCTTTTTGTCTTTAGTTTCAAATATTGTTTTATTTCTTTCTTGTTGCCGAAATGTTCGTTGAAATATTCAAATGTGAACGATCTTACCTCCATGTTGTCCGGTTTTTAAAGTTGGTTGGATCTAACTTTCGCGTGTTCCTCTTGACTTGTGGGCCACAAAAAGTTCCAAAAAATATTCAAGAAATACAATATAACATTGGCACCAAAAAAACAATTACAACATTAAAAACCTACTTCACAGTAATAATACTGATAAGATAAAACCAGAGGAAAAGTCAGGCATTTACAAAATTAAGTGTAAAGACTGTGAAAAAATTTACATAGGAAGGACAAAAAGGAACATAGGCACTAGAAAGAAAGAACACTTCAGGCACTTAAGATACAAAAATATTGATAAGTCCGCAATAGCAGCTCATTTCTGGTCTGAAAATCATGAAATAGAAGATAGCACAGAATTACTAAAATATGTACAAAAACATAGTGAACTCGTCATATGGGAGAGGATATACATAGAAAAACATAAAAACCAACTAATGAACTTTGAAATCCCGCTAGAAGAGAATCCCACATTTCAGTTCATCACTAAATCAACAGATGGCAGCAACAACCCCAGAATTACCCACACCGCTGGATCTAGCGTCAGTCGCACAAGAGCCGTAGATGCAAACGAAGATTTGCGAAACATGTCCTCAAAATAGGTACGAAAGTGAAGCAGATGTGTAAGAAATGCGACTCATCTAAAATTTAATAATTTTAATTTAATAATTTTTCCCACCTGGATGCCAATGCAATAGAAGAATACGTGGCAATGACTGAATTATGTATACATCAAAATTATTTTGTCTTCGATGGAAAATATTACAAACAAATTTCAGGACTAGCTATGGGAAGCCCGCTATCACCATTTTTGGCCAATCTATACATGAGCTTTTTCGAAACACATATTACTAAAGCCTTCCCTCATATGTTTAAAACATGGTACAGATACGTAGACGACATCTTTGCAATAGTGCCCTACAAACTAATAGATGATGCTTTGAAACTACTCAACCTGCAAGAACCCAGCATACAATTCACAGTAGAAACTGAAGAGGACTGTACTCTACCTTTTTTAGACCTTAAAATCAAAAAAGGCAATGAAAAACTAGAATTTGGCATTCATAGAAAAGCAACACACACAGATAATTACATCAAAGCAAATAGTTTCAACCCAATTCCACACAAACATGCAACCATCAACAGTCTGACACACAGATTAGTAAATCTACCTCTCAGCCAGCAAGAATATCAAAAAGAATACCATCAAATCTTAAAAACTGCAATTAAAAATGGATATGGAAAAAACCTTGTAGATAAAAAACTAAAATTATTCAAACTTCAAAAGAAATTAAAACAGATCACAGCTCTCACACCAATAAAACAAGAAACTAGATTTGCTAAATTTACTTACCATCCCTGGGCCACAAAAAAGTTCCAAAAAATATTCAAGAAATACAATATAACATTGGCACCAAAAAACAATTACAACATTAAAAACCTACTTCACAGTAATAATACTGATAAGATAAAACCAGAGGAAAAGTCAGGCATTTACAAAATTAAGTGTAAAGACTGTGAAAAAATTTACATAGGAAGGACAAAAAGGAACATAGGCACTAGAAAGAAAGAACACTTCAGGCACTTAAGATACAAAAATATTGATAAGTCCGCAATAGCAGCTCATTTCTGGTCTGAAAATCATGAAATAGAAGATAGCACAGAATTACTAAAATATGTACAAAAACATAGTGAACTCGTCATATGGGAGAGGATATACATAGAAAAACATAAAAACCAACTAATGAACTTTGAAATCCCGCTAGAAGAGAATCCCACATTTCAGTTCATCACTAAATCAACAGATGGCAGCAACAACCCCAGAATTACCCACACCGCTGGATCTAGCGTCAGTCGCACAAGAGCCGTAGATGCAAACGAAGATTTGCGAAACATGTCCTCAAAATAGGTACGAAAGTGAAGCAGATGTGTAAGAAATGCGACTCATCTAAAATTTAATACTACACACTGTTCAAAGCACCACACTGCACTGTACAACTCACAGACTCTGATTCTGGCCAACTCACTTTTGAATGACTTGTCGGCCTTGCATCGGTTTTTATATATTTGCTGGGTGCAGTAGGTCGTTCTGGAATTGGAGGCCTTTGGTATTACAGTCATTAATGTTCTTTTTATGTAGTAACAACACAATTCTGCTCTAGCCTCATGACATGAGCTTGTGATTAGCTTTAAAGGCATGCCACTTCCCTCCTGCCAAACAATAAGCAACAAAATGATTCCCCTACTCCCAGTTCTTTGTGATGGAAACAAAGCTAGACTTGATGCTTTTTCTCCAAAACAGACAGCAATAGCAACTCAATCTGTCCGCAGGTCACACAAATGCTGCTGTGAGAATAGATTTAAGCTGCTTAGGTTAGTCTTTATACCAGAGTTCTTTCGCATTTAGGCTCATAGGCATGGATTTGAAATTATATTTCATTAGTTGCAGAGTTAGGATATGAAGACTTGAAAGAACAAAGGATACAAGAAATATTTATGTAATTAGTGCATTCTTTTGATACCTTTGGTCTTAGACACAACACTTATGCCTGATTTCACTGACAGATGTTAAGACTTAACACGGCTGTTGGTCAGTTTTGCAATAGTTATAACAAAAATTGCATTTCACCAACAAGTGTTAGCTTAAGACTTATGTTAAATCTCTTGTTAAACTAATATTTCTGTTTTTAAGTCGTTAACAAATGTAGAATTGTCAATATATCAGGCATGAACACAGCTTTTGATGTCAATTTGTTATATTTAGACTGTCTAAATGGTATTTGTAATAAAGAGTGGACTATGAGGAGGAATGATTTTGAGGAGCTATTAGAAAAAGATTTTCTATGGAGGTATAGACTGTCAAAACAAGTTATTATGAAAGTTATTGAGGAAGTACAAGAGATCTTAGAACATGTATCTTATAGGAATATGCCGATCTTTCCTTTGCTTTAAGTATTAATAACTTAATAATTTTATAATTCACTGAATTCTGTGTAGGTATAATACACTATCCACCTCCTATCTTGAAATTCAAGTCACTTGACAAGTGACTTCTGTCCTTTGCACCTCCTTTTATTTTTATGTAATATTGACGAAGTTGCTTTGTACTTCTGGTTGTGCAAGCAACATTTCTGAAGTCTCCAGCTTTGCAAAGTTCACTCTTGGATATATCATTACATTTACACTAGTGTCCAAATACAGATGTACATCTTGTTCATTAAGATTAATGAAAGATTTCTTTTTTTCGAAAGCTAAACCAAAATTACGTGTTTTTCTTCTACTTCTGTTAAACTGTAGTTGTATTATATGAACTACCTCTACCTTTGTAACATAAGGATTACAGTCTTAACTGAGTGCAACCATGTTGGCTTTTAATTAATGCAATGTATAATTGCAGGGGAAGGAAGCAGTAGGGAACATGCTGCTCTTGAACCTCGACATTTGGGTGGCCGTGCCATTATTCGCCCGTATCCATGAAACCAACTTGAAGAAACAGGGTCTTCTGCCCCTTACTTTTGCCAACCCAGCAGACTACGACAAAATCCAGCCTACAGACAAAATATCTCTTCTTGATCTCAAGAACCTGGCACCAGGAAAGGTTGGTCACATTTTTTGGATTTCTGTTTAACTAACCAATACAGTACAGCAGGGATTCTAAAAGTTAATATAATTTTGATAAGCATAGTATATATATATACTGACTTGTCCTTTACCTCTTATTCTCTATAATGAATCAGATTGCTTGTTTCATTGAGCACCAGTTCTTTTCAATGCTGACATTTTAAAATGAGCTGAGATGTCTACGCTAGTCAAACAAATGGAAATTCTTTGATACAATGAGGACCTCTCACTCAACTCTGCCATTTCATGAGAATAGGAAGTACCAGCATTTCTTGCACTTATTCATTTCCTCACCAACAAAAGTGTGAAATAAGTAAACTTTTGTTGAGACTGCAAGCTCTGTTCAGTGATGCTATTGTGAATAAACCCTAAGTGTTCGATTGGGCACAAAAGTTTGGTTGTGATAAACTGGAAAATCAAAGTCATAAATAACATCCACCATCCAACATCAGTGAAGACAATATTCAGGTCATATATAAGCTTATGGAAGGTGATAGCGGCATTACTTACTGAGTTTGCAAGAGTGGTGAGTATAAGTGTTGAAAGTATCCATACCATTGCATCTGACATAATTGAATACAGAAAAACATCTGCAATGAGGGTTCCATGTCTTCTTACTGAGGCACAAAAGAATGTGCTAAAAGAAATCTGGCAGCAAACTTTTAAATTGCTTTGAAGAAGAAAGGGAAACATTTTTGGACCATATTATCTTTGACAAAATGTAGATCTATCACTATTCTCCAGAGAACAAGAGAATGAGTGTGGTGTGAAGGAAAGTTATGAAAGCAGCACCTTGACTAAAAGCCAAGGGAGTTTCAACTATTGTGTTTTGAGACTCAAAAGTTATATTATTCATTGACTACCTACATGTTCGAAAGACAATGAATATGTGCTACTATTGTGAAATATTAGATAAGGCCAAAACTGTCACACAATAAATAATGCTGGTAACCCATTTGCGATGTCTTCTATATGAGAAATGTATGGCTGCATGCAGCAGCTCTAAATAGTGATAAATTCTCACATGGGCCACTTCCTGAATATCCATCCTATAGCCCAGACTTGTGCTCTTGCAACTATCATAGTTTGGTCCACTGAAGGAGGCATTAAGATGAGAAAATTGGAAGAAGATGCTGCAGTACAGAAGCCATTGGCTACTGGGACATCCCTCTTTTTCGCTTGAAGGGATCAGAATGATTCCTATCTGATGAAGAAAATGTATTTCTCTTGAAAGAAACTATGTAGTTAAATAAGCCACTCAATACATAAGGAATTTATTTGTATGCATCACCATTAAAGTATTTTTAAAAAACTCCAGTGTTTAATGACTTAAGTAACTTTTAACTAGTATAAACAAGTAATAGAGCTGCTGCTAGTGCAGAGAATTGTCTGTAAAATACAATTTATCAGAACTAGCAAAGACTACAAAGCTGTTACTAAATGCAGAATTTTTAACATCCATTAAGCACAGTATACCTTTTTAAAGTTTAAAAATAGGTTCTCGTCAGCAAATACTGCAATATAAAAGTACTTTAAGTGGTGTGTGGTGGGATTTTAATGAATGAGTAATGGTATAGTTGTACTTACTGCTGTGAATCATAAAATCTGGATATTGGTGGATATAATTATTTCCTCTCTGAAGATGGAATAATTACACTATGACTCAGGTCTCCTGAATCTGATAGTGTTATTTTGTTGTGTTAACCTATATCTAATGTCAGAAAGTAATCTTTAAAGAGCTAACTGTTGTACATTAAAATTATTCAATCGGCTTAAAATCATTTTAAGTGTGTAGAGTTGAAGAAATAATTTTGTTCATGATTTTGTTTGCATTTTAACTCAAATCCATTTGCACAACAGAAATGCTTATGGTACTGTTTGCTTTCTCTTTATTACTGTACATTTTATACAATACCTTGTAATAATTATTTGCATTACAGCAAGTGAAAGCTGAGATAAAGCATGAAGATGGGAAGAAGGAAACTATTATGCTGAACCACACAATGAATGAGCAGCAGATAGAATGGTTCCGTGCAGGCAGTGCATTGAACCGCATGAAGCAGATTGCAGCTGGAAAGTAAATGGCATTGCACTAGCAATAAAATCTGGTGGAAGATAGAGAATTGCTGTGCCATCCCCAATAGCACATCTGTCCTTAACAGTGCTCTTTTACCTTATTAGGCTTAGTTTCCAAGATATTTTAATGAAATGCAGGTAATTTTTTCTTTGCTGCAGTTTTTGGCAAGGTAAAAATTTTTTAAAAAATCTCCTGTGGAAGATTTACTGTGCAGAGCAATAAAAGAAATCTAATTCTATTCAACAGTAGCAGTGCCTTGTCAGTTTATGCCTTGGGGAATGGTAAGCATTTAAGCAAGATGGTACATCAGCATTCTAATGAAATTGGCTGCGAAAATCTTCTTGCATTGTTATCCGGTACAGATTTGTTAAAGCTTGTACAAAATATGAAGAGATTATTGAATAAGACATTAGGAACCAGTGAGGTAGCTTTACCAATGAGAAGTCTTTGTTTTTTGTAGCCACCTTATGTACAATGCAATTAATGTAAACTTTGCTAGTCCCAAGTATTCAAGAGGAGTATTTATATTCTTTTGTAGAGAAAGGTCCTATCCTGTGAGTGTATGTGTGTGTATATGTATATATGGATGAGGATAATGAATTGGTTTTACACCATGTGAATCAAAGAACTAATAAAAGTTCAATTTAAATACACTTTTGTTTTTGTTTTTTCTTCTTACCTTTTCTTAACCTTATTTGTCTAACCACATCATATAATAAAGGCAAAAGTTGGAAAAATACTCCAAGGCACATGTTAATAATTTTGAAATAACTGAAATATGTACAGGATTTTGAATGAATCACACAATAGAAATAAATCTAGTAGTAGGTATGTATAGCAATTGTATGAAAGTAAAGAAATTACTTATCAAATGTAAAGTTTGGAAAATCTAACACCAGGATTGCTGTTCAACATTTTCATGCTGATAATATTAAGTGTAGGCTAAGAATTTGGCTTGGGCAACATTCAGCAACCAGCTCTACAAGGTTAGTGTATAATACCAAAGATATAAATAAGCAGTAGTTCATTGTAAAATAGGTTAAATGCTTCAAACCGTAAAATCATGACAGCCTCATGTCAATAGATTTACTGACATATAAAAGAACTTGTGCTGGAAAAAATTCCAGCACGTTGATGACATTGTTAACAAATTGAATATTGTATAGAAAGGCAGTCAGACTGAAAAATTCAATGCCATAGCCGGGATTTGAACCATGAGTCGGTTGGAGAATTTAATGTCATATCGGCATGTTGGCCATAGTAGCTCAATGGTTAGTGCGGCTGGATGGAGACCAGAAAATCTGTGGTTCAAATCCCGGCTATGACATTGAATTTTTCAGTCTGACTCTGCCTTTCTATACTTAAGCTTACAGATGGCCAGTGTGAAAGAACAATTAATTTCCATTAATTGACCTAATAGTGGTTAACTATAAAGCCCGGGCCTTAAAGTACTTTCACATTGTAAGTCGCCATTAAGGTAGTTGTCTCATGTGTTTATGAGAGCTCCTAAGTGGTTTACCAGGAAAAATATGAGTAAGTTGGAGAATTTAATGTCTTATCGGCATGTTGGTCATAGTAGCTCAATGGTTAGTGTGGCTGGACGGAGACCAGAAAATCTGTGGTTCAAATCCCGGCTATGACATTGAATTTTTCAGTCTGACTCTGCCTTCCCATACTTTAGCTTACACACGGCCAGTGTGAAAGAACAATTAATTTCCATTAATTTACCTAATAGTGTAACTATAAAGCCCGGGCCTTAAAGTACTTACACGTTGTAAATCGCCATTAAGGCATTAATTGCCTTACAAAGCACCTGTGTATGCAACAGAAGCAAGTAAACATTAGGGCTACAGCAATCTCAAGGACCAGTCATGTTTGCTCTGAGTCTTAACAAAAGCAAAATAAAGTGTGAAATAAAGCTGTGCTAACAGCTTAAGTGAAAAAGTTTACCAGAGCTTAGTGTTGTCATTTTGTCGCATGGTGTCAGAAGTGGGAACAAACACCACAATGGAGGTAATACTTCAATAATTATTGTTTGAAATGCAGAATGTGAAGGGAAAAGTGGGGACAGAAATGAAGAGTGTAGAAAAGAAATGAAGCATGAAATGAAATATGGCATAGACAAGATAGAATCTAAAAAGAAATCTGGCATGAAAAGATAAGTAAGAAATGGAAGACATTAAGGAAGAAATGTCGGAGATGTAGGTGGAACTATTGGCTAAAATCAATGATTAACTGGCCATAGTGAGGAAAGATGTAGAAGAACTTGACAGAAAAATAGAAGACCTTATGCAACATATTCATGCCCTCGAAGATGTTGGAGAATGGGTTAAATGGGTTATTGTTCTGGAAGAAAGAGTGGACAATGTGCCAAGGAACGAATGCCATAATGGAAGAGATGCTTAGCTAAAGACTAGAACTTAAAGGTGATGTAAAACATCTTTGCACGTCAAGCCACAAATGTGCAAATGGAAGTCATTCTTTGAAGTCTTCCACCAACAATTTTCCACCACCACTACTCACAACCAATGGTCTACAGAAGAGGAGGCTGCATAGTGTAGAGCTACCCTCTGTATGGCATACAGTTTTAGAAGGCATGTGAGCTGAACCAATGCATGCAAACTGTGGCTGCCCTGTTGCTAACTGATGTGCCAGGGAATGGAAGTTAGGGAGAAGGAATGAGGAATTGTCATCTGACAAATTGTCAGAACTTAAACTTATGCAGCAAAGGATAATTGTCATAGCAATTGAGAGCCGGCCGATGATAGAGGCAAAGCCTCAGAAACATGTTCCGGAAAAATTTAAAAGTAAGTGTTGTCTAGTATCTTTAATCGACTCTCTTTAAAGTTAATTAATATGCTTATTTACTGAAAATAACATACCTGGATTTCTGAAAATGACTTATTTTAGAGGAGTTGCTAGCTTAAAATAAATAAAGGTTTTCCAATTTCTGTGCTAGAAGTTTTACCCTATTTCATATTATGCACACTCTCATTGCATGCCCTGGTCGTGAGTTCCTGACTTTGTGAAAATTGATCCAGTCACACACTTTCTCAGATGACAATTCCTTAAAGAAACTGTACACTTTAAAAATAATATTTCTGGCCTGGGAGCGGACCTGCACATTGGCACTAGGCCTTGTTAGTCACATTAACAGTTCACAAAACACAATGTAAACATGTGAATTATCTAGATTCAACTGTATTGGAACACCACAGTGAAGCGAAAAATTATTAAATTTTAGATGAGTCGCGTTTTTTACACATCTGCTTCACTTTCGTAAGTGAAGCAGATGTGTAAAAAACGCGACTCATCTAAAATTTAATAATGTGAATTATCTGCTTATTGTCACAGTTACATGAAGCACCTTACACTCAGTTTGCATTACGCACTGGTCTTGAACCAAACTTCAAATAATACACATGCACTCCTGGACTGCAGTGCTCTGAGGTCAGTTAATTTATGAATTAAATATATGCAGTTCCTAACGAAACTTTGTAATGTCGTACACAATAATGTGTAATGAAAAGGAATAACATGAGCAAGATTAGAAATTGAAGCATACCATAAGTATAAACATGGAAATCAGGAGTTTATTCTCTAAGCTATAACTCTAGAACCATATGTTGTAGAAAAATAGCCTTTGTGCAAGCTGATTCAAAAATTGTTGCTGCATATACCAAGGCATATTACAATGTTGAGTTTCTGGTAGTAATTTTGGGCACATGAAGAAGAGAAATCTCTATCGCTCACACTTGTGCTGTGCATTCCAAACTAGGTAATGCTGCACACCTATGATAGGACAGTCGCTCTAGGCGAGCCCTCCTTAGCTCTGCCTCATATGCCTTTTAATAGTGTATGCCTTAATGGCAGACTATGTCAGGACTTAAGGGTAATCCAACATCAGCGATATCCAGAAAGATCTGAGAGGCTCTTGAAAACCATTTTGGAAACAACCGTCTCCCTGCAGCCTGTCTTAGCCAGCTTAAGTTGAGGTTGCAACAGCCAGGCGAGAAACTGCTGTTACTCACCCTGGCAATTGAGCAGTCGCCAGTTAAGTTTTAGTTAACCTCCAGAAAGTTTTGTGTATGAAGACTACTCTGTCAACAAGGTACATCAGTTTTCCTGGCAGAACATTTTCAAGATACATTTTAATACATTTCAAATTATGTTTCAGTTCTATGCTTTGGGCAGGTGATAATATTCATGCTGAGCTATGGTATGAAAATATCGGTAATAAATTCTTGATGGTAAATGAGCACAAAACATTTTTCTGTGTATATCAACTTAAGTTTCAAAGCAAATACTCAATTTATCTAAATATAAGATAATGCCTTCTACTAAAACCAGTGCAAGCTCTTCAAAATGTGAAGAAAGAAGACAGAGGTACCAATCACTGTTGAAAGTGCCCTGAATCAAGCAACAAGTCATCTTCCTTTAATAAAGAATTATATGAAGTGTTAGTGCAAATATTTATTAGGAAGATTAAGCATCTCTAAATTATGCAATGTTCTTGAATGTCACAACTGCTATGTATGGCAACTTCAGCAGGTTCCGTCAGAATTTTTTCAGCCAATCCAATTTTGGACTAAAGTTTCTCCTGGACGTAATCTGAACATTGTCAACTACTCTTCTCATTAATTTGGCTTAAAAGTTATTATAATAGGCCGACGGCTTTTGATCTAGTATGGTGGATTTTTTAGAGTTTCAAGATTGGTTCTATTACTCCTTTTCTTCAAATGGCTGGTAAAGATGTTTCATGATTAAATATTCTTTCAATGTTGTTTGTCCAAATTACTTTTATCATTTGCCCTAATCTATTCCTTGACTTTGACTGTGATATTGCTGATTTCAGTTTCTTTTAGGTTAAATTCATTTTAAAGAATATCTTTATATAATATATATATGTATGTATTTTTTTACTGTCCTTTCCTAAAGTCCATAGTATTAAAAAGTTATCATATATTCCCTGAACTGAATAATTTCTTACCTCATTTTTCTTCTGAGTTTTGGCTTTTCTTTTTCTTTCCTTAGTTGAGACAATTTTTATTCCAGAAAGGTTTATACTTGAACATCTTTCTTCTTTGAACACTGTATAAAATTACAAAATTTGCTTGTTATATCAGTTAATTTCTCTTTTATTGGTGGGTTTCTACACTGTAGCTCTTTCCTTGCAGAGTAAATGATTTTGTGCTTGTGAGTAGAATGTTGGTAAGGTTATTAAGTAATTTATTCGAGAGGAATTAAGTATAACTGGATGTTTTGGATGTTCCGGTGGCCTTACTCTGTTGAAGGTGCCTAATCTAAGCGATTTCAGAAGCGCAAGTTTTGCATATGTTGTTGTGATTGTGATAATTTTTATGTGGTCCAATCATGGTTCTCCGGTGATGAGACAACTGGAATACCAATGTTCTAGCGAGTCAGAAATTTATTGATAATGCCTTCAAGTGGAGGCGAAACATGTTGAAAGAAAATTTGTGATATGACTCAGTATAATTTTAATTATTACATTACTTCAGTGTTAATTCCAATTTACCTTTTCAGTAAAACTATAAATAGAAGTATTTATAAACAGTGTAGCTTCATCAATCAAAACAATTTTTAAACCAATTCTCGAACTGTAAGAACACTTAAGCTCCACTTACTTTTGAAATTAATACCTTTAATTTGATTACCTTTTCAGATTAATAATTTTAAATATTTGTATATTCCTAATATGGTTATGCTTATTATTGTTCAAAACACAGTGAAATATTTTGCTGTTGACAGAAAACCACAGATCAAGCAAGACACCAACTTGTAGGTTTGCAACACTGTTATGCTACTATCCTATGGATTGCTGTCTGGCACGAAATTACGACAATATTATAGAAAACAGCAAGTCATTTGATACTCATCGAGTTGCTCTCTGCCATTAAGATAGAGGCCATTTAACAGCCGGAAATATGCTGTTGAGAGTATAGCTGGATCTGCTGAGTGCTTCTATCTCAACTCTGGATAATGACATTCCATTGTTAATAAGTAATATGCCATATCAAGTTCCGGGAGTATACCGCATTCCCTGTGAATGTGGGACACCGTAAATAGGACAAACCGGAAGGACCATCGCTACTAGAATAATCGAACATGAACAGAGCATTCGTTTAATGCAACCTGAGAAGTCTGGGCTGGCAGAGCATTGTTTTGATAACGACCATAGAGCCAATTTTCGGGAGACGACCATCTTGGCAAAATGCAAGTTACTGGGAGCGGAGAATTAAGGAGGCTTTGGTGATTTCCTCTGAAAGGAGCACGCTTAATCGTAATGGATTTCAGTTCAGCTCCTCTTGGAAACCGGCCTTAAAAATGGAAATCCATCGAATTAAGAAGCAAAGATCAGTACAGCTTGATAATCAAGTAGTTACGTTTCTTTGACACAATTTTCTAAACTCACGCCATCTCCTGACCTGGTGTTTAATTTATTGAAAACAGTCTTTTGTTCAGTAATGCGAATTTTGATAGTGTTTTATCTTTGTTTATAGTTGTGTTATATCCAGTATTTCATTTGTGGTATAACATTTTATAAATAACCTGATGGGAGAGATGTACACTCCCGAAACGTTGATATATAATCATCTTTTCACCTGGCTGGCTGCCCGAGAAGAAAGTGAGTGTATTCGTCGCCAGGAAAGTTTCAGGTCTTATTTTACATGCCATATCTTGTTGATCATGATGGGGCAGGTGCAAGCATTCAGCATGATTCCTGTTTCCTAAATTTTCTACATTCAAATTTTGAATTAATATTGCATTCTGAACATTGATTTTATTACAGAATTCAATTGAATTCCGAGAAAACTTTGGCTACCTCTTTTAAATGCAGCAATATGAATGCATAAAGCATAATTTATATTTAAAACTAACTTTTATGACTGATTTTTTTTCTGCACGTTTCCTCGTTTAAAACATTACACAGACAGGATTTTCATTCCATTCTTTTGAAGTTCCTTATGCACATTCTGAAAGTTTAAATAAAAGTCATGTGAAATCTTTGGGTTGTGAAACATTTCAGACACATTCATTTTTAAAACCAACAAGGAAAAATATAAACTAATAATGAGTATTTTTGAATTTGTCAATTTATTTTCCTGTGTACCAATACTGAATATAGATAAATGAAAGTTTGTGTGGCATGATCGGTTAAATAAATTGATCACTTAAGATTTAAGTGAAAGATTATTTGTTAAATTGTATTATGTAGAATATTTGAAGCAGTGCTTTAAAATAAATTTTGAAATACAGTAACTTGAGAACTAAGTCAATTTTTTTCTTCAAAATTACAATAAATTAATAATTTCATTAAATATTGCAATACTGCATAAATAGCAAGGTACAGTGAAATAGCTAAGTAAAACTTCTCTCAAGTCAGATGTATTTGGAAAATGTACCTTTTCACTTGTGACGGTAGCAGATAAGTATACAGATATTCCTGAGAATTTTGACCTGACTATTGCCTTTTATATCAATTATGAATTTATTTTATTCATATTCCAATGCTGATATTCTCAGGTAATAAATTCTTATTCGTTTATCGACTGAAACTATTGATTCTGCGTTACTTAAACTAACAATATCAATAATATAGATGCCAGTTCACGTGCGAAAAAGAGACGCCAATAAATGTGTTGAAATCAGAAATGTATTTATCAAGAATTTGGTACATATAATTACAAGTTCTTAAAATAGGAAGTTGTGAGTCCACCACAGTTTGATTTGTAATCATATACGACAGATCAGAAAGGTTTTTCCCCATACATTTTATTACCCAAATAAGGTACATACAGGTTATTACATACTTTAAATTATTTTTCCTCATAGTCCCCACACTGGTTCAGACATCTGTACCATCGCAAATGTCGCATTAAATTGAACTACGGAATCAACCTCGTACTGCTGTCTTGGCTTCATCCTTATGCATGAATCATTATCCTGTCAGAAACTTCTTCAGCCAACCAAAATCACAGAAGTAATGGGGAGGTGGGGGGGCGAGGTCTGGACTGTATGGTGGATGGTCTAGATTTTCAGAGTGAAATGTCATGAGCTTGTCAGCGGTCCTGCATTTGATCTTACTTGAAGAAGTGACAGTGTAGAACCACACTGTCTAGATTTTCCAAGTGAAATGTCATGAGCTTGTCAACGGTCCTGCATTTGATCTTACTTGAAGAAGTGACAGTGTAGAACCACACTGTCTAGATTTTCCAAGTGAAATGTCATGAGCTTGTCAGCGGTCCTGCATTTGATCTTACTTGAAGAAGTGACAGTGTAGAACCACACTGTCTAGATTTTCCAAGTGAAATGTCATGAGCTTGTCAACGGTCCTGCATTTGGTCTTACTTGCAGAAGTGACAGTGTAGAACCACAACTGTAGGTTTTGTTGGTTCCAATTATGGCAACAAATCCAACAGGAACGGTCCACGACAATTCCATAAGTCGTTAACATCATTTTCCCAAATGATAACACTGATATTTGGAGAAGGAGTCACAGGTCAACCCAATGTTTCCAACCATGCTTTGCTTTGATTAAGGTGCAACATGCAGTATACATATTTTATTGCTAATAATCTCCTCGACATACCGTTAGTGATGATTCAAGGAAGCAATAATTCACTTGCCTTTCATTTCTTCAACTTTTTAGGTACCCTAAATAACGGAACATAAATAACCTCATACAAGATGCCAAACTGCCCAGAAATGACGTTGAGGTACACACGCCAATCCACGTTCACTATATATGCACTCAGAAATGACATTAGTCAGTGACCAACTAGCCGAAAACTCATTTTCATTCAATACTTCATGGCCTTTTAGGTACTCACAATATCACCATCTAGCAGTTATCAAAGCGAGACAGTTTTAGCCATATGTGGACTGCATTTCCCTTTTGACCTATATGTATTTGTCTCCTGCTCCATGGATATCGAGTCACACTTCGCTGCTTGTATGCAATGTGTATTACATAAGATGCACAATAACAGACATTTTCAACAACTGAGGGCAGCACTGTGCTGCGGAGCAGCAGGTAGGACAGAGAGCGCCCAAGAAATGTCTACAGCTAGGTCATAGTGGCTGCATATTTCATTTGGCAAACCTACATTAATTTCTGTAATAACATGAGTACAAAATAACACGTCAGCCAGTAAAATGTGCCATACAGAACAAAATAATTATCTTGGACTGTTATGTAAGTTCATATCGCGTCAAAACAGGGAGCAAATGTAAAACTCTACCATTTCCCTCAATTTTTAAAACAAAATTTGAGAATATACAATACAGTTAAATGTTGCAATTCTCTGGTGGTTTAGTTTAGATACTCATATAGGTCAGAAATTTACCAGCCGTACATTTTAATAATTGAAACGATCAGACAGACATCACTGGATCTCATGCAGCCATCGTTAGATTTCCTTAGCACTAACCAGACAGTATGTTGTTTATGTGTGTGTGAAAGAGAGAGTTTCAAACCACAATGTGGTCTCTCTTCCGAGCAATCCTACTACCAGATCCAGGACATTTCCTGGCCTAAAAAAAAAGAGACAAACTGGGCGAAATAGGCTTCCCTGCTCAATGACATCCTGCTTCCGTAGTAACAGTGGAACACTTCGTAGGAATAGATGCAATGGTGGAGACCATTACTTCACAATTGATAGCTACAATTGCGGAAGCGTCTCCCATATTCAGTCTTAGAAGCCTCGCCACAAAACATCCGTGACGTAACCCAGCAAAAGAACAGAGTGAAGCGGCTATTCTATCATATTCACTACCCAGCATATCACTTGAGTTCTGCCACCTTCAAGAACTGGTAAAACTGGAAATCCAGGACTGCTGAGAAGAAAAGCTCAACTCTCCTATTGTGGAGAACAATTCGCTCTGAAGCATGACTAAGTAATTGCTAAACTTCTCACGTAAAGATCCACCACTACGCCATGGACGGGCGGTGGCAAAGTCTGCAAAGGAGAAGGCTGAACTACATGCTGCCTATTTCAAGACTACTTTCACCGCAGCTGAAACTTCAGTTGCTGACTACCTGCACTCCATCACTCAGGAGGCTGCACTCTACCTCACCCAACCATATGGCGGCTTTCTACCAACCATCATCTTCCTAGCGTAAGTCCAAAGTCCATCAATTCTCTCAGGCCCTACAAGTCTTCCGGTTTGAAAACATCGCCAATGCGGCGCTCAAACCTCTCCCATTTATTTGAGTTAAGCGCTCACCAGTCTTTACAATGACATTCTCCTTCTTGGCTTCTTCCCAGCGCCATGAAAACATGCTAAAGTCATAACTAGGGCCCGGAAGTTGACCTAATAATTCTCTAAAAATGAGCTATAAAATGACCTTAAAATATAAAAAAAGCAAATAAAGTGTAAGAAAAATGACCTAACAAAAACGAACAATTATTATAAATTAATAATTCACAGACAAATAATGTGTTTTTTTTTTTTTTTTTTTTTTTTTTTGTAATTTACGTCCTCCAACGTTGTCATATCGGACGATGAATGAATTGGATGAAATGATGCTCAAATGAGTCCAGGGACCATGGAGCTTAGAGTTACCCGATATTCGTCTTGAAGGATAAGGGAAAACCCCGGAGAAAACCTTATCCAGCTAACTCACCCTGACCGAGATTCGAACTCCGGACCTCTTGAACGTGAGGCAGACATGCTATCACCACGCTACTGAGGCGAGCAATATATGGTTCGAATAACCACACTTTAAAATTAATTTTCTTGCGAAACAATGCAATTATTGCTGCTAAATAATAAATAAATTCAAAATCCATCAGGTCATTTTCAATTTTCTAAAATGTGAAAAAATAATTTACTGTACCATTAGCCAAAACATACCTTACTTAGCGTTGCACTACACCAACATAGTCATCTTAAGGTTATCAAAAGTAAAGGAACGGTGTTTGTCAGCTAAAACTGTTTTACACTTTGAGAAACTTCTCCGCCTCCACAGCTGTAATAGGTGCGTATTTAAAAAACACTATGTCACTGCCTGTTAAATCCTGTTCAAAAATATCAGTTCTGAAGTTTTCTCCTGACATATATCGGCAATCTTACAAACTGTTTGGTATCCTTTATTTTCGTCCAAGACAAGTTTTAGTTTCTGTCTAATTTTGTCCCAAATCTCACCTTTAACATTTTGTATCCTCTCTTTCACAATCTAACTCAATCGACTTATCCAATATCATGCCATATTTTTTCAAGGCAGGTTATGGTATCCGTCAAAAATATAAAATTTGACTTAATGAGAGCTATTTTACCCTGGATTTGATCAGATCCTAATCGCTCTCAATTGCCTTGGAATCTACCTTATCAAAGCTATTCACCACTTCTCTCACTATTAGAAAATTGTCACAGTGGTATATACATTCAGTTAACCATGTACCCCAGTGTGTTAAAATTTGTGCCTGGTGCAAAGCTATATGAGTGGCTTTTTCTTTCAAATACACATTTCGGGTTGGCGCTTTCAAAAATATCTTCTTTACTGTGGAAATTAGTGCATCTACTTCTGGAAATGACTTGTTCCGTCATGTTGAATTCGATGAAAAGCATGGGCCAAACACGAAACTTGCACCATCTTATTGTAAAATGATTGGATCGATTTTGCCGCCTTTACCATGTAAGGCGCCGCGTCTGTTAGGAAGAGGAGCACGTTGTCATTCCACTAAACCACACTAAACACATGGATATTTCGAACCGTTTGCATATCTGACAGTGGTTAACAGCTTCCATAACATCTGATGTTATAAGAAAGATTTGTCCGGCACTAGTAGCTTCTAGCTCACCATTGGCCACTTAACGCCCCTCTGAATCGGTTGTCTCATCAATTTATACATAATTTTTTTCCCCCATTCACACATTAACGTATACGGTTTAACGTGTCTTCATAACATTTTTGTAGGTAACTTTTACGCAGAGTTGATTCATCTGAAATGGTATGACCAGTGTGACGTTCAAGAAAATCTCGTAATTTAGAATTACTTAGTTTTCCTAGCGGAATATTTAGAATAATAAACACTTAACATAATTCTTTATAAAAGGAAGATGACTTGTTACCTGACGTCGAAGCCGTTTCTTTTAACAGTACCTGAGACGCACACATTTTGAAGAGTTCACAAATGTTTTTCTGTGGATGCAATCCACGCGTATTGCATGGTGCAATCGGCGATTCCTCGAATTGATGCGTCATAAATTCACCAACATTGTTAGGACGTTGATTTGTGTTAATGACATGTTTATCACACGTACAAAGTTACTGTTTCATATAAAATATATAACTAGACTTTAAATCACAGGTTACTGTTAAATCCCTCAAAAAGCAAATGGTTCAGGGTCAGGTCCACCACAGTAATCGAACCCGGCCTCCCGAATGCGGGCTACAGATGAAAATGCCCTATAAATTCGTGAAAAAGAAATAAAATGACTGGAAAATACATTTAAATGTTAAAAATGATTTTATTACAAACATGTGAAAGATATGCATTTTGATGACCTGTAAAAACTATATATATATATATATATATATATATAACGTATTTGTTCCAGAATGCACTTAATTTCCAATAAGCATCGTCTATGACTACTCAGAAAAAAGATAACTTTTCATCAAAATCTGGGCCTTAGTCATAACCATCTACAAACCTGGGAAATGTGACACTTCTCCTGAGAGCTATTGACGCATCTGTTGATTTTCCACCATAAGTAAATTGATTGAGGCAATTCTTGATCGTCACCACATTGTGAGACCGGAATAATTCGGATTTCGTTATAACTTTAAGTTTGTTAACCTATTCGTGCTGTATAAAAAAGTAATTTGAAGCACAATTCATACTGTGTTGTATAATACGGCCTATAAAATGATTTCAATTAATAAAGAGGACCATACCATTATAGATAGGTACGTAGAAATTCAGAATTGTATTATATCGGAGTAGCTCAGTAGTTTCAATGGTGAATCATATTGAGGGTCCGTGTTTCGACTCCCAGTTCTAAGTGTGAGTATTTTGTCAGCCCTATCCAAGCTCACTTGAAGTATCCAACGTGATTTGTAGTCCATGGTAAAAGCGTAAGTCCTCTCATATCGTTTCGATAATCATCAACCTACCATCAGAGGAAATATTCTCCCTAAGGCTACCTTCCCCTTAGAAAGGTCATCTGTAGGTAGAATGACATTATTCCCGAAGGTCCTATAGGCTGTGGGTAACATTATAAAACAAGCTTATTGGTCTTTCGAGCAGATACAATAAAATACACTGAAGTACAGAATACATCGCTACTACATATTTTTGCATTTGATATTTTGCTATAAATATTATAATTTTTGTTACCTTTGACCTTCCATTTTTATTTATGCTTTTATTGTGCATCAATGTCCCAATAGCTACAATAGTGCCTATTAAAATAACCAATTTACGAAGCATTTCAGTGGACATGAAAAATTATTATATACAATGATGCTTTAGTTCAGTGGTCTTCATGACATGCTAAACGGCTATTGGGTAAGCAGTGCACCAGCTAATGCACTACAGTATGGGAAGGGAGTGAAGAGAGGGGCAAACTGTTAGCTTCTGGGGTTATCAGTATAGGCTCGTTAGTTACCTGTGTATAGACGTCGTATACAAAATGGCTACATGTTCACGAAGGTCTTCTACCCCTACGTTATTTAACCCTTTATGGGAGCAGGCCATTTTTACACCATTTGATAATGCTGCGCGATGTTTAATATGCAATAACGTCCTGAATGTGATTCGAAAACATGATCTCCAGCGTCACTTTAACACCTGCCATGCTAGTGATTACGGGTGATGAACGAATCACAATACGAGCAGTTACGGGACACCAACAGTTTTGTGAGCATTTGCGACTGTCCTAACACTTTTAAAGAATATTAAATTGTGTAGTTGATGACATTGCTGCAGAACTTGGTAACGTAAAGTTAGGATTCCTCCTTATCACAGCCATTATAATCCAATTGAATGAATCATTGCCGAAGGAAACGATTATGTTGCGCGAAATAACGACGATTTCACTGTGTCGTCGGTAAAAGCCAGAAGTAAAATAAAAAGTTTTGTTTTCTTACTATCTCCAGGATTCGGTGTTTACTTTCTCTACTAAGTAGAACAAGTATGGAAATTATTGCATTCGAGGAAAACATTTCTTATAGGGATTTCATCGGAAATATGTTTTGGGTCCCTATGAATCTAAAAGAAAAAAAATGATAAAAAGGTACGCGTGTGTGCGAGCCTGCGTGTTTGTGTTTGTGAAAAGAAAAACAATTGGGGAAATTGCATGTGTGTTGTTTAACAACTTCCAACTTCCGAGGCTCTACACGAAACTTTTTAAGAAAATTCTCCCCACCCCCAGACTACACTTTATATGGGAATATTTTCGAAAATGTTGATGTTCTCAAAAGATTTTGAGAAAATACGACATGCTTAATATGCTTTATGAAATGAAATTTGAATGTTCTGGAAAGAGGCTCTGAGGTCCTCTTCATCTTTGATGACTTTTTCATAACTGACAAATAGTAAGAGGAAGAGAAAATCTTACCCCACAAAATGTAAATCTTGTTAAAGCACAACAGTTATGTCACATACAGATACATGTGTATGTGTTTGTGTGTGCTCATAAAATATCTCACTATCGCTCAGAATCTACTGTATTCCCATCACAGAAGTTAGCTTCCCAACTTCTTGCACCTATAAGAAATTTAGAAGATAATTTCTGAAAACACTTATCTTATTTAGCATGAAAAAGGAATATCTGTTTGTAAACATAGTTTGAGTAAATTTGGTTCACGCGTGCAACACAACATTCTCTTCAACATGCAAAGATAATGGAATTCCAAGGCACCACACAGCAACCTCCTGTTAACATATTTCTCTATTGCTTAAAGCGTACTTGTATACCCATATTCCCCTTGCATCTACAAAAAAATAGTAAAAAGATAACTTCATGAATTGTTTATCTCGATTAAAGATGAAATACATAGAGGAATAGCCTGTCTAATAATAGTTTGTAGAAGGGTAGAGACTAGAGAGTATAATATGATTGCAATTTGCAACAAATCAAATGTTTTATTTATGCGCCGTTACCTTTCCAAGTCTTAAAGGCCCAGCGGGCCATTTAGTTCTCTTCAGTTCTCATAGAGCTCATGCATCAGTACTAAATAAAATGAACTGTAAAATAAATTCTATTGCTGCTTTATTTGGTTATGTAGGTATTCTTCTTGTTCCGGAACTCTATTGTAAGCTTTAAAGACACATATAATTCGTTGATTCTGTTAGAAAACCACTAGGGCTGAACCACAGATTAATTGGCTGAACCTCAATTTGTTGCGATTTGTTGCCTGTAGTAGGTTTTGTTCTGTTTAAGTAGAACCTGTGATTAAAACCTACTTAAGGTCGGTTATGCCCACAGGCTATTACGTTATGCCACAGAATGTATATGCCGTGGTTCCTACGAACTTCTGTGGCTTTGTGATTGATCATATGATGATTATGATTAAAGAGTCAGCGAATCATATTATAGAGTAACTAAATGTACAATTGAATACGATTAGAGCTTGCAATGCGTATCTTAATTGAAACTAATAAGAGGTGAATGTAGTTACAGTATAAATCGTACTGTTTAAGAGCATATAGTAACAAAGAAAGGTAATGTACCACTTTCTTCTTACCATGAAAAGAGTGAGGTTTTGTTGCTAGTTGCAGTGGTGCTTTGCTGTAATTATCATTGAAACTTTTGAGGCATTTTTAAGTTACGTTTGCTTTTGTGCTTCACGCGAAGATGACTTCAGGAAAATGCCGCTGTTTACAATAATGAAATGTTATGTGTCTGGTTGGCCTGCTTTCAGATACGTCATATTTGGACACTTTTATCTTACGATTGACAGACGTTCTATACTGAACAGGAGTTTATTTATCCCGTTAATTCACATTTGGGACAAAGGAATTATACAATAAACTATTATACTTGTAGCAAAGTTTGTCTCACGTCAGCAGGTCTCGCTAAAAATCAGTTTCTAATTATCGCTGAAAATGCTTTGAGTAAACAAAATATTGGGAAAGCTTTAAATTCGAAGTTATTTTTGTAATAGCATAGCATCAATCAGAATTCATCCACATTATTTATAATGCATAACAAGCTAATAGCAAACAAAACCCGAAATCGCATTTATTTTCCGACATTTTTAAAGCAGCAAATATAAAAACAAATAATTGCATATTTCCATGCAAAATAAGTATTAGGATACCTGGACAAAATAGTATATCTTATACAATCAAAACAGAAGTTTCAGTACCATGTATATCCTCTGATTTATGACGACTCTTAGTTGATTGGATATGCTCGTTACAAGGTTAGTAGTATATGCAGCTGAAATTTCAGCCCAATCTTCACTAACAGATATTGGCTGACTGTGGACTCTAGTATACAATAATAAGTAAGTAGGAATATGCAGTAATCATGGCTTCGTCAAAGTTGAATTATACAATTCCCATGAGTAATGCATCCCATAAATTTGGTGATTGTGCAGGTAGATGAAGGATTCATAGACGGCTGTAGAATAGCCATTTCTGCGAAGCCTCAGGATTATGTTTGGTGTCATTATCTTCATAGCACTTAAACTAAATATTGATAGTATTGATACCAATTTTATCTATACTCTTGCATAGAATGTCCTTCAGAAGGTTCATATATTCCATTTTATCCATTCTTCCCTTATGAAAACCAATTCTCCAACTCTAGATGCTGCTGGCAACCCTAGACCATCACACTCCCACCACCTATTTTACTTTAGGTCAAAGAATACTTTTTTCCATTTCCATATTAGGTTTCCTCCAGACCATTATTCTTCCATCCGATGAAAAAGTTTAATTTGGTTTCATGTTCAAAAATAAGATTCTCCCACCATTTTTTTTTCTTTGTAATGAACTCATTTGCAAATATTAGCCTTTTCCTTCTGTTCTTTTAATTTACATTCTTCCTGACATACAACCATGGAATCCTTCCTTTTCAGTATATTCCTAATTGTTTTGGGGGTTACCAGTATTATAACCTACCTCATCATACATTTTGGGTCCACTCAGTTTAGAATATTTCTTCACACTCTTAATAATATTTGTTTCTTGTTGGTCAGTAAAGGCTTTTGGATGACTATTTTTAGGTATCAAGTCGATTCTACTTATGGTTTAAATCTGTTATATTTCCAACTATAGTTTTATTCATTTTTGACAATTCAGCAATAATTTTGCAACTTTTAGCCTTTTATAATGAGAGATGACAAGTTTTTGCTCTGTGCCTTATTTTGTGTAATTAAACTGTTTTCCAATTTTCGAGATTACTGAGCTTATAAAACCAACAAAAAACAAAATCATGATTTTCAGTTTCAGATTTCAGTTATACAGCTAGAACAGAAGGGATATTATTGGATGGTTCACTAGCCTCATAGCTTTCTCTGATGTCACATGCTAACATGAGAATAACAAACTATCTCAAAGGGCAGCTGATAGATTTGTTTTATAAGCAAAGTTGTGGAGCAGTTGCGGCCAGTGAATGAAGAAGAAGCATAGCCAAAGCATAAATGTAGTTAAATCCAATAATAGGTTGATGGCAGGTATCCTCATTCAGTACCACCATTGTGGTTGTGCTTTGGTCTGATGCCCAACAATTTTCCTACAGTAGAACATAAAGGGGTGAGTGAATGAGTCACAAGCTGTCAAAGAAGCAGTACATATTCCTGATTCCTTTCATGGAAGTGTTTTGTGTGTGTGTGTGTGTGTGTGTGTGGGGGGGGGGGGTGGTGATTTATGTCTTGCAACGTTAAGTCATATTGGACAATGAATGGAAAGGATGAAATGATGCTCAAATGAGCCCAGGTCCATGGAGCTTGGAGTCACCCGGCATTCATCTTTTAGAATAAGGGAAAACCTCGGGGGAAGCCTTATCCAGGTAGCTCACCCTGATCGAGACTCGAACTTGGGACCTCTTGAATGAGAGACAGGCATGCTACTATCTACGCTACCAAGGTGGGCATAGAAGTGTTGAAAACAGTGTTGTAATAAATTAATTGTGTTGTTTAATGTCATTAATCAACTCCCTTTAAATTTAATGTATTCCTGGAATCAATTAAATAGTGTTTATAACACTTCCTCAACTCTTTTTCTATTATGTTTCAATCTTAGGACCATTACTTTAGATATCCAACAGGTGACAGTTTCTTTAGCTTTTTGTTTTTAAGAGGCGGAGGCACTTATTGTTTTGATATTTGTATTGCCCCATGGGTATCAGTTCTATTGTATAAAAGAGAAGATAATATAGATGTTTGTTGTTAAGCAACAGCCTTCCTGCTTTCATCAGTACCATCAACCTGGAAAGCTATTTGCAAGTCCTTGCGTTACTAGTCTAAAACTGTTCCCTTTGCAGTATTAAATATCTACTAGATTCACATAACATGTATATATTTTCACCAAGATCTAACATGTTTCAATGGCAAATAATGTACTCATCTCAATCTGTATATATCATCAAAATTTTGTTAATTGTAATATCCCTCATGTGCATAAAATTGTTGAAACTTTCACTTTAATGCTTGTATGTGTTCCAAATTTTATTCAATTTTAGGTAAAATTTCTGTATCCGCCACTGGACATAATATGTATTCTCATTGTAGATGGCATTTAGTGCTATTCTATGCATAATGATGTAAACTTATACATAAAATTAAACCAGAGCTATCCTAATCTTCTTTCGTTATTTTCATATGAAACAAATACTTGTTAAACTGTGGCTTTATTACTGGTCTGAAAAGTGCTAAAATGTTATTCAAAATGCATGATAAAAGTATGGTAAAGACTTTCATATGATAGCTACCCTTGAGCCAGGTAAAATGACCCAATTTTAAATTAGAATGTATTTCAGGGCCATAAGGTTAATTGTAGAAGTGTAAGTGTTTCTTCAATGTAGCATATATCTTGTATGAATTATTCCTTTAGCCTATTTACTCTTCTCTTATCCTCATGGTACCTACAAGGAAGTATCAATAAGGCAATTTCTGCTAATGTTTCTTTATTAATATGAAGTAGATAGAAGAATAAGTTTTTAAAGAATAGTTTGTTGAATGGGTAGAGAAAATCATTAAATATAACACAGAACTTTTCCATTGTTTTCCTGTATAGCCCCTTTAACATTTTTCCTGTATATTGTGACCAACTTTCCTCCCCCCTAATTTATATCCTCTTTTACAAATCAGAAAATGTATCCTATTTTTTTCTTCTGTTCTTGTGTGAAGAGGGTCAGTCTGAAAGTTTTGAAAATTGACACAGTAAAATGTTTAAAGTTTATTTCTGGCCATTGCATTAAATTCAATGCCTCATCCATTCAAACCATTTTACAAATGCTGAAGACCACCACCACCTCCACCACCACCACTCTTCTTTAGAGGGAGTGCAGATACATTCTTCAAAAGCAGCAGCTGCAGTTTTTTCGTTTATTCTGGAGGGATTGTGGAGGGTAGAAAAGTCATATAGGTCCAAATCTGGTCTTTAGGGAGGATGGAACAAGTATTTGACTCATGACTGCTGCAGAAAGTCTGTTGTTTCTCGTGCTATGTGGGTCTTTTAAGTGGAATTGTCACAATGTGACCATTAGCTGAGAGAACAAACAGAACATGTTGTTGCCAACACTTATTGTGTGGCTCATTTTTGGTGGACTCTCTCCTGAGAAGGCCCAGACCAGTGACTGTCATAACCAGCTATTATCACCCGTTACAAAGTTAAATATGTTTTTGGGTCTCATTTTCTATTTGTGAGGAAGTAAGAGATCCAGAGCTCCCTCTTTTGAAACTTTTCTTTAAAAATTGCCTTTACTGCTGCTGATCTAATATTCAAAGCTTCTTGAATCTGATATGTAATGATCATCTTCCCACAACAAGTGCTCTGCTTTCAACACATTGTTGCTGAAGCTGGCTGTCTTGCTCAATCTTTCTCTGAGGGAAACCTTCTTCCTCTAAATGCTGCAAACTATCAATTAATTTTTTTTGTCATATCGGATGGTGAATGAAATGGGCAAAGTGATGCTCAAATGTGTCCTGGCCCATGGAGCTTAGAGCTACCTGACATTCGTCTTTAAGGATAAGGGAAAACCCTAGATAAAACCTTATCTAGGTAACTCACCCTAACCGAGATTCAAACTCGGGACCTCTTGAACGTGAGGCAGACACATCGTCCCGTCTACGAGGCGGGCTATATCAATAAATGATGTATTACGAAAGCCAAACATCCGCAAATGCATGGTGCAGTCTTGGAAAGCATTCTGTCTCTCCTAAACCAACTTTAAAGTTGTAGAAAATTGTAGCACAGAAATATTCTCACTTGAGATCCATCTTAGCATGCGGTATAACAGCACCTGGATGTACATACACAGCAGTACTGATACTGCACATTTTGGAGCATGCCCAGGCTTGTATGCATTACTATCTGAACTTCGGTCTCACACTAGGAAGAACTGCTTTGATTTACCACAACTGATTGTTGGCCCTTCTCAAATCTTTACAAGTGACCCTTTTATATACACTGATAATTTAGCTGACACCCATCCTTTATTTTTATTTTCCATTCTTGTCTTCCATTTTCCACTTCTCTTTTTACTTTTATCTGCTTGTTATATCTGCTTTAATAGTTTTTCAGATTTTCTTTAACAGCAATCGCTATACCAAATTTTATAATTTTCCGTATCTTAGACTATAAGGCATGCCAAATTAATTTTGTTTGTTCCTCCCTCCATTTCTTGGTAAGTTTTTTAGTTTTTGAAATAATTATGAAACTATCTAGATTAAAATTTGTAATCATATTGTGAGCGATGAGATTTACTTTATCTCCAGGGCATAGTTTAATTGTAATTGAAGTATGGGTTCCAAATATTTAAGAATGAATTCTGTTAAATGAATAGTGTGTTGAACAATTTTCAAGTAGTGATATATTTATTATTGCATTGGCTTCCCATTCACTACAAGTACTTTGTGACTAGTTTCTTCCTCCTCTCATTCAATTTTTAAAAGAAGTGGATTACCACATTTGCTTGCCACTAAATCTTTAAGAGAAGTGATGAAAATTTTCTGTAATTATTGATTTCTGGTTACATTGCTTTAGTACAGAGTGATCAACTCTTATATTCCCATGTGTAAGGACTGTGATACAATGAAGCACAAAATTAATATAATTTTGAGTTGAACTAATACTCAATACTCCGTTTATTGCTAGTATTTACCTAGAATGCGTTTCGTTAGGATCTTCCTAACATCATCAGTTGTTGTTGACTAATGGATGTTGGTTTAGTGAACTCATTGGAAGCGATAGGTGTGTCTCTTTCGGTATCTTGATGAACTTGAAGTTTGGGTTTTCTTCAAAGGTAGTGTCAAAATTGAAAATTTTCTTTCATATTTATGAAGATTTTTTCCCACCTGGTTAATGCAGTTGGACCTTGGACACTTTTTAATAAGTGGATTTCTCGTTCTATATTATGATTCTCCTTCCAAAAATGGTACGCTACCGCCGATTTATCTATTTCTTTGTTCCTGATGTTCCTAAAATGCTCTTTAAGCCTAATATTGAAGCTCCTTTTAGTTTTTCCAGTGTAAAAGTTGTTAAAGCCTTTGTAGTTTATCCAGTACACACCTGACTCAAAATTATATTAATCTCTTATGTGTTTATTCTCTATGAAGGAGTAATAAAACATGCACATTCTGTAACATAACAGTTTTTATATTAATGGGACCAGGATAATTTATATTAAAGCATAACTTAAATTCATTTTGGTTTTCCAAGCATAGTGTGAACATTAAATGATCTACAACATATACAATTGATGATAGTAGTAGTATTAATAATAATAATAATAATAATAATAATAATAATAATAATAATAATAATAATAATAACAATAATAATAATAATAATAATAGTGTGAATCAGTGTGAAAGTCATTTGCATTATAATCAAATATGACAGATTTATAAGCCATTTAAAAACTACAAATTCATGTTGTAATTTGTTTGAATTTAAATATTCTAATTGTTTTAGGTTGTATTACTTTTCCTTGTTCCTTCACCACATGTTCTTTTACACTTATTTCCTGATTATATGGAAATAACTACTGCTGCCTATGTCATTTCTTGTTTTGAAATTAGCAATTTTTTTCCTCTATTTCAAAATTATCATATAATGTATAACTCTGATATTTTTTTATTTGCAAATGTAATACTTTAATAATGTTGGTGTCCCAGCTAAGAGACAGTTTAATTTCTGGTCCTTATAAAAATTTGAGTGATGAAGGAATCCTTTTTCTTCAGAATGCATGGTGAACAAGATTAATCTACTTCTTACAGAGGTGATAAAAGTGAGATGGAGGCCAAAGTAGAAATCAAAGAAGAGCCATGTTGGACAGAAACAAAATCTCCTGATGAAATAAAAGTAGAGCCACAAGAATCTCCATTTTCAGATGTTGAACTGCAAAATGAGCCGAAGGTAAGATTTACCAAGGTAACTAACTGCTTTATTTCTGTTTGATTACAGGGTGCTCAAATGAGACTAGACTAAACCTATATTTTCATGATAAGGAAAGTCCTGAAAAATGTTATATTCAGGAAACAATTTTCAACTGAGATTCAACTCAGGCTCAAGGTGTTTTCTGTTTTGTAGTTCAAGTAATTCATAGATGAATAGTGTACATAAAAATAAATTATTCTCAGACTCCTTTAAGAAGCCATTTGACAAATTTTCTATAGTATAGATAAATTATAAAATAATAATTGGTGGTGGTAGCAGCAGTTAATTAAATATGCAAATCTGGTAAATATGCCAATAACTCAGTACATGTGTCCACCACATGTGCCATTGTTAGAAGTGAGCTATCTTTACCTTTTATTGGTATGAAAATGCATATGCTGTTTGATTCCTGCCATTCAGTAAATAAATTTTGTAGTTAAAGTTGTGTTTCCTGCTATGGCTACATTTAATAATAATGTTGATCTCATACCATTGTGTTATGAGGAACAATGCATGCAGTTCCTATATGACAAAAATTTACTAAGAATGCATATGTTGTGAGTGTAATGCTGGCCTTCACCCTTTTAGGAAATGGGATCAGAGATATTTTTGTGTAGGCAAGGACATGAACAGTTCTTGGATTCTATGGCTAAGGATACTTGGTTTGAGAACTCAAGGTTACCACTTGCCCAAGTACTCCTAGTTACTCAGCTATGCTCACACTGTCTCATGAACAAACTGTTATCCATTGTTTCATTGGTGTAACATACATAAACCACAGAATAATATCTGATTGGTTCAGCTATTGTCAGGAGGTATGCTTACCCTCAGTGAACAATAAGTACATAAACAAGGGCAAAATAGTCAGTGTTGTTCAAATCGATGAATGCAAATTTGGAAGGAGAAAGTTAACACTGCAGCTGCATTCTGGAAGGAAACTGGATCTTCAGGCTGATAGGCATTGTCACTAAAGAAATGCAGATGACAAAATGTCCTAATGATTCAAGAGATGGTGCTACCCTCTTTGCTTTACTTGAGGAGCTGTAAATTGCAGCGTGCATTTTGTGGACCCAAGAACAAATGTCTGCACTAACAACATTGAGTCACGCTTGCGATCTCTCTGGCATTGTCTAGGGATGGTATTTGACACAATCAAATGGATGTACATTTAGCGCAGTACCTGTGCTACCAACTGCAAAAACAGATAATTCTCCATTGCAAGAGCTGATTGAGGAAATCTGACAGATTTGCCCTATGGTTTAATTAAAATGTTAGCTTAATTTAGATAATCATTTAGATATACTTAAGATGAGTGAAAATGATTGAAGACTTCCAGGAGATTTACCCTCTCACTGAATTAAAACATTTAATTCAGTTTAGATACTAGTTTAGTTATACTTAGATCAATGGAAACTTTTGCAGTTTATTGATTAGTGACTTTTTTTAATGTTGGGAACAAAGAGCAGGGTGATTGAGGAGCAATTTTGGTAGCAACACAACTTGTCTTTTACCGATATTGTTGCATGTACAGTACGTACATTTGGGTCTAGATTTTATTCATTTCATTTCAAATGAAATGATGTATTTTATAGGTTTAGAGAGTATATAAAGTATGTTTCAGTGGTATTTGTGACTTCTTATATGACACAATGCTGCAAGTGAGTTTGAAACATTTTTTTGCCAGATGTAATGGAAAAAAGAGCCCACATCACTCCAAAATATCATACCTAACTCATGGTGTTATAGTATTTAATTTCTAGCTTCTGATAAACCAAAGATCAGTAATTGAAATTTCATCTGAGGCATTGAATTTTTAACAGCTAGTTCCATTTTCCAATTATAACCGTATGGTCATGTGATAGAACAGTTATAATTTTTCATTTAATTAGATCTTTTCATATGATTATATGGTGAAGAGTGTGTTACCAGGGGAGTAGATTTAGGGCAAAGCAAAACTGAAAACTTGCCTTGAACAATGTTATGTATTAGTAATAATGTCAGCATTTGAAGTGGCAAGTGTCTGATTTACAAGACTGGATGTCTAAGACAAAATAATTACAATTAAAATTAACACAGCTTATTACCCAAAACGACTTACCTCAGAGATATGTGGTCACAGGAGATACCAAGGAGCAGACTGACTGGTCTCGTGCATTGGGCAATTTGGCTCTCATACTTGGCTTTAGTTTTCTTTCTGGGTCTTTTTGTCATAGTTCCAGCATTAGTATATTTGATCTGCTACCACCCTGTATCTTCAAGGATTCTCTGGATGGTCCTAGACACCTCATTACTGCTGCTACTGCTGCATGATGCAATATATTTCTACTGTTTACTATGTGGACATGGTAAAATCCATTGGAACAGCCATAGGATGCAATAAACCATATGCATCATGTATACAGCAAGTAAAGAAAATTTAAAATATGTTACATAAATTCAATTTATTGTTACAGGCCCAATAAAGTGTTAAACAATTAATTCAAGTTAATGCACTCCTCATTGCCATGCATGACAATATCAATTCCTTTTTTCCAAATATATTAAAAGTTAAGGAGATAATATACCTAAATAGATTGCTTTCAGTGGATACTGGTAGATGTATAAGAGATGAAAATGTGTAATTTACAAAGTCTGCATTAATCATAATTTTGTTTTCATGGAACTTTTGTAAATAAATATACAATGTATTAATGCAAAATTGCTATTTTTCTGATTAACTATATCCGTATTTCAAGTTCATGAAATCATTGTTAGAAATTATTAATTTTTAGATGAGCCCCTGGGCCACAAAAAAGTTCCAAAAAATATTCAAGAAATACAATATAACATTGGCACCAAAAAACAATTACAACATTAAAAACCTACTTCACAGTAATAATACTGATAAGATAAAACCAGAGGAAATGTCAGGCATTTACAAGATTAAGTGTAAAGACTGTGAAAAAATTTACATAGGGAGGACAAAAAGAAACATAGGCACTAGAAAGAAAGAACACTTCAGGCACTTAAGATACAAAAATATTGATAAGTCCGCAATAGCAGCTCATTTCTGGTCTGAATATCATGAAATTGAAGATAACACCGAATTACTAAAATACGTACAAAAACATAGTGAACTCGTCATATGGGAGAGAATATACATAGGAAAACATAAAAACCAACTAATGAACTTTGAAATCCCGCCAGAAGAGAATCCCACATTTAAGTCCATCACTAAATCAACTGATGGCAGCAACAACTCCAGAAGTACCCACACCACTGGATCAAGCTTTAGTCGCATAAGAGCCAAAGATGCAAACGATGATTTGCGAAACATGTCCTCAAAATAGGTATGAAAGTGAAGCAGATGTGTAATAAATACGACTGAAACCGAAATTATTGGTTGCCAGAAGCAAAGAATAATGATAGACGTAAAAGGAATGTTGGTTCTTTGTGAGACCAAGCCCCAAGGCCAGTTTAGTTGGGGAAACTGTTTATAACAATGCCATGAATGAAAGGAACAGTGACCTTAGAAGGTTTCTAAAGGAATTGTCACTTGACATACATGATCGTTTACAATGGCGACCAAAACAGCCACAAAAGGACTTTGTTTAAAAAGGAATTTGGAGAGTGAAAGTTATATATAAATACACACACGCAGTTGTCAGGGCACTCTTCGGCTTGTCGCCGATGGAGCCGGGTCACGGCTATGAAACGATTATCCGGCGTGTAGCCGATATCAAGAAGAGTCAGACGTGAAACCTTTTTAGAGCGGTCAACTTGTTCGGTGTTTCATAATTGTCGGTTCACATATACGAAAGGAACACATAAAGTTTATCGAACAATAAACATTCTGCCGCCAGTATCTCCGTAAACAGCGACTGTGGTAACCCTTGTTCGCCACCCACAAGTTTGTATCAAACTGGCGCGCCAACGTGGAGCTCGTTACGAGAAGGAGGTTCAGCACGATAGGAGAAGGACGTTCGACAACAAGTGGAGCTAGATACGAGAAGGAGGTTCAACCCTAGAAGGAGTTTCAACCCGACGACGAGGTTCAACAAGAGAAGCAGATTCAACCTAGAAGGAGTTTCAACCCGACAGCGAGGTTCAACAGGAGAGGTGGTTCGACACGAGGACGGTCGACCCATCAAGAAATTCGTCAACAGTTCGACTGTAAAGAAGAAAGGAGGCCGGCATCGTCATCAGTGACATCATCAGGAGCCAGTAAAAACAATTAAAGGTACAGAGTGTTACATTATCTAATAGATTATTGTGAATATATTTGAGGAGGAAAACAAATGTGTTGAGTAAAAATCTGTAAAAAAAAAGAAAGAAAATGGAAGTTCAGGAGGTTTATAGTAATAACAGTAGGCAGGAAGTAGTTAAGGTAGCAGAGTGTGGTAGAACTGTAAAAAATGATGTAGAAAGGGAACAAATTATGTTAGAGGAAATTAGAAAAATGTTTATAAGTTTCAGTAAAAATATAGTGAATGAGATTCAAGGTTTAAGAAAAGACCATGAAAGTTTTATGCAAGAGTTGAAGAAGGACCACGAAAGTTTACGTGAAAATTTAAGTAACAAGTTAGATAATATGCATCAAAGTTTAATAACAGAGATGAAGGATAATAATAAAGGGTTAATAAAAGAGATGAAGGAATATAATCAAAGTTTAGAAAAGATAGAAGTGTAACGGGATTTTAATTTTCGATCTTCTTCTTCCAATAAGAATCACGCCAACTTCTTTGTAATATCCAAGTCAAGTTTTAATCTAATAAGAGTCATGAGATCTTTCTAAGGTGTGGACGCGGATTTTTGGTGAAAATAAAATTTAGATGAGTCCAATTTTGTTATATATTATTTAATTATATAATATAAACTACGATTCACTCTTTTATATTATAAATATTGAATAACACTTTTCGAATCTTATTAATTTTTCTTTACAATTATAATGATCGTAACATCTTAAGTCAACTTCCTCGTTCTCCAGCAAGACACAAGATTCTAACACTTTTCTAGATTATTGATTTTCTTGTCCCCATAGTAATTCCCACTTAATTTTGTGATTGGCCGATTCACTGACACGTCATCACACCACGTCATACCACTACTACTTCGGCCAATCACACAACTACATACATTTTTATATATTTATTATTCCTTCGAACATTACTAAACAAAAATACTGTTACAAATGCCCCTCTTCGAAATATATGGAAAATAACCAAATAAAGGAATTAACAATCTGTTTCCATATATTTTGAAGAACAGCCCCAATTAACAATTTCGTTTACACCAATATTACACAACACCAATACAACATACATAAAATATAATAATATACATACATTGGATGAAATATAATAAATGAACATTTAACAACAATAAATTAACATTAATCAAAATACAACAATATATTGATGTTTAACAATGCTTTATTTTTATTATTATTTAACACACACATAGTATATATTCAATATTGTTTCAATTACTGTCAAGGCTTTTATGTGTATAGGGATCAGTATCATTCACTTTAAATGTGTGTGTGTATTTGTTACACAGTCCAGGTTTTGAACTAAAGGCTTTTCTATTCTTTAATATACACAATTTCAACTGTTCTTTTCTCGCTTGGTCTAAATTGTATGTGTTTTCTAACTTTACTTGTAATATTCTCTGGAATTCTATTTCTTCCTCCACTTGGCTTCCGCCGTTCTTATCTTGTATTGTATATAATTGGCAACAATGCTTTTCAAGGTCAGTTACATTATTTTGCAATCCATCAATAATTAAATTCTTCCCACAATTTTCATTTTCATCGTATTCAATATTACCATTTTCTTGCAAGAGTATATCTTCCACAAAAAACCTTTCATTATTTATATTATCCCTGTTCTCTTCGTTTCTTCCATCTTCTTCCAATAATTTTATTACTAATAAATCATTTTCTGTCTTAACCTTCATTTCATGCATTTCGAAATTCAATACACTTTGCCATTCATATAATAAATCATTACCCACAATTACATCTCTTGCCAAATGTGGAATTACCAACGTAATGAAATTGAAATTCCATTCACCTATTCGGCCCTTAATTAATACTTTCATTGTTGGTTAGGTTGGTGCTATCGTTTATATTCGCATCATTCTCTGTGCTTTGTGTATTTTCGATTATTTCATTTTGATCTCACACCCCTAAAATCTCTTTGATTTGCACTAAATAAACTAGTACCTCTACCCCTATTAAAATTACTTATTCGCTGATTATTTCCTCGATAAAATCTTACATGGTTTATTTGATCATTTCTTCCAATTCTCGTCGACTGATTGTTATGATAATTCCTTTGCACATTATTTTGAACTCCACTTCCTGTTCCGGGAATTACAGATTCATAAGTTCGTCTAGGATCATAACCTCTTCCTTCAAATCTTTGATTTCTCACGGGTGCCCCGCCCCAATTTAAACTCGTCCTATTATTCCTATTATTTGTAGGTTGTGATTCCTGTCGATTTCTTCCTCGCTCAATATGGACGTTATTATAGTTACCATCACAGGATGTAGTATCATTAATGAGGTTATGTGCTTCAAATTCGGATAATAATTCAATCATATCAGAGAAATCGATAGGCTTAGCCACAATTAAATGATTTCTGATATGTGGTGGATAATGACGTATTAGCATGTTGACAATTTCTGTCTCAGAAATTTCGGGATTGATCAACTTACTTTTGTTTGCTAATTTTAAGAAATATTCAGTCATAGAAATCCCTTTTTTAAACTCAAACCTACCCGTTGCTAACTCAACTTTTATTCTTCTTTGTCTCTCAGGTCCCCAAAATCTATTTATAAACAGATTTCTGAAAGTACTGTATGTTTCATGTGAAGCCAAAGTTAACCTTAACCACTCAAGAGCATTTTTCTTCAAACAGCGTTTTACTATTACCATCCGAAATTCATTGGGAATTCTCTTAATACGGAAATATTCTTCCAATTCCCTAAGAAATACTTTTGGATTATCACCTGATTCCTCATCAAAACTTGGTGGACTAATATCATTTAGTGAATAATGTACACATTCATTTTGACCTAGACTGTGGAGTTGTGTGTGTGAGGACATGTTCTGTGTGTTTCTGTGATAATTAATATCATTATCTGGACTCACAAAATCACTACATTCACTTACTACATCACTAGACTTCTGATGATTGCTTAATTCACCTGGTAAGTCACAATCGTTTATATTTGTAATTCTAGACATTTCTTTCCCGTTATTTACTTTTCTAGCCTGTAATGCAATTACAACTTGTGTCAATTTTCCTAAGTTATCCTTTTCTTTTTCAAAATGTTCTTTTACCTCTTTAATTTGCAAAATTACTTCTTTTGCTTTACTTATCTCATCAATTTGTAACTTTATTTCCTCTTGGTGTATCTTACTTTCATCATGTTGTAATTGCATTTCAGAACAAATTACATTGATTCTTTGTTCTACTTTATCTCCTAATTCTTCTCTTTGTTTTTGTGTTATTTCTGCCTGTTGTATCCTAAATGTTTCTAACTCTTTGTTTAATTCCATTCTTATTTCTTGTTTCACAATGTCCTGACCTAACCTAGTTTCCTGAATTATCTCTCTCAACTCATTGACTTCCTTTCTATTCTCATCCTTATTAATCTCTATGATCTGCATGAGCCTTTCCATATTATCCCTACACTCTTTTCTCCCTTCTCTAATCTCCTGTGAAATTTCAGATTTTAATTCCTGTTTTAGCTTCTGTAATAAATTAATTTCTAAGTTACTCACATTTTGTGCTAGTTCCTGTCTTACTCCTACATCTAAATCATTCATTTTCTTAGTTAAATCGTTTACATTTTGTTCTATTTTAGAATCTAAATTACTCATTTCTGATTTTACATCTTTCATTCTAGAATCTAAATTACTCATTTCAGATTTAACATCTCCTATTTCTGATTTTACATCTCTCATTCTAGAATCTAAATTACTCATTTCAGATTTAACATCTCCTATTTTAGAATCCAAATTACTCATTTCTGATTTAAGATCTCCTATTTCTGATTTTAAATCATTTGCATTTTGTTCTATTTTAGAATCTAAATTACTCATTTCTGATTTTAAATCATTTGCATTTTGTTCTATTTTAGAATCTAAATTACTTAACATTCTCGTTATTCTTTCCAACATTGACTCATTATCTATGCTTAATCCTGCATTCTCCCTATTCATTCCTACACTATCAGTAACTTCTCCTTCCACTGTTATTTCTTTTCTACTCGCCATCTTTTTAACTATTTTCTGATTTCTTAACAACATAAATCTACTACTACTACTACTATTTTTTTTTTCACTCACTTAAACCAGTTTTCGTTTTCTTCTTTCTTCTCTCTTCTTTCTTCTTTCCTTTTAAATTCCCACGGAGCTGCACGATGCTTTAATCTCCTCTTCTTTATCCTATTCGAGCCCCACACGTTGCTGCGCCATTTGTAACGGGATTGTTTTCGTTCTCCATTATGGCGGTCGGTATAATACTTTCTTTCACTCCAGAATCATGATTTTCCATCACTCTTTCTATGCTAGTCGCCATGTTTCTCCCATAAGACAGCACTAACGGCGCAGTTACTCGAATATAGTTAATTTAATCAATTTTTTTTTTCTTCTATCAAAAGTAATACTGGCTAGCGCCAAATGATAGATTCACAGATTAAGACAAAATGATATATAATTTTCTTGGAGATTTTATAATCATCGTAACATCTTAAGTCAACTTCCTCGTTCTCCAGCAAGACACAAGATTCTAACACTTTTCTAGATTATTGATTTTCTTGTCCCCATAGTAATTCCCACTTTATTTTGTGATTGGCCGATTCACTGACACGTCATCACACCACGTCATACCACTACTACTTCGGCCAATCACACAACTACATACATTTTTATATATTTATTATTCCTTCGAACATTACTAAACAAAAATACTGTTACAGAAGGAAAGATAGAAAGTGGTTTTCAGAATTGATGATAGTTTCTCGGGCTAACAGCCAGGTCAGATTTGGGTAACTACCCAAGCTTTCAGCGACGATGGTCACCTGGGTCATAAGGTGTATAGGAAACCAACCCACACTGATCTTTACCTTAATAGCACCAGCTGTCATCACCCGGCACAAAAGCAGACAGTCCTCTCAACACTCATACATCGAGCGATTGCTATCTCTGATCTCGAAAATCTACCTCAAGAAATAAAACACCTGCGTACAGTTTTCAGGCAGAACCAATACACTAACCAGGAAATAAACAGAACTTTTAAGAAAATGTACTCCAAACGCAACCGTGAACCCAACACAAAGAAAGAACACGCAGGCTTAGCAGTCATCCCTTATTGTGGCGCCCTGTCGGGGAAAATTGGTAGATTGCTCATGAAATATCAAATAAAAACTGTATTCAAACCCCCAACCAAAATAAAACAGTATTTAGGTTCTGCTAAAGATAATTTAGGTCTTCGTGCACCAGGCATTTATGAAATCCCATGCAGTTGCGGCAAAGTTTACATAGGACAAACAGGTAGAACAGTAGAAGATCGCATCAAAGAACATCAACGTTGTATTAGACTAGGATACCCAGAAAAATCTGCAGTGGCTGAGCACAGATATAATACAAATCATAAAATCAAATTCGACTCTACAAAAATACTTGAAAAGTCGTCTAGGTACTACGATAGAGTGGTGAAAGAAGCCCTATACATTAAAGCGAATAAAAACAACTTCAACAGGGAAGAAGGCCTTCAACTCAGCAAAGCATGGACATCAGTCATTCAGCATATCTCTCCTCCACAGTACAAAGAAGCATCGGCAATCACCTGATTGGTTCCGCACGTTTCTCCTTCGGCCGGAGCTCGGCCAATGGGAAAAAAGTAGGCGGTCCTTATCGGCCGCGCGTCAGTTATAAATATCGCAACACCAGTAGCCCAGATTCAGTTCCCCTGAGGATGGCGGCAGAGTTAGTCGCTGAAAGCTTGGGTAGTTACCCAAATCTGACCTGGCTGTTAGCCCGAGAAACTATCATCAATAATCAACGCCAGGAAAGCTTCAAGTCATTAATGGTTTTCAGAAGTTAGAGGTAGGACAAATAGAACTAGGAAAGAAATTGGACAATCAACAACAGGCATTAGAAAATTTCGGGAACGTTAGTCAGGAAGTAGAGAACGTAAGAGAAGAAGCTGATCAGGTAACAGACAATGTAGGGAAAGATGTTAGTGAGGAGACGGAGAATGCTGAAAATGAAGTTATGAATCTAACTAATGAGAGGTTAGATAGTGAAAACAGAAAACTTGGGGAGGAAATAGTACAGAAATTAGACGAAGAAATAGGAATGGCTAGAGAAGAGTTAAGAGAAACTAGGAGTAGACTAGAAGTACCAGAGAGGGAAAATAGAATACAGACGAGGAATTTGGAGAAAATCACAAATGAAATGAACGAGTTAGCAATAGAGATCACGGTGACAAATGAAACATTGAAAAACATGCAAAATCCAGGGATAAACGAAACAGAAATATTAAAATATTTCGGGCAAGGGGCACAGTTCCATCAGAATATGTGTAAGAAAGATAGGAAAAGAGATCGATGTACGATATCTAAGCTAGATATGGAAAAATCATGGGGATGTAGAATAAATAAGTCCTTCATACATGGAAAAGTCCGCAAAATTCTCTTGTAATTTTGAAGTACGTTGTGGAATGATGAATTTTCTTGTAAATGGTAGGAACTTAGGCTAAAGTATTTAAAATTGCCATAACAAATTGTAAAAGGAGAAGAAACAAACTTGTAAATTGTATAGGTTAAGTATGAACAGTGTAGTGTAAAAAGTATAGGTTAAGTATAAACAGTGTTGTGACAGTGCAGTGAAACTTAAAACTAAACAAGCGAAAAAATTTAGTAATGAAAATCAGAACACTTAAAGACTTTTGAAAATAATATTTATATAGAATCATAAAGAAGTATTCGGAAGTGTATAAAAAAATTAACCAGTTAAAAAATATCAGAACAATGAAAGACTTTTGAAAAGAATATTTATATAGAATCAAGAAGAAGAATTCAGAAAGTTGTACACAAATATAATATTATTAATGTACCATTGATTTAAACATGGGAGTGTATATTTAGTAATTGTTTCAAGTGTAACAACAATATGAATTAATTTTAAGTAGATCATGTGGAGAAAAAGAGAGATGAGGTAAATTGAAATCTTTTCCGAGTAATATTTAAAAGTTGAAAATTGCAGAACAGAATGTTGGTAAATTTTAAATGAACTATTGTTATGTAACTCGGTGAATAATTTTTAGCAAATGTCATGTAAGAAAAAAAATTTAATGTTGTGAAAAGAAATTGTAAAATGAATTGGAAGTTGCTGACAAAGGTCTAATAATTTGCGTTATATTCGGGCAAGACATATATATTATTTCATTATGGGATAATAAAATAATATCTATGGGGGCATTTGAAACCGAAATTATTGGTTGCCAGAAGCAAAGAATAATGATAGACGTAAAAGGAATGTTGGTTCTTTGTGAGACCAAGCCCCAAGGCCAGTTTAGTTGGGGAAACTGTTTATAACAATGCCATGAATGAAAGGAACAGTGACCTTAGAAGGTTTCTAAAGGAATTGTCACTTAACATACATGAATAGGGTATTCTTTGGATCGTTTACAATGGCGACCAAAACAGCCACAAAAGGACTTTGTTTAAAAAGGAATTTGGAGAGTGAAAGTTATATATAAATACACACACGCAGTTGTCAGGGCACTCTTCGGCTTGTCGCCGATGGAGCCGGGTCACGGCTATGAAACCATTATCCGGCGTGTAGCCGATATCAAGAAGAGTCAGACGTGAAACCTTTTTAGAGCGGTCAACTTGTTCGGTCTCGAATATTTGTCAGGTCATCAAAAGTTATCAAGAAATATAATTAGCATTCAGTCACTATAAACCGTGATTGGTAACCCTCGGTCGGCAGCTTCCATTTCGAGGTTTGAAATAAGAAGCAGTGAATAAATAATTTGGAAACGGGCATTCCAGTGTTGTAAAATTTCCTTCTCACACACATCCACGCATACCCTGAGAGAAACCTCATTGCTCGCCGACTTCTCATTGCTCATTATAATATTTGCTTCAAACTGGTGCACAACGCGGAGCAGTGGTAACCTGTGATTGCCACCATTAAAATCAGCTTCACGACTCATCTAAAAATGAATAATTATTTCGCTTCACTGTGGTGTTCCAATACAGTTAAATCTCGATATATTGTTAGAAATGATCAAAATGTAAAAAATGGTGTTAGTTGCTGAAGTGGAGAACAAGCTAATGAAAATGTTACATAAGGAATGGGTTAAAAATTACAAATTTTCTTTCACCCATACTTATCTTTTCAGTTTGATGTTTTGCTGCAAGAATTTCTGCTTTTTGTTGAAAAATATCACTTTTCAGCAGTAACTTTGAAAATATAATTCACGATTCTGATTACTGTGAAAATATCTATTTGCATAAACTCGTGTACAATTTTCAATGTATAATGTTGTTTAAGTATTATACCCATTACAAACTTCCATCTTGGTGTGGAAAAGATCTGAAAGATTGGATTTGAAACTGAGTATCAATTTTATCATCTTTTTACAGTAAATATAATTGGAAATAATTTCCAGGCTACTATGTTGTGGCTGCTGGAGTTTTAACAGTATAACAGCCTGGAAATAACTTCCAGTTATGTTGACTCCTGGCATGAAAGCCTACACTCTCATGTTTGCAGTAATATATACAAAAAGTACAATATTGTAAACAAATGGTGGTAAATGCCGGTTAATCTGCAGATAATAGACCATTTAATAACTGAAAGGCCTAAAGTGGCTTACATTGCTATAAAGTGTGAAATAGCAAATGAATATACCATGGGAGTAAATAAATGAAATGAAATTTATCATACAGACATCCTATAAGGGTAAAGACCTCCTGTTTACACAGGGACAAGCTTGTAAGTAGGCTCCAGTGATTAGCAAATTCTTGGAAGCTTTTGTCATGTTACTGATACTTTTTTTTCTGTTCCTGTTTTCTACTCTTATATCACTTTCACTTTTATTCATCTTCTGTCACTTCCACACTGCAATTTTTCACAACTTGGACATATCTTATGCACCATCATATGTTTATACAGCAGGTTTAACTCCACATTCTCATTACTATGGAAATTATTAGAACCAAACCAAATTTAGCTTAACATTTCCATCTTTAGTAATTTATCTCAAAATTATTGAAATTTGATATATATTGGACATATAAGTGCAGACCTTTGTAAACAGCTTATTCAATATAAAATGTCTCGTTCGTAGTATGGCAACAAATCTAGTGTTTTGCTTACCTTATAATTTCAATCAATATGTGAACTCATGTTTTCACATTTATTGCAGGATCCTGAGAGTGGAAGCGAAGAGGAGATAACTGGGGATTTACCAACAACAGAATCATTCAGGTAACATTTTTTATTATCATCTAGAATAAATACAGTAACACTGATATAACAGATGCTCATATAGATAGATGCTTATATCTATTAAAAACCTTAGCCTATATAAGGCTAGTGTGAAAATGATTAATTTCCATTGATTAACTTAAGATGCTCACATATTGCTTCTTGCATTTGATATCAGATATCTGGTCACAACTTCTTTTTCATTTGATTTGATTAACAGCTTTAGAGCTAGATCCACCAACCAGTGTTAAGTTTTAGCTCAAACCTGTGTTTATTGACTGTTTATCATATGAATGCGGGAGAGGTTGAATAGCACCAGACAAAATTAAATGGTACAACCTTCTTCAATTTTATTACGAGGGTGGTCTGAAAAGTTTCCGACCTAAACATGAAGATGGCAGTACTCGTAAATAAAAGCTAGTGAATTTCGTTGTACATCTATTGAGAGTTACTCACCAAAGTTTCAGCCATGTTGGAGCTCAGTTATTATGTAACAGTCTTTTCAGTGAGTTGATGTGAGTGTTTTTATGAAAATGGACAAAACTGAGTATTGAGCTGTAATTAAATATTTGTTTTTGTAAGGCAAATCAAAGATGAGTTGGATTCTGTGTATGGGGACTCTGCATCATTTGCCACAGTGAAATTTGGGCCAGCTGAATTTAAATGTGGTCGTAAGATCTTGGGAGATGAATGTTCGGGATGTCCAAAAGCTGCAACTACCAACAAAAACATTACCAAAGTTCACCAAATGGTGCTAGACCGCCAAATTAAAGTAGAGAGATAGCAGAGGTTATGAACATGTCAAAAGAACGTGTTTGTCCCATATTAAATCAACACCCAACACGTTGGGTGCCGTGTTTGCACCCGGTAGACCATAAACATGTTTGAACATTTCCAATGCCCTGTTGGTGCAGTTTAGGTGCAATAAATAATCCGAGTTTTGGTGCCGATTAATAAGTGTAGATGAAACTTGGATACACCATTATATGCCCGAAACAAGAATATAGTTCAAACAAAGGAGGAACTGGCTCCAAAAAAAGCAAAAACTGGTATAAAATAAGACCTGAAAAACTGGTACTTTTTGCTGGAAAAGGATGGCGACTGTTTTTTGTAATTTACATCCTCCAACCTTAAGTCATATCAGACGATGAATGAAATGGGGGAAATGATGCTCAAATGAGTCCAGGAGCCATGGAGCTTTGAGTTACCTGACATTCGTCATTCAGGATAAGGGAAAATCTCGGAAAAAACCTTATTGAGGTAACTCTCCCTGACCGAGATTCGAACTTGGGACCTCTTGAACGTGAGACAGATATGCTACCATTTACACTACCAAGGCGGGCATTGATTTTTGGGATAGTCATGGAGTTATTTTAATTGATTATCTTCAAAAAGGAAAAAACCATTACAGGAGTAAACTACGCATCATTACTTGACAAGCTGAAGGCAGAACTTGTGGAAAAATGGCCACATTTGCAGAAAAAGAAAATCCTGTTTCACCAAGACTAGGTGCTAAGATTTTTTCTTCAAACCTCATTAAATGCAACCCATTTAAACCAGTACAACATCAATATGCAGTATTCCACAGTTTGGTTCACAGATTAATCAACATTCCGCTAACAAAAACAGAATATGAACAGGAGTACACTCACATACACCAGGTTGCCGAATTGAACAACTATAACACAAATTTCATCAAATAATTGATCTACAGACACAAAAGAAAAAAAAACTTAAAAGACATTACTACGTTAAAAAAACTAGAAAACCCAAAAACCAGATATGGCAAATTTACATTTCATCCAAAATACTTAAAAAAAATTTGAAAAGATATTTAAGAGCTTCAACATAAAATTAGCCCCTCAGAACAAACACAACATCCGCAACTTACTAAACCACCCTCTAAAAAATAGCACACCGAAAACTCAATTATCAGGCATTTTCCAAATGAGCTGCCAGGATTGTGACACGATATACATTGGTAAGACCAAAAGGAATCTAGGAACAAGAATGAAAGAACACTTCAGAAATATTAAATTCAAACACATGGACAAGTCAGCCGTAGCACATCCCTTTTGGTCTTGAGAATCACAACATAAAACAAGAAATAGAACTGATCAAACAGGCAAAGAAACCTCTGGAACTACAGATTTGGGAAAACATATTTATTACGAAGAAATAGGACCTCTTGATGAATTTTGAAGTTCCCGCCATAAATGACATCATCAAACTTACCAGAACATTAGATGGCAGCATGACACCAAGCCAGATGCAGACACCGGATGCATCATCAGTCAACCACAGAACTGACTATAGCGAAAAAGTTCCCAGAAACTAGTCTTCATCAAAAAACTTGTAAGTGGAGGAAAGTATGTACAAAGTTGACTCATTTGCCTAATTTTAGTAACACTCCACTTTCTGAAATACTTTTTATTCTGTATAATTTACAACTGTTGTCTTGCAGCTAAGCTGTCTCTACATGGCATTGCAGAATATAAAAGAACATGGAGAACACATTTGTATAAAAGTGGTTCCCACCTGACAGCTCTTGAGCTCAGTAGCAAAACACATGATGTATCAATGGGACCGAGAATTAACAGTTCAATCATTCCACATGTTTTCCATTTTCTGTCATATTTTGCAATGCCATGTAGAGACAGTCTAGCTGCAAAGCACAGTTGTCAATTAGCTGGTTACTGCATCTAACAAAATAAGCAATTTGGGGATAAAAACTATGCCCACATATTAGGGTTCGAACCATGAAGGTGTCCTGGCTTGTCACAGCCTGCGTTTTGCTACTAAGCTATGAGAGTAATTGTAGAATATACCTTATATACAACATACATAGATATTGGTTCTGTTAAAATCATAATTTCAACTGATTTCTGTTTTCTTGTATAGTCTCATTTGCCAAGTAGTTAATAGCTCATTTGCAAAAGACTCTTTACTTGTTTTGATATTTAGTCATTCTTTTGTCATATTGGGTTAATATAGCCTTAGAAATCTTTGAGGTTAATAATAGCCTAAAATGGCGACCACGACTTTTACTTCTGTACATTCACTTTATTGAAAGATAGTACAATGCTTTGTATACATGACTGCATCTGAGTTCTGATAATACTTCTGTCCCTTACTCCATTACTCTCTTATGCACATGGAGTTCACTCTGGGAGAACACATTGTTCTATGCCTCATGAAAGCATTTTTAAACCAAGGAAGAAATGTGACAATAGACTATTTGTTCCCCTCTGTTCAACTTGCCAAGAAGCTCCAGGCAAAGAAAGCATCTTTGATAGGAGCAGTAAACAAAATTAGCATGGAGTCCTGATGAATTAAAGAAAACCAGTGCTAAATTATACTCCAGCACCATTCTGTGATAGGGATTGAACCCTGATAGATCATAAATATACTACTAAGTAGCATGCAGGAGATGGTCAGTGCATGTTTTGTGTAACATATTAGATATTGCTTCTATAATGTATGGGTCATTTGCAATCAAGTAAGGTGTACGTAGGTGAAGCCTGTAACTGAATTAAGCAAAGAAAAAGAACCAAAAAGATAAACCAGAAAAAATGCAGGACCATTACCAACTGGCGTTCAGAAAAAATGCCAGATTATATGTAAAGGAATTAAAACCATTGATGCTTGTAATAAGTGTCAAAAAGCAGTGCATGGAAAATGTGTAGGAAAAGGGCAAATCGGTATGAAAACTGTGTGTAGCATGTACAGCAGGGAAATCCATTGATTATCACTATAGGAGAAAGAGAATACAACATAGAAAAACAAGAGCTAATGCTATTAAATTTTAGATGAGTCGCATTTTTTAACACATCTGCTTCACTTTCGTACCTATTTTGAGGACATGTTTCGCAGATCTTCGTCTGCATCTACGGCTCTTGTGCGACTGACGCTAGATCCAGCGGTGTGGGTAATTCTGGGGTTGTTGCTGCCATCTGTTGATTTAGTGATGAACTGAAATGTGGGATTCTCTTCTAGCGGGATTTCAAAGTTCATTAGTTGGTTTTTATGTTTTTCTATGTATATCCTCTCCCATATGACGAGTTCACTATGTTTTTGTACGTATTTTAGTAATTTTGTGCTATCTTCAATTTCATGATTTTCAGACCAGAAATGAGCTGCTATTGCGGACTTATCAATATTTTTGTATCTTAAGTGCCTGAAGTGTTCTTTCTTTCTAGTGCCTATGTTCCTTTTTGTCCTTCCTATGTAAATTTTTTCACAGTCTTTACACTTAATTTTGTAAATGCCTGACTTTTCCTCTGGTTTTATCTTATCAGTATTATTACTGTGAAGTAGGTTTTTAATGTTGTAATTGTTTTTTGGTGCCAATGTTATATTGTATTTCTTGAATATTTTTTGGAACTTTTTTGTGGCCCAGGGGTGGTAAGTAAATTTAGCAAATCTAGTTTCTTGTTTTATTGGTGTGAGAGCTGTGATCTGTTTTAATTTCTTTTGAAGTTTGAATAATTTTAGTTTTTTATCTACAAGGTTTTTTCCATATCCATTTTTAATTGCAGTTTTTAAGATTTGATGGTATTCGTTTTGATATTCTTGCTGGCTGAGAGGTAGATTTACTAATCTGTGTGTCAGACTGTTGATGGTTGCATGTTTGTGTGGAATTGGGTTGAAACTATTTGCTTTGATGTAATTATCTGTGTGTGTTGCTTTTCTATGAATGCCAAATTCTAGTTTTTCATTGCTTTTTTTGATTTTAAGGTCTAAAAAAGGTAGAGTACAGTCCTCTTCAGTTTCTACTGTGAATTGTATGCTGGGTTCTTGCAGGTTGAGTAGTTTCAAAGCATCATCTATTAGTTTGTAGGGCACTATTGCAAAGATGTCGTCTACGTATCTGTACCAAGTTTTAAACATATGAGGGAAGGCTTTAGTAATATGTGTTTCGAAAAAGCTCATGTATAGATTGGCCAAAAATGGTGATAGCGGGCTTCCCATAGCTAGTCCTGAAATTTGTTTATAATATTTTCCATCGAAGACAAAATAATTTTGATGTATACATAATTCAGTCATTGCCACATATTCTTCTATTGCATTGGCATCCAGCTTTATAGAATTTAGCCATTTTTTCAGTTGAATCAAAAGTTTGTCTAATGGAATGCTAGGGAAGAGGGAGCGGACATCAAAGGATACTAAAGTGTCATGAGGTTTTAGTTTAAGATTTTGAATTTTTTCTACCAGGTCTAAAGAGTTTTTTATACTCAGAGTATGGAATTGTGGAAAGGACTGAAATTTTTTGGTTAGCCATTTTGCCAGAAGGTAAGTAGGAGTGTTTATATTATTTACAATGGGTCTCATGGGTATGTTGGGTTTGTGTATTTTAGGCAAACCATATATTCTTGCAAGGGTAGGGTTGTCTGGTTTGATAGTTTTTTGTTCTGTAGTTGTTAAAATTTTACTATTAATGATGGTTTTTTGTACATCTTTTATGCATCGGTTGAGTGGATTAGAATCTATTTCCTGGAATTCTTTTTGTTGTAGTAACTCTAACATTTTTTCTTTGTATGTAGCTGTATCTAAGATTACTATTTTGTTCCCTTTATCAGCCCTTGAGAAGATGACATCCTTTTTCCTTAAAGATTTTATTATCTGAATTTGTTTCAAATGTTTTATTGGCTTTTTATTTATTAAGTTTTCCAATATAGGAGCTGATTTTTTCCTAATTATATTTTTGTCCATGGTTTCCAAGCCTTCTACTGCTAATTCTATGTCTGCAATGAATTCATCCGGGTTGCTGGAGTATGTTATACATGTTTTTAGACCTTGGTTAAGTACATCTATTTCTTCGTTGTTAAAATTTTGCTTTGAGAGGTTAATTACACTATCTAGGGATGTGTTCTTTGCTGAAATTTTGTTATGTTTTGGTTGCCAATGATTATGATTACGTTTTAGTTTCTTATTTTGACGATAAATTTTTTCTTTGACTTTATAATTGATATGTTCAAATGATTTGGCTTCTAAGTGGTCCCATGCTGTGTTTCCTAGTAATTTTACAAGTTTCAGATGTAGGTTATACAAAGAGAGGTCTATATTAGTTATTTTTCTGTAGTGATTTGTTTTTTCGGCTTTTAACACGGCTTTTTCAGCAGCTAATTGTTCTATACTGTTATTGTTAAATTTTACTATTTTTCGTACAAATTTCGGACAAAAAAGTTCCAAAAAATATTCAAGAAATACAATATAACATTGGCACCAAAAAACAATTACAACATTAAAAACCTACTTCACAGTAATAATACTGATAAGATAAAACCAGAGGAAAAGTCAGGCATTTACAAAATTAAGTGTAAAGACTGTGAAAAAATTTACATAGGAAGGACAAAAAGGAACATAGGCACTAGAAAGAAAGAACACTTCAGGCACTTAAGATACAAAAATATTGATAAGTCCGCAATAGCAGCTCATTTCTGGTCTGAAAATCATGAAATTGAAGATAGCACAAAATTACTAAAATACGTACAAAAACATAGTGAACTCGTCATATGGGAGAGGATATACATAGAAAAACATAAAAACCAACTAATGAACTTTGAAATCCCGCTAGAAGAGAATCCCACATTTCAGTTCATCACTAAATCAACAGATGGCAGCAACAACCCCAGAATTACCCACACCGCTGGATCTAGCGTCAGTCGCACAAGAGCCGTAGATGCAGACGAAGATCTGCGAAACATGTCCTCAAAATAGGTACGAAAGTGAAGCAGATGTGTTAAAAAATGCGACTCATCTAAAATTTAATAATTTTTCGCTTCACTGTGGTGTTCCAATACAGTTGAATCTCAATAAAGAGCTAATGCTGTTGTTACACAGAGAGTACAAACTAAAACAATAATGTCATTCTTTAAAGTAAAATGTTTAGAGCCACTTTTTATTGTTATAAATGATGCTCTAAATTATATTAAAGTCATTCGGTTTTAATGTAGACCTGTCTTATATATATTATTGGAGGGGTCAAAATGATCTCTAACAAAGCTCTAGGTATATGAGATTCCTCGCATTTATAGCATTATAGCAAAATGTTAGTAACTGAAGTGCTCAGAAGATGATTGAATACGTTCCCAGAATATTCTAACCATGAGAAAAATTCTGAAATCCCTCAGTTTTAAAATTGAAAGGTTGCCGTAGGTGGCAATATGAAAAAATAAAAATGGACAGATCTTAAAAATTGGTGTGTAATTTGAATGTATCATATCAAGTTCTTACGCACTCAAGTACTGAGTTTTGCCCATAAATTTGTTTTAAGACTACTTGCATAACTTTTGTCTGTGGATGTGTTTTTAATTTTTTGGTCTTTCTCTGCCATTGTAATTAATGTTTTCACATTGCAGGTTATATGCAGAGGCAACATACAGTGGTGGGGATGGTGTTTCAAGCCTTTTTGCTACTGCAACTTTAGAAGAGGAAAGCTATTTGAAAGTGAAAAAGGAGGTCCTTGATCATGAAAGAGAGATTATTCTCCATGATCTGCATGGTAATATCTCAGAAGAGTTTCATGAGGAAAAGGATATTTCCTCACTTGATTCAATACAATCACATACTACGTTTGATGTTGACAGAGGGCAAGAGGAATGTGAAACTCAAGAAAAGAGCTCCTTATCAAATTCTAAAAATCCCACTGGTAGTAAAAGGCGCAAAAGTTTGCATGAATGTGAAATATGTGAAATTAGCTTTATTAGTGCTTATCACTTAAAAAAACATAATTCAATTCATGACCCAAACAAACTGTACAAATGTGAAGCTTGTGAGAAAAGTTTTACACAGATGTCAAAGTTTAAAAAGCACATTGTTACACATGAGGAGAAAAGACCACATCAGTGTGAAATATGTCAGAAAAGGTTTAAAGTTTTAGAAGATATGAGAAAACATTACTTGATCCATGAAGGCAAAAAACCACATAAATGTGAAGTATGTGAAAAGACATTTCTTACTAGGTCTAACCTGAGAAGACATCATATTATTCATGAGGACATTAGACCATACAAATGTGAAATCTGTGACAAGAGTTATAGAGATAGAAGTGATTTAAGGAGGCATTATAGAGCTCATGAAAAAGCTAAGTTACGTCACGCAAACAGTAATTACATTCATGAACTAAAAAGGCCACATAAATGTGATACTTGTGATAAAAGTTTTGTGCGGTCTTCAGACTTGAAAAAACATAAAGTGATACATCAGAACATAAGGCCACATAAATGCGAACTTTGTAATAATACCTTTGTGTGGTTGTGTGATTTGAAAAGACACAAATTGTTTCACGAGGGTAAGCGACCACATAAGTGTACAATATGTAACAAAACCTATGCTCGGGCATCTCATTTAAAAATGCATAATATGGTTCATGAGAATAAAAGACCGCACAAGTGCACTATTTGTGATTGGACATTTATAAGAGCATCTGACTTGAAAATGCATTATTTAACTCATAGGGACACCAGACCCAATAAATGTGAAATTTGTGGCAAGGGCTTCATTGGAATGTCCAATTTAAGAAAGCATCGTTTGATTCATGAAGGGAAAAGTCCGCACACATGTGAAATCTGTAATAAGAGTTTTCTGTGGTTTTCAGAACTCAAACGACATAAGTTGATTCATGAAGGTAAAAAACCACACAAATGTGATATTTGTGAAAAAACCTTTACTCAGGTATCACACTTAAAAGTGCATCAATTGGTTCATCATGATAATAGACCTCACAGATGTGGAATTTGTAATAGCGGCTTTGCTTACTTGTCTCAGTTGAAAATGCATAACACTTTGTTCCATAAGGAAAAACCATACAAATGTGAACTTTGCTTGAGGGGCTTTAATTTTGAATCCCAATTAGAGAGGCATAATTTAAAAGGTGATTGTAGAAAACAACATAAATGTCAAATATGTCATAAGAGTTTTAATCGGGTAGGGGATTTGAATAGACATAATATGATCCATGAGGGGAGGAGACCACACAAATGTGAACTTTGTGAGAGGAGTTTTACCCAATTATCACATTTGAATGCACATTATTTGACACACGAAGGCAAAAAACCTCATGAGTGTAACTTTTGTCCCAGGAAATTTACTTCAGAATATCAGTTAAAAAGGCATATTTTGAAACATGGGAATAAGAACACTCAAAATGAAGTGATAAAGCAGCCAATCATACAAAACTGAACTATTTCTTTTAAAATTCATAATGGTAGGTAATACATAAAGAAAGCCAACTTAAATTGCATCCAGAAAAAAATGCATTTTAAGAATCCGTTTATCTTAGTGAAATGGTACAGACCTTCTAATTTCCATTCACTGTTACACATTTGAAATGACTATGCCACATTAACATTTTATTGAAAATTAATTTAATTTGGAACAATTTAAATTTGCAGATTTCATTTCAATTAACTCGCATTTTCTTTTTGATATTTATGTGAAAAGAAAACCATGTAACGTACTAATATATTAGATAATGTGTACACCACATAAGCATTAGTTACTATTGTATTTTCAGTTCTATGCTGTTTTTATTATTTTTTCATTAAATGTTAATATGTAAAACGTATATTATAAAAGAAACTTGGAAATGGATTCTATAGAGGTTAGTTGGAAATGAAAGCAACATTCTAGGTGTTATAATAACCAACAATATTAAATAAATGCTTATTGCAATCTTCATCGCTTTTCATAATTATACACCTGTGTACTACATTAATAAAATTCATATTGAGTGATAAAATATATTACATAAGTAAAAATAAGAAAATTAATAATGTTCTATAATCTGAACTCTATAAACTTATAAAATGGTACCTTTTTCCATCCCTAAGCTTGGCCAAGCCTCCTGTTTAAGCTACATTTAAGCCAAAAAGCAGCTCTTTATCATGGGATATAAAGTAGTTAGTAAAAACTGAGTTATAAGCAAAGCAAGGGAACCAATACTAAAGACATATGAAGTAATATTTATTCTTTAATTAGCAGTTAAAGTACTTAAACATCAGGTTGAAAGGGTATATTTGTGGGTGCTCGTAAATTGCTGTTCTGAGCATTCCACTCTATATTGTGCATGAGACTATTTTGCTCAGAGGCCGTTGTATTGGATTTTAAGTGTTTTATAATCTAAAACATGGGACCTCTGGCTTCATTTTCATTCCGAACAAAGCCATGCTAAAGATTTTTATCCCTGAAAAAATTCCATTATCCTCCAGGAGATTTTAAGCTGTGAGCTCAGGAACCAGAGGCTGGCATGTTGTCCTTAGATCACAAGGACTATGAAAGGATACAACCCGTAGACACTTTTTTAACAGTTATAATGAAACAAATATATTAAGGTTAAATGGGTCTTATGATCAATCGCTTTATTAATTTATAAATAAATGTAATCTCATGTTCTTGTTAGACTAATATATAATTAAGTACAGATTATTGTTTTGTAGTTTGACACCAGTTTTGAAGCACAAAGTGAAGTAGTGTAGTGGTAGTACAGCTTGGCAGAATTTCAAATTCCTCAACAACTTTCAACTGATTTAAGATTTAAGAAACATAAGTAGCAAGCACTGTCTGAAGATCCTTATGTTACTGATTATGAAAATTGTATGCCTCAGTAAACCAAATCAGCTTCACCACAGTCAGTTTCATGAGTTTCTGCTTTTGCTTTCTGTGTTATGCCTAATAAGATTGCTAAGAATAAAATTACCTACCTTAGCATGGATAAAATACTTAATATAATAAGCTTTCTGAAAGAAGATAATTTGGAATTCTCAGAGTTAACCGCTTCACCGATGGCCATTTAAACCCTTCAGGGGACGGAAACGGATACCCAATAAACAGAACAAGACATTTAAATTGTTAAATGCTGTAAAAATGCATCATAAATACAATTCCATATCTTCCATTATTTATTAAGTTATTTAAACGAAACAAAAACTGGTTTAAAACCCATTAAAGACAGTATAAATCTACAGTAACAATAAAGTAGAGACTACATTAATAAATTGTTCAAATTTCACTTCTTTGTTTCACTGTTGCAAAAGCCATTCTTTGTGTCGAATGCACTTAATATTTGAATAATTTTGTTTTGTGTGTATACGAACGAATGTATGTATAGCTTCGCAAGTGACTTCTCCGGTTCAAGTTTAGTTTATTTATGCTATACCAAGCGATAATCATATGACTATATGTGTCATTACACTGGAAAGAAAACTCCCTGTCAGCATGTTATTACAGTGTTTCTCAACCAAGGTTTCTGGTAGCCTTATGCAGCTGTTTTGGCTCAGTATTTTAGTTATTTATACTCTCTATATTTAGCTCTGTGTTCAAGAGCTAAATGAATGGCACATTTGAAATTGTTTAAATTTCAATGTTAACCATGGCTTATCCCCGTAATGTAGCAAATAAATTAGCTTGGGTATGATGTATACAGCCTTCTGATATTACTATAGAAAATCTGGAAGATTTGTTGTGCGATTATGAAGGAGATGTTGAAGTTTCGTTGAGTCACACTTGTTTACACTCACTTTCACTTATTATTTATTATTAATAAGTGAAGGTGAGTGTAAACAAGTGTGGCTCAACAAAACTTCAACATGAAGAAAACTTCACTGTTAATGATTCTGTTTGTAATATTTTATGAAGGAGATGTTTAGGATATAGGTAGCAGTGACGTGTACTGGTCTACAGATGGCATGCTAGCTACTCCATTGTTTGGGGGAAGTGGCGGGTCAAATATGGGTAGTGCATTTCAGCTATTACTAGCTATCCCTCTTTACGAAAAACAGTTAAATGGTAAAAAAAAGTATTTTTAACCACTGGATGTAACCATGCACAATTGTTTAGTAATTTTCAGAGCTGTAAATTCATGCAAGACATTCATGTACCTGTACTTGCGCGTATAAATAGCTCGTAACCTAATTGAGTATTGTAATACTCAGAGGTAAGGGATAAGAAATTCACCACGACATCACCCCTCATACTTGAGAGAAAACACTTTCCTAAAAGCATACCACCGACAACCAAAACAGTCGCAACCATTTCGAAAATGTCTAGTGTGTTGTGAAAAAGAAGTTCGCAAGGTAACCAATATTATTTGGTGTGAATCTGCAGATGTGCCCTTGGGTGTTTATCGAGGTTTGGAGGTGTACAATTCAAAAAGAAACCTTTAAGGGTACGTTCACATCCCTTATAGACCTAATTTAAATTTATTGTAAAATAGGAAGATTAAAATATTTGGCGTTAAATGAGCATTAAATGCATGTATGCGCAGGACGTTATACACGTCCATATTGGTTTGGGGCATTTTAACTTGGACGTCATATGACGTCCATATGGGTGAAAGGGTTAAAACATAATTAAATGTGAAAACACAGGATAATAGCCTTCTTATACCATTTAAATGGTTTTATGCATAAATTGAAACTGTTAAGTTTCCAGATTGCCTACAAAGACTTGTATCACCTCTCATGTTTGAATTCAGTTATTTAGAGCATGATAATATTCACATTAGATATAAGAAGATTATAGAAGAACTAGAGGATATCCATACCAGGTTACGTATGAACAAATTGGACAAGAATTGGAAACTATTCAATAATATTTTCTGCTGTGTTACTGATGCCCTGTTTGTCATAGAACTTATTAATATACAAAATGACACTATTGCAATATCTATTTTGGGGATGGAACTTCATTACACTGCCAGAGAGAGAGAGCTATTAACCAAGTTTTATTCTCTTGAGTTTAACATTTATTTATGTTAATTTTTTCAGCACACTAAACTTTCAGAAGAATAACTTTTTAGCAGCATTAGTAATGAACATTTGATTTCAGTATTACATTTAACTGATTTTAACATTAAGCCTTATCTGGATGAAATTTTTAATAACAATAGATTACAATTTTAATTAATTGATGGAAATTAATAATTTCTTCACGCTAGCCGTATATAGGCTAAGGTCTTTGATAGATAGAGTCAACATGAAAAATTGGATGCCACGACCGGGATTTGAACCACGGATCTCCTGGTTTTCGTCCAGTCACTCTAACCCATTGAGCTACCTTGGCCAACATGCCGTCATGACATTAAATTCTCCATTTGACTCGTATATTTTCCCGGTAGGCCAATAGGGGCTCCCGCATTCGAGATACACCATTTGTGGTGACTTACTATTGTAAGTACCTGAGTCCCAGGCTTCATCATTTAACTCTTATTATTTTAGTTAATTGATGGAAATTAGTCATTTCTTCACACTAGCTGTATATAGGCTAAGATCTTTGATAGAGTCAACATGAAAAGTTGAATGCCACGGCCGGGATTTGAACCACGGATCTCCTGGTTTTCGTCCAGTCACTCTAACTCATTGAGCTACCTTGGCCAACCTGCCGTCATGACATTAAATTCTCCATTTGACTCGTATATTTTCCCGGTAGACCACTAGTGGCTCCCGCATTTGCGATACACCATTTGTGGTGACTTACTATTGTAAGTACCTGAGTCCCAGGCTTCATCATTTAACTCTTATTATTTTAGTTAAATGATGGAAATTAGTCATTTCTTCACACTAGCTGTATATAGGCTAAGATCTTTGATAGAGTCAACATGAAAAATTGAATGCCACGGCCGGGATTTGAACCACGGATCTCCTGGTTTTCGTCCAGTCACTCTAACCCATTGAGCTACCATGGCCAACCTGCTGTCATGACATTAAATTCTCCATTTGACTCGTATATTTTCCCGGTAGACCACTAGGGGCTCCTGCATTCGAGATACACAATTTGTGGCGACTTACTATTGTAAGTACATGAGTCCCAGGCTTCATCATTTAACTCTCATTATTTTAGTTAATTGATGGAAATTAAGTAATTACAAGTACTTACAATAGTAAGTCGCCACAAACAGTGTATCTCGAATGCGGGAGCCCCTAGTGCTCTATTGGGAAAATGTACGAGTCAAATGGAGAATTTAATGTCATGCTGGCAGAATGGCCATGGTAGCTCAATGGGTTAGAACAACTGACGGAAACCAGGAGATCCGTGGTTCAAATCCCGGCCGTGGCATTCAATTTTTCATGTTGCCGCTATCTATCAAAGACCTTAGCCTATATATGGCTAGTGTGAAGAAATGATTAATTTCCATCAATTAACTAAAATAATAAGAGTTAAATGATGAAGCCTGGGACTCAAGTACTTACAATAGTAAGTCGCCACAAATGGTGTATCTTGACTGCCAGAGCCCCTAGTGGTCTACCGGGAAAATATACAAGTCAAATGGAGAATTTAATGTCGTGATGGCAGGTTGGCCATGGTAGCTCAATGGGTAGAGTGACTGGACAGAAACCAGTAGATCCGTGGTTCAAATTCTGGCTGTAACATTCAATTTTTCATGTTGACTCTATCAATAGATTACAAGTTTACGAAACTTTTAACCCAAAGTGAGTTTCTGTGCGTAAGTTATTGTTCTGAGAATGGCTTAATCACTACTGCAGCAGTAAAATTTAAAACAGTACATAATAATTTGTATTCAAAGATTTTTAATAAAATACTGGATGTACATATGATCATTCTGTATATATAAGATATAAGTGAAAGTAGGTGCAATAAACATCTCAATTGAATTGTCTTTTCAAGACTTGTATACAGTGTTCTTAATACTATGAATGCTTAATACTATGTATTTGTTAATGAACTCAGTTCTGTACATTCATTACTAGTAAGCTGGGTATGTGATATCAAGAAAGTTAGAAAATAAAATTGTATAATATTTCAGTGTGATAATATACAATGAGACATAATGGAAGTAATTATGAAGCATATTTATGCAACGAATGGAACAAGCATACAAAAATCTTAATTATAATCAAGCTTCATAGAGTTTTTTTATGCTCATCTAAATTTAAAATATTTATAAATTATTTTTAATATTTTATACTTATTTAAGTCAGTAAGTGACCTTAACCTTATGTAGTGAACCAGCTGACAGGGTTGTGGTATGTGTGCAGACTCAGAAGTATTAATGAGGTCCATTAACATGCAGGTACTAGACATATAACTACAATTCAGCATATTGAGATAAAAGTTATTTGCCAAATAGTCACTATTTGTGAATAATGAATGTGTTTTCCTGGCTTGCAGGCCATGGCCTAGAAAGTACTGAAGATGCTAACATTTCACCAAGATCTGCACTTGGCATCTTCAGAGTGATTATGATTCGTGGTCAGAACTCTATGCCTTCTAGACCATGGCCTACAACATGGGAAATTAAATTAGATTCATTTGGATGCTAGCCATGAAAGAAGTTTATACAGGACAATTTGTATCTTTAGGAAACCATAAAAGTAAATTATGGATGGTTAAATGTGGCTTCTCAAGGATTAGTTAGATCTTCTTCCTTATATCTATGTTCTAAACAAAGAGTAATGTTGTCTAACTTTAGAAGATATGCAGTGCAATTTAATACAAACCTGACTTGCAGTTAAAAATAATTGCTAAATCAACAAAAAATAACTAAGTTTTATTTAGCAAATCAGATTTGGATGTTATAGCATGTAAAGATATTTTACTTAATAATATTATGTAATGCAGAGGGAAATCAGTACTAAGTTTGTATGATTGATTTTATCAACATTCAGCATGGTACGAAAATGTTAAGCATATGCACAAAAGAGTAGCTCCTGTAGTTGGTATTATTGATCTTCTGAACTGTATGTTATTGTGCTGCTCAGAACATCATCGTGGTTTTATCTTTGTTAATGCAAACATCTCAGATAACACTGATTATTCTCAGAAGGTGAGGGGGTTACTGGCACGCTTCTTGAACGACTGCTAAGCTCCATTGAATTTATCACTTCAGCCAATGGAATGTGCAGGAATCATAAATGACAGGAAGATGTTATGTCCATGTGGAGTAATCAGTGCGTCTGAGATGTTAACAAACAAAACCAGGGCAACGTTTTGAGCACAGGTTAATACATCCACCTGCATATGTTCAGGTCATGTACCGTTCCTTAATTCTTATCTTACAAGTTATATGGTGACATAGTATAACAAAGTTTATCCAACCTCTTCAAAAATTCAAAGCTGTGTAATAGAAAGAATATATGTATTTCACCTGCTTTCATGACCAATGTTTAAGTCTACAAAAATAATTTCCTGAAATCACATACAGCTAACAATAAATAAAACTTTGACAATCAAATATATATGTTGCTAGTGTTGCATAAATTAGTAAAGTATCACAATAAATTTCCTACTGTAATTAGAAATTGAAATAAATTCTACCATCTTAAAGGGGATGTTAAGTGATATAAAATATCGAGCAATAAATTACATATTTAATTATGGAGTAAACGTTTTGGATTTATAATAGTGACAAAACATATAGGTAATCAGCCCTTATTGTTATATGACAAGACATTTTACAATTTATTATGATTTAGGTGATATTATTAAAGCTATAATTTTTAGACCACATTGTGCATCAGTCTCAGCTACATCGTGTGGAAAGGAATGAATGGCAAAATTTGTCCCTGTGTACCTACATAGCCAAGAACACACCACCCCAACTAGTTTCTTGGTTGTACACTTTAGTCAAGCTATTATGACTGTACTCGCCTAGACGAAGGCCAAGCAGTGGACATTGGATCCCATGCACACGTAAGCATGCTAAAATTTGTGGCTTTAATTATTAATTTTTCTATTTGCAAACAATAAAACATTTAATATAAAAATTATTTGTGGTTGGTTTATTGACACTCGTCACTTACTTTTTCATATATTTATGAGAGACTAGTTTCAAAGGCCCTGGCCTCCATTTTCAATCTCTTCCCAACTGGCATTTGTTGTTATCTGCTCTCTCTGGTGGTGGAACTATGAACTTTTTTGTCAAATTATCTGCTGGCGGGATTTCAAAGTTCATTATGCGATCCTTATTTTTCCAGATGAATATGTTCTCCCATGTTGTCAATCTATTTTGGTTTATCACTCCTTTTAATAATTTTGGATTTGGATCAATGTCATGGTTTTCATTCCAAAAATGAAATGCTACTGCTGACTTGTCTTCTTGTTTCAATCTGATGTTTCTAAAGTGTTCTTTGACTCTGGTTTTTAAATTTCTTTTTGTTTGACCTATGTAGCATTTTTCACAATTCTTGCAATTTATTTGGTATATTCCAGATTTGTTACCTGAAGGAATTTCATCTTTTGTTTTTGAATTTAGTAATTTTAAAATTGAGTATCTATTAGTAGGTGCCAAGATGACATTTTGTTCCTTGAATATCTTTTTAAATTTATTAAATGTTTTTGGATGATATGTGAATGAACTGAATATGCTGTTGCTTTCTTTTTCTTTAATAAATGTGGTTGCTTCCTTAATGGTTTTCTTTAGTTTAGATTTTCTAATTTTCTTCAACACCAAACTTTTGTTGTATCCGTTTTCTTCTGCAATGTGTATTATTGCTTTTTGTTCCTTGAAATATTCTTCTTTTTCCATGGGTATGTTGACTAGTCTGTGTGTAAGGCTGTTTATTATTGCATGTTTATGCGTAATTGGGCTGTGGCTATTATTTTTTATATAATTTTCTGAATGTGTTGGCTTCCTGTAAATTCCAAATTTTATTTTTGTATCATTCCTGATGATATTTAGATCCAAGAAAGGTAGTTGTCCATTGATTTCCTTTTCTATTGTGAATTTGATAGTCCTTTCTTGCAGATTGAGTAATTTTAATGCATCATCTAAATGTTTACTTGGTACAATTGCAAAGATGTCGTCAACATATCTATACCAAACCTTGAAGATCAATGGGAAGGACTTTTTAATTTGTGTTTCAAATGCACTCATAAATAAGTTAGCCAAAAAAGGTGAAAGTGGATTGCCCATTGATAATCCTGATTTCTGCTTGTAGTGTTTTCCATTAAAGCTAAAGAAGTTTTGTTCAATGCATATTTTTGTTAGAGAAATATATTCTTCTGCTTCTATTGCTTCCATATCAATTGTGGCTAGCCATTTTTTTTAACACATTCTGCAATTTTTCTGTTGGTATGCTTGGAAATAAAGATGTGACATCAAATGAAACCAGTCTGTCATTTTTGTCCAAATTTATATCTTTGATTTTTTCTACTAAATCTAAAGAGTTTCTTAAATTTGCACTTTCAAATTTTGGAAAACTATTAAATTTACTTAGTAACCATTTGGCCAAATTATATGTGGGGGCATTTATGCTACTAGTAATAGGTCTCATGCCTTTCCCTGTTTTATGAATTTTTGGCAGCCCATATACTCTTGGTAATGTTGGATTATCTACTTTAATTTTGTGCAATTCTTTTTTGTTGATTATTTTGCTCTCTTTTAGCGTTTTATTTGTGGTTTCAATGCAGTACTTTAATGGATTAGTTTCTACTTTTTGGTAATTACTGTCTTCTAACAAATCTTCCATCCTCTTTGTGTATTCTTCTTTTTCCAGAATTACTAGTTTATTTCCCTTGTCTGCTTTAGTATAAATAACCGGTTTCTTTTTAAGAGCTTTTATGATTTGGTTACTAAAATTCTTTTTCTTTTCATTTTTAATCTCTTCTACTATTTTGGAGCATTTGTTTTTTACTGTGTTTTTACTTTCTTCATTAAGTGTTTGTGTAGCAATTTGGATGTCAGCAATGTAATCTTCAATTTGGTTGGAATAATCTACACATGTCTTTAAACCTAGATTCAGCATATTCAGTTCTGTTTTTGTAAAATTTTGGTTTGATAGGTTTACCACATTGTTTAGATGATCTTTTAGGTTATGTTTGTCTTTTTGATTTATCTTTTTAAAGGTGCCTGCTTTCTGGCATAAATTTTTTAATTTATTCTTTAACTTTGCTGTTTTTGTCTTCATTTTTCTATTAAGATATGCTAATAAATTGTTTTCAAAATTTTCCCAAAATATACTTCCTAATTGTTTGGTAAGTTTTTGATGTAAATTGTACAATTTTATTTCTAGCGTGTTTTTATTTCTATAGTGTTTATTCTTTTCTACAATTAATACTTCTTAGCAGAAGAAAACGGATACAACAAAAGTTTGGTGTTGAAGAAAATTAGAAAATCTAAACTAAAGAAAACCATTAAGGAAGCAACCACATTTATTAAAGAAAAAGAAAGCAACAGCATATTCAGTTCATTCACATATCATCCAAAAACATTTAATAAATTTAAAAAGATATTCAAGGAACAAAATGTCATCTTGGCACCTACTAATAGATACTCAATTTTAAAATTACTAAATTCAAAAACAAAAGATGAAATTCCTTCAGGTAACAAATCTGGAATATACCAAATAAATTGCAAGAATTGTGAAAAATGCTACATAGGTCAAACAAAAAGAAATTTAAAAACCAGAGTCAAAGAACACTTTAGAAACATCAGATTGAAACAAGAAGACAAGTCAGCAGTAGCATTTCATTTTTGGAATGAAAACCATGACATTGATCCAAATCCAAAATTATTAAAAGGAGTGATAAACCAAAATAGATTGACAACATGGGAGAACATATTCATCTGGAAAAATAAGGATCGCGTAATGAACTTTGAAATCCCGCCAGCAGATAATTTGACAAAAAAGTTCATAGTTCCACCACCAGAGAGAGCAGATAACAACAAATGCGAGTTGGGAAGAGATTGAAAATGGAGGCCAGGGCCTTTGAAACTAGTCTCTCATAAATATATGAAAAAGTAAGTGACGAGTGTCAATAAACCAACCACAAATAATTTTTATATTAATTTTGACGTCACTGTTACTAAATTCCTCCAAACACACAACAATAAAACATTTATTTCAATTTTAAAGTACTGTTGTATTCCAGTGTCTTATTTCTATGAAGTTGATTGTTATACCTTTAAGGAAAGGAAATGTGCATTTTGTATTTTCTTCTTAAAAAGAGCAATGTAGATGCTGGAGGTCCGTAAAATAAATAGTTTATTTCATACTTCATCTATGTCTGTTCCAGGATTTGGATTCCTGCAGCTCCGTTTGCTTTGCTTGCATTTACTGGAAACACTGTAGTGCATGTGTTTACTGCAGAAGAACACATGTTTTATTAATTGTGAACTTGAGTTTTGTTAGCATTCTTATGACATTCTCTACTTTAAAAACTATTGTTCTATTTCTCTTGGAGATGAATTCATTTACACATTTGCTACAGGAATAAGGATACAGTAGGCTAAAGTAATAATCATGTTTTTAAGAAATGAATTGCTATGTGATAGCTTTAAGATTACCTTGTCTCTGAGTGAGTTACCCCTTGCAAAATCATATTGCAAACTTCACAAGTTATTTCTAAAAGTGCAATAAATATAGTTTGTTATTTCAATGTTCACCAAAATTTGTTACTTTACCAAAATTGGTAGACATTTTAGAAAACATGACAAAAACATTTCCATCTCTGAGAGAGAGAGAGTTTATGGATTGAAGAATTTTCTTTAACCTTTTGATGTTCAGAAAGTCACTGTGCACTTACAATGTTTGGGAATGTCTTCCACAAGATGAAGTGGCTTAATTTTATTAGGAAGAAACACTTTCTGCAGATCTGCTTGATGTACCTCTGATGTATACAGTTATTTAAGTCATCAAGCGAGATCTCTGACTGCGGAAGGTGTCAAACCGGCTGATATTCATCGCCGGATGATGGCCGTATATGGGGAGACAGTCTTTTACATTTCTTCTACATTAAGGGGGAATTTCAAGGAACTTTAGTTGTTAACCAATATTGACCAGTTAAAATTCAAAATCCTTTGATCAAAACCAAGGATCTATGCTGGATATTAATAATCGTATAAAATGACTATGTATATGAGAGCACATTAATGCATATATTACACTGGTAATACACTTCTGTTGACTTCCTTTCTATCAATTCTGATAACACCACAAATGTCACCCACATATTCCGAGGTTCCATCATTGTAATGCAAGTGCACATTAATGATGAATTAGCTGAACGCATTTTAGAGTTTTTTTTTTTTTTTTAAGTTGAGTTAATACAATACATCCAGTATGTTGTTTATTTTGGTGGAAACTGGTTTTGTGACGCTTGATTAAAGTCAGTGCTTGTGGGATAATATGATGGTAACAGTGCAGTGGCTGGGCATTTGAATAGTGTGACCAAAGGAAAACACCAAGTTGTGCTAAATTGTTTCACTTAAAGTGTTAGCATGGCCCAAATTTAAACTTAATTTTATTTCTATTAATGCTTAGAGCAAACATTACTGTTCCCTAAAGATTCCAGTAGCGCCAATGTTTACTTAAGCACTAGCCTAAGTGTTTTTGCTGTGTACTCAATAGGTTTTTGTCACAGATACAGTGTCGAAGTATACAATGAAGTGCTGGAAGTGCCATTTACCCAATAATTTCAGGAGAAAAAAGAAGAAACACAAAAACTTCATGCCTAACCATATTTTATTTGTTCTGGATGCATATTCGAAATTTATTGCCAAACATCCACGGAGCTGCGGATAATTGGACAGCTGTTTAAGCTCAAGAAACCAGTTTCGCAAGCTCATTCAACACTGTTTCTGTATTCACACATTCGTAACCTTGAATACATTGCTTCGTATTTCTGGAAGCAATCACAACTCTAATCGCGACTAGTTTCCTAACAGCAGCTAAAGCAGAGCTCCTCATAATTCTTCTAAGCTGTTTGGCATCAAAATTGTCCATAATTTGTAACCTCAAAAGAAACTCCAACCTCAAAACCTACAAAATCCCAATTGAAAAACCACCTGCGATAAAACCCTTAATGGGTGGGCATGCAGCAAAAACCTTCTGGCTTTATACAGCCAGCCAGCACCTTGGTCAATCGGTCTTCGGTAGTTAGGAAGCGCTGACAGTTTGTCATGGGAAGTGTCTATAATGTTTGCAGAAAAGTTAATTGTTTTGTTTTATGTGACACTTTTAAGTACAACTGAAAGTATATTTCAATAGCATTAGCATTAATATTTTACGTAGATTGGTATTTAGTGGTGGCAAACAGGAAATTCTTGTAATTTTTTAAATTATTAGCAGAAGTGTTTGATTTGCATACTCTCTAAATTTTGCTTAAAAATTTACGCGGTGTGGGCCAGCTGGAGGAGAAATTGGAACGTATGAGTGGAGAGGGGAAGCAGGAATGCAATGCTAGAAGGTCTACGTGTGACTACAATAAAAAGGGCACTGAAGAGTAACCCAAGTTCTTTGAGTTATGAGGAAAAAGTAAATATAATTAAAAGTGACAAAAAAAAAGTCTTAATAATGATATCCGCATGCAAAGCAAAGGCATTGAGACATTTATGTGCCACTTTAATAATATATGTATAATACAATTCCATGGTTATGTGGGTGTCATAGGCTGTGAAATCTAGTTATCCAGGTTTTAACGACTTGAACAATTTACACAAAGCTCAGAAAAGGCATCAAGGAACTCAGAATCATATTGTTTGTCTCAATTTGTGCAATTCAGAAATACACAAATTGAATCATGTTTAAGTGAAAAAGTCCGGTTCACAATACAGAAGCACAATGAAGAGATATGCAGAAATAAGGAAATTGTTTCGAAACTGATAAAGGTGGGAAAGCAGGAATTTGCTTTGTCCTTAATCAAACAATTGAACAACGTAGGGAAAAGAATTTGGAAACACATATCGCATTCATTGACCTGGAAAAGGCTTTTGATAGAATAAATAGATCAAAACTGTGGCAAATATTAGAAAGTAAGGGTTACCCACCACATATTATTAATGCAATGAAAAGCATATACACAAATAAAACTATAAGAATTTATACTGGGGATAGGTTAACAGAACAAATTTCTACCAATACTGGACTAAGACAAGGGTGTACTTTATCACCTACTCTTTTTAGTATATACATGGACGATATTCTAAATGAATGGAAGATTTTAGTACACCCAGGAATCAAAATATATTTATATTAATACCCTGCTGTTTGCGGATGATTCATCCGAATGAAAATCAACTGCAAATATCAATATATATTCTAAATAATATAATAATATAGTACAAAAGTATAATTTTAAAATATCAGAAGAAAAAACAAAAATTATGGCTTTTAAAGGAAATTATAATTTAAGATCAAAAATTGTTTTAGAAAATAAGATTTTAGAACAAATATCGAGTTTTAAATATTTAGAATGTAACATAAGTTTTAGAAACAATGCTGATATAGAAGAAAAAGTAAACAAATTACGAGCAATATGTGGGACAAAAAAAAAATCCAAAGAACTTTTAAAAACAGAGTGAGAAAGGATACAAAAATGAAAATGTATAAGGTAATAGCTATTCCAACTTTACCATATGGAAGCGCAACCTGGGTGCCAACACAAAAGAATTTAAATAAAATACAGACTGCAGAAATGAAAGTTTTAAGAAGTGTTAAAGGTTGTACAATATTGGACAAAAATAAGAAATGAAGATATTAGAAAGGAATTAGAAATCGAACCAATCCATGACAAAATATCAGAACAAAGGCAACAATGGCATGAACATATATTAAGAATGGAGGATGGAAGATATCCAAATGCAGTATTAAGCTTTAATCCAAAAGGAAGAAGAGACAGACGATGACCTAGGAAACACTGGAGAGATCTATGAACCTGGAACGGGCGATATGCCTAAATCATGGAGTGGTGAAGAAGAAGAAGAAGAAGAAGGAAGAGGAAGGAATTTGCATTACGAGAACATGATGAGTCCGAAAGCTCTTTGAATAGAGGTAATTAATATAACAATTATTTGTGGTTGGTTTATTGACACTCGTCACTTACTTTTTCATATATTTATGAGAGACTAGTTTCAAAGGCCCTGGCCTCCATTTTCAATCTCTTTCCAACTGGCATCTGTTGTTGTCTGCTCTCTCTGGTGGTGGAACTATGAACTTTTTTGTCAAATTATCTACTGGCAGGATTTCAAAGTTCATTACGCGATCCTTATTTTTCCAGATGAATATGTTCTCCCATGTTGTCAATCTATTTTGGTTTATCACTCCTTTTAATAATTTTGGATTTGGATCAATGTCATGGTTTTCATTCCAAAAATGAAATGCTACTGCCGACTTGTCTTCTTGTTTCAATCTGATGTTTCTAAAGTGTTCTTTGACTCTGGTTATTAAATTGCTTTTTGTTTGATCTATGTAGCATTTTTCACAATTCTTACAATTTATTTGGTATATTCCAGATTTGTTACCTGAAGGAATGGCTAGCTACAATTGATATGGAAGCAATAGAAGCAGAAGAATATATTTCTCTAACAAAAATATGCATTGAACAAAACTTCTTCAGCTTTAATGGAAAACACTACAAGCAGAAATCAGGATTATCAATGGGCAATCCACTTTCACCTTTTTTGGCTAACTTATTTATGAGTGCATTTGAAACACAAATTAAATTGTCCTTCCCGTTGATCTTCAAGGTTTGGTATAGATATGTTGACGACATCTTTGCAATTGTACCAAGTAAACATTTAGATGATGCATTAAAATTACTCAATCTGCAAGAAAGGACTATCAAATTCACAATAGAAAAGGAAATCAATGGACAACTACCTTTCTTGGATCTAAATATCATCAGGAATGATACAAAAATAAAATTTGGAATTTACAGGAAGCCAACACATTCAGAAAATTATATAAAAAATAATAGCCACAGCCCAATTACACATAAACATGCAATAATAAACAGCCTTACACACAGACTAGTCAACATACCCATGGAAAAAGAAGAATATTTCAAGGAACAAAAAGCAATAATACACATAGCAGAAGAAAACGGATACAACAAAAGTTTGGTGTTGAAGAAAATTAGAAAATCTAAACTGAAGAAAACCATTAAGGAAGCAACCACATTTATTAAAGAAAAAGAAAGCAACAGCATATTCAGTTCATTCACATATCATCCAAAAACATTTAATAAATTTAAAAAGATATGTAAGGAACAAAATATCATCTTGGCACCTACTAATAGATACTCAATTTTAAAATTACTAAATTCAAAAGCAAAAGATGAAATTCCTTCAGGTAACAAATCTGGAATATACCAAATAAATTGTAAGAATTGTGAAAAATGCTACATAGGTCAAACAAAAAGAAATTTAAAAACCAGAGTCAAAGAACACTTTAGAAACATCAGATTGAAACAAGAAGGCAAGTCGGCAGTAGCATTTCATTTTTGGAATGAAAACCATGACATTGATCCAAATCCAAAATTATTAAAAGGAGTGATAAACCAAAATAGATTGACAACATGGGAGAACATATTCATCTGGAAAAATAAGGATCGCGTAATGAACTTTGAAATCCCGCCAGTAGATAATTTGACAAAAAAGTTCATAGTTCCACCACCAGAGAGAGCAGACAACAACAGATGCCAGTTGGAAAGAGATTGAAAATGGAGGCCAGGGCCTTTGAAACTAGTCTCTCATAAATATATGAAAAAGTAAGTGACGAGTGTCAATAAACCAACCACAAATAATTGTTATATTAATTTTGACGTCACTGTTACTAAATTCCTCCAAACACACATCAAGAGGTAATTATATTGAAATGTTGAAGATATCAGGAGATTCTGATATAGACTTACCTCATAAGTTGTCCAATTCGACAGTTTTTTTAGTGTTGTCCAGTGACTTACAAAATTATATTATTTATTCTGGTTTGGAACTGATGGCAAACAAATTAAGAAGGAAGTTTCTTGGAATTACTGTGGATGGGAGAATAGACATTACAACAAAATCATAACTATTACACATAGATACGAGGCTAACTATTTATATTTTGAGTCTTGGCAGCCCTGAGAGTTGTAGGTGCCATTTAACGTTTCCAATGCAAAGTTTGACATTGTTAACTATGATCTACTTCAGACATTTCGTCGTCAATAGAGCGTCATTTGTATTATTTACATTAACTTTAAAATTGTATCTCAACAAAAAGATGGAATCAACTCATTAAAATGTTTGTGCAATGATTTATTACGATTTCCGACATGAATTATCAAGACAAGAATGATTCGATCAAGTAACTTCCTCATTTGGCGACGAAGCTCCATCCTTTGCCCATTGTGAAACGTCGGTATAACGAATTTAATTGTGGCCACCGTTTGCTCAATTATGAGGTTTGTGAAGGAGTCCAACAACAGTTGATGTGCCAGAAAACATTGATGCTGTGCAAAAACTAATAATGCAAGATCGTCATGCGACATATTGTGAGATTGTGAGGCCACGCCGTGGCTCAGTGGTTAGACCGCTTGGCTCTCATCAAGGTGGCCCGGGTTCGATCCCAGGCGACCGCAAAATGAGATTTGTGATGGACAACACGGCGTTGGGGCGGGTTTTCTCCGGGACCTCCGGTTTCCCCCGCCATCTCATTCCACCGGTGCTCCATCTTCATCTCATGCATCATCAGTGTCACCGCCTGCGGTGCCGTATGTAGTAAAAGCGGGCGTTAAACACTACACACACACTCACACACACACACACTCACACACACACACACACACACACACACACCTTGTGAGATTGAGGCAATCCTAGGCATTAGTTCCACCAGCATATATAAAATATTGCATTATTATTTAGCAGTGAAAAAAGGTTTGTTCTCGTTGGATCCCACATAATTTGATGCAATCTCAAAAAGGTTCTCATGTCGATTGGTGTACAAAAATGCTCAAGAGGCGGTGCCTCAAAAGACGTATATAAGATTAATGAGTTGAATCTTTCCTGGCGGCGTATGTGTTCTAGACGTTCTCGGGCTTCGAGCCAGATAAGATGTGACATCGACGTTTCGGAAGCGTGCATCTCTCCCATGGTGAATGGTGGTTCACCATCCTGAAGATGGGAGAGATGCACGCTTCCGAAACGTCGATGTCACATCTTCTTACCTTGCTCAAAGCCCGAGAACGTCTAGAACAACACGTATATAAGATTGCAACAGGGGACGAATCATTGATCTATGCGACGAGCCGGAACATAAACAGCCGCCAACGTTTCAAGATGAAGCAAATCCAACAAAAGTTCGCACTCGAAGTAAACAGTTGCCTGCTTTTTCACCAAAACTAACCATGTGGCAATAGTATCTTTAGAGCAAAGTGAAACGGTCAATACCAAATGGTACGCAAACATTTGTTTGCCGGAAGTCTTCGGTGAAGTAAAGGAAACTAACAAGAACCGTAGCATCGTTCTTCATCAAGACAATGTGAGCGCATACACATCTCATGTAACAACGGAGTATTCGGAGGCTCAAAAAATCGAATTGATTTTTTCATCCGTCATATAATCCTGATTTGGCACCTAATGACTTCTTTTTGTTTCCAAATAACAAGAATAAATTATGTAGACAAGGATTTTCGTCGGCTGAAGCAGCCGTTGATGCCTTCAAAAACCATGTTTTTGAGGTTTCTCAAGAAGACTAGAATAAATGCTTTGACAAATGGTTCAAACGGATGCAGAAGTGTATTGATTATAAATGAGAATATTTTGAAAAATAGTAAATCAGTTTTCAATCAGAAATTACTTTGTTTTAGTTATTACGCTCAATATATATTTAGTGCCCCTCGTATGTGCCAAAAGCGGAAAGTATTAAAGAATGATTTTTGTGTTTCAGAGATGTTAGTGCTAGTAGAACAGTAAATCCTTAGCACAACATGAATTTGGCATCTTAAAAGAATTAAATTTGAAAAAAAAAAAAAAAAAACGCCGCAGAAGACGGGGTGGCTGTAATGTCAGGGGAACACAGTGATGTGCAGAATGATGATTGTTTACCAACACGCCCCACAAATCAACCTTGGCCTTCGGGTAACCTCGCCCCACCACATGATGGCCGGACCCATTTCTCAGGTGGAGGCACCCATAATAATATTTATTGAGGTACTACGCTTTTACAATTTTTGGACTGCCCTCTGTTTTGGCCCAGGCCACTGCTACAGAGGACAGTCCATTAAGTATATTTACAGACGTGTTACGAGGCACCCATAGGGCGGATCTATTACCTTCAATGGTAGAGTGATAGTGAAGTTGATGGTGAGACGAGGGGACCTACAGCTTATACCATGGACTCCGAACCATGTTGGGGCATAGGGGGATCTGCAGAGCTTCATTAAGCAATGCAAAATATTTATTTCACTTTCTTATTTTGGCATTTTCTTTTCTAAATCTACAAAGCGAATGGCAGGACTCGACTGTAAGTTAAACAAGAGATTTTAACATTAGTTCCAATAAGATGGAATTGTACTAACAGGCTCTTACAAACTGTGTGCGAATATAAACAAGACATAGAAAACGCACTAAATTCAATGGTTGGAAACGCAGATAGCTGGGATCCAGAAACGATATATAATGCTCAAGGTCTTATTTCAACATTACATGGATTTGATTTCAACTGTTTTCTCTATGTCTTCTACTGTATTTTTCAACTCATCTGACGAAACTCAGAAATGATTTTGAATCTATCTGGTATAAAATATCTGATGCCCATGGTATGCCTGGCCCTAATAAAAGACATACTAGATACTATACCGGGAAGAAAGTATCGACTTTTTATAGAATTTTTCAAGGAATTTGCAAATTTTCAGAAGAAAATTTTTAGTTTAAAACAGAGATTTGGCAAATTTTTGATTTACCAATTTTGAGGAGTGAACTGTGTGTGCTATTAAGAGACGCTGAAATGCATAAGGACACTATCCTGACGTTACATGTGTACTTGACAAGCTGGGTTAATGTCTGTATTCCCATAACTACATAAAACTGTTCTTTTATTAATTAAACACCAGCATCTAGTTCATCTGCTGAAAGGTCATTCTCAACATTAAAGAGGAATAATCTTAGTTTAATAATAATTATTATTTAATAATAATTTATTTAATAATAATTTATTTAATAATAATGCTCCTATTTTCGAAATACTCGAAGTCAGGAGAGCCCTTTATTAGCTCCTCTCAGCATTGACAAGATCTTGCTTGCAACTTTAGGCCAACGCCCAACCTTCGACATTGATGTGATTGATACTTTGGGGAGGATCAACCTAATGTACAAAATTTAACTTACGATATTTATTTGCTCTTATCTCTGAAAGTATATTATAGATTGCCCTACTGTAAGAATGTGATTTTTTTTGTCAACTTCAAGAAAAGAAACTAGCATTTATTATTTTATCTTATTTTAATGAAAATTATTACCTGGAGCTTCTTTCGCTTTGAAAATCACGCCTCACCATTGATAATGTGTGGTCCTGAGTCTTTGTAATTATATATCTTATTATTGCTATGTTTGCTTCGTTATGGCACTTTATACATTTTCAGAACCGAAATTGCCCGCCTTGGTAGCTGATGATGGTAGCCTGTTTTTCTCAGATTCAGTAGGTCTCAGTTCGAATCTCGATCAAGGTGAGTTCCCTGGGTAAGGTTCTTCCAAGATTTTCCCTAATCCTGAGAAAACAAATGTTGGGTAAATTCAAGCTGTATGGATCCTGAGCTCATTTGAACATACTTTCACCCATTTCATTCATTTCCCAGTCGGACGCCGATGACATCGTTGTTGTTATTGTTGTAGTTTTCAAATGTTAGGCTTTGGCAATGAAGCCAATTAGCTCTCTTGCTCTCCAATATTTCTGTGTAGTGGGTCCGGCAGGCAGGGCTTCACAGGTTAAAAGATGTTCTTCAGTAATTTCCTCTTCTTTGTTGCACAGAGGACCTGTATAAATTCCTATTCTGTGTAAGTGTTTGGCCAAATAATCATGACAACGTTGGAAAAAGTAAATTGAAAAAAAAGAAGAAAAAGAATAAGAAGGGGAAAAAAACAGAAATACTCATTTTCTGCAGTATTCATTTACATGACATGATTACCTAAAACTTGCATCAAACTCCCAGATGGGTGGCTTATAACTTAGTTAATTATTCCAGAAATATATTTATTTCTTAACTCAGAAAAGCAAGAAATGCTCAAATATCCTATTTAACCAAAATATAGAGGGTATTTAATTATACAACAAGAATTTCCAGTAGCACATAGAGGATATTTCATTCGTCGCCATTTCCCATCACCGGAATGCTTTAACACTTCCTAGATATATGCCCCAAAATTCGCCGTTACCAAAAATGAATTTTAGTAACTATTGTACTTCTCAAATACTCCAGATTTTGGGACTGTCCCCGCCAAATTGGCAACACTAACTTATTTTTAGGCAGTGGCCACAGATTAGGTAGTTGCTGGTTGATTGATTGATTGACTGACCGATTGATGGTGATAAATGTTCAGCGACATTTGTAATTTAAATTGTTTTAATTTGGGGTATTTTTCTTTGAAAAACTGCGACTTATCAATGGCTTTTGGGGACTTTCAGTATCATGTTGGCTACTCTGCGCCATTGTACGCTAATCAACTGTTCGCTGTAAACCTGTGGTTGTAGACGGAGCGAAATCCAATAGGCAAAATTGTGGGCAAAATATTCTTTCCTGTGCTGTGTGCAAGAAATAACAACAGCTCTTATACAGGTGTCTGTTCTGAGAATAACAGTTGTAATAATTTACCTTCATAGTTCATGAGTATACAGCAACATACATTAACCTGTAGCTGAAGAATCGGAGGTTTATGTCACCAATTTAAAGTAGGTAGAAATTCCGCACATTTTTATGGATTATTTTGTTCTCTTATTGATAAGATAGGTTATGATTGTTGGCATGGAAAATCTTTCGTATATTTCAAATTGGTCCTCTTTACATTGGTGCCACAAGCGAGTGATGACGCTTATCCCAGAAAACTGTACAGTGGAGGGTCCGGTATGATGTAACTCTAATTGAACCATTGTTGCTTTTAGTATTGCCCCCTGAAGGTGCCATTTTATATATTCATTTGACAGAAAAAGTGTAAAGAACTAATGTTCGAAACGGGAATGCTGTAACAGAGTTAAATGTTCTAAGAGAGCAGCTTTATTAGGTATTAAAAGGACAAGTAAAAAAAAAAACTGCTGGCATGCATTTCATATTGAGATATACCTGGCAACCAACTCCAAACAACACATTTTTGACGTTTGCCACAGTTCTATTTCTGATAAAAATAGAACATGTGTATTTCTTTTTAATTATCCTGGTAACTTGTAAAATGTCATTAATATATAGCAGTTGTTACATTGAAGTGTACATTCCAGTTGCAATGCTCTTCAATACAAAGTAGCATGTTCTTCAAAATTAAATTATCGTAGCTGTGTATGCTCCAGTAGACAAACCTTTCACTGTAATCTGTTTTAAGTGGAATGCAGATACACTTCTTAAAGCTATTATGTTTAATTTCTTTTATTAACTGCTAGGACTCAATTTAGACATCTACCACACTAGTGAATATTGAAGACAAAATTTCTGTACTTTCAGTTGGAATTAGTTTGCATAAAGTTAAATACATTTTTCTGTAGTATTTTATGTAAACATCTGTAACTTATAATAAGTTATTTTTTGTCCTTTATTTTTTAAACCTCTTTGGCCCTGTATTCGGTCTGTTGTGCAGACCATACCTTATACTCATTGACATTACTTAAACCACACTCTTGTCATCTCAGATGGCAACATGAAAGTAACAAACATTGTCATCCTTATAGATAGCCACACCATGTCTGATTGGTTAGACTGCTCGGCTGTCACCAAGCCAGCCCAGGTTTGATTCCAGGTGATCGCCAAATGAGATTTGTGGTGGACACAATGTTGTGGCAGGTTTTCTCCAGGATCTCAAGTTTCCCCTGCCATCTTATTCCAGCAGTGCTTCATCTTCATCACATGTATCATCAGTGTCACTGCCTGCTGTGCCGCATGTAGTAAAAGCAGGCATTAAAGAGTACACATTTTTTCACCCTTACAGGAATAAAAATGTTAGGCAAGCCTTGAGAGACCTAAGCTGCAAGCATAGCTGAGGCATGTGTTTTATAAGAAGAAGCAGCTATATGTAGCCAAAACATCAGTGTAATTAAACTTGTAGGAAGCAGAAGGTGAGAATATCACAGAAATGAAAAAAGTCTTGTGTTGCATTCACGTGACTATCTGCTGACCCTTTGTACAAACTATTCTCACATGCTGATAAAGATAAGTCTGTAAAAATGTTTTTATTATATATTTCCTTGTAGGTACAGAGGGAATAAGGAAATACCATATGATTATTTTTGTTATTTATGGCTTTGTTGGACTTCAATCCATTATGTAACTGGCATCTCATTACAAACAAATTAAAGTATACAAATATAAAACAAATATTCAAATATAATGACTGTAATACAATCTTATAATAGTTAACAAATAAGTCACTAGTTAAAAGTACTAGGTTTTAGTGTCTTCTTTATCTTTAATCCATTTTACTCCTGACAGCCCAATGTAATGCTAGTAATTCTTTATGTTTTTGTATATTGGAATCGAGTCCAGTGCAAGGTAGAATGTAATTAGAGTTCATTCCCATTACAGGCTCCTTGCAGATGACTCTTCCACCTGGTATATTCATATTTTATATAGATGTGGTGTTAAGCAATTATATCCAGTTTTCAGTCAGTTGCCACAGCTTCCTTCCTTGGTTTGTTTTTGCTTTTACCCATAAGTCATTATTTTTCCTACTGTTGCCCTTTTGCACACTGACAGGCTTCTTCCTTCCATGATTGACATATTCTACTTATAATGAGCTTCTTGGTTGAATTGATTGTAGTGGGTTTTGTTCCCATACACATTGTAGTACGTTTTTATGGCCAGCCAATCTGCTATCTCATTCCTTCTGCTCCTATGTATGTTGAGATCCATTGGAAAAGAAGAATTTTCTACAGTTTTCATAATTTTTGTATTAGATTGTTGATATCTTGGATTCTTGTTGAATGGGATTTATTTATTTTCATATATAGCTTGGATAGCAGCCTTTGAGTCTATAAGTACTACTGTTTGTTCAAATGCTTGGTATCTACAGACTAAATTTTGTAAAGCCAAATAGATGACTTCCATTTCTCCATGAAAGTCTCTATGGTACTTTTTCACTTGAGCGTAGTGTGAGAAAAGTTAGCAGAATATTCCGGCACCTGCTCCTTTATCTTCTCTTTATGAGCCATCTGTATAGACTAGGTGGGAGAATTCCATTAAGTACTTGGGAGTGGCTCTGGATAAGGGCCTAAGCCTAATTTTTGGGGAGTACTTCGGGGGTTGTCACATCAGGCATGTGGGGCCTTAGCCTTGTTATACCCGAGGTTGTACTCTGTAGTGCCTGTTCCCTTGAAGCTACAGCTTTTTCTGGCTCTAATGCTCCACATAATGCTTAATGTGTGTGAAGTCTGGGGAATGACTGCGGGCTCCAACCTACTGCTGCTCCAGTGTGTACAGAATAGATGCCTTTGGATCATCTATTCTGCACAGAAATGGTTCTCCACGAGATTGCTTCACAAGGCTTCTCTCTCCGCTACGTGAAGGATGTAATTAGATTCCAGGCCACCATATTTTATGAAAGCATCAGAGCACCCTGGTTAAGTCTCTTGGGGACTATCCTTCAAGAGAACGATGCCTAAAGCAATTCCAGTTACCCTGCATGGCTTGCCATAAGGCACATATTTCAGCCTGAACTAAATTTCCTCCCCACCCAAGATTTTGTCTGGGTTAGCTTTCACTAGTGGTGCACCTGAATCTGCAGTCGATGAGGAGCAACTAGCTAACCTCCCTTCTACTCCCAATCTAATTTTTCACCTGCAATACCCATATTCTGTCACTACGTAGTTTAGCACTATCCAGTGCAGGTACATGTGTGATCCACCTCGGGCTGTTCCTCAGTCTGCCAATGCTTCTGCTGCTGCTGCTGCTGCTGCTGCTGCTGCTGCTGCTGCTGCTGCTGCTGCTGCTGCTGGATTGAGAGTTGTGTTGAGTTGTAGTGCTTAACCTGAGTTGATTTCACTGCCCTGGATATTAGTTTTAAAGCATTTCTTTGTACCCTTTCTAATTGATCCAGTTAGGTTTTGTTGGCTGTGATTGTTTCTTCACTTCCTTACTGGCTTTACGTATGTATTGTATGTGATATTGAGTGTCCTGGTTGCATCCCAAAGCAGCCCTGGCAGTCACTTCATTAGGAAGACTAGTTCATTTGCTTTTTTGGTTATTTCCCTTACTTGTTCTTCCTAGTGCAGTTTATTATCAACAATGTATTAGACTAGGTTATCCACAAAGATCGTCAGTGACCGAGTCCTCGTAGTACTATGAGATGATAGTTCATTAGAGCTAATAGAAACAACTTCAACAGTAGTGAAAGCCACAGCAAAGTATGGATGCCAGTCATTCAGCATGTCTTTCAGTCACATCGGAAGGAAGATCCAGCAGTCATGTCATTAGTTTCCCATCTTGAGCATCTCCATGGTATATGGTCTTCATTGACCAGAGCTCGACCTATTAAAATAGATAAGATATATCTTATTCACCATTGACTAGGTAAAAATATTGCAACATTAGTAGTCCATGTTCTAGACGTTCTCGGGCTTCGAGCCAGGTAAGCAGATGTTGAGACATCGACGTTTCGGGAACATACATCTCTCCCATCTTCAGGATGTTGAATGTCTCAACATCTGCTTACTTGGCTCGAATCCTGAGAACGTCTAGAACATATACGCCGCCAGGAAAGATTCAGCTCATACTTCATTAGTAGTCTAGCCTCAGTTCCCATGAGGATGGCGGCAGAGTTAGTCGCTGAGTGCTTGGAAGTTACCCAAATTTGACCTGGCTGTTAATCCAAGAAACTATCATCAGTAACCAATGCCAGAAAAGCCTCAAATCATTATTAATATCTTGTTTTACTTCCTGAACAAATTTTATTATTGCATTGGTAGTGGACATATTTTTACTGAACCCAGGCTGATATGCAGACAGGAGTTTTTGGTTCTCCATACATCAGTTAAGGTGTGTTTAATATATTTTTTAATATATCTTAGTGTTAGCGTAATTGGATGGTATGATTCTATTTCACTTTTATCTTTCCTATGTTTTGGTATTGGTAAGACAATACCTTTGGTCCAATCTGCTGATAGTATTAAATTATTACTTCACAATATGTTGTATATTTTACTATTGTATTAAATGCAATAGGGCAAAGATTTTTTACAAACTTGGAAAGATTTTATCACCTCTGAGCTGTTTCTTGGTATGGATGTTTCAGAATGCTTATTTCATTTCATCTACCATAAATTCACCAGTGAACAAACAACTCTTCTGCAAATGTGTTTCTTGGTATGTGTTCTCTATCATTCTTTTATTTCCATTTTTTATCTCTTGATTGATTTTTTGCTTTTGTTGTTTCAAGTAGAATGCATTAAGTTTTGTTTTTATCTTTGCCATTAACTATGAAATGATGCTCTTATTAAGATGCTAAATGACCTGTGTGCTTTGGAACTGTCTTTTCTATAATCGGTTGAGCTGATACATGTATTCCATGTTGTCTTCTTTGCTTTTCTAATTTTTCGTTTTAATATTGCACTTTCTCAGCTTCATTCTCCATCATCCAACTTTTCTTCATCACGTTTACCTTGTGTAATTTCAGCTGTTTCTCTTGCTTTATTGTTTTGTTTAGTATGATCCTCTTCCAGAATGTTTTATCTCTTTTGTAACTTTTAGCACACTTTGTTAAAATACAACAGAACTTAGATACTAATTAATATTCAGAGTCCATGTTTTGCAGTCATATAACAATGCACCTAGTACATTTGATTTAAAAGTTCTAATTTAAGTATTTCCATGTTTATTTTGTGAGTTCCATAAAATATGCTACCTACTATATGAGAGATAGAGTCAACATGAAAATTCAATGCCATGGCCAGGATTTGAACCACTGTTCTCCTGGTTTCTGTCCATTCGCTCTAACCCATTGAGCTACCATGGCCAACATGCCGTCCTGGCATTAAATTCTGCATTTGACTCGTATATTTCCCCGGTAGACCACTAGGGGCTCTCACATCCGAGATACATTTGTAGCAACTTACTATCGTAAGTACTTGAGTCCCAGGCTTCATCATTTAACTCTTATTATTTTAGTTAATTGATGGAAATTAATCATTTCTTCACTCTAGCCATATGTAGGCTAAGGTTTTTGATAGATAGAGTTAACATGAAAAATTCAATGCCATGGCCGGGATTTGAACCACGGATCTCCTGGTTTCCATCCAGTCGCTCTAACCCATTGAGCTACCATTGCCAACGTGCCGTCCTGGAATTAAATTCTCCATTTGACTCTCATATTTCCCTGGTAGACCACTATGGGCTCTCACATCCGAGATATAGCTTTTGTGGTGACTTACTATTGTAAGTACTTGAGTCCCAGGCTTCATCATTTAACTCTTATTATTGTAGTTAATTGATGGAAATTAATCATTTCTTCACACTAGCCATATGTAGGCTAAGGTTTTTGATAGTCAACATGAAAAATTCAATGCCATGGCCAGGATTTGAACAACGGATCTCCTGGTTTCTGTCCAGTCGCTCTGACCCATTGAGCTACCATGGCCATCGTATGTATCTCAGATGCGAGAGCCCCTAGTGGTCTACCGGGGAAATATACGAGCCAAATGGAGAATTTAATGCCACGACTGCACGTTGGCAATGGTATGATTGATTTCCATCAATTAACTAAAATACTATATGAGAATAAGATTGCTGAATCTTATCAGCTTTAATAATTTTCTTTCTCACTAAGCCATGTATTAACCTAAGATGCAGCTGTGACAAAAAGTATCTGAAAGTTCTCAGTTTCCTTTTGGATAGAGTTGTATGTATTCAGAGACATAACTTCTTCATAGCAGTGAGAACGCCTGTGTTATGCCTAGCATATAGGTGTAGGTAGCTTATATGTAAATGAATGAAATATATATAAATCTTTGTCTGTACAGATAGAAGATGACAGCAAAGTCAGGAACAGAAGCAATTGACCCTGTTCGTGAAGAAAGAGCTGGCAAAGTTCGAGAAGTTGGTTCACAGGCCATTTGGAGTCTTTCATCATGTAAGCCAGGTACATTGCCTAGAAGTAAAATTTTTTTCTGAAATCAAGAGTATGTGGTAAATGTATATATCTGTTAATAGATTAATCCCAATGAATGTTTACCTATAAGTTTGTGAGTGTAAGTAAGAAACTTAACTGATTTCTTAGAAAAAGTGTATGTTTGACTTTTTCTCTACTAAATACTATATAGAAGTCAATTATAATTTTTTTTGAGTTTGATCAGAAATGGCAGAACTAACAGTTTTTTTTTTTTTTTTTTTTTTTTTTTTTTTTACGATTAAGTTTGTGGAATTGTGTAATTGTCTCTGATGATAAGGATAAAAGTAAGTACTGTGCAATTTTTTGTTTTATTTAATGTCCTCCAATATGTCATATCAGACGAATGATGTGAAGGAAGTGATGCTCAAATGAGCCCAGGTTCCATAGAGTTATCCAACATTTATTGTTCAGGATAAGTGAAAATAATGATATAAACCATAACTCATCCTGAAGATTCAAACTTGGGACCTCTCGAATGTGAGACAGACAAACTTTAGAGTTTGGTAGTATTCTGCAGTGCTAAAATGTTTCATTAAATAAGGTTTGGCATTGAAAAATTCATGCCAGGTTCATTTCAGTAAATGGAGGAGCTTTGACTTTATTTTCTACAGTGAATAAGTAGGCCATGGAGTCTAAACAAAGAAGCAGTCTGGGAGATGACCCATGCAAATGACTCCCAAAATGTGCTACAGCACTAGAAATGGTCAAAAAAAAGGGGGCAAGATATGCTGCAGGATAGTGAGTGATTATAAGTGTGAAACTGCTGAGGCTATATGCATATTTTAAGTTTGAGAACCATAGTGAGCCAAGCACCACTTTTTAAAAATGTAGAAATTGAAGGTCAAAGTTTTTTCAATATCACAATTTATTGAACCAAGTAACACATAATTAATTACCACAGTAATCTAGAACATATTTTCTACCTTATATTAGTACAACGTTAATATCACTTCATGCAAAATTAGGTTTTACAGTTATTTATTTAGAACTATTATTCTTTTTTGGGATTTGGCTCATTCTGGCTCTTAAGATCTCAAAAGGAATCAAACCAGGCCATTTCCATACATTTAACCAGGTCCTGCTGATTGTCATTATTGACTTGCACATGCAAACTCTTGTAGAAATCATGATTTACTGTGGGAATAAATGGTAGCATGGACATATATATTTTAGTGGGATGGGGGCAGTAAATGAAGCGGATAGTTTCCACTCTCATGGTATAGAAAATAAAACTTTAACTGGCCGCTGGCCTCTGCATGTTGGGGAATTGCCATGCTTCCATTTCATTAATGTATATTCTCTCTCATATGACGAGTTCACTATGTTTTTGTATGTATTTTAGTAATTTGGTGCTATCTTCAATTTCATGATTTTCAGACAGAAATGAACTGCTATTGCAGACTTATCCATATTTTTGTATCTTAAGTGCCTAAAATGTTCTTTCTTTCTAGTGCCTATATTTCTCTTTGTCCTCCCTATGTACATTTCTTCACAGTCTTTACACTTAATCTTGTAAATGCCTGACTTTTCTTCTGGTTTTATCTTATCAGTATTATTACTGTTAAATAGGTTTTTAATGTTGTAATTGCTTTTTCGTACCAATGAATATTTTTTGGAACTTTTTTGTGGCCCAGGTATGGTAAGTAAATTTAACAAATCTAATTTCTTGTTTCATTGGTGAAAGAGCTGTGATCTGTTTTAATCTTTTTTGAAGTTTGAATGATTTTATTTGTTTATCTACACTTCCAATCTGCCCTCTATCACAACCTAAAATAAATAGCAGAGTAAACCTTCTGCAAAATATAGTCAAAAAGGGATGTAAGTGCAGAAACACTTAAAATGCTAGCTCTAGAAACAATTGAAACTTATTATCCAAAAGACTCATGGCTACACATATACACAGACGCCTCCCTATTTGACAAAGAAAGTAATGCTGGAGCAGGAATACATAGTGAAATATTCAATTTTTACATCTGTTTGAGCACACTAGCAACCCACTATGACGGAGAATTAGAAGCAATCAACACCTCGCTGAAACAACTCTTCAACGATGTGAACTCTTTCTCTAAAGCAGTGATTCTAAGCGATTCTAAATCAGCACTTCAAGCCCTATCCTCACTGTACCCTAACAACAATAGAATACTTGAAATTTACAGTTCATTACGAATACTACAAGGTCTAAAAAAAGAAATACACTTCCAGTGGATTCCATCCCTCTGTGGAATTACTGGCAATGAAATAGCAGATTCCTTGGCAAAAAAAAGGAACACAAATAAAACGAAGCTGCCAACAAAAAACCTCATTCCACACATCAAAACTACATATAAACAATAGAATCAACTTATTCTGGAAAGAAGAATGCAAAGAAAAAAGTACCAACAAGCAATGGAAAATTCTACAAGGATGTAAAAATCCCATCCCAGACTACCCAAGAAGCAGTACTGTTGCCATCTTCGGACTGATTACTGGCCACAACTGTTGGGCCGCTCATCTATACAGGATTAATATTTTTGAATCCCCGACCTGCACACTGTGTAGGGACCCAAACTCATTGATGGACGGAGATCATCTGCTCCAGTGTAGTGCCCTGACAAAAACAGATGGAGAACTGGACAGCACAACTAGTCACACGTTATTGGAAGGCCAGAAGTAAAATGGAAATTCTCCAAGTCCATGAGCATTAGCAACCAACCAACTTTTTTTTTTTATCTAGAAAGCTTTTTCCATATCCATTTTTTAATTGCAGTTTTTAAGATTTGATTGTATTCTTTTTTATATTCTTGCTGGCTGAGGGGTAGGATAACTAATCTTTGTGTGAGACTGTTGATGGTGGCATGTTTGTGTGGAATTGGGTTGAAACTATTTGCTTTGATGTAATTATCTGTGTGTGTTGCTTTTCTATGAACACCAAATTCCAGTTTTTCATTGTTTTTTGTGATTTTAAGGTCCAAAAAAAGGTAGAGTACAGTCCTTTTCAGTTTCTACTGTGAATTGTATGCTGTCTTGAAGGTTGAGTAGTTTCAAAGCATCATCTATCTGTTTGTAGTGTACTGTTGCAAAGATGTCGTCTACATATGTGTACCATGTTTTAAAAATATGATGCAAGGCTTTAGTTATGTGTTTTGAAAAAGCTTGTGTATAAATTGGCCAAAAATGGTGATAGTGGCTTCCCGTAGTCAGTCCTGAAATTTGTTTGTAATACTTTCTATTGAAAACAAAATAATTTTCGTGTATACATATTTCAGTCATTGCCAAATATTCTTCTATTGTATTGGCATCTAGGTTAATAGAAGTTAGCCATTTCTTAAGTTGAATCAAAAGTTTGTCTAAACCAAAAAACAATTACAACATTAAAAACCTACTTAAAAGTAATACTGATAAGCTAAAACCAAAAGAAAAGTTAGGCATTTACAAGATTAAGTGTAAAGACTGTGAAATAATTTACATAGGGAGGGCGAAAAGAAACATAGGCACTAGAAAGAAAGAATATTTGAGGCACTTAAGATACAAAAATATTGATAAGTCCGCAATAGCAGCTCATTTCTGGTCTAAAAATCATGAAATTGAAGATAGCACTAAATTACTAAAATATGTACAAAAGCATAGTAAACTCCTCATATGGGAGAGAATATACATAAAAAAACATAAAAACCAACTAATGAACTTCGAAATCCTGCCAGAAGACAACCCCACATTTAAATTCATCACAAGATCAACAGATGGCAGCAGCAACTCCAGAACTACCCACACCACTGGATCAAGCTTTAGTCGCATTAGAGCCGATGATGCGATCAATAGTTTGCGAAACATGTCCTCAATATAAGTACGTAAGTGAAGCTGATGTGTAATAAATACGACTTATCTATAATTTAGTAATTATTTCACTTCACTATGGTGTTCCAATACAGTTAAATTTCGACATATCTGTTCGAAAATTAGGTGTAAGGATTATATAAAGTACTTTAATACTCTGTATATTTAGTTAATTTATTAAACTTTTAAATATTTAGATTAAAAATTTGTGTTTGCATCAAGTGCGCATGCTTTATATATGTACTGAATTAGATCTTCAATATTTTTGTAAGTAATTATTTATTATATCAATGTCTACTAAGATTTGTGAGACTGACATGCACACGTCACTGTTACTAAATTCCTCCAAACACACAACACATCATGCAAATAATAGTTTATATGAAGACTCACTAGTGACTGTTGTTTCATCCATGATTTTAAACATATAGGTGCATTCACATGCTTTGAATTAAGTGCTGCTCTTCGTTTGGTGATATTCCTGTATCACTAAACACACGCTCACAGGGAACCGATGTAGCTGGTATACAAAGTAGTTTCTTCGCTATGGATGAAAGGGTGAAAGAATTGGCAACTGAATAGAATGTCTTCCACCACTGAAGAGGATTTGCAAAGTTGTCATCCAGTTCACCCAAATACTTGTAGACGTCAATTTCTGTAGTAAGTGGTGTTAATGGGGCAGTTTCCTCGACATCGTCATTGTCATTAAAAATAAGTTTGCTGTTCTTCAAATTTACTGTCATAGTTTTCGCGCTCACCACAGATTTTTCTGAAAATCTTTTCCATACTAATTCTGTTGTGCCTCTTGGAAAACATTTTAAGGATTTGAATCTCGGATCAAGTACTGTAACTTTTTTGTACATTTCTAATTTAGGCCAGTTATTAATTCTTTCTGTTAAATCTTCAACAAGAGTAGTTTTGAACCTGATCACATACAAGGGTCTGAATCAGTGACTTTGAGACTTAACCTTAGATAAGTTACTGCAGGTAGCACAACACTTGCTGTGACGTATTTACTTCCCCCAAGAAAATCACAAATATCCAGGCAAGGTTTCAGACATTCAAACATTATTTGTGTCATTTCCCATTCAATTTCAGTTAATGGAATAACATTTGAGGGTTGGGTATCTAATATATCAATAGCTCAAAATTGGTACAAAATTGAATCGAGAATATATTGACACATTGCTTCACTCACACTGTTTATTCACAGGACATGTTTCAAGAGCTCTTGCTCCTATCCTCAGCTGATACTCGACTAGTGCACTAGTCGAGTATCAGCTGAGGATAGGAGCAAGAGCTCTTGAAACATGTCCTGTGAATAAACAGTGTGAGTGAAGCAATGTGTCAATATATTCTCGATTCAATTTTGTACTAATTTGTGCTTCACTGTCCCTACGCTTCTTTCAAGTTTATACTTTGATATCAATAGCTGCTCTCTTAGCTTTCAGGAGACTTTCAAACATAATACAAGTACTGTTCCATCAGGTTACTACATCTTGTTTTAATACTATTTGTGGAATATTAAGATCGTTCAACTTTTAGACAGTTCATTTTCTAGGTACGGACTCTGTTTAAAGTGGCCCACTACTTTTCTGCATTTACTATGGAGGGTATCTATAGATGCAGTTTTAATTGCCTTATTGAAACTTATTTGTAAATTATGAGCAGAGCACCTAACATTGTCATATTTTGATTTCTCAATACCAAATACAATATTCTTAGCATTGTCTGTACAAATTGCAATGACTATATTGCAAGTTCCAATCATCTAAACCTATTCAAACTCATTAGTACAAGTGCTTTTCAGTTATGTTTTTCACTTGCAATGGTGCACTGCAGAACCACCAGTTGGAATCAATCCTGTGGTACTCCTAAGTAACTTTGATTCGCTACTGAAGTCCAGAAATCCCCTGTTAAGCTAACATATTCCGCATACTTTAATGTGTCCAATAGCTTAGATTTTTCAATATCGTATAACTTGTCAATTCATGTACTGACAACATCTTTTGATGGAAGATTATACGAACTGTTTCCAACGCTTTCTCTAAAACTTCTTTTAGCTCTTCATCCAAAACAATATTGATAGGTCGGCTATCCTTTACTATCCATTTTACGATTGTATTTGTTAATTCAGCTTCCTTGATGGAAGAAATGAGTTTGCCTATGAAATTATTTAGATTGGACTGCAATACCTGAGGAACAGTTGGAGATGATTCTTTAGAACTTTGGAATGCAAGGGTATGTTTCAAATGATAATTTCTGTCAGACACTTTACCAGATCAATTTAGCTTAAAGCCAAAATTTACACCCAGTTTTCCTCGCAAATTTTCGTATGCCATAATTTTAATTTCACTCAGCACAAAACTTTTCTCTTCATTTTAACTTTTTTTAACACACACTCACTTTTTCACTCACTGTCACGAACTCAGAAATGTTACTGGCTTATTGCAGTTTACAGCAAGTTAACACCACCACCAGCCCTGAGAAGAGGGAGCAGCTATTGTTTCCATAGTTGCATAAGGGAAGTGTTCGGTTCAAGGTTGTACAGTTTATGCTAGCAAGCGATAAATAATCATTTGTATACGATAGGTTGTCATGCACAAGTTGTAAGGAAAGAAACCTCTCTGTCAGCATCTGTATGTAGTTATGTACCTCTTAGAATATTTCACAACAGAAGTGTTATTTAGACTATCTCGGAGTTCAGAGTGATTTCCTTTAGCTATCAGGAGTTATATTATCTCAGAGGTCAAAGAGCATTACGTGTCTAGTGAAAGCTTGATGCATTGGAAAGGCTGTTTAGGTTGGAAGCAATACATCAAAACAAAGAGGTCAAATTTGGCTAAAAGAGTTTTGATTAATATTTATTGTAATCAATTTATTTTAATCGACTAGATAATTCAATTAAAATTTTTAATCTTTAATCTAAAATACAAAATTAATCGATTAATCATTTTAATTGTTTCGTTAATCGATTAAATCACAGAGCAATAGTTAAAATATGTTTTGAGATATTTTTGTAACCTAAATTTTTAATCGGAAATGTTAATTTACTGAGAAAAGAGTGAATAAATATAAAATTATCAATGGAGGAATGTAGACCTTATTACACTAAACAGTGCATCTAAAGCATTTCTGAAATATTTGCTACTAATAGTTTCCTATTTTAAGCACATTAAGTACATTTTGAAATGTTAAGGTATTCATTTTTATTTTCACAGGTTCATGCTTGTATCAGAGCCTACATTGGCCTGCTATCTAAAAAATGTAATTGTTGTCTTATCTCTTTAATCATACTTGCAAATCAAAACACATCTTTAAAGACTACATGCTAGATGTATGTTTATGTATATGATACTTCTGTATAATACTTTATGACTAACAGGGATTGGATTAAAAATAAAATTTTATTGAAATTATTTGTAAAATTAAAATATGGTAATGGGTAGATAAAATTAACTAATTGTTGAACTTAATAATTTGTATTTAGGTTTTGGAGTGGACCAATTAAGAGATGACTGTATGGATACTTACTGGCAATCGGATGGACAACTACCACACTTAGTGAACATTCAGTTCAGACGGAAGACAACAGTGGCAGATATTTGCATCTTTACTGATTATAAACTGGATGAAAGCTACACACCAAGCAGGTGAAATATTCTTTATCCTATTCAACAGAGTGCACAGATTGTAAAGATGTGAATTCTTGGAATGTTTAATGTTTGTTATTTTTTCAAAAATGCTCTAATGATTTTGATTAAAATGTTATAATCTTGAGAGATAAATAAAATATATAGCTCCAACTTTATGGGGATAGCCTGCAAATATTCTTTACATTCTGGTAAATTTTTTAAAATGTAGGTCAAAAGAAAATGTTTGTGACACCAGCCATGTAACATGTTTCTCAGCCTCATGATGTTATGCCAATTGTGAAGCAATCTGTCTGCCTCAACGATGATGCTGCACCAAGTTGTAGCCCTTTAAATTTATTAATTATAAAAATAGATTTTGAGTTTCCTTAAGCAATTGAAAATAAAATTGGTATTGCACATTATCAGTAATATGTCAAACATAATTTCTTCTTTTTGACCATGATTTATATATCTGTAATGAACTTCATCAAAACAGTGACATGCATCAGTATTTGTTAAAAACTCATGTATCATTTTAATAACATTAGTCAAACTAGAAACTATAGTAAAAAATGCTCAGTTATTAAGTTTGTAAATCTGCTATTTATGTTATATCATTATTACAAGTTATGGAATTCTGCAGCATTACCAAAATACTAGATATAATGTAGTTAAATATATATATATAAAAATTCCAAAAAGTTTACACTTCATGTTTACATCTCACCAATTCAGTTTAAAAATATGTGGATATATACAACCATGCCCTCTGCTTGTCCTAAAGACACTGAATCAGTGATTTCATTTTCCATTTTATCTGAATTAGAGAGTTATGGATGAAGAAAATTTGGAAAACTGTTTCTTTTTTCCAAAAAGAATGTCCATTTTTACATTTCAAAATAAAATAAAAACAAAGCAATGTAGACAAGGAAGTTGTAATTTGTACAATTGTTCAGCAACCTAGCACACAGCTGTTGATGGCAGTTAATTGAACAAGATTTAAGTGATGCATCGTTAACTAGAGTTAAACTGTGGAGCAAGTTTGATCATATTTAAGTGACCTATCAACAAGTATTTTATCAAGAATGGTGCATATTGCCATAAATTGTTGACCCATCTAACAAAGCTTCCAATTGTAGATTGGTTCACTATACACAAGCCACCCCATGGTAGCACTTTGCACAGTCAACTTATAAGCATGCTAAATTCACTCGAGTGATCCCAAAGTAAATAAAAGATAATATTACCTTCCGCAGTTTGTGCCAATAGTACTGCAGGTTGTTAGAAACGCGTAGGAAACATAAGTGACAGAATGATAAATTTTCTCACAAATAACATTTGTATAACTTGCATAAGTTAGCATGTACCTGTTTGAATGTACATAAGAAAAGAGATATTTAAGAAGTGGATGTATAACAAACTATAAAATAGTAGGCTTGTCATATTATTCCAACTCTGCAGGCAGCTATTTCCCCTCCCTCTTATCTAAGTTGTTATTATCAGGCCACTGCTGCTTTATTTATCAAAGTTCATAATCAGTCTGTCAAAAAGAGAGTTGCTCAGTTTATCCAAATTCCAAAACAAATCCCTTCCTTTCAAGCACTTCAGTACTCTTAACTGAAGCGCTCGTAAATTCTGAGGTTTTACTATGTTTACGTAGAAAGTGAAGCTAGCTATAAAAAAAACTATAATTATTTGTAACAAAAACTTCACTTATCTTAAGAAAAAACTGTTAATGATATTTCTACCCTTAAAAAAATAAAAGACGATTATAATTTTAAAAAATTTACTTACCATCCTTGGGTTAATAAACATTTTCAAATTTTTTTTTAAAGAAGTTGGTATAACTTTAGTTCTCCAAAATAAATATAATATTAAAAATTTACTACATTTCTCTAAAATTCCTAATAATAAAAAATCTGGTATTTATCAGTTTAATTGTTTAGATTGTGATCAGGTTTATGTTTGAAAGATGTAACATAATTTGGAAACCAGAACGAAAGAACATTTTCATAACTAAATATAAACAAACTGATGAATCGGCCGTAACAGATCATTTTTGGTCATTTAACCATGAAATAAATCCTGAAGTTAAATTATTAAAACAATTAAATGGTCCGATAGATTTAATGGTTTGGGAAAAGATATTTATATAAACAAAAATAAACATTGCATAATGATACTAAAGTTAGGCAAATGAGTCACTCTTGTATATACTTTTTCTCCACTTACAAGTTTTTTTTCTGTCAACCACAGAACTGAGGATAGGGAAGAAGTTCCCAGAAACTAGTCTTCATTAAAAAACTTGTAAGTGGAGAAAAAGTATATCAAGATTGACTCATTTGCCTAATTTTAGTAACAATGGCACTCCACTTTCTGAAATGCATCTTTTTATTCTATATATTGCATATTGAATTTTGAAATACCAGCAGTTGATTCTGTTTTTAGGTTTCTTTCGTTTTCAGGTTTTGGTAATACTGAAAAAAACATAACATGGTATCTGGAATCCTTGACGTCAAAGTTTGTTGATGGACTGACGATGCACGCAATTTGTTTGTGAAACTGAACTCAATTAAAAAGAAAAATTGACATCATTTTCTTAAGATAAGTGAAGTTTTTGTTACTAGTTATATTTGTGTTTTACTGTCGTGTTTATTATGAGTGTCAGATATTTCTCACAGACTTTCGAAAACACGCTTAAAAAATTATTTTCCTGCCACAAGTTAAAGGCTTGCCTGGCTTATGCTTAACGTAAAATATCTCCAGGAAAAAAGAAGCATAGGTTCATTACAGTCAGCTTTAATATTAGAGCAAACTTGACTGCTTGTGCCTTACCTTTGGCATTGTTTAAACAAACCTGAGTCAGACAAAATGGATCTTGAGGGTTGGAGCACAACAATTTGAGACTGTGAAACCCAGTCAGCAGTGATCAAATTCTAGTCATAAATATTTTTTTCTGTATAGTAGATATTAATAGTGAACCATCTCAAATTTAGACTACTAACATGGAATTCTTCCTTTGTATACATTGTTACTGTGTTGTACTCGACTGCACATAATCATGCTAGTGATGTCACATCATATGACTTTGATTGTGATCACTCTAAAGGTAAATTAGGTACAGTATAACTTTCTAAGGTTGCTACCTGTATTATACAATACATGTTTTCAGATAGGTATGCAAAAATTCCACACTTCACAAAAAAGCATTTTATCAACAAAAAATGCTATAAACATATAGATTTGTTTTAATATGAAATTACACATTGTTTCACATATATAAGTCCATATTTGCACTTTAGAGAGAGAAGGATCATGACAATTCTTAAACAATACCCAAAACTACAGTGCAATTGAAATTACTCTGGTTTTCAGCAGGACTTGGATTAGCATTTGGTGGAGTAAGAAAAGCATAACATCAAACTGAAAACTTCAATGCCATGGCCGGGTTTGAACCATGAATCTCCTGATTTCCGTTCAGTTGCTCTTACACATTGAGCTACCATGGCCAATGTGCTGTCAGGACATTAAATTCTCCAATTGACTTGTATGTTTTCCCAGTAAACCACTAGGGGGCTCTTATATACGAGATACACCGTTTTGTGGCAACTTACTATCGTAAGTACTTGAGTCCCAGGCTTCATTTTTAAACTCTTATTATTTAAAATAAGACCTGAAGCTTTCCTGGTGATGAATATTCTCAAGTTCTTCTCAGGAAGCAAGCTAGGTGAAAAGATGATTAGATATCAACGTTTTGGGAGCAAACATCTCTCCCATTATCAGGATATTTATTGAATGTTATAACCACAAATGAATCACTGGATATAACACAATTATAAACAAAGACAAAACACTATCAAAATTCGCATTACTGAACAAAAGACAGTTTTCAGTAAATTATATGCCAGGTCAGGAGATGGTGTGAGTATAAAAAATTAACTGGGTCAATGAAGTCAACGGATTTCCATTTTTAAGGCCGGTTTCCAAGAGGAGCTGAACTGAAATCCAGCATCACGATCAAGTGTGGTCCTCTTGGAGGAAATGGCCAAAGCCTCCGTAACTCTCCACTCCCAATAGCTGTTGCATTTTGCCAAGATGGTCATCTCCTGAAAGTTGGCTCTATGTTTGTTATCAAAACATGCTCTGCCAGTCCAGACTTCTTAAATTGCATTAAACGAATGCTCTGTTCATGTTCGTTTATTCTGGTAGCGATGGTCCTTCCGGTTTGTCCTATATACGGTGTCCCACATTCACAGGGAGTGTGGTACACTCCTGGAACTTGGAAGTCCAGTTTGTCTTTCACTGGTCTCAACAGATGTTTAATCTTCGGAGGTGGCTTGTGGATGGTCCTGATTTTATATTTGGCAAGAATTCTGTTTGTTGCCGGTAAACAGGATAGCGGTAGGCTTATCTGACACTTGCTGTGTTACAGGTTTTTTATTACTTAAGTTAATTGATGGAAAGTTAATTGATTCTTTCACACTAGCCGTGTATAGACTAGTGATTTACCGGGAAAACATACAAGTAAATTGGAGAATTTAATGTCATGACAGCATGTTGGCTGGGGTAGCTCAATGGAGGACTGGACAGAAACCAGGATATCTGTGGTTCAAATCCTGGCCATGGCATGGAACTTTTCAGTTTGACTCTATCTATCCAAAACCTTAGTCTATATGCAGCTAGTATGAAAGAATGATTTAATGTTCATCAATTAACTTAAATAAAAAGGATAACATATGAATCCTTTCATGGAAGTGTTGAAAACAGTGTTGTTGTATAAATTAAGTTAATTGGGAGTCGATTAATAACACAAAACAACACTCACTTTTAAATTTTCCCGGAACCGGTTTCTGAGGCCTTCCCTCTATCTTCAGCCGGACATCGACTAGTTCTCATTGGTGTAGCTGGCAATATTTTGTCTTCGGTCTCCTCTGGTGGCGGTTCGAGGAACTTGCTGAACAAATCTTTCTGGGGGATGTCGAAATTGAATACTTTGTTCCTATTTTTTGAAATAAAGATTTGTTCCCATGTGGACAGTTCTTCTTTTCCCATGGATGTTCAAACTCTGGCAAAGATATGTAGATGACATATTTGCCATAGTGCCAAAAAAACACATCAGTGATGCACTAAAACTTTTAAATATTCAAGAAAAAAGCATCAAGTTCACTGTAGAAGTTGAAAAAGACGAGTATTTACCATTTTTAGATCTAAAAATAATCAGAAATAAAAATAGAATAAACTTTGGCATTTACAGAAAACCAACACAGACAGACAACTACATAAAAGCTAATGGCTACAATCCAAGATCCCACAAACAGGCAATCTTTAATAGTTTAGCACACAGACTGGTCAACATCCCTCTCACAGCAGAAGAATACAAAATAGAATACAACAAAATTATTGAAATAGCACAGAAAAATGACTTTCCCAAATCACTAGTAGACAAAAAAGTGAACTTAGCAAAAAAGAAGAAACTACTAAAGGAAACCACAACCCTCTCAGCTACAGAAACTAAAATGATCTTCAAAAAATTCACTTACCATCCATGGGCCTTTGATAAATTCAAAAAAGTCTTCAAAAAACAAAACATTCAACTAGCTCCAGTGAACCATTACTCCTTAAAAAACCTAATTTGCTCAAACATCAAAGATGCCATTCCATCTAACAAAAAATCTGGTATCTATCAAATTGAATGCTGTGACTGTAGTCAAATTTATATTGGAAAAACCAAAAGAAATTTAGAAACAAGAGCAAAGGAACACTTTAGGAACATAAAATACAAACAATTAGAAAAATCAGCAGTTGCCACGCATTTTTGGGAAAAAAACCACAACATAAATCCAGAACCAAAATTACTAAAACATACAACAGGAAAAGAAGAACTGTCCACATGGGAACAAATCTTTATTTAAAAAAATAGGAACAAAGTATTCAATTTCGACATCCCCCAGAAAGATTTGTTCAGCAAGTTCCTCGAACCGCCACCAGAGGAGACCGAAGACAAAATATTGCCAGCTACACCAATGAGAACTAGTCGATGTCCGGCTGAAGATAGAGGAAAGGCCTCAGAAACCGGTTCCGGGAAAATTTAAAAGTGAGTGTTGTTTTGTGTTATTAATCGACTCCCAATTAACTTAATAACATATGAAGTTGAAACATAAGAAGCAAAGCTGCAATAAGAATAACATTTTCCAAAAAACTAGTGGAAGAGCATTTGACTAACCTTAATTGGCTGCATTTTGTGGTAGTGCTAAGAATAACATGGTAATCACATTGTCATAGAGAGACCTCCCTTTGCTTTCTACTGAATGTAGTAGTCATAACCCAAGAAGTTTTAATTCCAGTATAGCTTTAATAAACCAAAAAGTGAAATATTGTTCCAAATCCCTATTTACTGGTTTTCTCTGCATCTGGATTTTATTGTCTTGCATAAATTTGATGTGCTTCATTAAAGAATAATTTGTTCTATTGCAGGATTTCCATCAGAGCAGGAACTAATTTTAATGACTTACAAGAAGTAGAGGTGATTGACTTGAATGAACCTACTGGATGGGTGCTCATTCCAATAAAGGACATTCACGAAAAACCAATAAGGACCTTCATGATTCAGATAGCTGTTATAAGTAATCACCAAAATGGACGAGACACACACATGCGACAAATTAAAATACATTCACCAATGGAGAGAAAAGGCATTGGTGTTGAAGAATTTGGAAACTTTGTTACAGTAGCTTGTCAGCAATATAGCTGCATCAGATAAACATTGTGAGCATGCGTGTGTGAGATTTAAAGTGTTGTGACAGTTTTGTAACAGTATTTGTAAATGTACTTTCATAGACGACACTAAAAAGAATGTGTAAAATAAAAATGCAATTCTTTTAAGCACATCTCAGAAACACGCCTCAAGTGTTTGTGTATCTGAATGTTGCATAAATTTAAACCTTAGTTTAAATACAGTTGTAGCTGCTCACATGAAATGGAGTATTTTGTATAACTTACACAGAGGCTTGAGGCATATGATGCTTAAATATATTTAGATTTGTGTTTTAATTCTGTTTTAACTGTTAATAAAAACTAAAATTTGTGTAATCTTTCAAACTTTTAATTTGACAATACTCAAAGCTGAATTACATGTCCTCCAATTTCATCTGATGTTTGATGATAAAGGCTTTCTACTCTTCAATTGCAAGTTGAAGTGCACACTTCAAAGAATATTTAAAAAAAAATTCAGAACCACTGAAACTTGAAATGGTTGCAAAGAACTTTAAAGACCACTTCACTATGAATAAATTTTCTACAGTTTTTTATAACTGGTAAACCATAAGAAATAGGCAAAAATTAACTATACAAAAAATGTAAATCTTTTTAAAACAAAGGTTTATTCAATTCCTTTCTTGGAAGCGTTGAAAACAGTGTTGTTATGATAAATTAAATTTAAAGGGAGTCGATTAATGACACTAAACAACACTTACTTTTAAATTTTTCCGGAACATGTTTCAGAGACTTTGCCTCTATCCATCGATGGCCGGCTGAGGATAGAGGCAAATTCTCTGAAACATGTTCCGGAAAAATTTAAAAGTAAGTGTTGTTTAGTGTCATTAATCGACTCCCTTTAAATTTAATTTAAAGGTTTATTCACTAGACATAGTAAGTAGTTGTTTCCTTAGGAAAATTTGATGACAAGATTTCAGTGGAAATCTTGAACATTTTTTTATTGTTTGATTTCTTGATTTTTAAAGCTGTTTGTTAACATTTAAAATACTATCTCTTCCAAAATATGGTATAGAAGTGACTTCTAGGCACAGGACTATTGTACATGTGTTGTTGCGCAAGGATTTCATAGTACTAGTGTTCCATATTGAATGTGATTCTCTTATACATGGATGCGACCATTGTTCCTCCCATGGAGGGAGGGGGCAAACATTGAAATAGCTAACAAGAACCAAGCTAGCATGAGCAATGACATCCCAGTGAAAGTCACAGATCAGCAACAGAGCCAAATGTAAGCAGAATTTCCAAATCTCAACAGCTGACAACTCCCTGGCAATGGCAGCAATTCCAGTATGCTAGCTGTTCAGCTGTAATATGTGCAAACCTGTATAAAGTCAGTGTTGCTGAGATTACAGAAGAGTGAGGTACTGTACGAGACCAAGCTCTGTGTAGTTGTAGGATATGAGGAAATCAGTGAAAGGGGATAAGCTATTGACATGTGGCAATGCTTGCACAAACAGAAGTTATGTGAGATTGTTATTGTTTCTTACAAGATTCATTTGGATGACATCACAGAGCTTTCCCAGTCCTCTTAGAGTAGTGCACCAACGTCATACCTCATAGTATAAACTTGGAAGAAGCGTAGGGACAGTGAAGCACAAATTAGTACAAAAGTGAATCGAGAAGATATTGACACATTGCTTCACTCACACTGTTTATTCACAGGACATGTTTCAAGAGCTCTTGCTCCTATCATCAGCTGATACTCGACTAGTGCAAGTTGTAGTGGTTTCCTCTTTCTCCGTTTTGTCAATAGATGGCGTGATGTACTTGTTAAAGATGTCCGGTGGTGGAGTTTCAAAATTCATGACTATGACGATTTTTGTTGATGAAGATTTTTTCCCATACGGAAAGGTCTATGGGGTGATTAAAAAATTTTATTAGAGATGTTTCCAAGTTGATGTCGTGTCTAGTATTAAAAAAATGAAAAATCAGCAGTGGCTTTTCATTTTTTTAATACTAGACACGACATCAACTTGGAAACATCTCTAATAAAATTTGTTAATCACCCCATAGACCTTTCCGTATGGGAAAAAATCTTCATCAACAAAAATCGTCATAGAGTCATGAATTTTGAAACTCCACCACCGGACATCTTTGACAAGTACATCACGCCATCTATTGACAAAACGGAGAAAGAGGAAACCACTACAACTTGCACTAGTCGAGTATCAGCTGATGATAGGAGCAAGAGCTCTTGAAACATGTCCTGTGAATAAACAGTGTGAGTGAAGCAATGTGTCAATATCTTCTCGATTCACTTTTGTCATACTTCATATCACTCCTACTGAGCTGGATGGGACTCGCTTCTAAGCTTAGCTTCTTTAAGTGCACAGACTTATGGAAGTATGGCTACTCTACAATTAGGTATTTTCATTCGAGTGGACCATAATCTATGTTGGAAGAATTTTTGGACATAATACCTTTAAGAGTTAAAACCAGAAGTTAACACAAATTATTTTTTTTTAAGATGTTGAACATAAAATGGAAAAATTTCAATTGTCTTGGGATAAACTTGTATCTTATGTTACAGACTGTTCTATGGTTGGTGAATAAAACAAAAACAAATCATTATTTCCTGATTGAAATCTAAACTACAGTCTTATGAATTAACTGTCATCTCTGTGCACTGTACGAGGAGATATTGTAAAGTTTTAATTATCACGTGGTAGTTTTTATGGTAGAGTGAGGAAATTTTTTCAGTGTCATCATTGATCTCTCGGAGCATAATATTGGAAGTTTCAGTCAGTTGTGTCCTTTTCTTTCATAACAGTGAGTGCTAGAAGGGTCTAAGATGCAGAAAATAGAGACCCGCAGTATGATAAAGTTTTTACATTTGAAGGGCAAAATGTCCCAGGAAATCCATGATGAGATGACGGTTGTTTATGGCAATGATTGTCCATCTTATGACACTATTGTGAGGTGGAAAATGAATTTTCAAACTGGTCACAGTCCCTGACACACAAGACAAGATCTGGCAGACCATCCTTGACAGATGATGCTGTCACAGCGAAGAAAATGGAGTGTTTAATCCTGGAAGACAGACAAGCAACCATTCAAATGATCATGAGTGAGCCTCATCTTAGGTACTGTCTGGAAAATTATTCATGATGACCTGCACATGTCTAAGGTATCTGCACAGTGGGTTCCACTCCCACCCCTTTCCAAAAGCAAACATGGCATAACCTTTCAAGACAGACGTTGATGCTGTTGGAACAGGATGAAGATGATTTTTTTTATCCTCTGGTAACCATGGATGAACTGTGGATATATCAGCATGATCCAGAGTCAAAAACCATGAGCATTGAATGGAAGCATGCTGATTTACCCCTTCCCAAAATGCAAAGTTGCAAAAGTCTGCTGGGAAGGTCATGCCTTCAGTTTCCTGGGACTGTCATGGAGGCATCTTTACAGATTATCTTTACAAGGGTCAAACCATCACTGGCAGATACTACAGCAGTCTTCTGGAAAAGTTACAAGCAGCTCTGATTAAGAAATGATGCGGTATGCTCTCCAAAGGCATTCATCTTCTGGCTGACAATACTCCAGCTCATTCATCTCATTTGCAGTTGACAAAACAGGGGAATATAGCTTCGAGATCTTGCAACATCCGCCTTATTTGCCTGATCTTGCACCAAAAGACTTTTGTGTTCCCAGAAATGAAGAATCCATTGCGTGGTCACCGATGATGTCATTAATAAAGTGGAAGAGTGGTTTAAGTCTAGAAATGCCAACATCTACAATCCAGATATTTAGAAGGTCAAGAAGGGCTGGGAAAAATGTGTAAATCTGGATGGTGACTACATAGAGATGAGTAGACAAGCAGATATCAACACACTCGATCACATTTTTTTATAATCATAATTTTACGATACCCCCTCATATAATTATAAATAAATACTTAATATTTATAAATATTATTACTAATTATTATTATTATTATTAAAGAAAATTTGTGAAGCAGAATACCAAAAGTATGAAGAAGCAATGGGAATAGTGGCAAATATGACTTTTATCAGCAACAGGATTAAATTGTGTTCAGGGTCCTTTAAGATTGTCGGTTTCTCTCATACAGATATACCTTAATTTTCTGCTGTGAAGTGGTTGAGTCGAGGTATGACTAGTTTTTTTATGCCCAAACTTTTGGATATGAATTTCAGATTTTGCTTTTATCTTTGATATTGTAACGGGACCGCTGGAGCACCCTGTACCAGCTGCGAACGGAAGGTAGGGGAGGACCGCGTTAGCCACACCTCTCCCTCGTTTGTCTTATAGTGGTGACAGCCAGTGGTCGGAAAGAAACATAATTGTGCGTCTGTTTTCCCTTCCACCTGGTTCTCGATCTTTCTGTTACTAGAACAATCTTGCAAACACCAGAAGTCGGGATATTCCTATATAAAGAGGGACAGACAGACAGTGTGTGTCAGTTGTTGTGCTGTGTTGAGTTGGTCGGTCAGTTAGTGAGACAGTCGCAGTTCTTGGTGTAAGAGTTAGTCAGTGACGTGTTAATGAACGAGAAGATTGTGCAACGGAAGACTGTACGAACCGTGTATGAGTATCGGAGTTGATGTAATCGCGAGTACAAGGAAATTGTAACGGACGAACTGGTAAATTGTAATTGTGTGCAGCAAGTAATTTTGTGTAATTGGCAAGAGTTAAACTGTAAGTCGGTAGAAATAAAGAACATTGTTGAGTGGTGTAATTGGACTTTTCATTTCACGAACCCACAAAGTCACAATATTACTGACCATTTGAATATTTTTAGACCTTGCTGCAGGGTGAAGGCAAATACATATTTTCATATATCGAGATTTAACTGTATTGGAACACCACAGTGAAGCGAAATAATTATTAATTTATAGATCAGTCATATTTATTACACATCTATAAATTAATACATATTTTCATGTTAGTGTCCACCATATTCCTATGAACAATTATTCTCACAAATAAAAATAACTAAGTCAGGAATGTGTACCCAACTTATTGACAATCAGCAATGGCTTCATTGTCAAAGCCTAGCATTTGAAAACAACAACAACTTAGTGACAATCATTTGAGGGCAGTTCTAAGATTGAGTGCAACAAAAGCAATATCACTCATAATATGCAAACACTAACACATTTCAAACTTGAGAACTGCTTAGGAACCTTGAATTAAAAACTGATTTTGTGGAATACATACTAAATGCCAATATATTACATTGAAAAGGAAACACTTATTTTTAATATGTTGTGCATTCCTGCACAATTCTTTTATTAGCTATTGCATTGAAAAATGCAATTATTTATAAATTTGCTGTATGTTGGACCTTTAAGGTTGTATATTTTAGAAAGAATAAGGATGTATCTTTTTTTTTTTTTGCACAGAATATAATTACTTTGATATGAACAGAAATAGATTGATTACTTTTGTACATCTTCATTTTCAAGTCATAATTTTGCTGTATTTTTTTAAATTTTAAAATAAAACCTTTTACCTTCCATATTATCATTGTTCAAACTAATGGTAATCTTAGTTGTTTGAGTATAACTATATACATATGACTTACTAAAAGTTATTTCATTACATCTGACAAGTACATATTTCTTGTATGGCTCTATATAGGCTTACTGCTTATAAAATGGCTAGATTATTTATTTTACAAATCCTCTGTTACATTTATATCACAATATAAATCTACAATCAAGAGTACACACCACTGCTCTCTTGCCACTGATTGCATTGTCTTTTTTTCTTCACTGCTCATCCACTTCCCACTTCATACATAGTAACCAAACCTATCTATTGATCCCTGGACAATTGCTTAAGTCTATTCCATTCCCATTATACCTGCATGGAAATATTTAATAAAACCATTTCTGCAAATATCCTGATTAACAGAAGTATATTAAAGAATTAAGCTTTTATAATAGTAATAATAATAGCCTAGTGTATCCTTTGAAGGGTAAAGGCCTCCTGCTAGAGGGTAGCTCTATTTCACTAACGTGGTGAGCTGCTCCACATTAGGTTATGTCTAGTGTCTGTCTAGTTTGAGTTTATCTCACTGTCACTTTGATTAACTTAATTTACTAACATTTGATTATATTAATTTCACCGTCACTGAGTCAACTTGGGATGTTTGTGGGCTGGCACTGTCTTCATTTTGTAGTCAACTTCCTATTGTTTTCCATGTTCCTCTGCTTCTTGCTGTTCTGGACCATTGCTGACCTGCTTGTGTTATGTAGAAGTCTGTCCACCTCTTTCTTTGTAATAGTTTGTTAAATAATACATAGAGAAAGTGATGTGAGTGGAGTCCATTATTATTATTATTATTATTATTATTATTATTATTATTATTATTATTATTATTATTATTATTATTATTATTATTATTATTATTATTATTATTATTATTATTATTATTATTATTATTATTATTATTATTATTATTATTATTATTATTATTATTATTATTATTATTATTATTATTATTATTATTATTATTATTATTATTATTATTATTATTATTATTATTATTATTATTATTATTATTATTATTATTATTATTATTATTATTATTATTATTATTATTATTATTATTATTATTATTATTATTATTATTATTATTATTATTATTATTATTATTATTATTATTATTATTATTATTATTATTATTATTATTATTATTACTATTATTATTATTATTATTATTATTATTATTATTATTATTACTACTATTATTATTACTATTACTATTACTATTACTATTACTATTACTATTACTATTACTATTACTATTATTATTATTATTATTATTATTATTATTATTATTATTAATCTCTTCATCATATAGGAATTAGAAGAATTGTATTCCACTCAACATTTTGATACTGAATTGTTCACATATCTATTCATGTCAAGGTTTATCCAGAAGTACTGTTTTGAGGACCCCTGAACACGAGCATAATTCAAAACTGCAAAGTTGGTCATAACCGAATTTAGGGTTTAAGTTTAGCATTTTCTAAAAATGTGACAAAGTCGCAAGAAACTCTTGTCTACCCCAAACTCTCTCCAAAAATATATTTTGTATAAACTGATGCTTAACAAATTCTCCATTTATTGTGTAATAAGATTTTGTTTACAGTTTGCCACAGCAAAGAAAGTCCCAGGAGAATGAGGCGCAAGGGGATTTAGACATGGTACCCTGCCTGGTAGTTTTATGACACTTGGGTCAATTCAGTTACAGCTTATTCATAAACATTCTGATGGCTTCTACTTTTGTGAATAAACCTTCTCGGTTTTAGTGTACTGAGTGAATAGGGTGCATTTATTTCTAATGGTCCTACTCCTTGTGTAGCATGTGTTCTGTCACACATGTTCATTATTGCACTGTGTAAGGGTAGCACATTCCTGTCAGGACTTTCTTTGCATTGGCAAACAGTACCTCTTCCATTTATGCAAAAGCCATCCAGAATGAAACAGACTTTATCAATCTTAAGTACTTCCACTTATTTTCACCTTATTAAAGTATCAAAAAAAGGTCAACATACTTCTCTGAATGCACAAAGCATTCCCTAAAAAAATGCATTTTTTTCACTAATTAAAACTTTTATTTTATCTGTACCACTATTTGAGCTTTTGCACAGTGATTTCTGTGTGTACTCACATTAAGTGTTCTCAGCATCTGGAAATGTAGCTGATACTGATGTAGGTATCCAAATATTGTTTACCAAGGTGCATCAGAGAAGAATTGTATATATGTGGGAAGCCAATTTCTCATTTGAAGACATTGCTGAAAGTAATTTATTTATATGTAAATAATCTAGAAAACATGATACCACTGCATGTGGAAAAGGATAAACATATTCCACCTGTGAAGTCTAATAGAGTGCTAGAAGCTGTTGTGGTGATGGCATAAACAGGAGTGTACTGTTTTAGTCTTTTTAACTCTTCTCAAATACATGCATTGTAGTTTGCACTAATGTGTTACTCGTTGCAACTACTTTTATTTTCGTAGTTGTTTATGCTGCAAAGTGTATATCAGATGAGATAACCTTTCTTTCTTGGTGATATGATGCTAATTGCTTCTTACTCAGTCCCCTGGCAAAACTGTGATGCCTTCTGATTTTTCATAGGACCAGTTCATGTAGCAATTTCTCTCTTTCGCAATTATTTTGCTCACTACTTTGCACATCATTTTAGTAACATTTATCATAGCAGGGTCAGTAAATAAATAATTAATGTATATAGAAAATTGAACTGCTTTTTAATTTCACTCAGTACAAACAAAATAATTAGAACAAGAGTAAACTGGATAGTAACTAGAATATAGAATTCTATTTACATGTTATGGAAATGTATTTGCATATCATTACTTATAGTGGTTCTAAAGGTGATTTTTACTGCCTCCAAATTCTTCCGCTACTTTCCATTGTGTATTATTTTATTGCAAATTTAGTTCAGGATGCCTCTACAGTGTTAAATATTTTCTTTACATGCTATATTCTGCCAGTGAAGATGATAGTATCACATTTAAATACTCCCCTGATAAATTTTATATTAACGTACATTTCTTTCCTAATATGTTGCTTGTTAATTGTGATTTTCTGTTCTCCTTTTGAGGCATACTCTTGAAGCTCTTCAGGAATAGGTATGCATGTGTGATATCTTGTGTAATGCTGCTGCATAACCTTTCTCTGAAATATTTCTCCAGGAACTATATCTTTGATTTACAGGCTGTATTTTTTTCAACCATTGCTTTTTTTTTAAGTTAATTGATGGAAATTAATTATTTCTTCACACTAGCCGTATATAGGCTAAGATTTTTGATGGATAGAGTCAACATGAATAAAATTCAATGCCATGGTCAGGATTTGAAACACGGATCTCCTGGTTTCCATCCAGTTGCAACGTTGTAGTCTATTTTGTCCAGTCGCTCTAACCCATTGAGCTACCATGACCAATCAATTTTACTGTTATTAGACAGTCTAAATAACTGCTATAGAGAAAGTTAATAATTAATAATAAAGTACAAATTAATTATGTATAATGTAACCCAAGCCTAATACAGTAAAACCAGTCTAAGATTGATCCCTTATATGTTGGAAACCTGGAAAAATGGAAAATAAATTTTGGAACAGAGCTATTACCCATATAAAAGTATACTCTAAGCCAGAAAATTGCCCAATGTGGAAATGGAAATATTTTTCGGGAACCGTTTGCGTAAATAACCTGATTAAAATTGGATTACTTAAAGTGTAATGGACTATAACGTTGGCCATGGTAGCTCAATGGATTAGAGCGACTAGACGGAAACCAGGAGATCCGTGGTTCAAATCCCAGCAATGGCATTGAATTTTTCATGACTATCCATTGCTTTTCTTATTTGCTCTTGCAGCATTTCTATCACTTCACGTAGATAGCCATTTTCTAGCGTTTCTTTTATTTCTTAGGATTATCTTTTGACAATCTGGTCGAATCTATTTTCATTTTTGGTGAAATTCTGCTAGAGATACTTAACAAGCTATAGTAATGATATGTTAAGAGAAAAGTCAATGTTTTGCTGTGGTAATGTTTGTTAAAAACCTTTGTGAGTTACCTAATTGTGAATATCAGGTCAGTGGTGCTGATTCCAGAGAGGCTTTTATAGCTTTTCACTTTTGCTCCTTGTTTGCTGAATTCAACTAAAATGTTGGATTTCTCTGCATATCTATTCTGCAGCCAAGTCTTGCATTAAAATGACTACCTCTGTTCTATTTAATTTATTGCTTCTGCTAGGTTATTGTTATTTCTTTTGGTTAGAACTACAAGTTTATATAGGTGCACAGCGTTGTTCTGGCCAGCAAAGTGTTTTGTGTCTAGGGGCAGCTGAAAAGACGTTAGGTTTGGCTTCATCAGAAGAGCAATTCCTCCTAACTTTTTAGGAAGAAATGTGTTGTGTGTTTGGAGGAATTTAGTAACAGTGACGTCAAAATTAATATAAAAATTATTTGTGGTTGGTTTATTGACCAATTATTATTATTAAGTAAGTGACGAGTGTCAATAAACCAACCACAAATAATTTTTATATTAAGAAATGTGTTGCCTTAATGGAAACACCCACAGAGCTGGCTTTGGCTGCTCTGGTTGTAGAGAGGGAGTTTTGACCTCGCTTGAAACCTGTCTCCTTCAATGACAATAATGTGGGATGAATTCTTTATGCTCGGTTAATGTTACTTTATCACATGGTTTGAATTTGTATGTTGGATTAGCACTAATGTGTTTGACATTCCTTTTAGTTCATGGGAGCATTTTATAATTATGTATTATTGTTTCTTTTGCTGATTAGTTAGCCTAATGGAAATTGATATGTTGCATCCAAGTGCGGAAACTGAAACATCGGATGGCTAATCGTTTTGTTCAGAATTTTGGTTTCTTTACTAATTCTAGATGCTCAAATGTGGTTTCTACTTTGAATACATCCTATATTTCCTGTTATGCCATTTCTTTTAAATAATTATAACTGTTGAAATGTCAATATTTTCTTTTAATTTCCCCATATAAATCCATGCCTTGTGGTTTATGGACTAATTTCCATTCTGCACCTCACCCATTCCAGCTCTCTGGTTTGGCATTCTTTTGCCAGTTCTTTTTATCTCTAACCATTTGTCTCACACCAGACCTTGCTACCATTTGTGCTCTGATGTATTATTTAGTTCCTGTGAACAACTGTAGAGAATTCATTATGGGAAATAATGGGTATTTTATTATTGTTCTGGAAACACCGGCTGGGTTTTGTGATTTGTGTGAATCTGATTGTTGATTGAATTTTCCTGTCTAGTTGGGACAATAGGTATTTAGCATTGAGTACCTTGGATTGCAGTCATGCATACCAGGATAGCTTGCTGCTATTTCTTTTTAGGATTTGAAATTATTCCATCGTGAGTCCTATACATTCTGTGTGCTACCACATCTATCCCATACTGCCACACACCAGGCCTGAAAGCACACCTTAAAAATAAGGGAAGTGGTAGAAAGAAATCTGGTAGGTATACAGTGCCTCAAAAAAGTCCTCTCAGCTACATCACATTAATACATTTTATTTGCAAATTAAGACCAATTCAGGCTGGCCCCGTAGCTCAGTCGGTAGAGCACCTGCCTGCCGTGCTAGGGGTCCCGGGTTCGATTCCCGGCGGTGGGGGTGGGGATTTTTCTCCATCTTCCCCAGAGTCTGGAAGTATGAATGAGAGTGCAAATGTGTGCATGATCTAATGATTAAAACCCAACAAATACGAGTCAACACCTTCGATATGTCTCCAAAAAGAGAACGGCCGCCAATATGACCATTGGAGTTAAATGGAACAAGTAAAAAAAGAAGACCAATTCACTGCCAATGTCTTAAGTTAATAAAATGCTATTAGCTGACTTTTAATTATAAAACTTAAAACTTAAAATTGGTTTATAAGAATGACACATAATGTTATAGCCTGCCTCACGATCAAGAGGTCCCGAGTTCGAATCTCGGTTAGGGTGAGTTACCTGGATAAGGTATTTTCCAGGGTTTTCCCTTATCCTTAAAGACAAATGTCGGATAGCTCTAAGCTCCATGGACCCCGGACCCATTTGAGCATTATTTCACCAATTTCATTCATCATCCGATATGACAATGTTGGAGGACACAAATTAAAAAAAAAAGAAAACAATGTTATAGCCCGCCTTGGTAGCGTGTCTGCCTCACGTTCAAGAGGTTCCGAGTTCGAATCTCGGTTAGGGTGAGTTACCTGGATAAGGTTTCTTCCAGGGTTTTCCCTTATCCTTAAAGACGAATGTCGGATAGCTCTAAGCATCATGGACCCCAGACCCATTTGAGCATCATTTCACCAATTTCATTCATCGTCCGATATGACTTAATGTTGGAGGACACAAATTAAAAAAAAATGTTATAGCACACTCCACTTGGAGGTCAAACAAGTGGCAAACTAAGTAGCAACAAAACTGCCCCATTAGATGATTCTCCCTTCTTCAGCTGGTGTACATGTGCTCTGGTCAGTGTGTTTTATGCCTCGAAACTGTAAGCATCAGAATAGAAAACACGGGACAAAAAATAAGGAAATAACAGGAAGGAAGACAAGTTGCAGTAAGGTGCTTCAACAATGGTAAGACATAGAAAGAAGTAGCTGAAATATTAAACAGGCCAATTACTACTGTTAAAAGTATCACATACAGGTACAATCAAACAAAAACAAACCAAGAAAAGTTCAGTCTTCAGTCATGGCTCAAGCTTAAAAATGTCACATAGTGAGAAAAGTGAAGAAAGATCCCAAATTGAGTGCTACAAAGATAGCTTCAGAAGCGGAAAAAGATATGGCAAAACGTGTACATCCGCAGGCAATAAGAAATATTCTTCACAAGGCTGAATACAACAATTGAATAGCCCATAGAAAACCTTACATAACCAAGGTTAACAGAAGCAAGAGACTGGCATATGCCAAAACTAGCATAAATGATGATTATGACTTCTGAGAAAATGTAATTTTTATCGATGAAAGTAATTTACTATATCTGCATCAAAAGGAAAGGTAAGGACATGTAGCAGTAGCAAAATTGTGAATTGGGAATCAAAAAATGTCACAGCCACTGTCAAACATGGTGAAGGATCTGTGCTTGTATGGCAGTGTATTAAGAGTGTAGACAAAACAGTTTATTAGATTAGATTAGATTTGCATTCAGTAGGTTCACTTGTAGCCAGAAAAGGCTGTGAACATTGAACATGTCCAAAGGTATAAAGTTTAATAGCATATATATGTACAAAAGTTAACATAAGACACATATTATAGTATACAGGCAATATGAATAACATTATGGAAAACAAAGCAGGGATTATCTAGTGTTTATTTTGTGAATTACATTATTTGTTGCAAATAAGGCACGATTGCATACAAAGGATTTTAGAATTGAGAATATATACATGCAAGGAAGCGTTAATATCTTCAATCTTGTAGAAAGATCTTTACAGGAGCATCTGTTGTGGGTGTTAGTAATGATTCTTATAACCTTCTTTTGCATAAGAAATATTTTTTTAATTTCTACTGAGTTGCCCCAAAATAATATTCCATATTCCATAATAGAGTAAATATATTCATAATACACTAATTTAAGTGTGTCAATAGAACTCACATTAACCAGCTCTCGGATAGCATAACTGAGTTTAGGTAAGATATCATTTATGTGAGCTTTCCAATCTAAACATCTGTCAACTTGAAGGCCCAGAAATTTTATGCTATCAATTTTTTCTAATAACATATCATTAATCCCAATTTCTATTTCAGTATGTGATGTACGACAGGTTATAAATTTGACCACTTTTGTTTTGTCTAGATTCACAGATAATTTGTTTGCTTTAAACCAGCATGACATACAGTTCAAGACATAATTCATTTTAATTATACACTCGTTTAAATTTGTACTGGTCACCAGGACACTAGTGTCATCAGCGAAAAGAATTGTACTTGCAATGTCCTTTATATAAAGTGAGAGGTCATTTATATATATATGAGAAATAATAAAGGTCCTAACACGGAACCTTGGGGTAATCCATGAGTTACTACTTTCCAGTCGAAGTTTGTTTTTCATAACCAATATCACTGACAGCTACTTCAACACTTGTTTTCTTTCATTTAGATATGATACAAACCATCTTAAATGTTCATTTTTTAGCCCATAGAATTCCAATTTTGCTATAAGAATATCATGATTAACACAATTTATCTGCTGGAGACGAATATATTTTTGGCATGAAGAAAGATACTTGTAATATTAATTATTTTTTCTATGTTTGTTACAACAGAAAATAATGCTTTGTTAATATATAATGTATTGTGAGGTCATAGTAAATAAATTAGTAACTACTGAAGATGAGCTTTATTCTTTAATTTTCCGAGCTTTATTTGCTTTCAAAATTAACAATACTAGTCAGACGAATACTTTTTGAGTGACTTTAGAAGTAAGCATCCCAGCATTCGTAGGCGAAAAGTTACGGTAAAACCACGCCAGAGTGCGAGGTCGGCGGGAACAGAATCCGCAACCTCCTGAATGAGTCTCGCACATATTACTATGGCGCCACTTCGCCTGCTCATGGTAGACCATATTCGCAGAAAATTTAAATTATTCCTCTAGTGATTGTGATTTAGCTCGCAATGAGCAGTTGAATTCAACTTGGAAAATATCACTTGTATGCATTAATTATAACGTCACACATGTGTTCATTGTATTTTTTCGGTCCGATGTCACAAATCTGCATTGTTAGCAGTTGTTTTAATACTACTCAGGAGAAGTATTTATAAAAAATCAAAGTAAATATATTACTTTAGCATTCCTTCACATCGCGAGAGCACTATTTTTCAAGTGCTTTTAAATGAAGGAGATTTTAATAGGTTTCTAGGTTCAATACCTAAGAAATGGAAGCTCCCCGCTAATTATTTAGGAACTCTCTGGTAACGGCAATTTTCTTTACCAAAATGGGAATGTTTCCACTGTGAAAAGCGGGAAAGTAAAAATTACCCGACATGTTGGTAGCACAGAACAGCTACTATTGGTGGTAGCCTGTTAGAACTATGATAATTCACAGGAGCCAATAGCAATATCGAATTTTAATTTAGTTCACTACTAAATACAGTTACGTAGTATATAATACGGTACAACACCTGATAGAGTAATAATTACGACAAATTCTTGGTTTAAAATGACCATGAAATCTGCAGTCGCTCTTAGTTTATTAGTTTTGTTGTTTGGGGCGGGGGAGTTAAAAAAGCTGAAAGTACTTAAAGGCATTACGCCTCATAATGATATACTGAGAAATGGTTCGCAGTATCCTCCGGTGAGTGTTATTCAACCCCTTTTGCTTTTGTGCTAATACTTACTTGCGATACTGCTTAAAGCTCACATGTTTTGTTCTGTACTTAACCTCAAATAGGCAACGCTAATGTCTCTTCTTGCTGTCAATACTAAGTTTTCTAATACAGTTAAGCTTTTTTTTTCTTCAACTTCCCAGTTTACCACTATCGTGGTTTTAGGGACTTATTTCTCTATCCCTTATATCTTTAGGCGTAGGAATGAGGAACAGAAGCCTTGAATCAGATAGAGAACCCAGGATGGACGATCAGCCCTACGCCTGGTATGAGAGTAAAAGGAGTAGATGATCAAACGAGGGCGAAATGAATTAAAGAAAAGGTGTTGATAGAGCAATTTGTGGAAAGAAGGCGGGGTAAACCTGAGACACCGGAGAAAAATCGTCTCTGCACCGTGTTGTCCATCACAAATCTCACATACGGTCGCCTGGGATCGAACCCTGGCCACCTTGGTGAGAGTCAAGCAGTCATTTTAATTTTTCACGTAGGAAAATAACTTTTATAACCATATATTTTTCAAGAGGACTAGTTTCGCAAATCAGTAGTTTACATTATCAGGTTCATTTCACAGAACCCCTGCTGTTTCCTTGTTACTACCAGCTACCACGGAACACAGTTGTAGGCCGCTAGGTGACGGATCGTTTCTTATTAATATGTATAAATGAAATTTCATGAAAATAATGAAAATGACTTTTTTAATTCTGTAAAATAATTTAGACATTGTCGAATGTGAAAAATGCATAAACTTGCCTCCGGACGCCATTTTTAAACGCATGTTTAAATGTTGCGTGGCTTTTGAACTCTACCAGAGTAACGTCCTTTTTTTGTCCGCATCCACTTTCTTTGTCGGTTTTCCGTTCATTACAAAAATTTCAAATTATGCCATGAATGTTGGATGTATAAACTTCTCATACAATTGTATAATACGTTGTTTTGTCTCAGTGAAATTTCTCATACCTACAATACGATACCTACATATTTAACTGCGTTACAGAATTAATAGTAGCCAGTATATGAAATGAATGCACAAATAAGCCTGGCCTTAGAGCTTAAGGCACACTGAAATTGATTTTACTTATTTCTGTAATATCCATGCATATAAATGAAAATTCTTTCCTTGGAATTGGAATAGACCACATACCGTGCATGTTTTACATGACGCATGTAAAACAGAACATAATTATATAATACACTTTTAAAATTACATAAATGTTCAAATAAGTTCTGCGGTACACGATAATAAAATTACGATTGTTTACTAGTGGCAAAAATTAGATGAAATGTACAGTGTTTAACTGGAGGTCGCGGAGAAAACCCGCCCCAGCGCCGTTTTGTCCACTACAAATCTCACTTTGCGGTCGCGTGGGATCGAACCCGGGGCGCCTTGGTGAGAATCGAGCGGTCTAAGCACTCAGCCACGGCGCAACCTAGTATTGGCCACGAGGTACGTAGTGAATGCTTGAAATTAATTTTGTTGGTGCCTTGAATTCAGGGGCGGCTGGTGGCTCTGAAAATCGGTGGTTCACAAAGTTATGCATGCAATTTAATTTTTTTAAAGTAACAAACTGTTCTTTTAGCCTGTCACTATAGACTGCTGTATACACAAGTTAATGGTAATTCACAGTGTATAACACAACATGCGTATTTCAAAAACACTCTAGAGCATAAAACTTATCTATTTATGCAGCTATAAATGGAAAGTCTTTGATTTCTTTTGATATCTCTTCATGACAGACTTCAAGGATGCATTGCAAGAGTTCATTCTGGATTGTCTTGGAGGTCCCCTTAAAAACTGTAGCATTCTCCAGATGGTTTTTCAGAACACAGTCTTGCTCTGTACTGAAGTTTATCATTCCTCAAAGAATACCAGGATTGGTTGATGTAGGTGACACATCGTGTGCTCGTAGAGCTAACTCAAAGGCTCCACAAAATCAAATGCAGTTAACAATAACCTATTTTGAGCCACTTTCTGTTGTGTTCTTCAAATGTTCTCCGATATGTACTGTCCATCTGCTTTGCTATATTTACATTGCCAAGCACAGCAAAACTGACTGTTTTTCATGTTCAATTTTGAAGTTACGTGTTTTTAGCACTATCATGTAGGTGCTGCAAATCATTCATACCATGTTTTGTCCAAGATTTTCACAGAATGCAAGGAAAGCAAACCAGGGAATTTTTAATATCACAATCACACCACCAATTATATTTCTCATATACATCGTTGTTAAAGTTCCTGTTAAAACATCTTGTTTTTGTTTTAACTGCCTCTGAGATTTTTATATTTGGCGTGGGACTTCCAAGTCGCTTAATTTCAGTTTTTTCTTCTAATCTCAGTTTTTAAAAAGGATGTGCTAATAGACACTGTATGGAATTCATTGTTCCTCCTTATATAACACAATTTACCTGTATTTAAATAAATCACTATGGTGCACTACTCAATACACGGCACAAACTATGTGGCTATGTACTGATAGGTAATAGCTGACCGATGCAAACATTTAATATGAGAATAATACATGGCGCTGAAAGCAGAAAGGGAAGGCTTGGCATCCACTATTCTCTGGCTGCTAGGTTAACTAACCTTATGCAGCCTTAAGCCCCTCACCCCCCACCAACTTGCCTCAGCAGTCCCTAGGTCCATCCTGCCCTATACCTACCCATTGTTTGCCAGTGGTTTGCATCTGGGAGTGAACTACTTGGCACCTGCAAACAATACAGCGTGCTGAGGTCCACTGCACTAGACAAGGTCAAAATGAACTCAAAATGTAACATGCCATTGCATTAAAGAGAGACCCAGCATTTTGGTTGTAGCACAAACATGCTACCCTATTGAGAAGCCGCCCCTGCTTGAATGTGTAGTAGGCGCTATTTGCAGTAAATGGTCTCTCAGTAAAGTTCAAGTCGCCCAGAAGTAGTTATAGGCAAGCAAAAAAGCGTCCTCCGAAGAAAAGTAAGACAGGAAAATTAGTTTACAACATAGCAAAACTAAAACATTTACTAAACTATACATAGGTAAATATTTCTGAAGTGTCAGACATTAGTGATTCATTGCTAAGCTCTAACTTACAAACAAGAAGTGAAAACAAGTCTGCATTTTGTGTGTGTGTTTATTGATGCCATGATGCTGTAGACAATGAAACCAACACTTCCAATGTGAATATAAACTTGTTCACAATAGTGTGTGGTAGCAACTGTTTCAGAATTTACTGTGTAGTGTGTAAGTGCTTCTGTGAAGCTTGACATTGATGTAAATTTGGGTAAAAGTAAAACAAAATTTGTTGACAAAATTATTGGCGATATTTTTAAATTCATCACCGGTCCTCATTTTTTAAAATAAATATTTTCTCCCAAACTATGAAATTTATAGATCTATGTGAATGTTTTAATAATATAACCTCTAGATTTATATCATAAAAATTACCTTTCTTAACTGACTTATCCATCTAATGTTCCTTCATTATGGTTTTTAAATGATGTTTGGTTTTACCAATGTAAACCCTGTCACAATTTAAACAGCTAAATATTATTAGAAATCTTATCTTTTTTAGAACAACTTACAAAATTGTATATTCTATTTATTTTGAGGAACTAAGATTATTCAATTGAAGCTCATTGTAAAATATAAGAAGTTTTAGTCAATAATATTTTTATAGTTTGTTACTGTTATTAATGTTGCTTTATTTTGTAAATAGTAGCGGGCCTTTTTTCTGTTCCTGTAATACACAATGCAGTAAATTACATGTCCATCAAATCTCTATTTAATCTATTATTTTAATATATCGAGATTTAACTGTATTGGAACACCACAGTGAAGCGAAATAATTATTAATTTTTAGATGAGTCGTATTTATTACACATCTGCTTCACTTTCGTACCTATTTTGAGGACATGTTTCGCAAATCATCGTTTGCATCAGTCGCATAAGAGCCGAAGATGCAAACGATGATTTGCGAAACATGCCCTCAAAATAGGTACGAAAGTGAAGCAGATGTGTAATAAATACGACTCATCTAAAAATTAATAATTATTATTTTAATGTTGATTATCCCATCCATAGTGTAATGAAAGTGATCTTAAATTTTAGTATTCCAGGACATTCCAGTTGATATGAAAAGCCATAGAATTACAGATGAAATAAGTAAGCTCTAGTCCTCAAAATGTTAGTTTCAAGCTGTGCATTCTGTGGACCCAGCTTGACAGTTTAGAATTTGAACTTCCAAAAATAAGTATAGGTATAAGTTAATAACAATTAAGATGATGCATTGATGTTTTCTGTTGCAGTTCAAAGGCTGTGAGAAAAATGTGGTCCCTCCATCAGAAAGGTTAGTGTGAGTTTTATGTATGAAACATGCACATTCTGCTTTCAATTTCAGAACAAAGATCTTCAACATCTTGGCTTAGTGTTGTTGGTTTCTGAGCTGTGTTCAATGAAAATAACATGAAATTGATTACCATCGGTAAATAATTTCCTCATTCAGATTGTTGGTGAGAATAATGATGTCACATCTCAACATTTTTATGGTTCCAAGTAGGTACAGTAGAAGCCTGAAATAATGCGGTTCTTGGGGGATACCCTTTACCCCCCATGGTATGACCTTACCGTAATATATAGAGATACAATACTAGAAGGACAAAAATCAATCCTGTCCAATTGGAGGAGGGAAATATACATGTAATAATAAATTACAGAATAAACTCTCATGTATAAGGTAAATATATTACAATACCTTCAAAATTACTCACTAGTTATGCTGGAAGATGTATTACAGCCTGTAACCAAACTTAATTTATATTCCACTATACATTTTTACACCAACCTAATTTTTTTTGTTTTGTTTTGAAAATTCAGTAAGTTTTGTTTGACGTACTGATGCACTACATTTTCTCTCTGCATGTTATAAGATGCAGGAGATGAATGCTCTTTGATTCACTTTGCCTGTCCATATCCAAAATCACATTGTATAAATGAATTATCACTTCACTAATATTCAGAATGTTTTCTTCCGCCTCCATGTCATTTTCACCACTATCATCTTCACCATTATTTTGTTCTTCATTGCCATTCTTGTTGTGGACAACATTAAGCAAATTGCTGCATCAACTTCATATGCTACGCAGGTAATGCACTTTTTAGAAAAGCAATACAGTCCTTGCAGAAAAAAGTCTGCACAATTTACCTGGCTGAATTAGTTGACAAATCTGTTTGTATTAATCCAATCATAATTGCAAATATTGTACATGAATGTATTTAAGTTGTTCAATACCTCATAGACTCTTTTTCACCAGGGATGTTTAGAACAAATGTTGTGATTTTCTATAGGCATTTTCTGTTTGTTTTAGTGTTCAAATATTCTGGTTAAGGATGACGTACTGCCCTGAATGTTAATGCTTTCCCTTAAAACAATAATTAGCTATTGTAGGAGCAGCTTTCCTCTGAACATAAACATTTGAAATCCTTCTAACAACATATTTCTCGAAATCATCTAGTTGCTTGTTTTGATGCGCTCTGCTTTTTACCTGGAGTTCCAAAGATGTGCTCTGATTTTCATTTTGTTTGCATTCTTAAACAGTTCTTTTAACTGTTCTTTCTGACATCCTGTGTCATCTGATACGCACTTTAGCTTTTAGAATATTTTTGAAAAAAATCTTAGATATCCAGTTGTTTGCTTTTAGTTTCTTTCTTTATGTGCTCATACACTTGAAACATTTTCTCAACTCAGACTACGTAATGTTTAGGATCTTAATTTACAAAGTACACTGATGCCATAATAATTTATGTAATTATCAATGTCTGATAAATATGCTATACTCACTTCTTATCACAAAACTCTAATTTTGTCTTCAATAGCATGCTGCACAAAAAAAGGCAACTGTGAATTAGCAAGGACTTTTTTAAGATGCAGACATCACTACCTTCCTCCTTCCCTCCCAACATGCAGTGTGTGATTTCATTCAGAAGAATTATATGAGCTGTTGAAAAGGACAAGTCCAAGAACGGTGTTATCATTATTTGAAGCAAAAGGTTAGAAACAGTGATGTATTTAACATTTGAAAGTATTGAGTCAGTAATTCAAACACAAACATCACTCAAAATATCCTTACTTGGACATGTTTCGGAGAACGGTTTGTCCCGTGATGTTTGTGTTTGAATTACCGACTCATTACTTTCAGGCGTTATTATTCATTACTTTCCTGGAATCCAGCAGCCAGTGTCAATGAACAGGGATGGTGATGAAAATTACAATGTCTGTTTGCAGAATATTTTTATCTCAACATTCCGAATAACAACAACAATAACAACAACAAAATAATAATAATAATAATAATAATAATAATAATAATAATAATAATAATAATAATAATAATAATAATAATAATAATAATAATAATAATAATAATAATAATAATAAATAATAATAATGATGATAATGATGATAATGATGATAATGATGATAATGATGATAATGATGATAATGATGATAATGATGATAATGATGATAATGATGATAATGATAATAATGATAATAATAATAATAATAATAATAATAATAATAATAATAATAATAATAATAATAATAATAATAATAATAATAATAATAATAATAATAATAATAATAATAATAATAATAAAACAACAAATAAATTAATTAACTGCAATATTTTTTAACGGGGACATACTTTTACTCACATTAAATCTGAATCTGCAGTATCTCGGACCTTGTTATTTTGGGCTTCTACTGTATATAATACTAGAACTGCATTGCCTGGTGCATGATCTTTGTTATTACCCTTCAAGAAAATCAGTCCACTTGCTTTTATAGAAATAGTAAGTGTGCCATACTGTGTTATACACTTGAAACAAAAATGACTATTAACCCTAGAGCAGGCACGCTGGTGTATTTTATACACCACAATTGTATTCTGCACTCTACCGGATAAATGCCTTAACATATCAGTACATTATTGTAAGTAACTTTCATGTCATTGTTTAGCTTCTGTTTAGTTGTATCAGGGTGATTTTAGCATCAAAAACTCAAAGCCAGTGATTGGAACTGTACCAGCAGTACAACTGTACACCACACACTTGTCATATAAGTACTATTTCAATTTTCAATCTAATTTGTTGTAATTTTACACAAAGCAGCTGGGTAAAAAATGGTATATGTTAGAGAGGGTCATTATTATAGTACATTATCAGCCACCAATACTTCTGCAATTTTTGGATCTCAGAAAGCCATTACCATGGTATCATATATATCTAAGAGGAGATAAGTACAACAGCTTTTATTATACTCATCTCCATGATGCACAATGACAGAACAGTAGATTCAGACACAAAGAAATCTCACATTGGATTATAACATGACAAAAGGTGAGGTTGGTACTGCTTAGTAATTATTCAATAACACGAATGACACAAAAATGAACCATGGCTTAATGGTATGCATTGTTGAACATAGCTGGCATCAAGCACAGGTGCTGTTTCAAGGAAATGTTAAAGAATGAGAAACATCCTCATTGAGGTTTTCTGAAGATCCTTGCTTTCCAACTAACGAAACTACATCTTATAGAAAGATTTGACATACCAAGTTTGCCAGCTTATATTAGCATGTACCTGTGTCGTTTACAGAAGAGCCATCAAAGAAGAAAGGTAGATGTGGAATTTGTGGAGGGGCAAAGAATAGCTCCACAACAATAAAATGTACATCCCGTAACCATTTTGTTTGTAAAAAACATTTCCGAACTACAGTTCTCTGGAAAAATACTGTATTCATTCAGCTGAAGTCAAAAAAGGATTAAATTGCTATACCTAGTTATACTAATACAGTATAACTAATTATTTGTAATAACATGTATGAAACTGGTATTAAGTATAAAATAAGATGTTACTTACAATCAATTTAATTATGTAATAAATGGTAAAGGAATACCAACAAATGGAATTCAATGCACTGTATACAGAATACACCGCGTACTTGCTCCTTCTTGGCAGATTTATTTATGAGTGCTTTTGAAACACATATCACAAAAGCTTTTCCAAATTATTTCAAAGTGTGGTATCGCTATGTTGACGACATTTTTGCAATAGTACCTAAAAAACTCATACAAGATGGTCTTAAACTTTTGAATATACAAAATCCAGCTATAAAATTTACATTGGAAACAGAAGAGGATGGTGTGCTACCCCCTTTTGGACATCAAGATCAAAAAAATGAACAACAAACTCACCTTTGGTACTTACAGGAAACCGACACACACAGATAATTACATAAAGAACAACAGTTTCAACCCAAAACAACACCAACATGCCATTTTCAACAGTTTAATCTTTCGGATGATCAACTTTCCGCTAAACAGGGAAGATTATCAAGAAAAATACCTACCCATAAAAAAAGTAGCTATATCCAACGGTTTCAACCCAAATTTAGTAGACAAAACAGTTAACAGACTCAACAAAGCTAAGAAAATAAAAGAAATCACCACCCTAGAACCTACAGGAGAAAAAGAGAAAAAACTTTTTAAAAAATTCACCTTCCACCCATCAGCATATAACAAATTCCAAAAAATCTTCTCAAAACACAACATAACTCTTGCACCTCAAAATAGGTTTAATATCAGAAATTTGTTAAAAGGCCCTCCCAAAAATTCAATCACTACCAAAGAAAAACCAGGAATCTATGAGATCAAATGTGAAACTTGCCCTAAAATTTATATAGGAAAAACAAAAAGAAATATTAACATCAGAACTAAAGAACATATAAGAAACATTAAAAATGGTGAAACAGAAAAATCAGCAGTGGCTTTTCATTTTTTGAATACTAGACATGACATCAATTTGGAAACATCTCTAATAAAATATGTTAATCACCCCATAGACCTTTCCGTATGGGAAAAAATCTGCATCAACAAAAATCGTCATAGATTCATGAATTTTGAAACTCCACCACCGGACATCTTTGACAAGTACATCACGCCATCTATTGACAAAACGGAGAAAGAGGAAACCACTACAACTTGCACTAGTAGAGTATCAGCTGATGATAGGAGCAAGAGCTCTTGAAACATGTCCTGTGAATAAACAGTGTGAGTGAAGCAATGTGTCAATATCTTCTCGATTCACTTTTGTACTAATTTGTGCTTCACTGTCCCTACGCTTCTTCCAAGTTTATACTTTGAGAAATATGTTTATTCCAACATCTGTAGGTATAAGGTGTTTTTCTTTGTTTTTTTTTTTTTTTTAATTTTGCTTCTTGGTTCTCATGTACTGTTTGTTCTGTATTAATAGCATACCATATAATAAATTGACTGTGTTACTTTTTATATTCTTTTAAACAAATTTTACAGCCCCTCAGTTAAGGGGAAAATGGGATGTTAAAATTTGATGGAATTCTAATTTATCAAATAAAACATGATTAGGAGAAAATCTTTTGATTCACTTTGAAGTTTCTATTTATTTCAGTAAATAAATAGGTTTAAAAAGTGTATCTGTAATCTTTAATGTGATTAGTGTAGCTTACAGTACAAATTTTGAGGTTGTAGAAAAATGCACAAAGTTTAATACTACCAGCCTCATTAGATGGTAGCATGTCTGCCTCACATTCAAGAGTCCTGAGTTTGAATCTCGGTCAGGGAGAGTTACTTGTATAAGGCTTTTTTGGGTTTTTTCCCTTATCCTGATAAACAAATGTCCTGGGCTCATTTGAGCATCATTTCACCCATTTCATTCATCGTCAAATATGAACTTAAATTTAGAGGATGTAGAAAAAGAAAGGTTTAATACTGTGCTGTAATTATTCACTCTGGAAGGTCACTACAGCACATTGAGTTTTGTTATTTACCTTCCCAAATGTGTGTTATAGATAGGATTTACAAAAAAAGGGTTTATAACTAATAAAAACAAAAAATTACCATAACTTAAGACATATTTATTATGACTGCCATTTTGTTTCTCTTAATATGGAAGCCCAAAGACACTTTAATATTAACTGCTTTATTTACAAGTAATATTAACCACTTTATTCTTATATTGATTTCAGTGACAAAATACCTACATACTCTATTAGCTTAAATAAGCTGCCACGACACCGATGGTCCAGCCTGATAGTAGACAAAAAGAAGGAAGTAAGTCACTTATTAAGTAAAACTGTTTCAATTTAAATTTCTTTTCAATAACAAGCAAGCCCCAATTATTTATGGGTTCTATTTTGTGTTACACTATTGCATACTAGTATAGCAAAACATGAAATAATTTATGCCTTTCTTAAGAATTCTTTGTTTCAGGCAGCTTTTCAATTTTCTTTTGTCCTCAAATAGGAGTACTGTCTCCCAACTCAGAAGGCAAAAGACGAATGAAAGGGAGAGGGGTTTGAACTGTATCTGCTGTTAAGTTAATTGGGAGTCGATTAATAACACATTAATTGTGTTATTAATCGACTCCCAATTAACTTAATTTATACAACAACACTGTTTTCAACACTTCCATGAAAGGATTTATGTATCTGCTGTGTTAGTGGTTCTGTTTACTAGGAAATTAGTGTGTGAGAGTGCATGTGAGTCACCCATGCTGCCAGATTAGTTTGTTGCAGTAACTGTAGTGATAGATATTATGCATGGATGAGTTATGTGACAACACTTGCATATTTTGAAAGAATAAAATCCTTGTCATACTGGGAAGGCAAGCATAAACACCGTGGGGACAGCAAAAGAGATTGTATTACACATTTCTCTAGCTTGCCTTCTTGTGTTAGGTAGAGAGTAGGTGTTTTTGTTATCTTTGTTGTTCATAGATAATTCTGATCACAGAAATTGCAGAAGAGATATATCATGTCATAAATGCTAAGGTATAAAATTACTTATAAAATTTGTTACTCTATGAATAATAATCAAAACTAATATTACATGATGTACTGGCTATACAAGTCTTTCTGATATACTTCCGCAACGGAGAAACAAAGGAAAGCTACTAATCTAATGCTAGGACTTTTGTACAAACAATTGACAAATTTTCAGTCTCATTTTCCAAATTAGAATGGGATCTTCTTTTCAATCCTTAGGTCAAATATAAGCTAGCTTTAGCATCTAATGTTGAAGACTTCATTTTTTAGCATCATTATGCATTCATTTTACTCTGCCACTATTTAATAATGGCTGAATAACAGACCTGGTAAAATAATTTGAAGGCCACTTTCAATTAGTTGTTGTGAGTTGGGAGTTGTTGCACAATTGAGGGCATAGAATAGCAGAGGCATATGCGCCAAGATATGCCTTTTTTATTTTTTCTTGCAACATGTAGTGTGAAGCATACTCTGTAATGCCTGCAAGTATGAATGGTCAGTATGCCTTGGAAGTGAATGCAATCTCCATTTGAATACAGCATGGTGTTCAACCTTACGTGCTGTGGTTGAATCTCGAGAATAGAAAAGGCATTTGAGCCAGCATGCCAGCGGGGCACAGTCTGCAGCTTCTATAAAACTGTAACAGGCGTTCTGGTGGCTGCAGCTCTTGTATTACGCTTTACTTAGTGTGTGCAGTATTGTGTATTTAAAATCATTTTGTTTATTAACTATACTACTCACAAAACTTTTAGTGCATTTAGTGTAATGACTTACATCTTTTAAGTACAGTGATTGATACAGACAGTGATTCTACTTCTCACCACAGAAATTGCTCTAGAAAAATGAAGTGTGCAGAAAAGCCAATGGAAAATCAATGTGGCCAAGAAGAAGAGAAATACGGGTGAAGAATATACATGTTTGAAAACAACATTGTAAAGGTAATAGAAGTGGAACGTCGTTGAGGTTGTTTTGAGAAATGGAGGATTACAACTTAGAGAATAGTTATTTAAATAAACTAATGACAAGTGTGGAAATAAAAAAGATCGTGTGAAAAGCACAAGCCTTCTGGTAGATTGCGCTCAGTAAATTATAAAGTGATTCATAGGAATAATAGTTACTAATTTGTGCTTCACTGTCCCTACGCTTCTTCCAAGTTTATACTTTGAATAGTTACAATGTTTGCACAGTTGCTTTTTGAAACATACATGGTTTGAGCAAGAAGAGAGTGCATACTGCTTGTAACATATGTAAAGGAACTGCAAACATTGATGTAGACCATTGTGGCCATCAGGAAAAGATGAGAAGAATAGCTGATTCAGAGAGAGAAAAAGGAAAGACACATATCAACAGTTTCCCTGCCTTAGCAGCCACTACAGCAGAGCTAAATGCCCATATGGGAAACAGCCTCTGATTTAAGTATATCCAAAATGTATGAGTCTTATTGCAACTGGACTGTTGGAAACCATGCTGAAGATCGTCCAGTTTCTGAATCATACCGCCAAATTTTTAATTCCAAATATAATCTTGGATTTTCACTATGTCTGACACTTGTAACTATTGTGATAAAACAAAGTGATAAATGGAGACAATGAAAGAAGACATCGATTCTGAATGAATACAAATATTAAAGCAAGAAATGAGTTTGCTTGAACACCGAGCTAAGATAGCACAAACTCTGTTAAAGGAAATGGCAGATAACAGGATCCAACAGTTGCTGCTATTGCCACTGACACGCACTGGAAAACTAGGCTCTGAAATTTCAAGCTGCATCATGCACTATATTGAAACTAAGATAACAGTGAAGACATTGTAATTTTTAGCGATAATTTCAGTGAGCAAAATAAAAACTTAAACATGGTTTTGACCTGTCTCAGATATATCCATGCAGACCATTTCTCCAAAATTGAACATGTCTTCATGGTTCCCAGCCATTCCTATGTTCCCTGTAATCATGATTTTGGGAATATAGAACTGTATCTTAAGAGAAGAGAAGTATTTACTGGGATTCAATAAGAGTTAGCAGAAAGAACCCGTTTGATGTCATCATGGTAAACCGAGAGCAGTTTAAAGACGTAGGAGTTTTGCAACTTCACATAACAAAGCGACAAGTTCTGGACACTAAGTTTTCACAGAGAAGAATTTTTGTTTTTTTCCAGCAACTACAGAATGGGAGTTGGAATTAAGCCTACTTACAGTGGTGAACCTTAACAGGTAATTCTACAAACGGGACGAATGAAGAGCTATGATCATAATTTCAAACTTTCGGCAGTCAGTATAACCAATAAGTACAATAAGCCTGTACTTATTTCTCCAGAAATACTTGCAGATCTTCGCTCACTTCTTCCTCACATTCCTACAAGTCATCATGCATACTTCAATACTATTTTTGCTGAACAAGAAAATATGAACCCCACACCAGAGGGAGAGCAAGACGCAGCAGTGGATGAGGATACTTTAAATTATTAACAAACTAATGACTCCTCACAGCACTGCCCAACCTGGACCAGTGCTTAATCATCTTTGGTGAGCTAAATTTTATATATTTCATTATTTCTCTCTTTATTGTCACGAGCATTGTTGGGGCTGGGTGCACAAAGGGTTCAGCGCAGAGAAATAAGGGACATATAGTGCAGCGCGGAGATTGCCGAAACAAATAAAGATAGATAACTAGAAAGTTCTAGTGACATCTTGATTGATAGAGAACATTCCACAACCACCTGGAATAATGAATGATCGTATATAAGAGAAGCTGTGGCTAGTTTATTGGACAGTCGTAAACAGTCGTAAGGAGAGAGTAATAATAGGAACTGTGTGTACAGCTGCGTGTTTTGAAAGTGAACTCTTTGTTTGTGGGTATGGCAGATGAACTTGAAGGCTGTATTTGTGTATGTTATGTAATTCTGCTACTGTAAGGGTTGACCAAACTGTGTTTCTACGGAAATAAAGAGCATTTTGAATTTCTGCAACTTGGACTTTTAATACTATGAACCCACAAAGACACAATTCGTTTTCATACTTATTAAAAGTAGAAAAAGTATATGCAGTAACATTAGTTGCAATATGTCATGCAAAATACTGTTTTACAAGTAGAAACTACTTTTGTCAAAACACACATGAATGCATACTTTATATTTAAATAACAGTGTGCATGCGATTGGCATTTAGCGATCCTAAATATATCTCAAATGATATTTACAATCATAATTTGCAGTATTAATGCGTTAGATTCATTTCTGAATGCTTCTTAGTATCTTAAACGATTATTTTCATATACAATGCTCAGTAAAACTTTAACTGCATTTTTCTCCAAACTAGCATTTGGTGTATATGCCTTTGTTACTCTAAGAATCTCAATTATCCTTTATTCTTCGATCCAAAACATACAATTTATCAATTTTGTTTTCTTATAGGATTTATCAGTATTATGTTAGTTTAAATTCTTTGACCTTATATCCTTTTGTCAACCTCACTTGTATTCTACATCAGTTATTAACTACTTGTGGCCTTTATTGTAAGTTTTGTTATCCATTTTTACTTCATTTTTAATCCTTGAAGATATTAAAGACTATTCAATTTTTGTCCTTCAAGTCATATGATTATTTCTCATTTTAGATCTCTTTATGTTGAGGTATCTTTTCCTGTTTTGCGACTTACTAAGCCTGTCTTGCAGATGCTATTTTATGTGTAGCAGAGCCCAAAAGCTCTAGGTTTTTGTGTAATTTGCGTCAGTTATAAAATATCTTTCAATTTTTCATGTAAAATTATCTTATATATTTTCATTTACAATGTAACAGCATAACAATCCCGTATCTGTTTTTGCAAACCAAGAATATGCCTAAATAAAAAAAAATATTTCTCAGAATTGTTTTTTTATATTTTGTTCCTGAAATCAAAACTATCTAAAGAAAAAGAGTTGATTCTCCAAAGTAGTCAATTATTGACACAGGATCTCATCCTAATGAAGAATAATTAAAATGCAGTGGAATAAATGCTACAACAACCAGATCAAAATGCTCCAAAGTAGGACAGTTTGTTAAAAATCTGACAACATTAAATTTGTTTTATGAGAACAATACTGATAACAAAGCTTTCTATTTTTTCTTATTATTAATCCTACGGTTTCATTATTCATATTTTTGTGAGGAGGAAATATGAAACTCATTTCTAATAAAATGCTTCAAATTACACTGCATTGTTACCAGCTTCTATCGAGAGTCTATCCTTTCATTTGACTGTTGGGTGCTATTGCCAATACTGGCATTATAAGCAATTATTGGAAAATAAGAGAGAGAATTGAGATATACACAGCAATGTTTGCAAATAATATTCAAAGCCCAAAAAACAATTCAGCTGCCCAAAAAACTGTACTCCATTAAACAACTGTTGTTTCCAAGAAAATGCAAGTGTTATGCAGTTAATGAAAAGCAGGGAGAATAGTATCACTTTATGAACAACAAAATTCCCTTTAAAATATATAATTTTACATAGTGAAAAAAACATATACTGTATTTCAAACTTTGGCATATTATATTGTTTAGAGTCAGAAAGCTAGACAGTTTGGTTTTACTGTATAAAGCACGCTGGCTGCAGCTCACAAAATCCTATAAAGGCAGGGCATGTCAGGTGAAATCCAGACATCTGCTTTCCTTACCAAATTCAAGCTTATAGATGTTAACCATTTCATACATCATTCTACGTACAGAATTGAATGACAAATTATTACACTACTTTAGTTTTGAGCAATTATTCTGGTAAGAGAAGGGAAAAAATATTGTTTGGTTATAATTCACATGTGGACGATTAAGGATAGGAGGAATAGCAGCTGGTATACTGCCTTTTTTTTTTTTAACTTTCTTCTGCAGTGGCAAAATTCTTTAGCCATTATTTAGCATTTAGGTTTTGTATAAATAACAATTTAGGTGCCAACAAATCTCATGGTTTTGTTCAGAACTCTCATGTTAGGTACTGTTTTCTACAGTGAAGAATCCAGGGGAATGAGACGCAAGGGTTCTTCTATCATACCTGTAGATGTTTATGACTCTTGGGTCGGTTCAGTTACACCCATACAAAAACATTCTGACACCTACTTTTGTGAATAAATCTTCAGTTTTAGTGTACTGAATGAATAGGGTGCATGTTTTCTTAACGGTTCTACGTTGTGTAGCATACATTCTCTGTCAAACATTCACTGACCTTGTTGCACTCTTTAAGGGTGGCACATTCCTGTCAGGGACTTTCTTTGCATTGATGAACAGTATCTGTGACAATTTTAAATCGACCCTATTCAAGCCTATGTGAAGTTCTCCAAAGTGATTTGGAGCCCACACTAAAAACTGTAAGATCTCATTCCACCAACATGCTAATCACTACACTACCACTGAAGAGAAGAGACAACATCCGCTAGGTGCCTCTAACTAATAAATGGGTCCAGCCATTACTATGTAAAACGAGGTTTTTCTGAAGGCTTATGCACAGCGTAAAAAAAATTACAAGTTAAGATATTGCAACAATGTCTGGAAGGACTGATCTTAGACATTGTAATATTCCAAGAAGTAGCAGCAATGTACATAATTACTTCCTTTTATTACAATTAGATTGTTTCATGTTCTTGTTTTTGTGAAATAAAAACATTTACTTTAACTTTAAAGAGAGTCGATTAAAGACACTAAACAACACTTACTTTTAAATTTTTCCGGAACATGTTTCTGAGACTTTGCCTCTATCATCAGCCGGCTCTCGACTCATTTACTTTTATTTGACTACACATTTTAAAATAAAAATACCCAATATACTGAAGTTTTTAGCAAAAGCTTCAATAAGCAATTTAATATTTTTGAATCTGAATACAAAGCATATTCTTATGGTGCTGGGGCAGCTATGACATTTTTCTCAAACATTTTGTTTTAAATATCAGCAGTGTTTTGCTATGAATTCACAAAGGTGGATTCATAGAAAATGTACTTGTCAAAATCTATCTTTGGTTTGAACAATAATGCGCCCCTCCACAAAATACTAATACAAATGAGGCTCTTAGGAGTTGCTATTCTAATGAGCTCATAGCAGCAACTCCCAGCACCAGCATGAAGCCTTTCCCCTTTAGGGATGGATTGGTTATTTATTATTTATTTAATACAAATGAGGCATTGACATGGGAAAGGTCGTAACTGAAAAAAAAATCGTATTCACATATGATCAGCACCATATTTTTGGAAGTTACGACCTTTCCCAAGTCAATGCATTAAATATTATTTTTTTATTTTTTCAAAACAGTCTGATTTTTTTAAGACACTATTATGAGAAGTTTGCTATTTACACTGTTTTCCCACCCTCTTATGAGTGAGCATTTTATTTTACACCAATGTTTCTTTTAGCTGCATAACTTGTTTCACAAATATGTTGACAAATTCGTTATTTTTTGTTTTTCATTTTACAGATTCAAGATCTGCTAACTAGCATTAAAAATAATTCTGCAATTCTATTTGGTAATGAGCTCTTTTACCTAGTTGACAACTATATGCCATATTTAACAAGAACATTGCCAGAACAATATTCTGAAGAGTTAATTGGTATCTCAGATGTGGCTGACATTTCACTGGGAGAAATTACTTTACTTAATGTCTTTTATGAATTCTTTAGTGTGTGCACATCTATCATTGCTCACGACAGAAGTGGAGTTATGCATCTGGGAAGAAATTTGGATTTTGGTCTCTTTTTAGGGTATGTTATGTTTATCTGTCAAAGCAATCAATGTATATGAGTGCATATCGAAAGCTAAACTGACATCTTGCACAGAGATAGAAAATCGCAATAATTAAGCATACACAAAATATTATCTGCTTAAATGAACTTAAGTTTTGAAAATCTACCCAAAATGTTGCTTTTAAAAACAATGGCAGATACTTATCATCTCGTGGAACCATAGAGAGTGGTGACTTGTGAATAGTTATCTGTATTCAATGTATAAGGTGGATTGGCTCAGCACATCACAATTTGATTGTTCGACCATGAGGAACCAACAAAGCATGCTCAATATTTCAAAGCTGCATCATAACAGTTTAATTTCATGCTAGTCCCAGTTAATTTAAGCAGCTGAAGGAATATATATCTTCTTGGTGCAAAATTTGATTTCAGATGCACTCATATGCAATTCCCTTTCAAGAATAAGACATACATCTTTATTTTACTTCCCTTATTATCCTGCTGCTCAAAACGTTACACTGGCTTTATCTTTGTTAATAGAAACCTCTCAGATAATGCAGTGATTATTCTCAAAAAAGTGAGAGGGGTACTGCCACGTTTCTCGGATGTGTGCTAAGCACCAATGAACGCATCACTTCAACCAATGGAATGCACAGAAATCACCAATGACAGATAGATGTTTTGTCCCCGTGGAGTAATCAGTGCATTATCTGAGAGGTTTCTATTAACAAAGATAAAGTCATGGTAACCGTTCGAGCAGCACACAGTAGATAAAGGAATTATTGCATTCCCACAAAAAAGTTAATACATTTAATAGTTATGAAAGGAACCGAGTACTCATGTAGGATAATTATTAGTACAGATTTGTGGCTTCAACAATTTCCATTTAACATTAAAAAATAAGGTATATTAAGTGAACTTGCATACCCTGTGAGATTTGAAACAAAATACCCATTAGGAAACACCCAACATCACTGAACATTAACCATGGTGAGTTACCAGCACCACATTAAATTATGATAAATATTGACATAATTTATTTGTATTGCTTCACTGTCAATGGCCTCAGTGTTTTAGTTTTTACCTCATAACATTGTTAAATAAAGGCTTTTAAAATAATTTCATTGGAGTCCTAACTTAATTTTAAAAGTTGCTTTATGAAACAATAGTGAATAGCAATAATACTAATCAAATTGTTTCACTTTTTTTAATTTAGCTGGGATGTAATCAACAATACATGGCTAACAACAGAATATTTAAGACCTTTGGTTGTAAAGCTGGAGTTTAAGAAAAACAATAAAACTATATTTGAATCAATTAACTTTGCTGGTTATATTGGAATCTTAACAGCTGTTAAAAAGGTAGGATGTCATAATGCCATAATTAGCATTATTAATAAAGGGTTAATGATTTATATTTTTGTTGTTCTTACCAAGAGTTAATGTTTTTAGGGATCGTTTAGTTTAAGTGTGGATGAAAGATTCAAACTGAATGGTGGCTATGTGGGCATATCTGAATGGATTCTGGGCTACCACAACCAGAAATGGATGGGGCTTTTAACAAGAGAAGTGATGGAAAAAGCTAATGACTTTAAGACTGCACAGAAGATGCTAGCAAAGCCCAATTTAATTGCACCAGTTTATTTTATTCTTGCTGGTAACTCTTCCAAGGAAGGATGTATTATAACAAGAGGGCGCAGCTCTTTTGAAATTTGGGAAATTGGAAGCAAGCACAAATATCAAAATGGTTCATGGTACATGGTCCAAACAAATTATGATCACTGGGTGAATCCACCATTCTATGATAACCGTAGACTGCCAGCAATTTGCTGTATGGAGGAGATGGGACAAAAAGATGTACCCAAGACTCTGTACAAAGTATTATCTACAAGACCAGTTCTTAACAAGGTAAGAGATAGTGATTAATAGACTTAAATAATCCCTCTCAAATTTATATGCAAGAGAGAGTTTATACTTCCTGAGGTGGAATAAAGTATAGATAGATGCTACGTATTCATTATTATCTTCACATTTTATATAAAATATAAATATATGGAAGGAATTTTGTAGCTCCAAAAATGCCTATTTTGACCTAGAGACCTACACATTTAGAACATAAATATACCTGCTTTACTATTGGCATTATTTTATTTATTACTTTTTGTCATATAGCAATGAAAGATATGTTGGATATATGGGGGTTGGTTTGGTTGAAAGACCTATAGTTTGATAGTAGGCATTAGAAATTCCTGGAAAACCACTTTTAGTGCTTCGACAGGACACCCATCTACTTCATGTTATCCTTTTTCAGAAACCTGTTTTATAGAGAATATACCAGTCCCTCCCCACCCGGTAGCATCTCTGCCTTAAATTTAAGAGGTCTCTAGCACCAATCTTGGTTAGGGCGAGTTATCTGTATAAGATTTTTCCGAGGTTTAACTACACACTCACTCACTCACTCCTTATTCTGGAAGATGTATGTCTGGTAACTCTAAACTCTATTGACCCTGGGGTCAATTGAGCATCATTTCACCCATTTCATTCATCATCATATATGACTTAATGTTGGAGGATGAAAATGAATCGTTCAAGGTTCTTCAAGGGTAGAGTCAGACTGAAAAATTTAATGCCATAGCTGGGAGATCCATAGTTCAAATCCCAGCTATAGCATTAAATTCTTCAGTCTGACTCTACCCTTCGAAAAATTAAGATTTCTATTTAACTGTGGTAATGTATAATGCAGTATAATGAATATACTTTGAGTTGATAGAAAATTATACTAACCAAGACTCAGCACTACTGCCAGGGTGCTTACTATATTCAAGAGTATGAAAGTTCAATTTAAAAGTATTTCCTGTATGTATGTATCAGAAAGAGAGAGAGTGAGAGAAAATAGTGAAAGATGGCTTACAATATGTGTTTGGAGGAATTTAGTAACAGTGCCGTCAAAATTAATCTCAAAAAACTATTTGTAGTTGGTTTATTGATACTCATCACTTACTTTTTACATTAATGAGAGACTAGTTTCAAAGGCATTCGCCTCCATTTTCAATCTCTCTCCAACTGGCATCTGTTGTCTGCTCTCTCTCTCTCTCTGGTGGAACTATGAACTTTTTTGTCAAATTATCTACTGGTGGGATTTCAAAGTTCATTACATGATCCTTATTTTTCCATATGAATATGTTCTATGTTGTCAATTTATTTTGGTTTATCACTCCGTTTAATAATTTTGGATTTGGATCAATGTCATGATTTTCATTCCAACTACTGCTGACTTATCTTCTATATACAGCTAGCGTGAAGAAATGATTAATTTCCATCAATTAACTAAAATAATGAGAGTTAAATGAAGCAAGTACACCACAAACGGTGTACCTCGGATGCAAGAGCCGCTAGTGGTTTACCGGGGAAACATACGAGTCAAATGGAGAATTTAATGTCAGGACGACACATTGGCCATGGTAGCTCAATGGTTTAGAGCGACTGGATGGAAACCAGGAGATCCGTGGTTCAAATCCTGGCCATGGCATTGAATCTTTCATGTTGACTCTATCAAAAACCTAAGCCTATATATGGGTAGCGTGAAGAAATGATTCATTTCCACCAATTAACTAAAATAATAAGCAATGTGGATTTATTGCTTGCATGATAATTTATGCATAAATCAATTTTTGTTACTAATCCACCTGTGGGAGAAAATAAGTATTACCTGTTTGCTGCATGACAATTCAATCTGGGAATAGATTTAACTACAATTATTCCCAAAATAGACAATGTTACAAAAAAAGCTTTTGAAAAATTATTTATTTAAGGAACATTAACTATATAATGAACTCTACAGTATCTATTACCTGTAGTAAGTTATGGTCAGTCACTTAAGGTTTACCAATTATATCAAATTAATTCAAAATTAAGCTTTTTTTTTTTTTTGATTCTTCACATTTTATTAGTTTGCAAACATCCTTCGCATATGGTATGTGCATCAAAATTGTTAAAATCATATTTAAGATGAAAAAAAGAAGAAAAGAAAGAACGGGTAGCTTGAGGCAGGGGGATTCAGTTGAAAATGTTCACTTAAATGTGTCCGAGTCAAATATACAATAAAAAAAAAATTATATTCATGCTGCATACAGATGCACTATACTACTTTCTTGATTCAGATAAAGTAATAATGCTTAAACTTTTTGCAGCTGACCACATACACAGCAATTATGAATGTACCTGAAGGGAAACTCCAAGCCTTCCTACGTACCTGCGATGACCCATGTTGGCCATGGTAATCTTTTGTTAAGGAATACGAACTGCCTACAGACCAATTAAGAGAAGTCTAAAAGTTTTTCATAATTTCTTTATGATTTTCAAATTTTGGTTGTACCTTCTGCTCATTGGTAGAGCTCTTATAGGTGCACTTAACTGTAAATATCTTTAAAAAAATAATATTCAGAATAACACGTGTGTACCAAACTTAGAATTTTCATGTTCATACTGTTGAAACATCGATCATTTAGCTAATATTACTGCTGGAGAGATTATTTTTGTTTTGAATGGGAAACTCCACTAGTTATACACAGAAAACTAAGAGAGCCTGGAGGATTGTGAGATATTTTGTAAACCATAACTGTCAGTTTTCTTTAAATTCTACATAACACCAATTTCTAAAGATTTACAATTTTCTATTCAAATGTTCACATCTTAGTAATATATACAAAAGGGATGATGAAACTTTTTTCACCCACTTGTCACTGAATAAACTTAATTTAGTCCTGGATTATTGAAACAGGCAATATGTCTTAATGTGGTTATTACTTCCTCTACCATGTAGAGGAATAATGTGATGAATTGTGTACATGTTCTTCTTAGTAATTAATGTAAAGGCGGTGCGAGTTCACACATGTAACATATTTTTGACTTTCTGATATCAATGTCATTGTTTCTTACCATAGACATGTTTTAATACTATCCTTGTTATAACAATTATATAAGTTTGCCAAAGATATCCAGTATTATTTTAAAAACTGTGCCAATATTTATTAGTATGTGTCAAGTTCACAAAAAAGCATAGCATTCTTACTCCATATTAGTATAAGAACGATGCATTTTCTGCACAAATGAATTTATTTTGAATATTGTAAGTAGTGCTATTGATTCTTAAAATTTGTACCAAGCCTATGAACAAATAAAAGCATTTAATTGAAATGTTATAATCTTCTGTTGTGCAGTTTGTATGCAAACTCCAATTCTGTGTTCTATGTGTTATAACTATATAGCGCTAACCTACTGATCCCTGGTCATTGGTCCAAACCCAGCCCAGACTGAAAGATTAGGAGTATAGAAGAGAGAGAGCTAGCTTCATGTTAGTAGATTCGCTAGTAAGTACAAGAACTCTCAAGGGACTAAATTCCAACACTTTGGTGGCACTAATATGATCTTACCAGTTGACGTTATTAACAAACAAAATATTTAATTGAGTTTCGTAACAGCAAAGTCTTAGTATTACTTAGACACTACATTACTTAGTTAAAATTATACAATGAGTTGACTAAGACACTTTGTACTTTGAATATGGTATGTAAGTACAGTGTCTCAGTCAACTCATTGTATAATTTTAACTACATTACTTCACAGTGTTAATTCTAATTTAAAGTTTTCAAATACATTACTTGCTTGTTTTAAAGAAGCACTGTTTCAGAAGCTTTCACTCCCATTCTTGTTCCTGAATCACGCCATGCTGTGGTTGGATGAATTTCTGCAAAAGTAGGTAGCTTGGAGGGATTTAAAAATTAAAAATATCTACATATTTTCCAAAACTGTAAGTTCTGTTTTTCCCCAGAATATCTTTTAGTATTCCAGGTTTTCTATGTTGGTTTCTAAAAAAGTGCCAAGCCAAATGACAAATCAGCATTAGCTTGGCATTTCTGGAGAAGCCAACACAACGTAAATAGAAATACTAAAAATATTTTGGGAAATACAAAGCTTACAGTCCGGGAAAATATCTGCATATTGTAAAACAGAAAATGTGTTTTTAACTTTGAAATCCTGCCTTACAACCTACTTTTGAAGTTTGTTCAAGCACCGTACAGACAAGGCCAATCACCAAATGGAGTGATGATGGCAGTGTAACAACGGAGGATGTAAACAAAAGCTCCTGAAACACGTTTTTTCTGAGAATATGTGATATAGTTGGAAATTAAATTGTTCTTCCAGACTAGCCAGGTTTAGATAGGTGGAGTCAGACTGAAAAATTCAATTTGAATCCACCAAGAAAGGTAAGATGCCACTGATTGCGAGTCATTAGTTGACTTTTTTCTAGATTTTATAAAATGTAAGTACTGTGAATGCAATTTTGTTATTCAAGTTTTTTGCGTCTTCCAAGAATGTAACAAAAGATTTTCAAGAAAATTCTCACTCTAAACTACTTCTTATATGGAAAAAAGTTTGAAAATGTTGGTTTGCTTAAAAAAAAAAGGGGGGGGGGGGCTAACAATTTTTATTAAAATAGTGTATGTTTAAGATATTTTTATAACAAACAAAATGCACATTTTGAACATTCTGGAAATAGTCTTTGAAGTCTTCATTCTAAATGACTTTTGCACAACGTGTAAATCATTATGAGATACACAAAATTTTACAGTCCAGAAAATGTACATTTCATTTAAACATAATTATTTTACAGAGTTTCATTTCTGAAATATTTCTTGTTATTGTTTTAAATTTTTCAATACTTACATTATTCTAAACAGGAAGTTATTATTCAATTTTTCAGCCTGGTTATCGAAAGGCTTACTATATTCTCCTATTCCTATTGTACGCACAAGGAAATAGGCACTGATATCTTAACATGAAGTAGATGGAAGAATAAGCATTAGTAAAAGCTTGTCGTAAGATTGGAAAGAAATTCATGTGAGTGCAACACATTACATTTCCTACAGAAACTTCCCCAAATTTTATCACAAAATTGAAGCCATTGATAGTGAAGCAATACAAATAGATAAGTGAAGTTTGTCACAAATTGTAATTATAATATTCCCCACATTATTAAAGTCTGTCTAATGAACACAAGTGCAGTTAGGCCCTCAAAGGGAACTACCCTCCTGCCCACTAATGACCGTCATAAATCTATTTCCACACTTCAGAAATGGAACACTGTCGTTGAGGACCAATAGCAACCCTCATTTTCTCGAAGTGACAGTCGCATGTCACATGGACTCCACATGGAGTCTCAGTTGCCAAAGTTCTAACTTCCAGTTGATCTGTTTCATTACGTGCAGAAATTCGTTGTGTGTCACGATGTGGAGACCGTGGGAGGGAAATGCAGTAGATTTCAGTCAAGTGAAAATCAAAGTGATGACAATAGTGTGAATAACTGGGCCGAGTTATATTACTGGAAAAGTCTCAAAAAACAAAGTTACAGCGGGAACTGTTTGTAAGCAAATTCAAGCGCTAGTTTTGAACACATAAAAATATGTGCTGACAAATATTCTTGGTAAGGGATCGTACAATGAACCTGATGATAAATTCTGGGTATTCACAGAAATACAGTAAGAAATATTGTGATGAAAGGAATGACAAAGACACTGATCAAGTGTGAAAACAAAAGGAAACGATTCTCCAAAGTAGATAATTTCACATGCGATTTAATTCATCGAGAAATTTATAGATTCTATGCAAAAGGGAGAGCGCCCACCTTAGACAAATTGCTTGCACATTTCCAAGAAATTTGTGATTTTCCTTACGGGCACTGCACTTTACACGGTCTCCTAAAGGAGCTGGGTTTCAAATACAGCACTTTGAGTAAGTTAAGGGTTATTATGGAATCCAGTAGAATTGTAGCTTGGCGATATATATATCTGTCAAAACTAAGGAAGTTTTGCAGTACGATATCGTCAAAAATAAGGAAGTTTTGCAGTAATGGACATAAGATGATTTATTTAGACGAAACCTTGTATGATACCCATGACGTATTGAGAAAGGTGGCAACCTTGCAGAACGGACTGGGAGGAGGGTCATTGTTGTAAAATGATTATAAGGGTTCGTCAAACGCAGCGGCCGACGTGCACATGAGTTAACTAAACAGACTCTACGTTGTGGAGGCTATTATCCTCTCCTACATTTTTCCCCTAGTATAGTGGCTCTATCTGCATTTAAAATTATCATGCTTATCGGCAGTGTTTCTTTTCTGCTTTGCTTTAGTGATTGTCCTGTAGAATGAAACTTTATCAGGAGAGAGAGTCTTTTGAAAAACCTTGATCAGCAAACAGGTGCCATCTGTCCAACCACAACCTACCTCTCTAGAATGCTGTCACTGCAGTATACTTTTCTCTTATGTGGTCCATTAATCCTGCCCAGTCATTACATGGAAGAACTTTGAAGATTTTAGGATATAAATTATAATTTTATTTAAAAGATATTTTTTCAACATACATTGCGAAAACTTGTTTTTATTTTGAACCAGAATTTTAAAAACAATCAGTTACAATTCCAATGCAATCCCTAAATATTGTTCAAAGGAGGCCCCTACGCCTCTCCATATATGCATGAGGCTGAACCATTTGTTCACGAAACTCTGCTGTGTTCAGAAAATCTTCAAAGCCTATCTCTTCATCTTTACCAGTAAGCACATCAGCCATAAAGTTGGATGATGGTAGAAATGGCAGATGTCCCACCTGCTTGGCAGCATGAAGTTCCATGTTCAAGCGGAGTGGCGCATGAAGCCCTTGTTGATTTCGGAGCATTAACATGTTCATTTGCATTTGGTTCTCTGAAAACTAACAGACAATGTAACAATAACAAAGAATCTATTATAATATGAATAAATCACCACCTCCCATTTTTTTCCTCAACTGAGTTTCATCTTTCGATGAAGGCTTGAAATTTTTACAGCTGTTTTACTAATGTCAGCACGTTGAAACAAAGAGTTGCATAAAGATAAAAATAAATATTTCCTGGCAGTTGATCTGATCACATAAACATCACAAACAAAAATAGTCTAAAGTTACAGGTTGATAAGAAAACCTTTCACCTTATCTTACTTGCTCTGAATCTAACTTTTTAAGAAATGCAATAAAATGTAATATTAATTAAACTTTATAAGAAATGTTGGAAACGGCCTCAATCTAGCAGACTTCTGAACGTCTTTTATTCACACATTCAACACTTGGTACTATAATAAATAATTCTTGATCTTTTAGTTTCTCAAGACGTATGAAAATTCTAATCATACACTTACTTTCTCTACCATATACCTGTAGTAGATAACAGAAAATATACCACCAAATATCTGATATCTACATTTCACTGGAAATGCATGTTTTGGGATCCTTTGAACCAAAAAAGGGTATATTCCTCTCTGTAAACTGCATAGCTCAAAAACAAATTCTCTTAATTACCCAACTTGGTAAAAACTTGGTAATATAATGAAGCTATGAATAATAAAGCAAATATAAATAAAAATTACAATAAATAATAGTATCTAAAAATCCAACTATCTTAATTATACATAAAAACAATTCTAGTTTTGATAATCACAAATCTTAATTTTCAGCTTATTTTATATATAATTACCAAAAATAAGTTTAAGTTCCTATTCATGATGCTTTATGAACCCAACTTGATATTTTGGTTCAGCAACTTCCAAGTATGTGACAAGGTTTTCAAAAAATCTCCCCACTCCTTATAGACCTTTGTGGAAAATGTTTTAATTTTCTCAAAAACACTATAGCAATTTGAATTCTTTCCTTCCCCTCTTTCTTTTCTTCCTATTTAAAGAGTCTGTTAATACAAAAACATTTTGAATGCTGATTTCCATTTCATTAGTTAGAATTTGTATATTAACAATTTACAAATAATTAGGAAAAGGTTACAAATGTCTAAACTGTGTTACCTTATAAAGTTTGAAGAACTTTACAAAATCAGATAAACAATTGATAAAGAAATACCATGCACAATCTGTTCTTTTCCCATTTTGAAATGTTGGCAACCATTAATTGAATATGTATATTCAAATCTTTAGCAAAGCACTGTAGCAAATTTCAAGTAACAAATTATGTACATCCTTTTTTTTAAAATTAGAATAGGAAGCAAAAGGAACACCATATAATACTTACTTTTCGCTCTGACATTTCTAAAGGATGTAAAGGCTCCAAATTAACTGCAGCGGCCCCAAACCTTAAAAAATGAGAAAGAAACATACCTTTGTAAAACAAAACAAAACAAAAAAATGGTCAGTTAAAAGTAAAACAGAAAAATGTTTACAAGTTGACAAGTGTGTATCTGTTTTCAATTAGTACTAATTTGAATTCAGCATTTTAAATATCAGGAATACATCCAAAGGTTTCTGAAAATGTTTATGAAACATCAACATTTTGAGAGCATGAATCTCACCTATCTTCAGGACAGATATTTGTTACCAGGAAACCTTCAGCTCTTATTTCCATACTTATGTGTAGCCATGCTAGCACATGCTAGCACATGCTCCTAATGCTATCTTCTTCCAAGCCATTAAGTCCTTCCGTCTACTGACAAGATTGTGCATTGCTGTTATACAGGACTTTGGCGGCTGGTAGGTATGTTGGTTATGATAGAGGGATCATCTAACAGTATCATTTTTTTTGAAAATATCCTTCAGTCAGTCTTCCCAAAGGAGAAATCAATTGTCCTTAGCTTTGATGAATTATGAATGAAAATAAATTATCTTTATATTATTCTTTTAGCCTTAGAACTATTACATAAAGACATCATGATAGCTCTCCAGGCCAGTGGAATATGACTGAAAGCTATACTGGACCAGGTGAGGTTATAGAATATAAAGTAAGTATGATCGTTTCTGCAATTATGCGAAAAGATACCAGCTTCACCATGTGATTTATTGGGTTACATTTATCACCTGCCCATTTAAAGTATGAATTGAAACTACAATGTGCAGGGTTCTATGAGGAAATGTGTAACCTGTCAGGGGAACTAGGTTATAAAAATCATTTGCCCATGATCCAATAAATAAAAACTCCAAATTCACAAGCAATTGCAAAACCTCCAGGGAAGTGCATTGGAGGACGGGGACCAATTCCTTGGCTATGCTAAATCAGGCGTTGGCAGTGTATGTTACTCATATATTGCACCTGTAAATATGCATTTGCAATAGGCATAAAAAATGGAGGGTGGCATCTGTTGCAAAATTCCAAAATGATGTGGGGATGCAACTATAATAGTTTATTAAAATACTGCCATCGTTATGTAAATAACAAATAATTTTGGATCCTTTCTGCAAAGCATAGCTGGTTTAATCTTTATGCCATTATTCTGCTATAAAAGAAAACCTCTTAAAAAAGGGTTGATGGGTGAATTATAGGCTTCAGAAGTACCAGCAGCTACTATGCAACACCTAATGCAATCTGATTAATATCCTGGATTATTTGGTTATTAGCTACATTAATGTTTTGTGTCTGTCATCACTTTGCAGTAAGGCTACAGTGATGCAAAGTTATGACAGAAACAAAACATTAATGTGGCTAACAACCAAATAATCCAGGAGATTTTACGTAAGTTTAATCAGATTACATTAGTGGTGTTCTGTGACGTCCATGCTTGATAACTAAGACATTAAGTGCACACAGTATGCGAAAGAGCAGACTGAGGAACAGAACCAGGACAGTAAAGAATGTCATAATACGATTCACTTATATTATTCATCTGATAAGGTAAGTATAAAATATTTCCAAACTTTGCAGTTACACAAAAAAAGAGCAAAGTGCAGTCAAAATATAAGCTTAAGCTAAACCTCAATGATCCCCAATTACTCCATTAACTCTGAGGACTAGTATAAACATATTTTGAAATCGCTAATGTAAGTCTTTCTCAAGCTTTGGCAACCTTTAACTTTACCTACATAAGTGAAGAACGTTGGACTGACCCCAAGTACAAAATGGTCCTGATGTTCTACTGTTAAGGGCTTAAAATGATGGCATTTGAGGTTAGGTATGCTTACCCACTAGCCATTACATCTGGAACTCCATAAACCGTCTGTGATATACCTGCTCTCTGAGGAATACTAGGTTTTGGTCTCACCGAAGGCATACCGAAACTCTATAATCAAACATTAATAAAGTCAGACAACTGTTAATAGAATCAGCAAGTCATGTCCATGGAACAATTTAATACCCAACACTTAAAGTAACTGTCTAAAGCTTACATGAGTTAATGTCAGATCCTATGTATTAACTTACCATCTTGCCGTTACAAAATTAAAATATTATTTCTAATATACAACAGTGTGTTCTTTATTAGACCAGAATATTATATGTCATTCATGTATACACACAACAACCAAAATCCAAGCTATCTCAATACAATGCACATACCACAATGATACACAGTTTGTGGTGAACGGCACAGAACATCAAACCACAGAAGACCTATTCCCTATGGTTCTGGTGCTACACTGTGTTTCTGTCCTTGTTCTCTGCTCAGATACCACAGAATGCAGGTGAAACCCTTGGATAAAACCGGCATTGCTAAAACGAAACGCGATCGTTCCGGCATTTATTTTCCGTGTATACAGGTTTCCGTCTTACAGAAGCTTGTGCTTGAATACAAAGAAATTACAGAAGCTATAATCGTACAGGCTTACAGTAAAGGAATAATATAGATTAGATTAGATTAGATTGATTTGCGTTCAGTAGGTTCACTTGTAGCCAGAAAAGGCTGTGAACATTGAACATGTCTAGAGGTATAAAGTTTAATAGCGTATATATGTACAAAAGTTAACATAAGACACATATTGACCTGTTGTTCATATTGCCTGTGTACTATAATATGTGTCTTATGTTAACTTTTGTACATATATACGCTATTAAACTTTATACCTCTAGACATGTTCAATGTTCATAGCCTTTTCTGGCTACAAGTGAACCTACTGAACGCAAATCAATCTAATCTAATCTAATCTAGAATGATATCAGGCTTATTATATATTATGCACTATATTTTCAACGTACGTATGTACAATAATTGTAGTGTATCGCCTAGTCCCTCTGCTTTTAATTTTCCCTTTCCAATTTGCAACTGTCTGCACATTGCTTCATTTGCTTCACCACAACGAGCATTCAAAACAATTTTATGATGATATTTGAAGTACTCAGGCACCCATTGGAAGCCTGTGGCCCGCATTCGGGAGACCCGGGTTCGATTCCCTTGGCCGAACTACCTGACCCATGAGTTTTTTCGGAGGGTTTCCCGGGTTGCTGGGTAGGTTAGTTACATCCCCCGAATTTCCAGTTCCTCCATTTCATCTAAATTATCATTTTATATCATCTTTCATCTGGGTAGCAGTGTCGGCGGTTGTCTCGGCGGTGCATGGCGGGAATATATGCTCTGAGGAAAACTACTTCCTCCTTCGGTTGGTCGGTTGCCGGTCTGCGAGCCGCTCTGGGGCTCGGATCGCCTGCCTTGGGACCATTAGGGCTTGGCTGCTGGGCTCATTGCCGTCCCGCTGTGGGGGAGCAAGTTCGTTGTCTTGGCATGTCAGGGGAAGTCTCTATCCAAGTAAACTGTATGGACCCTGCCCTCTGTATTGTCGTGTCTCCTCTGTACTGCCCTCTGTCTCATTCACCCCATCCTTCCTCCCGGGGGTGTCCCCACTTGTGGGCATAGGAAGAGTGGCCTACGTACCGAATCCCCTCCGTAATGAAATCCCAATTCCAATCCATTGGAAGCTCTGAAATTATCTTTGACTAATTTTCTTGCTGTCCCTAAAGCTTGAGCCTGAAGGGTCCGAAATGGGAGTTTAGTACGCGCAGTAACTACTAGAACACAGCACATCGTCATACTTGTACATTTTGTGATGCGTTTCACATGCATCACATGTGACACATGCCCTGCTGTTTCTTTTAACCACTCGTCTTTAATTTTTATGTTTTCAAAATCTCATAAATGCGGGTTTTCCCCACTTTAAACAATACAGTTAATTCTTTAGCTGGACGTTTGTTCTTTTGGTGAACTTCAATAACCTCATTTTTTCTGCCAGTGATAATGTCTTATGTTTAGAACTTATTTTACATAATTTGTGTACATACAAACTACGTTTTTAAAAATCGCCAAAGTTCACTTTTCTTTCACTCGTACCTGATCACTTGCAACAATGAAAGTGAGAATGAACACATTGCAAAATAGCTGTACCCTTACCGTGTGTGTTGGTAGAGAGCACAGGTAGGGAGTTAAAAACGCTAATGCTTTGTTTTTCCTTTCCCTCGAAGATTACAGTTTATGTCTTTACGGTTAATGGAACTTCGGTACAATTGTCCTCAAAAGTATTGCACTTTTTTAAATTCCTTCATAGTAACCCAATACATATAAAGTATCCGTTTTAATCAGGATATTTACGCAAACGGTTTCCTGAAAATTATTTCCGTTTCCGCATTAGGTAGTTTTCCGATTTTACATGGGAAATAGCCCTGTTCCGAAATTTATTTTCCGTTTTTTTTTCTTTCGGATTTCGGGCTTATATAAGGAGTCCGATTAAGGCAGGTTTCCCTGCATTAAATTGGACGACCTTCTGTGTCGCCGAGCTGATGATGCTGAAAGTTCTAAAATATACATCAATATAGCAGAACCTAATTTAGACGGATCAACTGGAACCAGGGCCGATCCGAGTTAACGAAAATCTGGGTGATATAGAGAATGACGGAAGTCGATAAAAAAAGAACATGTAAAACATGTACAGCTATAAAATATTTTTAGAGTTTAGAAATTAGAGTAGGTACATTTTCATGTAAAACCACATACACTATGTGTATCCTATTCTTAACATTTAGTTTGCTTCACTGTCAGCAGCTTCAGTTTTTTTTTACAATATATACACTGTATGCTGTAATAGCCTGTGTATATACACTGTAGCCGAATATAGCTACAAACTAGTCGGTAGTACGAAATCAGAGAGCTTCTGCAGTCTCCGCTTAAGAGCAGTACGATCTCACATCCACTTTAATATTAGAAGTTCACATCGCAATCTTTTGGATTGACTCTCGAAACGAACCATCAGTTTCTCTGTTTGCTACTACTTATGACTGCATGGTCTTAACCACAGCTAGTTCATCAACCTTTCTGAATCTGAATAGACTTCATTTTCATTTTAAGTAACACTGTATGTTGCTATAATGCCTTCGTCTGTAATCAATTTATAACCTCCGTCAATGTATTCTTCATTAACATCGGAACGCCATCAAAATTTTTAAAAAATGTCTATATTCCTTCTTCCATACTTTTTTTTCCCCTTCATTCACACCAGGCCAGAACTTTTCCCTTGACTTTATCAAAGTGTTTCTTCCAATTAATTGAAAGTCCAAAAGAGATTTTTAATATATTTAATTAATGCCCGCCTCGGTAGCGTAGATGGTAGCATGTCTGCCTCACGTTCAAGAGGTCCCGAGTTCGAATCTCGGTCAGGGTGAGTTACCTGGATAAGGTTTTTCCGGGGTTTCCCTTATCCAAAAAGACGAATGTAAGGTGACTCTAAGCTCCATGGACTCCGGACTCATTTGAGCATCATTTCACCAATTTCATTCACCGTCCGATATGACTTAACATTGGAGGACGTAAATTGCTATAAAAAAAAATCAATAACCACTATTTAAACATAGTTAAAAAAGTCAAAAACATAAATACTTCTTCACAGGACAAAAACTTAATCACACAGAAAACACAGCTAAAGTCAATGGCAATTTTTGAGATAACTAATGATGATGTAATAAAAGAAATAGATAAGTTAAAATTTAAAAAATCTAGCGGTTTGGATGAAATCTCAAACAAAATTGTCAAAACTATAAAGCTGGAAACGGCAGAGGTATTGAGGCATATTATAAATGCCTCTCTGACACAGGGAATTTTTCCAGATACACTAAAAAAAGTTAATGTAAGACCAATATACAAACAGAAAGGTGGAAAGTTAGAAAAGGAAAATTATAGACCGATTACACTATGTGGTAATTACTCAAAGATCAAAGAAGGGGTATTTTTAGAACAATTACAGTCCTACATTAAAAAACTGAACATTATAGCGGAGGAACAATATGGATTTCAAAAACACAAATCCACAATACAAGCGATAGATAAAGTGAATAGCACAATAATAAATGCCTTAAATAAAAGAGAAATAGCTATTGCAGTATATCGAGATTTAACTGTATTGGAACACCACAGTGAAGCGAAAAATTATTAATTTTTAGATGAGTCGTATTTATTACACATCTGCTTCACTTTCGTATCAAGCTTTAGTCGCATAACAGCCGTAGATGCAAACGATGATTTGCGAAACATGTCCTCAAAATGGATTAAGCTTTAGTTGCATAAGAGCCGTAGATGCAAACGATGATTTGCGAAACATGTCCTCAAAATAGGTACGAAAGTGAAGCAGATGTGTAATAAATACGACTCATCTAAAAATTAATAGCTATTGCAGTGTTCATAGATCTAAGTAAAGCTTTTGATTGCGTTAACTTAGAACTACTAATAGAAAAACTAAACAGATATGGGGTACGAGGAATTGCACAAGATTGGGTTGAATCTTATCTAAAAAAGCGAATGCAATGGGTGGAAGTAAATTTTAAGAACACAAAGGGAGAAATTGAAAATATTAAGTCAGACTGGGGATATGTAACATCAGGTATACCTCAAGGTTCAAAATTGGGACCATTTTTATTTTTACTTTATATAAATGATCTTTTTGAGTTGATAAGGAAGTATGGTGGTACTGTAATAGGATATGCAGATGATATAACCATAATAATAAATGAATCTACAGAAAGAGAAGAGGAAGATAAAGCAAAGGAAATCCTAAAAATAGTAAAACAGTATTTCTTAAACTTAGACCTAATGATAAATTTAAATAAGACATGCTGGATAAAGTTCGATCTCAAGAAGTGTTCAACAAATATAAAAATTACTGTTGATGGTGAAAGTACTCCAGAAACATGCCAAACAGAATTTTTGGGGGTAGTAATTGATAAACACCTAGGGTGGAAGCAACACATAGAACATATAATAAAAAAAGTAAATAAAGGTATATACGTAATGAAACAAGTTAGACGAACTATGGATAATAAAACCTTAAAACAAGTGTATTATGCATTTATCTATTCACATTTAAAATATGGGATATCTTTATGGGGTAATATAAATGCAAAAGAGGTGTTAAAAATTTTCAGATTACAAAAGAAAGCTATCCGAATAATTGAAAATGTTGAGAGAAGATCTAGCTGTAGGCAGATATTTAAGAAGCATAATATTTTAACTGTTCCATGAATATACATATATGAAAGCATTAAATATGTAATAGAAAGGAATACGTGTAAAAAGAACTGTAATGTACATTCATATAATGTAAGGAATAAAACTGACTATTAGGACCACACTAAGGGGAACACTAAACAACAGATCATTAGAAAGTATTGGAAAAGACATGTATAATAGATTGCCAGGTAAAATAAAGAATACTAAACTATGTAATATTAATAATATAAAAAGGTATTTGTCAGAACAAGCTTTTTATAGTGTGGAAGAGTACAAAGCAAAAAATGGAAAATAAACAATATACATTTTAGTTTCTAAGCAGTGCATATAGTAGACTTTTGGGTGTATTTTTATGTTTTTCTTATAATGTAAAATGACATATCCTCTGTATGAAATATAGGGGATGAATAAATTGAAATTGGAAAAAAAAAAAAAAAAAAAAACCCTGGTCCCAAGCCGGTGGGGCGAGTGCAATGAATTCACCTGCTGGCAATAGAATTCGAGTGATATACCTACTCAGAATAGCAATTTATTGTCTGTAGAACGAGTCTTCATTTATGTATATATAGTCAAAACCAGTCAGAGTTATCTGAAAGTCTGGAGCAACAAGGTTTTACTGAATATATTTTATTTACCATAAGTAACATGTATGATACAACATGTAATACCTATCTCAGCTTCAGAAACATCCACCAAAGAGCCATCAAAAGTACAGTTCATTGCCAGCAAGAATTTCTTATACTCAGGGGGTGGTTTGTTATTAAGGGCTATAGGGGCCAGGATCCACCCATAACATCAAGCAACTTATAGGCGCTTTTTAATTGAAAGAACAATTTGTTCAACTGTAATAACCATTACACACAATAATTTACTATATCATAATTCTTAACCAATACTTGCTACCCGCGGTGTTGTACACAATTGCGCCAGTCTCCTTCGCAAAGCAGAACATTGGGCCAGATTACACGGGCAGGTACACAATCACTCCTCTGCTGTCCTCTCTACACACTTCGTCAGTCATGCACACTCCCCCACTCTCCTCTTCCTACATTGCTCATAGCAAGGTTTGGGCCTGCTTAAGTGTCTAATGCTGTAGTTGTGGGCCGTTACAGGAAGTTTTAGCACTTATGTAATTGTTGTTGGAATCTTAATCATTTGATGGACAAAGTAGTGTAGTTTTCGTTTTAATCATTGAAGGTAAAGTAAAAACTAGAAATTAAAGATTAGGTCCACATCAACCGAATAATTTTACATTTACACATCTAGATGCCCCCCCCCACCCCCCAAAAGGGGACTTTGTGTTAACAGTTGGTTTAGTAAGAAATCGTGGCTAAGAGCAAGTGATGAGAAACAAAGTATCTTTTGCTTTAACTGTTTGGTATTTGGTGGTGAAGGACGACGTAAGGTTGTAAGGATCTGAAACATTTGAGTGAACGAATTGCAAAACATGAGGCAAGTGTACTTCACTTACCAAATGCCTGTAAATTTAAATTATTGAGAACTGTAAACATTGCTGTTCAGATAACACAGAATATCAGTCCAGAAATACAATGAACTAGCCACTGAAAATACACACTGGATAGAGTATTACGAGTACATACATTTTGCGGAACCTTTCTCTGAAATTCTCTATGCAATTCAGTTTTATACATTTTGGTTTGCACAGAGTACATTCATGTGAAATGAATGTTGAAATAATACTTACATCTCAATCATACGATGGTTCCGTGGTAATGATCGGCAGCCACGGAGGTGTCCTGACTGATGCAGGACTCTTTCCCATACACCACATAGTACATTGCTATGCTCACCAATTAAATTTGGTTATATGAAACACTTGTTCCAAAAAATAAAATCGATTTTTTTTGCTAACATTGATGGGGTCACATTTGTCTCGTCTTCACCAAAACGTAGTGACCTGTTATGTTTGGTTTGCGACAAACGCATTCTAGCTGTTTCCATAACAAGATGGAACTTTCAATCACGGGCTGTGAACAATGTTGATGAAAGAAAAAACTATTTACTATAGTTTTTTGAGAAAATTGAGCTGGTAGAGGAGTGGGATAATCTAAGAATACACAAAGCTCTTGGTTTTAAGAATTTTCTCAATAATCCAGAATTGTTGTTTTTTCCACGACATTATGAAACATTAAATTAATTGGGAGTCGATTAATGACACAAAACAACACTTTTTTTAAATTTTCCCGGAACTAGTTTCTGAGGCCTTCCCTCTATCTTCAGCCGGACATCGACATAGGAGTCGATGTCCGGCTGAAGATAGAGGGAAGGCCTCAGAAACTAGTTCCGGGAAAATTTAAAAAAAGTGTTGTTTTGTGTCATTAATCGACTCCCAATTAATTTAATTTATACAACAACACTGTTTTCAACACTTCCATGAAAGGAATTATGAAACATGATAAGATTATGACATAATTCATAATGCACAGTGCTGAAAGTGTTACAGTATCCCTTACTTTGCATTATTTTGAATCAGCAGTATCTGATATTCGTGAGAGCAATAGAAGATACCAGAATGATGATAACTTTGCTCCTCCCTCAAGAATTACCGTTCTATAGCAAACCTGAATGTAGATGCCATAGAAATGTGTGACACAGTGGTCAACCAATTGAAAGGAAATTCCAACAGTCTCATATGTTCAACACTTTTGCAATTATTGATCCAAAGAAATTTATTACATTTAGAGAAAATTTCCATGCTGACTCTGTGAGAAAATTTGCATCAAATTACAATTCCATCATCTCCTAAGAAAAGTTAAAAACATAAAACTGTCAGTGATTTATCATAATGTTACAGTCAAAGATATCTCTTCAGGCAGAGAACTTCAATTTTTTGATCCAACACTCCTTTGAGAAAGCATTTTCAAACAGACTGAACATTGCACCAATTACAGTTTCAACATTCGAGGTAGAGAGAAGTTCCAGTACATTGAAAAGAATTAAGTGTTTCATTAGGAACACCATGGACCAAGATAGGCTTAATTCCTTGGCTGTTTGTTCCATTTAGAAAGAGAAATTGGTGAAGTCCCATACTTAAAAAATGGAGTGAAATGTTTGCCACCTGGAAGAATAGATGTGCTCAGCTCTTGTAAAGTAACACTGCCACTTGGTGAGTTATATTCTATCTTTTATTATCTATAAGTTATTTGATGTTTAAAAAACATATGCCGTCTTGCCACATTTCTGCTATTGTAGTGTTTTTTGCAATGCAAGTAAAGGTGAGCAGTTTTAAAAGTTATAACCCCACTTTCCTTTCATTACAGACAACTTCACATTTGACGCATCAAGAAAAATGCTCACTAGCCGCCACTGATTATAATTATCATCATCACATTGGCGATCGCGTGGCCTGCTGAGAGATTAGTCACTATTGCTATCTGTTTGAAAGGAAAAAGTCGAGTCAGGCAACTTAACAGCCATCGCGAAAAAGCGGGACTAGGGGAAATCTTATCCAGCATATTGGCTGGCAGGAGGGGAGTTGCACACCTTGAAAACAAGTCACGCAATGATGTCATGAGGGCGGGTGGAACTGTTACTACTACGTAAATACCTTTCAAGACCATGTATCAAGAGGGATCAATTCCCAGAAAGACCTACCGCACCTGGCAGGTATATAATAGAAAGCCTAGAAGTAGTCAGTGTGTATAGAATAGTAGAGTGAGTAGTAGTGAGAGTAATGTAGAGTTGGGTATGCTCCAACTCCAGGTAAAGAATCGGCAGGCCGTGGAACAATGCAGGAGGCTGTTCACAGTCGGGAAGTATGGCTCTGGGTGAGGAATTGCCAAGCTATCTAACCGACAGCTAAGTAGTTTATGCATGAATGTTGTTGCATTCAGAAATGGTATGTAGCTGCTTGTTAGAGGTGAACCTGTGTGTACAAAGAAAGATTATACAGCACAAAGCTGTACCTATTTGTATAAAAGGAAGGCTGATGTCATGTGATGTAATGTAATATAATTTATTGCATCCAATTTATCAACTTTACATGACTTTGCACATGTCTGTCTTATAACTAAATTATACAACTATTATATAACTATTAACATTCATAACTCTTAAATTATAATTATATAAACCCTTGTTTAGTAAGTATTCTTTTAATTTATGTCTAAATTGTGTTTTTGAGTTGTTAGTAACAGTTTCTAATTCTGATGGTAACTTATTGAAGAGCTGTATTCCTCTTATGGTAATATCTTTTTCTGTAATACCCTTATTTACATAGTTTTTGTTCCATTTATACCCGGCCTTTAACTGCAGTGGTCATATCGGCAGTCATTCTCCTTTGGAACACATCGCCTATTGACGATGGTTTTTGGCTCATATACGTTGGGTTGCTGGTGCTTTGGATTTTTAATCATTAGATCATGCGCACATTTAGACTCACATTCATACTTTCAGAGTCTGGGGAAGGTGGGAAATCATCTTGATGGAAGAAAAATCCCCAACCCCAGCCAGGAATCGAACGCAGAACTCCTCGTATAGCAGGTAGGTGCTCTACCGATTTATTTACATTATGTCTGTGGAAATCAGAATTGTTCCTTGTGTTGTATTTATGTAGTTGATTATTTCTTATTAAGTTCTGCTTATCTGTTACATAGAGTACATACATGTTCTGTAAACTTACAGAGAGTAAATATTTTGTTACCATTCTTTACCATTCTTTTGTTACCATTGCTTCTGATGGACATACACCTAACATGGATCTCTTGGTTTTAATTTGTACATAAGTTGGATGCATCTTTTTTGAAGAATAGTCTGCCCAAATGTTTTTTGGCATAACATCCCCAGATTTCTATCCCATAGACCAAGTGTGAGTAAATGCAGCCAAAATAGATAAGTTTCAAGATATATATTATCACGTGTGACATTGTTGTGCTGCTGCCATGGGCCAGAGCCGGGCGTATGGGCAGGAGAGAAAGAGACAGAGAGAGGCTCCAGAATGTTCTGCCCTTAGTTGTTGCCGCGAAAGTTCTCGAAAGGTCTGTAGCTTTCTAGAAACAATGGCTGGGGAGGTATAAATACCTCGCAAGGTGTTAGAGCGCCAGTTGTTTGTTGGTTATTGTGACAGTCGATGACTGAAGTGTACCGCAGTGATTTCGTTCATTTGTTTTCGTGCAGCAAAACACTGAGTCAGCCTTGAAGATGCTGATTCTTAATTTCATGTCTGTTTACTGCAGCAAAAGTTGTTCTAAATTTCTGCAAACCAAATTCCCGAATCTACATAACCCACACAGTTACAATATACATATCCGTATATTGTACCAAAATTACTAAAACATACAACAGGAAAAGAAGAACTGTCCACATGGGAACAAATCTTTATTTCAAAAAATAGGAACAAAGTATTCAATTTCGACATCCCCCAGAAAGATTTGTTCAGCAAGTTCCTCGAACCGCCACCAGAGGAGACCGAAGACAAAATATTGCCAGCTACACCAATGAGAACTAGTCGATGTCCGGCTGAAGATAGAGGGAAGACCTCAGAAACCGGTTCCGGGAAAATTTAAAAGTGAGTGTTGTTTTGTGTTATTAATCGACTCCTAATTAACTTAATTTATACAACAACACTGTTTTCAACACTTCCATAAAAGGATTTATATCCGTATATGTTTGAAAGTGCCTTAATAAGAAAATTGGCCCGCCACTGTAGCGTAGGTCTCATATTCAAGATGTTCCAAGTTTGAATCTTGGTTATGGTGATAGGATAGGGTTCTTTTTTTCCAGGATTTTCTCTTATCCTGAAAGAAAATGTTGATTAACTATAAGCTTCATGAATCCTGCATCATTTCACATTTCATTCATCATCCGATATGACATAACAATGGAGGATGTAAATTAAATAAATACTCCCCTTCCCCCCCCCCCCCCCCCAAAAAAAAAGAGAGGCCATTAGTGCAGATGTTTTTTCCACCTATCTATATCGTGAAACCTCTGGTCAGTATATGTGCAACTTTCCCGTTAGATTTCTTCAGTGGTATGAGCTACAATCTCTCTTCACTTGTGTCTAATAATATTTAGAGAGCAAAGTTTTAGAGCAAAGTTAACAGCTTCAGAAATGTTCACATTTTGATTTTGTTTTACTTTTCTTTAGGCGGTATTTGGACCATAAAAATCCATTCTTACCTTGCATTGTGTGTGTTATCTCCTCTTCCTTATCACCATCTTCTGAAGTTTCAATTTCAATCTCAGATTATGTACAGATTGTATTTCTAAACTACCTTCCTCATTTGAAAATAAGTGATGTTCACTGATATCATTATTTTCCAAAACACTTGTTACAAAGTCCTTAAATCTTGGAATATCCATCCACATTTACAGATTCAGTTCTTGAAATGCTTATGAAAGCCAGCAAAGAAATTTCAACTATGTAAACTATAACATGGCTGACCTATAACCCAAGACTACTCAATTTAAAGTAGTGGCTGAAGGCAATTATCAGCCTGACTGACCAGTAACTGATATATGCAAGAACAACCAAGGAATATAAGAATGGCAGAAAAGTAAAAACATTGTAACCAACTTTACAAAAGATACAAACTACTGCTGGGGTGACGCATGATCCCTATTACTATCAGAGTTAAATTGGGTCCATTATGTGTCACTATTGTTGGAATTGTATATTTAATAATGCTACTCTGACATAGCTCAATTGCTTCATAATCTTCAAATTCTTATTATAATGCATTATTAAATCTACGTTTTTAAGCTACCGAGTTCGTCAATATATCATATATCTTGGTATAAAGAAGAAATTTTGTTGGATTTATCTATTTGTACTAGTTTTATGTTGGAAACCGAACTAAAAGAAACATAAAACTAAACCAGACAGATAAATCCATTGTAGCATAGCTTTTTGAACAGAAAATTATACCATTGTTCAAAACATAAAATTACTGAAATCAAGTTAAAAGGTTCAGTATACAAAAACAGTTGAATGAGATCAACACCCTAACAGCTTAAAAGACAAAAAACCAGTTCATATGAAACACAAATTAACCATCTTTTATGTGTATCAAATGGAAAGAGTTCTCGCCTGTAGCCAATCAGGTGCGTTAGAGCCTTCAGCGTTGCTACCTCGTTACCCCCACTCTTTTTATATTTCCAACTCTCTTGCACACTTGTGAATGTTAGTGCTGATAGACGTAATGGAACACAAACTGAATTTTCCAAAGTTTTATAATAATGCAGTTGTTGTAATCACAATTGCAACATGAATATTTGTATATTACACAAATGTTTTAAATATTTAGTTTAAAGTTAATTATAGTTTATGAATTACTTATGTTTCTAATCCAACGAAAATACCAGCAGTGCATCCGTATAGCTGTGAATGTTACTTATGTTAAGAGATAATTCGCCATTTTCATTGTCTTCAATGTCTGAATACTGCAAATTTATGATCATAGGTTCCAAAATCTTGTTGCGTGCTACTTCTTTCCAAAAGTCGTCTTCTTGTAGTTTAGCTTACGTCTTGCGCAGTTTTCCTAGTCTTGTTGTGTTCCTAGTCAATTTCTTCGTGAATAAGTCGTTCAACGTCAGTCAGTTTAAAAATATTATTTCTGTTTGCAACATAATTTGAGCCCACATTAACTCTATTGGATTTTTCTAGCAGTAGTAGGGGGGGAGGGAAGGTGGATCGCGTCTCATTGATCCAGCTGATACACCTTTTCATGGAAGAGTAACTGAATAATGCTGCTTTTAACTCTAAAGTAAATAGATTACAAACCATTCATAAACAAAGATATTATGTGACCAGACACGTTCTGCCAGACCAGCAAGAAGTGTATCGTTTCCTCTCGTCGAATTTAACAAACACCTTGGCTTATTCAAAGTACATATTTCTTTTACCATGTAATGTCAAATGTTTATGTTTCAGTTCTGAGTAATTTCAAGTATACTTTCATGCATACATGCCAACCAATAATGATAATCGTTACAGTGCTTACGTCGCACTGCATTGTTATTATATAATAGCATCTATTTATTTATTTGTATTAAGAAAACTATTTGAGCTAAAAGTAATGAATTTTTATGGTTATGTTAAACACATTACTGGCAGTTGAATGGTAAACAAGATAGGGTGTGCACCTGTCCAGCATAAACACGATAAGCATTACTGCCAGAAAATTATAACCTTCTGATTGTTTCAAGACCTCAAATGTCCTGAAAAGTTTTTAAGTCTATATAAGCAAGCACTATCACAAAGCAAGTCCGTGGGTATGTGGATCAGTTAGTGTGTGACAAAAAATGCTTTTCTTTGAGCAAGTTTGTGAAGACTGACTGAAGTGAATGGAACATTGTTACTGCATGAGATTGGATATGCTTGTTTTCAACTCCCCAGTTGGTGAACCGTCCTCAAGAAGTGGCCATGTTGGCACATTTTGTTAAATCACTACATCACAGAAGAAACTGAAGTGGCAGACAGTGGAACTAATTCACTTTAGTGAAGTGCGTGAGTGGGCTAAGCAAACTCTCAACTGTAGAAGTAGATATTTTTTAATAATAATATTTATTGAGGTACTAAGCTTTTACAATTTTTTTGGACTGCCCTCTGTTTTGGCCCAGGCCACTGCTACACAGGACAGTCCATGAAGTATATTTACAGACATGTTACAATATGTGTTATTACAGAATAGTCACTTATTATTCCTTCTCTCTTTTTACAGTTCATACCCACCTGTTTTTAACCTTACTTAAAAACTGACCTATGTTTTTATAATTTTTACTTAAAACCTTGATTAAGCTGATTCTCCTATTCATTTTTGATATTTGACATTCTTTCCTCCACATCTCTGTTTCCTTACAATCAAACAGTATATGCTCTATATCCTCTTTGTCCCCACACAATGGGCACTCGTCTTGCGGGTATCCATTTCTTTGACCTCTTAATCTCCATATCCCTGCTCTTATCCATGCTAACCCATTTCTTTCTTCACTGTTAGTGCTATCTATATACCTCTCCCTCCCCCAGCTATTTTTCAATGGAATATATAAAACAAGTGATCTCTTCTCTGCTATTTGACTAAACAGTTTCTGGATCTCCATGTCTTCAAATCTTATTCTAGCCCCTTTCCAAAAACCTTTATAATTAGTTTCTCTCTTTCTCCAATTATCACCCATACCATTATCTTCCAAATTATTTCGTAAATTACTTACCCATCCTTAGTAAACTTAGTTCTTGACACAAAATTGAATCGAGAATATATTGACACATTGCTTCACTCACACTGTTTATTCACAGGACATGTTTCAAGAGCTCTTGCTCCTATCCTCAGCTGATACTCGACTAGTGCAAGTTGTAGTGGTTTCTTCTTTCTCCGTATTGTCAATAGATGGCGTGATGTACTTGTCAAAGATGTCCGGTGGTGGAGTTTCAAAATTCATGACTCTACATGACATCAATTTGGAAACATCTCTAATAAAATGCGTTAATCACCCCATAGACCTTTCCGTATGGGAAAAAATCTTCATTAACAAAAATCGTCATAGAGTCATGAATTTTGAAACTCCACCACCGGACATCTTTGACAAGTACATCACGCCATCTATTGACAATACGGAGAAAGAAGAAACCACTAGTCGAGTATCAGTATACTAGACATGACATCAATTTGGAAACATCTCTAATAAAATACGTTAATCACCCCATAGACCTTTCCGTATGGGAAAAAATCTTCATTAACAAAAATCGTCATAGAGTAATGAATTTTGAAACTCCACCACCGGACATCTTTGACAAGTACATCACGCCATCTATTGACAATACGGAGAAAGAAGAAACCACTACAACTTGCACTAGTCGAGTATCAGCTGAGGATAGGAGCAAGAGCTCTTGAAACATGTCCTGTGAATAAACAGTGTGAGTGAAGCAATGTGTCAATATATTCTCGATTCAATTTTGTACTAATTTGTGCTTCACTGTCCCTACGCTTCTTTCAAGTTTATACTTTTAGTTCTTGATACTTCAAGCATTGTTTCAGTATATTCCCCTCTACATTCAATATCCTATACCAATATTTTAGTGCCCTTTCTATAACTAACCCTTTTCTTGGAACTCTCCCCATTTCAATTAGAGCTACTTCATTTGCAGTTGATATTGGCAGCCCTAGAACTTCCTTACAAAACCCCCTGTGTACATAATCTAAACTTCCCATCCCTTTTCCAGCCCTCACATCTCAATACCATATAGCATTCATGCCTCAACCACCAAATTATATAACCTTTCTAACCATTTCATTTCCATTTCAGGTGTTTTATACAAACATCCTCTTACAGCTGCCATTGCTGCTTTCCTTTTTGCCAGTGCGCATTTCTTTTGCTTCTCCCATTTCCCTCCTGCATCAATTTTCATTCTTAAGTAATTACATTCACGTACTACTTTATATTCTATTCCCTCTTTGTACCACTTCTCATATTTACTCAGTTTAGTACCTTTTTTAAAAACTACAATTTGGGTTTTAGCTCTATTCCCTTTAGGCCCCAAGCTGCACAATATTTATCTATTTCCTGTAAAGATATTTTTAACCCATTCACAGTAATAGCACCAATCACCAAGTCATCTGCAAACAATAATCCAGGGATTTGTATATTATTAATTACCGGCAAGAAATTATTATTGCTTATATTTTTCAATATATCATCTATGAACAAGTTAAACAAAACTGGGCTTAACTTGCACCCTTGCCTTAGTCCTTTTTCCTGGTGTATGTCCCTAGTTATTGCACCTTCTTCATATTTTATACAAAATGTGTTCTCTTTGTATAACCCTTTTAGGATGGTTACTATTTTGTTACTAACCCCCTTCATTAATAATTTATACCACAGCAAATTCATCTCTATTCAATCAAAAGCTTTCTCGAGATCAATAAAGGCCATATATATTTTACCTTTTTTATATCTTAAATACTTGTCCACTAGTGTTTTTATAATAAAGACATTGTCCACTGTTCTCCTACCTTTCCTAAAGCCCATTTGATATTCTGAAAGAATATTGAATTCTTCAATCCATTTTTGCATCCTATCAGTCAGTATTCCTGTAAAAATTTTACTCACATTGGACAGCAGTGCTATTCCCAGATAGTTATTGGGTTTATCCAACTCCCCTTTGCCCTTGTATATTGGCTGTATAATTGCTTTTCTCCGAAACTGTGAAGAAGCTGGAGGGTTATATATTATTGCAATACATATAATACTATCCACTATCACTTTATCTTCCATTATAATCCAAAGCACTTCCTTACAGCTCGACCATGTTTCTTTTATTGTTTTACTCAATTTGTAGAAGTAGATTAAGTGAAAGTGAAAAGAGAATGAAATAACAGTTTTGACAATTGAACAGTAACAACATTGTCCTTGGAAATTAAATTGCTCTTTCACACCAGCAGTGTGTATTTAATTTCCATTAATATACCTAATTGTGATTGGATTATAAGACCAGGACTTAAGGTACTTACATGCTGTATGTCGCCATTAAGGAGTTGTCTCATGTGTATATGAAAATTCCTAGTGGTTTATCGGGATAATGGAAGTCAGTTGGAGAATTAATGTCATGCTGGCAAGTTGGCAATGGTAGCTCAATGGTTAGAGCAACTAGATGGAGACTGGGAGATCTGTGTTCAAATCCTGGCTATAACATTGAATTTTTCAGTCTTGACTCCATCTCTTCAAAAACCTCTTTAATCCAATACTTTCTTTTGTACAGATTGTATATATTGAATTTTCAGTTAACATTATGATAGTAATGTTTGTCCTGTTGATAGCGCAAATACATAAGTTGAGGGCAGTAACATACATGGCTTTTGATGAATGGATAATTTACTTTTACCTCCTCTTAATTTCTAAATCTTAACTATCCATCAATAAGGGACATCATTTGGCTTCTATTACTCTACTCATAGAAATACAAAAATAAACTTAGGGAAGGGTATAATAAATGTAAAGGACATTCTAGAAAGTTAGATTTTATTTTCTAAAATGACAAACATTTTGTAGCTTAGTAATTTCATTAATTAAAAGTAAGAACATAATATATTCATGTAAATACTTAAAACTTTTCAACAACATTTTTATTTGTATATTTGGTTTGGCATCATGTACAAAGTGTGCAGTCATGCACTTACATCCATTAAGTAATTCATTCCAATGATTCAATACAAAATAATAATTACAATTCTACCCAGAGTACAATATAGCACATGTTAATTTTGTGACAATCTGATTATCCATAATCATGTATTCCTAGTGAGCTGCAGTTGTCAGACAGATGTCTCATTGCTTTCTTCAATAGAAACAGGCAAGGAGGTGGGTCGTTGCATATCTTCATGGAGTACCAAATTACGATATTTGCTATCCCGTTTCAATGGTGTCCAGCTTGGACTTGACTTACGACTGTTAGGATATGACTTCAGCAACTTCGCTGCATCTAACAGTTTCAAGAGTAATTTAGAATACACTTGATATTCTTCATCACCAAATTCACTGGGGTCATGTCGAGCATGTTCATATAAATCACAATACTGGTGAATCAGTTTCTGACCAAGTCCATTGAGTGGAGCTGCAAGAGTAGTCAACAGGTAAGCCCTTAAATTTTCTGATGAATGTCTTGTTAGATAACTATCTTGATTCACTATTTCTCGTTCCAGAACTTTAACATCATCAACAGCCTTGAGTCTGAAGTAATGTGGAGGCAGCTCTTGTCCAGGCTGAAGAATGTAGTGTGAATCATTATCCTGAATCAGCTGTGGTTCATACACAATAAGTGGGATTACATCAATCCGGCGATCTATTTCTCTTTTCAGCAATTTCTTTGCACCATACCCAATGGGAACGTGTGGCCCTCGTCTTGATCTTAGAGCAAACCTCATAATCTGTCTTTTGGCAAATATAAACAGCAGAATAAATGTTAACACACCAACTGCTATGATGATAACAACAGTTACACCAGACAGTTCTTCAGCCATTGCTACCTCTTAAAGCTCTGAGTAACAGTATTAGAAATCACAGTTTCTGTTGTTTACTGTGAGTTATTGATGAGAACAGCTGCATATGAAGCATCTTAAAATGTTTTGTAATTAAAAGTTTTTATACAGTTGTAAACACAGGACTACTGAACTAGCTGTCATCTCACACGCCTGTTTATAAACGTGGTTCGTAAGTTCCAATGCTCCTACTCTTCTCATGTATTAAACACGAATAGACCACTGAAAATTTTCCCAATGAAATTCGTCTTCATACACAATACTTTATAATGAAGAGGTTGCGGCATAGCCGCAAAGTTTCTGGTATACATTCTTTCTTCTGTTCTCAGCTTTTACTAGCTACCGTTGTGTCCCTTCTTTTGTATTTCACTAAACAACTACGTATTTCCACATTTTCGTAGATTATAAACTTCTATTAGATTGTATATTATTACTATTACAATTTTTCCACTAATGTTAACCTTTTCCTAAAAAAGAACCACACACAACCTCTTGATTTTTATAGTTTATTCTTTCACACAACTTTAAAAACTGTTTTAGTGTGATGAACACAATACTGTTTTTAAACAGAACATTATTTTGTAATTTCAGTCACTAAGATACAATAAAAACACGAAGTCATGCTTCTGCTACCTCTAATATTTGCTTTGATAATAATTGTTAACCATATAAGTATCTGAATGGTAATTTAGTAACTGTTGAATAAAGGAAAATAATATAAATAAATATCTAGCACAATATTAATTTTTTCCATATTAAATGGAAAACTACTACACAAAATCATTTTACCAAACATGAAGCACAAAACACAAACAGATCTTATTCAATAACAGTTTTATCTGCAGAAATAGCTGGTATTATGGCAATGTGTTTTTTCTAAATTAAAATATGCATTGAATATATACAAGTATTACATTGTCCATTTGTGTACCATTGATGTATATTAGAATTCTCTTTCATTACAGCTGAGGATATCCAGATAGAAAAATATTTTTACTTCACTGCTCTGTCAAGTTGCGAAGCTGTCTTGTCAAGGATGGAGATGCAAGATCTAATGGAGTGCGTTCTTCTTCGTTTTTGATATCAAGTTTTGCACCCTGCATCACAAGAAGCTTTGCTTCCTCTGCTCGATTCTCTTCACATGCCAAGTGCCTATCACAAAACAGACAAACATGAATCTCTTGCCACTCCATTCTAAATCATAATACACATACTTTCAAGCAATGTCAATGCTGGAACAGCATAAAGATAGTAGTTAAGGTAACATTTGATGCACAATTTTCTGGGGCTTCTGAAGAATTTTCACATGCATGATCATGCCCACAGATCTATTTCTAAAAATGTTTTTATTCAGGGAACCTCAAAACATGTATTTCACAATTTTTGGGTGGAATGCAATACCTGTTCCACTATTATTTGGTAGAGAAAGTAAAAATGGGCAAATGAAATTAAAAACATCCAACTCTACAGTTGTAATAATAAAAGATTTGCCAAAGATGCATACATTTGCAAAGAACAAGTGACCCTTAATAAATAAACTACTTTGCAAAATTGTGGCTCAGCACTTTCCAGTTCCTTCCAAAATTTAAAACCCCTATCATCAGATAAGCTGAAATAATTACAGAACGCTAATGCCCGACAAAGTGTAAGATTGTCGCCAAATGACAGACTAGTCTCTTTTCCGGTTACATAAAAGATAATCTAAGTTCAATTATATGAAAATGATCTTCACTCTAGATGAACTTAAAAATTTTGTTATATAAACATTGATCTAAATTGGCTCTTGATCTAAGATCAAGATCAGCTTTAAATAAATGGTAAATAATGCATTTTTTGCAGTTATTTGGATAATTAACCTCTTCATTATTTCAAAAATACTCGTTTATGATATACTGATTGTGTTTATAACCTATACTACATTTTTATTATTTTCGGATTTCAGATTACTCTGATATCTCTGATGAGAATTTTGAATTTGAGGAAATTCCATTTTAGAACTAAATGACCAAGATTTCAAAATGAAATTTCAATTATCACAGCATGTAGTCAAAGATCTGGTGTACAGGCTACATAAACAATTAGGAAAACAAACCCTAAGGATTGAATGAGTAGAGCCAGACTGAAAAATTCAATGCCATAGCTGGGATTTGAAGCACGGATCTCCCGCTCTCTGTGCGGTTGCTCTAAACCACTGCGCTACTAAGGCCAACATGCCGACTCAATCCAATATTTATTATCTTTTTCACATTATGGTTCTATGCAACTGAAAGCTTCCAGATGGTGATTGGGAATATATTTAATATAAATAAAGGGACTGCAGCTTTAAATCTTTATTTCATCAGGATGCCTATAGAAAAGGGTGAAATAAGAAGTGTTAGGCAAGATTTCTAAAATATATTTCCAGTTTTAGGTGCAATAGACTACACACATATCCCAATTATATCATTTGGTAGGAATAATGCCGAGATTTACAGAAATTGCCATAGTTGGTTTTCTTTCAATGATCATGCTATCTGTGACTCAGAACTTTTGTTTCGGGAATGATATTGCTACATGGCCAGGTTCAGGCATGAATAACAATATTTTTAGAAATTCTAGAATTCAGGCACAGTTTGAAGCCGAAGAATTTCCCCAAGGTGTGCACCTAGGAGACAGGGCTTATCGCTGCTGCCATTTCTTACACCTACACCTTACACCTTCTTCTGCATGAAGAAAATCCTGCAGAACAACTGTAACAGGCTCACAGACAAACAAGATCAGTTATTGAAAGGTCTTTTGGTGTTGTCAAAAGAAGTTTCCCATGTTTAAGAATGAAATTAGCTCTGAAATTACTTCGAGTTCCACCCAAAATAGTAGCAACATTTGTATGACATACCTTGGCCCTTAAAGCATATGACATTCCCAACATAGGTGCTATTTACAGAGGAAGGAGAATATATCAAGACCTGGCTATACCTGATTTAAATCAGAGAGATAGAAGGAAAACCACAGCACTGAGAATTGCACTAATTAACAACACTTTCAGGTAATCACTATAAATTTATTATTACTTAACCTCATTTTCATGAGTTACACTGTTTTAAATTTAATTTTTTCTGTTCCAGCTTTAATTCTTAAATTTTCACTTTTAGTTTATGTTCTTTCTTTTCAAGGTTCATTTTTAGCTTATGTTCTTCCATCCAAACACTCCAGCTTCTTCTTATAAAATGTTTCCCTTATGTCTTCCTTTTCTTTTCAGCAAATAAAGATCTGGATGTACTTGAAGTAGAAGAGCCTGGTTCAATCATCTGCATTTTGAAAGACCCTTGTGAAGTGCTGATGTCCACAACCTACATTTGGACATCATTTATGTCCACTTGAGGCGGTCCTTGCCCGTTAGGTATCTCGTTGAGCCCTCTCGGTACTCAACACCTCATATGAGAAGATAGGTGATGGGTGAGGATTACGAATGGGAGGTTTCCAACAGGTTGGGGATTTTCTCAGGGTAGATCTGCATGAATTATCTCTTTCGAGTTTCAGGGGGTGGGTGCGTCCGGACAGGGTATGGGTATTATCATATAGAAGACACCACGACCGTTGAATGTCAAGTTTATTGATATACGTAGTCCTCTCCACTCGTCACCGTTATCTTGATGTTATGTATGTATCTGTGTAAGCATTATTTGTGAACTCGAGGGCATTACTTTGTGCATTCGCGAACACGGACTTTGATGAATTTTCAGTACTTGTGGCCCCCTTCACTCGCCGAAACAGAGTATTCGCGAACACGGACTTTGATGAATTTTCATTACTTGTCGCCCCCTTCACTCGCCGAAACAGAGTATTCGCGAACACGGACTTTGATGAATTTTCATTACTTGTGGACGCCTTCACACACCGAAACAGAGTGATTTTCCTAGCGATGATCAAACGTCGCCATTGCCCAAATTTCCCCTTCCTTTCGCCAAACTTTGGACACTTTCGAGGTCATGTGACCGGTTACTTGTTTCTGATAGGTTGTGTGTCATCCCTACTAAAAGAAATTTCTTGTGTCTGAAACGTGTATTCTATGCGATTTTCACTTTCCCACAGTCAAGCTAATTAATGCATAAGCATGTTTGAAAAATGTGTATCTTAAATCCCGGTGCCTATTCTATCATCACGTAGCATGTACAGGTCAAGACATGGTCTGGGGACGAGGGTCTAGCCTGAACAATGCCACCTTTGTCGGCAAACAGCACAATGAAAGTACCTGTGAGGAAGGTGTTCATTCACCTCGCTGTTTGGATTCTCGTGCTTTCGATAATATATATCGGGATTGTTATGACAATGTTATCCCTAACAGGGACAGTATCACACTTGAGGTGAACAGATGACGTCCACACCCACTTCTGTTATTTCCTTCGCATGAAATACCACAACATAAACTTGCAACTAACTGGTAGAAACTGTGGCTTGAGTGCTGCAATTACTTTGTGCCCAAATTCACCTAAGGGAGATGGTACAAACATACTGTCTCCTGTTTTATTTATCTGAACTTTATCTTCCACATTATTTTTGTGTACTTTTTAATGTTTTCATAACATAATTTTGAAGTTTTGCAACAGAATTTCTGAAATTAAATTCTGCCATTATTTCCTTCCAAGCCTGCTCCTTTGTGGTGTTGCTGTCCATGCTTTTTGTTCTCTTATTACCTCTTTATGTTTGTGGACAATGTTTATGTTTTTCAAGTCACAAAATTACAAACAGACGAAAATGAAAAAGATGTATAGAGATAAAGTAAGCCAAATAATTATTTTTGATAAATATTGTTTCAATATGGGGTAAATTCTTTTATGTTTATATAAAATACCATTTTAAGCACTGATAACCACAAAGCAAAATATTAATTTAGTTTTCATTGTGCCTAGATTGGTTACACTGTGCACTTGAATGAAACAAAGTCAAAGATTTCCAATAATTCTTGAGTCCTTTCGTTACAATATGTTTGGCAATGCTGCTGCATTTGTTTTTATGATCTCGGATCAGTACTGAATGACATTCATCTGATCTAAGATCAGCATTTTACAACTCGCATTGGTTTGCAAACTTAGTTCAATTTTGATCTTCGATTATAAACGAACTGCAGTTAGCAATTTTTATGCAACCAGGTCTTAAGAGTGGAAGAAGGCTAAATAGGAGAACATTTAATGCCAACCTCAATACTATCAAACAGCACATTTCTTCACCTTCAATAGCACATTTTACCAATAAAGTTCTATCTAAGAATGGGAAGTTCACTGTTCTCTTTTTTGGATGATTTATTTATGAACTATTTCGACATACACATTACTAAAGCATTCACCTACATATTTAAAACATAGCACATTCAAATACCACATCTTCACCATCATCACCATGAAACCAATAGATGATGCCCTAAAAGTGCTGGAATGAAATTAAGACTGGAAGTAGAAGACAAACATGCAAACATTTACAGCTATAAAACTCATTAGAAATAAAGAAATAAATGGAATATGGAAATACAAGAAAAACACAAGAGATAAATAGATAAATATCATTATTTTACTCTCAGATTATATCAAATTATTCAATAGTATGGTGTACAGATTGACCAACATCCCCCTAAATGAAACAGAATACAGAAAAGTATATAGGCATTTAACGGCTTTGGCAAAGTTTTAAGAGAAGATTATAATTATTACTATAGAAACAGAAATCAAACATCACTGTCAGGTCAATAAAATAATCATGCAGTTTTATGAAAATTACATTCGACCTTTGTACATTACAAAAATTTCAAAATATGTTAAAGAAACGTAATGCAACCCTGGCACCGTGAAATAAATTCAATATGGGAAAGAAGCTAAAACCAAGCATAGAAAGTACTATCCTCCAAGAAACAGGGCATATACCAAGGAAGAGTTTTATAAGATGTACAGAGGGAAGATGAAAATAAACTTCAAGTGCAAACATTTGGAACAAAATAGTCATACTGTTCTCATAGAAGTGGTATTGAGGGATAACCAGTATCTTTTAGAAAGTTCTGCTTCTCCCATCCTTCTGAATATTCTAGAACTTTCAAGAAAATTCCAGTGAATATAAAAGTTGGTACGTTTACTTCTAGTGAGTTGTTCTGGTGTGACAAAGTATTGCCTATTCATTGCATTCTTTGGGTGAAGTTGTGACATTAGTTGTGATGTACTTTTTGTTTGTAATTTACGTCCTCCAACATCAAGTCATATTGGACAATGAATGAAATGAGTGAAATGATGCTTAAATGAGCCCAGGGTCCATACAGCTTTGAGTTACCCAACATTCGTCTTTCAGGATAAGGGAAAACCTCGGAAAAAAAACCTTATCCAGGTAACTCACCCTGACCGAGATTCAAACTCGGGACCTCTTGAACGTGAGGCAGGCACACTACCGTCTTGTTTTGATTTCACAGCAGGCAAATCTTCTGAATAGGCAGTTGCAACCTGCATATTTTATTATTCCAATATGTTATAAAGAAAGTAAAGTAACAAACTATACGCTATCTGGCCTCTTAAGTATATATGGATTCAACATTATACAGTGACTGGAAATACGAGGCGTGTCCGTAAAATAAGGTCTCCAATTTTATTTAATATAGAAAACATGTTTATTGTCAATGAATGTTACATTGATGGAAAGGTGGAACTTACAGCTATTTTTGAACGTAATCACCATTGTGATTGATGCACTTTTGCATGTGCTGTGGCAGTTTTTGTATACCCTTGTCATAGCACTCTCCCACCAAGTTGCGCAGGTAGCGCTCAACCTCGTTTTTCAAATCATCGTCAGTCTGGAAATGTGTTCCACCCAGGTGTGACTTCAACTCAGGAAACAGATGATAATCACTAAGTGCTAAGTCTGGACTGTAGGTGGAATGGCTGAAGATGTCCCATCCGAACTGGGCCAGGAGCTCAGCTGTTTCATGTGCAGTATGGGGACCCACCTCGCACACACCTTGCGATAATGCAAATGTTCGGTTAAAATCTTGTCAATCGTAGTCTTACTGACTTCAGGGATAAGTTTGCACAGCTCACGAACTGTCACACATAGATCTTTAAGTATTTCTTACTCCACCTTTGCAATTGTTTCGGTTGAAACCGAAGGCCAATCAGAACGCTGTTCGTCATGGGTCTGTACGTCAGTCTTTTAACTCTCTGACCCACTTTCGCACGTTTTTGACATCCATACACTGTAGTCCATAGACTTCGTATAACTGACGATGAATTTCAGTGCAGGTAGTGCCCTTGGCATTAAAAAATCGGATCACTGCACGCAACTCGCACTTGGTGGCAGAAATGATTCGAAGTTCCATCGCAAATGGCTGCCCAGCCAAGACTAATGGTTGCAACGGGTTCGTTGTGGTGGGGATTTGAAGGGGTGAAACCAAGCCACAAGCCTGTGTTGCCAGATCTTGCGTAATACCATTCCTCATGGCTGCAGCGCCTTGGAGACCTTATTTTGAGGACACACCTCGTAGTTCATTACAACATTACATATATCACTTATTTGGCATATTCAAGTAATGAACAAGTGAATAAATACTGTAATTAATTTCCAAAACATTTAAACATGAGCTGCAGTGAAAAACATGACAGTTACGATAAGTCAGATGTAAACAACTGATTGCAGAGAATGTCAACACATGTTTATTGGAGGAGTGATTCAACCACACTGTTTATATTTGTCCCATTTTAAGCCTGAGGGATCTGTAGATCACATTAGCGAAATGATGCTGAAAACTTGTGAAGTGACAGAAAAAATTGTACAAAGTCATACTAAACCCACATCTTACCTATCAAGAATTTGAGGTAATTCATCTACATTTTGAAGTGAATGATCAAGGGAGAGTAAATGTCGAAAATATAATGCAAAAGCAAACAAAAACAGCTGAGGTGTGTACTAAAGTAGTGTATTATCTCGTGGCAGGATTGTCTTAGTGCACTGTATTAAGATAAAACTGAAACTTACAGTGGAGTGTTTCCATATGAATCCCTGGGATCAATTAGCAGCAGATTGCCTTGCTCTAGCAACAATTTCACAATGCCAATATTTCCCTTTGAAGCAGCCCTATGTAGTGGTGTGGCTCCTCGTTTGTCTACTATGTTTACATCAGCATGATTTGCTAATAACATTTTAACAATCTGAAAATGAAAAGCACATACTAATTCATCCGTCTACTGTTAAACTTGTTCTTATATACATCTTTGTGTTAAGGAGAAATGCTGCAGGGTCCTTTCCAAAACAGACGACTTTTAGAAGAACCTGTCTAAACAAAGTTATCAGATCAGAAGAATTCATATTATTCAGATATTAACAATATTGGCTAATAACAATATAAAATGCATTCATTAGTTTTTCTGTGTTATCTTAAACAGATGGTACAATCTTCAGTGCTTACAGAAACCCTGAATGTGTATACCAACAACACAACAATGATTCTAACTTGTGACCTCAAATGATCAAGAACAGGATTTTCTGCCACCCACTGAAGATTCAAAGTGGAACATACAAGAGATAGGCTACAAGCAATAAGAGGAAGCATCAACAGTGAAGATGGTTTTAATTGAGATACTGTGTTGAGTAGCAACTATAGATATTCCAGAACAGAAGAGAAGTGAAAGAAGAAGTAATGTGCCATACCAAGAAATTTATACTGGAATTCACATCACTCTTGAATTTGATATCATAAGAAGAATAAAGATTACACTGAGCACCTAGGACGGGAACAAACAATAGGCTGTGTCCATTAATGGAAATCAGTTGTTCTTTCACACTACCCGGGAGTCAACTAGGTTTGAAAAGGCAGTCAGACTGAACGCCTGCCTTTCCAAATAGGCTGTGTGTTGTGTGTTTGGAGGAATTTAGTAACAGTGACATCAAAATTAATCGTAAAACTATTTGTAGTTGGTTTATTGACAGTCGTCACTTACTTTTCTTATATTATTGAGGGATTAGTTTCAAAGGCTGTGTATTACTTTCCTCCACAGAAGGATGGAATATTTAAAATGAAAGATGCAATGAAGGAAATGAAAATTATTATGAAAGAGAAATCTATTTGCATGGAAAACAAGATTAGACACACAAAGAAAATCTAAAACATCTTGGCACATCAATGACAACTTTTTTTTTAATGAAAAAATATATGTCTATGTAAACAGATATATATTTTTCTTTTCCTTCTTTAACCTTATGGCAGTCAGATGCTGCCAGAGGCATGACATCATTGGCACTGCAATGGCTACTGGTTGAATGGAAATTATGTGCATTTTCACAGGCATGAACTGATCTGATTCTTTGTGTGTAAACGTATCATTTAACAAAGTGTTATAAATGTTAGACTTAAAGCTTTCATGGTGAGTGTTATTAATTAAAGCTTCATGGGTGATCAGCTGTGTCAAAATAATTAAATTCGAGCTTTCGGCCGTTTTATATATATAGACTTCCTTATGTGGGAGGAGCTTATGTCATGCCACTGCACAGCAGTCTGTCATTGGTCCAACTGATTCACAGGAAGGATGAACTCATGTTTGAAAGTAATGAGTCGGTAATTCAAACACATCACTTAAATTATCCTTACTTGGACATGTTTCAGAGAACGTTTTGTCCCCATCCTCAGCAGTTATCTGACTGGTTGGCTTCGTGGTTTCTTGAAGTGAGCTGGTTGTCTGTGGCGGCATATGTTGTTTAATAGTGAAAGCTTTAAGTCTTACATTACGAACCTCTACAGGCAGGAACTTTATATTAAGGACTGTACAGTAAACAATTAAACAATGCAAGTTCATCCTTCCTGTGAACCAGCCGGAACAATACTAGACTGCTATGCAATGGCATCTTGCAAGGCCCATCCACATGAGGAAGTCTATATATACGGGGACGATCGGCCAGCATTTTTCATTTAGTTCCTGAAGAAGGTCATGGAGCTTGGAATGGCTGAAAGCTCAAATTTAATTACTTTAATATGGCTGATCACCTGTGAAGCTTTAATTGTTACAAATGTTATTACACTGTTAATCATTCAAAGTGTTATAATGCATTCAGAACTTTACTGTTCATTATATCTTGTGGATATTGGTCTTGTCACCGCAGATGCACGAGTTAATACAGCAACATCATATTGAGATGGCTGTGTAGCTACTTAATGTCAATCATAAGGACTTTCTCACCAATAATTGTTTGTATGGTTTTGTTCTGGAACATCTTAAAGTTGGAGAAGCAGAGCAACATGTAAAATAAAGGGAACTGAAGTAAAATAACAATGTAATTATGTATTTTATTCACAATTCTTCTCACAATGTTTTGTATTTCTTTGTAAATATCTGTAGTAAAAGGAAACCTAGACTTACTCAATAAGTAGATTTTAGAATCTTTCAAATTTAATAATTTTTTTTTTCCCCCTCTCCTGGGTTGCAATATGGTAACCCTCGGTAATACTATGTGTTTTTCTTTTAAACTCTTATCTTTACACATTCCTGTTTAGCTTTGGATATTGATATGTTGTTTTTGATACCTAGGACCACAGAACATTTTTCGGGCAATAATGGGCTTCCTATAGTGTCTAATAAGCCTCACAACATTAATTGGAGTAGTTCAAAGAGTACTGGATTTATACTATCAGAGTGGTTTAAGATTAGAAAAGTGATCAAATGATTTTATTTTAGTTTTAGAGGCTTCTCAATAAAGGATGCCCTCCACTAATTTGTATATAGAGCCTCTTGAAGTGGAACAGAACATGGCAACAATAGTGGAGAAGAATATGGCAGATGATGAAGAAAGTGATACTTCAGATGATTTGTGTCCTGGCAGCTGAAAGCAAATTGTGGAATATGCTTCATGCAGATTGACATATTGATTCAATTGATGAAGTGTCTTCATTTCAAAAACAAATATCTGTCACAAATGAAGCTGGAATAGATGATATTTGGGCTGATATTTTACAAAATTCTTATCAAAATAAAGAAATAGATTTACTGAAACTTTGTGACTCTGAACCATCCATTAAATTTACTTATGGTGCTTATGTCAAGTTACAGCAATTCCACCGTCTGATTAGAATACCAAATTTGTTTGGACTAATGATTCCAAAGCAATGTTACCCTATTTTCACCAACTACATATGCAAACTGTTGAAGGAAAAAACAGTCTCAATAATTTTTCAACAATGGAACATTGGAACATAATTTGTGATACATCTGGAACACATGCAGTATTTCTTGGGAAACAGAATCCCAACATTACAGTTGAGCAACTCAAAAGTTTTCGTTCACATTTAGCTTGTAACTTTTAAATTTGATTCACTTCTTCAAACCAAGTTTATCTTGGACCAAACTCATAGCAAATACTGAATTACGTGATCCTGTTCTGCATTTACCCAGCTCATGCACCTATTGAGGGCAATGCATTTACAATTCATACTAACATTATTTAGCATGGTCTAGATCAATGAATGATGTGAAGTATAGTTCAAACAGTATTATAGAATAGCATTATGCAAAGCTATCTGTTACTTGTGTTCATTGTGCATAGTTATTATGTATATACTAAATAGCAGCATATGTTTACTCTATCAAATTTTATTCAATAGTCATACATTAGACTGTCAGCTTGAATTCATATGAAAATTTTCTGGTGTCACTGTTTCTAGTAAATTTACCATTTATGGATTGTTAGCAAAATTTAAACAGAATGAGTCCATCTTAAGATAAAAAGAAATATAAGAGAGTCAATAATTCTGAGGAAAATTGCAATGAGATAAAGACTGCCAGGGAAAGAAGTTCAAGAAAATTGCAGCTATATTAGTTTGTTTTTAATTTGCTTGTTTTCCGAATTTAAATCAAAGTGATTATTACCTGTGGGGTCTGTAAACATGTTTATGCAATGAACCTTATATGCTAGAAATTAGGAGACAGTATCAACACATGTTTTCAATATTTTGGTGGCTGAAATGTATTTTAAGAGTCCCGTAATGTGTTCAACAGATGCCAGGCTTATATAGATGCAGAAGGGCATCAGTTTAAGCACCTTTCATAATGAACACTAGTTGTAATGGAATGTACACTGTTTTGCATCTTTAGCACACTGAGGAAAATGACACTTCGGTTTGAAACAATACCCACGAACAGATTTGTACAGCAGTGCTATCGAAGCAGTAAATTACCAGTACAGAAATCTGATACTAAGCTTAGCTAAAACATTGCAAGATAGTTTCAATTGTAAGAATCATGACTTTTACCTCATTCCAACCTTTGGAAGCAGCATACTGTAAAGCAGAATGGCCTTGTTCATTTCTTGCATTGATCTGCGCTCCTCTTGAAATAAGAGTATGAACTACCTTTTCTCGTCCAGCTGAAGCAGCTAATATTAAAGGAGTCATATTAATCTGAAATACCAAAACATTTCATATGATTCTTAAGAAACATGCACGGGTAAACCAGCCAAACTTATAGATTTATATATACCTTTAAATACTGTAGTACATCCCTACACTAAATTCTTAATACATATGTTTGTGGAAAACATTTCTAGATGTTAATTTTGTTATTTATTCTGATCTCTGTCAGCTGTAATAAACTGTAGCATATATGTACTTAAGGTCTTTAGATTTTTCTTATTATTGCTGGTGAAGTTTACCGAGCTGTGATTTATAAGCTTGACTGCTGATGAACTATTACACCTGTAGCAAATTTTGTCTCCCCACATGATCCCATTCTCACCTTATTTTCCAATTTTCACTCAAGATTGCTCTGACATCATAGATGTCTACATGAGAGTAACAAATACTAACCAGGGCTCGAGAGACCTCAGTCTTCAAACATATCTAACTATTGAGGGCTATTAAGCAGCAAAGCATAGCAGAGCAATGTTTATTATATACAGAAGAGTGGAACAGTTGCAGCCTTTGGCAACACAGAGGTGTAGCTAAAACACAATGATATGTAGGTTGGCAGTAGCCATCTTTCTAACTCAGTACTGCCATTATGGCTATATCTTGGTCCTACATACAACAATTTTCCTATAAAAGTAGGGCACCTTAAAGTGCGTGGGTCACAGGCTTTCAGAGAAGCAACATCTACTCATGTAATTTATAATGCTATTTCTAACCTCTTTCTCCAATTTTCAAATTTGCTGTACATATTCTGCTTCAATTGTTAACAGATAAAGCCATAGCCTCTTACTTAGATACATCTTATCAAAAATTAACATGCTTTTCTCAATGTCAGAGATTGAATAAATGTTTCAGAGTTTTACCTAAACAGAATGATTTCTGAAAATGTTGATACAACTATTCAGCCAGCATAAATATTCATTCTCCTTACTTGAAGAATACATGTAATCTTTCAATTGTATTCAAGTGAAAGATGAATATCCTTTCATATTTTTTTATATGTTGTATCTCTATAAGAGACAAGTAACATGATCTCTGATGAAAGATCTGTAGCACTTATTATTAATGACCTTTTTCTTGTAGATTAACTTGCTAAAATTTCCAATGAAATCCACTTGAGATGGTAATACTTCTGGGAGATTAAAAAATGAGAGTAACTTATACTTACCGTTTTTAATAGTGGTATTATGACAATGGAAAAATCCTACTTTATATCAGAGCTCACTTAAATTTTCAAATTTTTCTACTCAATCATATATTGTATTTGATTGCCACTAAAAATGTACTTACATATATAATACACTTTTTCCTAATAGGTATTGGTCCAATGTAAGATATAGTCAGGATTAAAAGTTTACAGTAACATCATAAAACAATGCATTTTGTTTTATCATTTAGTTTTAACAACTTTTAGATGCTAAATATCTATTATTTCTCTAATTCAGTGCATGCACAATTAATTACCCATATCCTATTTTTTAATACTAGGGAAAAAAATATACTTCTGTCATTTGATTACCGCTGAATATACATACAGTAACATTGTAAAACAAAGCATTCTGTTTTAAGAATTAGTTTTAACAGCTGTTATTTGCAATATCTATTATTTTTCAAGTTCAGTACATGCACAATTAATTTCCCTCAAAATTTTTTTAATGCCAGGAAAACAATGTACCTTATGAGGTTCTTTGAGTCAAGATTTGCAAAATTGGAGTTAATTTGATCATTAGCAACTTTAAAAATACTCATGTTTGATTTTAGGGATATATATCAATCCAAGGGATGAAGCCTCCTACTATGTGTTTCAAACGGGAAGAGTTCTGGCTTGCAGCGAATCAGATGTGTTAAAGCCTTTAGCATTGCCACCTCGTTACTCCCACTCCTTTTATATTTCCCTCTTTCTTTCCAAAAGCAGTGTTCTTGTAGTTTATCTGCATGTCTCATGCAGTTGTCCCAGTCTTGTGCAACCTTGTCAATTTCTTGGTAAATAAATCGTTGAGCATCAGTTTAAAAGTATTATATCTGTTTGCGATATAATTTGAGCCCACATTAAGTCCATTGGATTGTTCTGGTAGTGGTAAGGGGGAAGGTGGTTTATAATACCTTGTGTCTCATTTCAATTGTAAGCTGATCCAGCTGATACACTTTACCTGGTTTTTAAATGGAAGAACAACTGAATAATACTGCTTTGAACTCTCTAAGAGTAAATAGAGATTACATATGATTCATAAACAAACATATAGTATGACAAGTCACGTTCTGCAATGCTCCATTCTACAAGCCAGTAGGAAAGTGTATTGTTTGTTCTCGCTCTAATTTAACAAACACCATGGCTTAATCAAAGTAATTCTTTTATCAAGTCATGTCAAACATTTACGTTTCAGTTCTGAGTAGTTACAAATATATGTATACATGCCAACCAATAATGATATCCATTACAATACTTATGTCCCAATTCATTGTTGTAATTTAATAGTGCTTTATTTATTTGTATTATAAAACAATTTGAGCTAAAAGTATGGGGCTTCTGGGGTTATGTTATATACATTACTCTCTACCTTCTTCATAGATCAGTTTTTGCAAAATCAAATTTTTGTATTTTTGCAAATAGTATTTATTAGAGATTGATCAGGTTGGCGCTCGTCACATACCACTTAGGGGAATGACATCACAATACTGCAGGACTCCGATTGGTTGCTCTCCTAGTAGCACTCAAGGACAATCATCCCATTTGAAACACATAACTTAGCTGGAGGTAATTAAGTACTTGCTCTAACTGCCATTTGTTTATGTTCCTTGGTATTCTTATTCACAACAGCAGAGATGCTTACAAAAAACTAACAAACAGTTCCATTTTTATGCAAATTCAGACTCTAGGGTGCAAAACACAGCTGAGGAATTTAGGGCCATAATCTGGAAAGCATAGCCAAAGGATGTGTTTTATAAGAGAACCGAAAGCAATGACAAAATGTAGCTATAGGATCTGCGTAGCTGAACACCAGTGATCCAGGATAATAAGGAAAAACTCCCTTCCTTAGAGTGGCATTCTCACCCTGCACAGTATTGGCATCATGACATTGTTTGCTGTCTTAAGACCATGGTTCTGCTATAAAGGAAAGCTAAATAGAGCAGGCAAGATTCCAGTGGTAATATCTCCTAGTAATTTCTAGGTGAATGGCCATTATTTACCTTCGGATGTCTTGAGAAAAAGTATGATAAAATTGAAACAGAAGCATCTAGTTACTTTAAATGTGTTTATAGAGCTCACATGTCTTATACGAACTGGAGCCCAGCCCCATCCCTTTTAAGGATATTTTCTTTTATAGCCAAATGATCACAAAAACAAACATCACCATTTTCCAACTTCTGATTATACAGAATAAGGACTTCCAACCTAAATGAGAATAAAAAAATTGCTTAATTGGAAAATTTCGGGTTGCTGTAGTTCACTCCTAAGATATGTGAGTGCCAATGCAGAGAATTGCAGAAGTTAGGAAAAATAGTATGTGGCAGGTTACAAAAGTACAATGTATAGCACAGTGGAACAAAATCTGTTTGTGGGGAACTTTGTTATATAAAACCCATAATTCTAAGCATATCACTGAAATCTAGCTACACCGATCCTCCAGCTAAACTGTCATTATCTCATAGAACTCTTCACTTCAGTTATTAAAAAGCAATTGTTGACTACACTTTGTGGATTAGTACACTAATTCTCTGAGCTATGCTTTGTGGCTTGGGAACCTCAAATCACATTGTTTACAAGGGTGGAATTCAAGGTATACACTTAATACACAAGTACATACTGAAGGCCCAAAGATTAGCCGAGGAATTTTTTAATAGGTAGAGAAATGTACCAGTTACCTAATGCCACACCAACCCTGAAATCACTATTAGTCATTAGGAACAAGCACACATTGAAATTGACCCCAAGTAGTAATCTTACTAACCCAATGACTATCAGTTCGATTCCAATTTTATCTTCAATACGCAAGGATTATTCGTTTCGTGACAAAATGCTCTTTTTAAAAAACTACGTTCCATTCAACAAAACCAGTAATGACACAACATAACCTATTGAAGTAAAAAGAAAAAAACAATGATACATACATCATCTTCAGGATCGACAGGAGATCCAAGGTCAAGCAACGTCCTTACAATTTCTTCATGTCCTCCTAATGCTGCCCAATGAATTAGCATACGTTCATTCTGTAATAAAGCATGATTTAGCAAGTTTCAGAAGATTGCGATTATTGAGAATGTCAGCAATTTATAACAAATTTTGCAATACTTACATCATCCAACTGTGTCAATAAATTATTATTTTCCGCTAGTTTCACGTTCAAGCTCTGAAAGTCTCCCTTATATGCCAAAGTGAAAGGTGAATCTTGAACATTTACCGCCATTCTACAAGCAGTCGAAAAGTTTAATAGCACAGAACATCTAACTAAAAAGCGACTGGTGCACAGTGTGTATTTGGTAGTGATTCGGTATTATTCTGTGAATGACACATTAATCCAAAGAGAATAGACATAATAATCTTTCCTCTTTGATTATTAATAATGCATTTATTGCAGCCAAATGGCCATTAAAAATATTAGGAACACCGTAGATATGCGGAAAGTCTTAAATAAAGCGTAAACTGAAATAATTCAATTGAATCATTATTGGCAGTCTCACTCACCGTAGGTATACGTGCTGATAGTGGAATAGGTCTTCTGAGTGCCATCAGACTAGGTATAAACTTTATTAAATTTCACGCCCAAGACAAGTAGACATAAATCTGTGCTGTTAACTAAGCCCATGTGTCTACCGTTGGTTTTGTCCAGCCAGCATTTTACCCTTCCTTTGTCGCCAGCAACAACCAATCACACAGTTTAAGACTAACCAAAGAGGGCTAGCTATAATATAGCATGAGTTCCTCATGTTCGTTTAAATAGCACATGTTAAAAAACCCTTTCTTGTTAGAAAATTTTACGTCTTGTTTTATCACTGTTAGAGGTCTTTACACTTGTTGTGTAAGAAGGTTCAGGTGCTGAAAGAATGGCTGTGAAATGTCACTAAGTTTTCAAGAAGGGAAGGTCATTATAATAAACGACAGGTCTACATCGGGCATTTCTATGTGTACCCATCATTTCAAAATTAAATAATATTACAATTATTCAATATAACTAGCTGCATATAAATCGAAAAATACATATTTTACTTGTCTTGTATTTCTTTTGAAACTTCCGCGACGCTGCAAAACTGCAGCCGTTTGCCTTACAACTCTCAAATCTCCAGCCTATTTCACGACCATGCAAAATCACTAACGCGGCCGAACAGCAGTAGGTATATTATACAGTGATTTAGTAGGAAGAGAATATTTTCAGGAACTCACCTTATTAATTCAGTAATTTCCAAAGGGACTCGTACTCTGTGTCAGAAACAGCGGCCTTGTGTTTCCGACAAGCTGTTTCATCAGATGAACGTGATGAACTTCTCCCCTTTTGTAGTCATGACTGACATATGGTTGTGGATTTAATATATGCACGGAGGTCCGACGCTACTTATGAAAATAAGTCCGCTTGATCTGTAACCAGCAGCGTATTTTTCTTTTCGGCGTGGATCTCATTCATGGTACTGAAAGCTCTTTCAGTTTCTGCTGTAGGGATGGAAATGGTCTGTACAGTCTTAAAATTTCCACTGAAATTTCCTTGATCTCCACATACTTTCTAAAAGCATTAATGTACTTCCTCTTGTCTGACATGTGGAAAAAGTCACAAAGGTTGCCAATACTCTCATCACCATAGCAGATATCCAAAGTAGAAGTGGAGGGCCAATTATTTTTATATAGTACCTTTGAATCACTGATAGATAACTTTTGTCATTCTGTAATGTCTCTGTTGACTAGAACTGGGAGCAAGATGAGACGATGTGGACATATTTGCTATAAGCCTGTTGTTTAAATTATTCACAAGACTGTAAACTTAAGATCACAACTCACTTTCACTGCCACTGGATAACCTGAAAGGCACTAAGAGGCTATTGATGTTCCTTAACTGCAGAGAGATTCCATAATATCTGTCTGCTTCACAGCAACACACTGAGCAGAACATAAAATAAAACTTGGATCCACAAAAACATAACGAACGGAAGAAAGTTGTGCTCACTTCCCGGTCTCCGAATCCGATTACTGTATAGCCAAACTGCCCAGGTTTATAAAAGCGGACATATTTTATGAACATAACACTACAATGTTCAAAATTGGTCCGCTATAGCACACCCATGACGTTTTAGCACTATGTGTAATTACAAAAATGTTTCTTACTCAATGCAAACACGTTATGTCATTCTAAAGCAGGAAAATAGTTTCCGGAACGGCGTTCTGGCCCGTTTCGGTCCAACTAAACCATATATATGCTACAGCCTTAATGGACGACATAGAGAGAGGAACAGGACAGCTTAACTCTGGTAAGCCAAAAGCCATAAAGGGCCATGAGGGCCCTTTGGTACAATTGAAACATATTCTTGGCATCGTCAATGGTCCTCACGCAATATTCTCCAACTGGATAACGGTATCAATTTGTCTAAGAAACTTCCTTGAACATGAAATAACTAGCCCTCCAGCACCCCTAAGATCGCCCCGATGCCAGGAATCTTAGCACTAGGATAAGCACTAATGTTGCACAGCTCCCTTAAAAATACCGGAGGCAAATGTCAGTACCCCAGTGGTAATGGCATCATGCCCTACGTCTCACATCATTCGCGAATCTGCACTTACAGTCTCGCTTTAAGAGAACCTTCCTCAAAATCACCCGGGTGCACAATGCGGGACCGGGTCAGTTTCCAAAATATGCAAACAAATAGTGCAAAGGCGCCACAATTCAATTGCTAATTATGCGTTGACAGTATCACAGTTGTATTAGCAAAACGTTCTGTACAGGTCAACAAGCTGCAAGCAGGACTGGTAGGTGCATACCACAGAGACAAAGGCGTGTTAGACTGACACTTACTTTATAAATTTGTAAACAGAGAAAGCGATTGTAATTTAGCATTGGGCCAACGATGCTAGCTACCAATAAAG